>CM066207.1:43031609-43640942 GCA_033675395.1 Rhodiola chrysanthemifolia
TTCGTATAGATTCCATTCTTAGCCATCTGCCATGTTTTGAAGATCTCGCGTTCTTCACAGAATTTCAAAAGGAGACGCTATTAGTCTAAATAGTTTTAATACAAAATAGAAATAATACTGTGAATGAATGTGCAATTTGCAGTGTACAATTTTAATAAATTCAGAGTTCTATGTTGCAGCCGCATTGCATGAACAATTGGCAGCCTCGGGAACAGCTCTGGGATCTACAGTTGGAGACTCATCGCCGCTTTTCGAAAAAGATGAAGAGAAAATGAACCCCCTTGGGATTCAAATCCAACATATTCCAATGGAACTTAGTCACAATGGCACAACAAACCCGTTGGAACTGGACGCGGAAATTCCTGCTGTGGAACACCAATTCATTCCAAGCTTCCTAGGGCAGTCTCCTCTGAATAAAAATCATCAGCAACATCAAGTAGCTGTTCAGGAAAATCTATCAGCGCTGAGGAATATCTGCGATGAAGATGTAACTGTTTCATTGCAGTTGGGTGACAATGAAGCCAAGAGAAGACGGACAGACCCTTCGACAAGCACTGCTAAAGAACATGAACATGGATCCAATTCGTAACTGGGTATGTTAGACTGGTGGGTGACAGATATTTGCAATACTAAGATGAAAATGATTTTTGTGAATGATGACTCCAAAAGAGTTCAGAACAAGGCCGAATCAACATGTCATTTGGAAGATTTAATTCATGCAACAAAGATTATATTATAAATTATTGTTACAAAGGCATGGGTCTGCTGCAAAGCAAATCTCCAGATGTCCAAGGCCTTTGTTATCCAAATTGGAGTCCAAACTCCAAATGCTCGATTTGCTTTAGGAAACATAAACATAAAATCATCATCGTCACGAGTTCAGGTTCTAACATGATGGCTGGTATCCTTCAGAACAGATAGAGGTCAGCCAATTCCTCTAATGAGGCACCATTGATAAGATGATCAGAAGCATTGTCAACCATCCACAACAAATGCTCAAACATGACAACCTCACACCTGATGCAGATGTCCTTACCTGGATTTTGCTTTGATCTTTCAATCAAGGCACTAACAGCAGGATGAATCAAGTACTTTGAATTGATGACATATCGCCTTCTCGCGCTTCCCACATACACAACCTTCCCATGTTCATGATCTTCCTCTTGCTCAAATATCGATTTTGTGGACATTGACTTCAGGCTGCTGTATGATGATGATTTCCTCAAGTGCCTCAAGCTCTTGCATTTCCTTAGGATGATATCATTTATCTTTTTCATGGTTTTCTTCTCCTGTTCCTTGTTTGAACTAAGCTCAACTTACACATTAGCTGAAGGTTTGGTATTTCTATTATACAGAGAAATAGCAGTAGCACTAGACCCGTTTGGTGCAGTAAGTTGGGAAAAGTGGGTGGGAAGTCTTACTTCTTTTTTGGTGTCATTCAACAACCTAATTTTGAGTCCCAACTCTCAAGACAAACATTCTTAGAATAACTAATATTTTTCTTATACAACTCGTAATAATATTTTGCACAACAAACTGACATTCTAGTCTAGATAGATTACTGTTTTCATCTTGTCCAATAATTTCTCTGAGTGTTTTATGAAAAAGAAGATCCTTAAAGGAAGCATGTATGATGATCAGCCAGCTTACTCTTCAACTGACAGAGGCTGAGTATATAATATAGGTAACGCTAAATCTCAATGCCTAAAACTAATAATTTTATACATCTGACATGGTATGATACACTATGACCTGGGTGCTATGCTAACTGAAAAATAAAAGTCTTGCTAGGCAATAAACTGAAATTACGAATGACGAATATAAATGAAGAAGAAATACTACCAATCATGGGTCATCAAAGAAGCAGAAACCAGTGAAAAGAATATTAAACGTCCGTCAGGAAAATTTGTGCAACAGTAAATGCATACCAGAACATATACTTGTGCAAGGACATGGCCATCAAAAGTAGCTTCTGTATCTTTATTTCATTGTGTATTCCTCTAAGAGGTGTATCAGAACTCAAAGTTTCTGTGGTATTACCCAACAATAAATTATAGCGGAAGATCCTATACAATACAAAAAATGGCAGCCACACATGTCAGTCTCAAATAACTCGTCATATTGATCTGGTATGAAACAATTCTATCACTTCAACTCTGTCATGCCTTGATCAAACGTTGAATCTAAAAAGCATAACGTCTCCTTCTTGTACAATGTAATCTTTTCCCTCAGATCGTAACTGCAAAGAAAGTCATGTTGTTAATGAGGTTGCCTAAGCTGAAAACTGCCGTACAGTACCCTCGCAAGTTTTGAGTTGCACTAGTAAATGCAAAAATCTTCATATTTAATATTTTATGGACGTGCAATCATATTTGGAACCAAAATTCAACAATCAACTGTTTTTGGTGAAATGTATCCTACTACCATGAATTACTTATTTGTGAAAAGAATTTGACGAATAAGTAGCAGAAGCTTTCAAAGAAATATATCAATTCAGACAGCAAATATAATTATAGAGCATGCCCAAATGCTGTCAGCTACCTTGTGAAACTATTATTACAGCAAGATGAAGAAAGACAAATTTTGACGTCCTTCTAAACATGTAAGCTCTGATCCAGCTGCGAATTTGTCATACGGATAACTTGATGAATGAGTTTGATTAAAGCATAGGCTAGCTACACATATTTCCATTCCCTTCATATATTTAAAAATTGAAGAGACCAAAAGGCATCTCTTTTCAACTTACGTGAAACGAAAACAAGATGGAGAGTGGGGGCGAGGGAACGAAAAAAAGAAAGAAGAAGAAAACTTTGTAACTACCAAAACCGAGGGTCTTCATGGTTGCGTTAGTATGTTAAAAGACATTAACCATGAACTAGTTATTGAATAGCCTGTTCTAGCAAGAACCTGCTTTCTGTTCATATTTGAGAAGCATGCTTCTTATGCAAGTCGTCTCAGTATTGTCAGTGTGCAAAAAGAATGTTAACAGCGGTTGTCGGCATGCAAGAACATAATCCATAGGGTCTTGAATCGAAATGGCAAGATAATAGCGTACAGCAAAATGCATGTTACTGAAGAGGCTCCAAAAATAATTTTAAAAGAAAGGATCAGACGACTTACAACTCCTCTTTCTCTTGCAACAGCAAGTGACCCAGCAGCAACAAAGTCGTCGTAAGAAACCTGAATGGAGATGTAAACATGGCAAGAATGCATAAATACCGCCACAGCCACACTTGTAAAAAATGCAAACAAAAAGCAAAATGCAAATAAAGAAGAGAGCCTTTTTCTTAGTAAAAATTGCTAGTAAAAGCATAACAACAAAAGTCAAATAATTCTTTAGTAATATTTTGAATATGAACTCATATTTCACCAAGGCTCACCGTCTCAGCTCTGATGAAACCTCTCTCGAAGTCAGAATGAATCACACCAGCAGCTTGAGGAGCAGTCATTCCTGAGCAGTCGTAAGATTCATGATCAGAGACATTCCGCTTCATCAGAAACAAGTATCACTGGCAAAGAGTACCAAGTAATAGTACACATCTCAGGTTTATTCATCCAACATTTTTGCATCTCATATTCACACACCAACAAGTTGGTCACTGACTATCAACAAGCTATTAAGCAAAACAATAATTAAGAACAACTAAATGACACAATTACTGCCGAAATTGTATCACTGGGAACAGAGACATCCAGCAAAATAAAACTGACCTGCGTGTATGGTCCAAGCTTTTGTTTCCTGTAAATAACATGAGTTTAAAAACATTATAAATCTACATAAAAACGTCAAGACCTCAGATTGGAATTTTATAACCTTTTCTCCGGAAGTAAAGTATGTCCGTAGTCCCAGAAGACGATATGTTGCCCTAATGAGGTTCCCAAGGCCACTTTCACTGACTCCGAGAGAGCTTAAAAACTCTGATCGTTCTTCAGATGGAAGTTCACTGAGTTCAGACTCCACCTACAACATCTAGTTTAAGTAGTGTGGCCTGAATTTAACATTTGTACAGTACATGTAATATAATATTGAGTTTAGAAGAGATTAGTGTTATTTCTATTCCCTTTACCTGTGCAGATATTGGCACTAGTTCAGATTGCAAATCAGAAGCAAGAGTCATTACATCTCTAACATGAGGATTACTCCGTGGTTCAGCTAAATCCGACTCAGCAACATTAGCCACATAAATGAGAGGTTTCATGGTCAGCAAACAGAGATGTTTCAGGGCTTCCTTTTCAAAATCATTGATAGAAACTGATCTGGCTGGTTGTCCCTCCATAAGCGCCTGCTGAATTCTCTCAAGTGCTGATTTCTCTGCTTCCTCCTGAATTTTTTACCATTAAATTCATGTTAATAGCATGAATAGTCATACTTTACACTTTACAGCACGTCAAGAAAGGAGTAGATTAAACAGCATGTGTGATGCTACCTTCAGCTTTGATTGTGAATCCTTTGACTTGCCTTTCTTGAGTTTGTCCATTCTTTTTTCAATCTGATTTGAGGCAAAGAAAATTACTTCTAATGTTTTCTAATACTAGTATGTCAAGAGAATCAAGTGAAGTATATCTAGCAACAATAACTATTAGAGTCTGTATGGAGATGCAGCTGGGAATTGATTGATCACCAATAGAGTGGCTAAGACAAAAGAGGAAACTTTTTCAAATGTGTGAGGCATATATATGATGGCAGAATGAGCTCAATACCTGTTCCAAATCTGAGAAAATTAGCTCCAAGTTGATAACCTCAATGTCAGACTTTGGATCAACCTTCCCATTGACATGTACTATGTCATTATCCTCAAAGCAGCGGACCACCTACAAACAGTTGAGCGTATAAAGTGAACGCAAAAAGCAAATCAACATGGTCTCAAAATTATCAGTAACATAATATGATATTATGTGGTCACTTTCAAACTGATAAAATTCAAAACTAAAAGGTCCTGCGACTTCACATAAGGCTTGTAACTTATCAGATAGTAGTATTTCCTTGCACATGATTTTCCAAGTCTCCTCAACTGATATTGCATGAATAAAACAAGCTCTATGCATGTTCAAACCACTTTACACGATTCGCTTACGGGTATTAAACCTACCTACTCACTGTCATGCCACTGGCCACACTTATGCCGGGCCTATTTTGTTTTAAAAGTGATCACGTTCATCTATGTATGAGGGTAATAAATTTTATTCACAGCTTGCATCAAATATCCATCAACCCAAGGATATATTTCTATCATACGAGAGCATACTTCAGCTAAAGTAACCTGAACCATGCTTCCAAAGATGTTCAATGGGATCTCATATCATTGCAGGACAGACATCAGTATTCCCTTCTTCCAGGGAGAAAAGGTTTTCCCCAACTTTAACATTATAATTACTACTCCAGTAACTTGCAATAAAAAAGTTTCGGTATTGTATAGGGAGAAGTTTCTCAGTCAAAAGTATATGTTGAGTTTATACACAATACAAATGATCATGATTTAAGAAAGGCTTGCGATTTGGGTGTAGTGGAGTTAAATTAAATAAGGACTACAAAGTACAAAGCCACGTGGACTTAGTTACCCTAAAAACAACCATACAATAATTATGCCCTTGTCCAAAATTGAAGACTTTCCCCATACACTGAGGTCAATTAACTAGCTGACAAGTTGCTATGTTCCACAGGGAAAAAGTCACCAACGTTTGACATGTGAGTAAAGTGCATATTGATCTGCAAGTCCTGCCGGTTGGAGGTGGATGCATTTTATTCCGAATCCAAAACCAAACTGAAAAAACTACTACAATTATACTCTAGATGATCTGTGCATACTTTTATCATCATTGAAGACTAACATATAACTCTTTATTGAAACGGTGTACGTTTCCACAACCATTAGATGGCAAACTGAATCTAATAACTCACCGAAAAGCATTTTGAGATATACAAATGATATTCACAGGCCAATTTTGGTCTATAGTATGAAATTGCATCTATCTTCTGTAATAGCAGTACAGGTATCTACTATCTATCATTTCCCTGGCATACATGGCATATCATTATCTGAGGAAGTCAATGCATATAAGACCTTTCATAATTGGGGTGCTATGGAAAACCCAAACAAAACAAGAAAACAGTATGATTGGGCAGCACTTTTCCTTGCAGCCCATTAAATTTCGACGTGGAAGTGACATAAGTGATGATAGTATAATTATGTTCTCATGTTGAAAAAATGATAAGGGTTACCTGAAGTATGGAATCAACTTCACGGATATGTGACAAGAACTTGTTGCCTAAGCCCTGCATTTGGGGTCACAAGCAAGCAAGAATCCTCACAATGATGCACTTTACAACAGCATTAAAAGAGCGACGACTCTACACCCTACAGTGACTAAATGTGGATGACAAGTATAAAGTAAAGTAATATATATCACCTCTCCTTGACTGGCTCCCTTCACAAGGCCAGCAATATCTACAAATTCAATGGATGCTGGAACAGACCGTTGAGACTTACTAAGTTTAGAAAGAACATTAAGCCGTAGGTCCGGCACTGCAACAATGCCCACATTTGGCTCGATCGTACAAAAAGGAAAATTAGCAGCTTGGGCCTTGCCATTCTCTACCTGCAGTAGCACAAAATTGTTATATCTCCCCCTCAGAATTTTTTTTGAAATTGATCAATTCAAATTATCAGCTAGTCCGAGCAAATCATAATTAGGAAAAGACAATTAAAAGGATAGCTAACAGCTAAAGACAGTCATTTATAGATAGAAGGCTTACGACGGCGTTGAAGAGTGTAGATTTTCCGACATTAGGAAGGCCGACGATGCCGGCTTTGAGACTCATGCTGATTTTGGGCGAGGAGGACGATAGTCTTGTTTGGAAATGAAAAGCGCCGGCGAAGTGAGCGGAATGCCTAAAATGAAGAGACTGAGTTGCACAAAGAGACGGCTTCAGCGGGACGCCAAAGGCAGGTAGAAGGTGGTGGCAGGCCATCCTCGCCATTGTTACCGTTCCCGGCGAGTAGTGCCGGCTGCTGTTGCTACTGGGAGTTTGTGTGTGAGGCGGATAGAAGAGGAGGAAGGCAACCAAAGGATTTTGCCTATTGGGCCGCCAAATGTAAACGGGTCAATCATACTAGCCCGCTCGGTTCATGTTGAGTAACCGGCCGGATTGTTTTGACAACTTATCTTCCCAAATTGTTGATTTTTGACCGTACACACGTCAATTAGCATGGTTCAATTTAAACTCGGCTCAATTTGACAATTTATTAGATATGGCGGAAACAGGCGTCCCCAATGGGCTGAATCGGACTGGCCTAGCACGAAAAAAATATGGCTTGAGTTGGGCTGGGTCAGGCCAAGTACGAACATAATTTCGTAGCTTTAAGGTTCTCCATGCGTCACATTTTTCAATAGACATGTGAGTTAGGCCGGCTAGGTTATTTTTGGGGATGTAAGGGCTGAGCTGGGCTTTTTAAATCGGATAATAATTCGGTCGGGCTTTAAAGCTGGATTAGGCCAAAAATAACCTGACCCAGTAATTTAAAGCAACCAGTGGGCTCTCAAGCTTATTAGGTCATATGGAGACCCTTAGGCGGAATGCACATGGAGTAGTGACCTAAGAAAAATCAGTCGGAAGATACAAAAGTACAAAATGTGTTCACATAATAATGAATTGTTTACTATGTTAGAGATTATTCACAATGAGATGTGTGACTATAAATATGAAACTCTTAATCTAACCTAACTTAGCTCAATAGGGTTAGGATCAAATTGTTGGATTTAATACTATTTTCTATTTATTTAGGATAAACTCTAACAGGCCAATTCCATTCGTTAAATGTTGTATGTTACTATACAAATGCAATTTAACATTTATTTATTCAATGATGCCCTCAGACAACAACAGTCCACTGAGACTTGACATGACCCAATTAACCCAAAACCTGGTCAATTGAAACATCCTTAAGACTGAGGAATAATAATAATGTAGGAGCGGTTGTGGGTGGATAAGACGGAAGAGATTAAATTAAGGATACATACATCTGACAACATAAAAAAGATATGGTAAAGTGGAGTGCGAGACTGTAAAAGATAAAATTGGGTATTATAAAGAAAAAGAAGCATGTGAATGTGCAATATAAAAAAGAATGTAGTGTAGCTCCATTACTAATCAGCCGGAAAATAAGAACACGACATGACAGATAGTCGCCTGAGTTTTGGTTTAGCAGCAAAGACAAAACATGGCTAGATATTTTATACTATTTTTGGAATCGTGAGGGTCTTTTTTTTTTTATTAGAGCATCTGGAACCTGTAAAAATTATTCAGACAGTAATTGCTACTTAAAAAATAGACACAAATAATAAAGTAATACATTATACTTGGGTCAGTTGATGAGTTCTAGCAAGTCTGATAGAGATAGACGGGGGTCATCCAAGGACTTAATCTGAATTTTGACCAAATGCACAATCCTAACAAAAAAAAACACACGATTTTACTATTCCTGAATAAATGAACAAAACCAAATGTCCATTAAGATCTTAGCAGGTTCATTTGAACTAAAACTTAACTGAAATTAATTTAATTTAACTTGATTGAAATTATTTTAACTTAATCTGAAATTAATTTAATTTGACTTAATTTAACTAAAATTAATAACTTGGCTTAAACGTCAAAAATATAAATCTAAATGGCCCTAGTGTTTAGTATGATACTTGGAATAGAGAGCTGAGACCGAGACATCCAATCAGCAAATATGTTATGTCTAGAAGCCAACGGTGATGTTATAAATTGTAGGGAAAATGACAAAGAGGGAATATGAACTATTATCAATTGACAAATCACGGTCCGAACTATAAAAATTGACAGTTAAGGGCAATTTCAAAATATTTTGCTCCATATATAACACTTAATTGATGGAATATCACTTCATCAATTAACAAAGTTAACTAAACGAATGAATTGAAAACACTTTCTTGCCCTTAATTGTGAAATTGAGGATCAAAATATTTTGAAATTGTCATTAATTGTCAATTTTTATAGTTCGGATCGTGATTTGTCAATGAGTGATAGTTCATACTTCATACCACCTCTTTCTCATTTTCCCTAAATTGTAAAACATGTGGAATCGAGAGTCTCCCGCAGCACGTGTTGCACACATTCATATCACGCCAAAATAGCTTATCGCCGTTTCTTTTCTTTTAATTTAGATTTTTTTTGGGGGAGGTAAGGTACATGTGCGAGGCAGACAGAATCCATATGAAGTATTGTGAAGAGTTTGGAAAGCACTAGTGTATTGGTACTAGTACGACTGTCTGACTGCTACAACAGTTCATCATAAACCATAAGAAATCAAAATGAATTGAATGCAACCACACTGTACACTACAAATAATACAATGCTGCTGCTGCTGCTACTGCTTCCTCTTCCACACTCTGCTTCTGCTCTCTTGCATTTTGTACTTTTGCTTTCTCATCGTATTATTGAGACCCGGGCTGGTCAAAATTACCTACACTGTACTGTTATGGGCATATCACATCTACCAGTATCTGGTCGTATTTATGCCAACCTGGCTACACAATACACTAATACTCCATCCGTCCGTATTTGTTTGTCCAAAAGGACAATTGTCACAATAATTAAGTAGAGAAAAAGAAGAAGTACAGATTGCATATGTTGTTGTCCATAAAACAGTACAACTTAAATTTACAACAACCAATAGAAATTGAAGATACAAAGCACACGAATTAGAAATTGATAAATAGTAATGGACATTAAAAAAGGACAGTGAACCAACATATTGGAGTATGTAATAGTTGCCTACACATCACAACTATAACGATGTGAATGTCCATCCTTAACTACAACCAGAACTCAGTTACTCAGCATTGTCCCTAGGCTACATTCATTTCTCTGATTCCAGTCAATACACAAGTTCCCATCAATTCAACCAATCTTTTCTTCTAACTAATGCTACAACTATAGGCTATACATGATACATGTACAGCCACTTCAAGTTGTTGAGATATATCATTAAATCATTATGCCATATCACAACATAGGGGTTGGCATTTGGCCCTGGGCCGAAATAAGTCTTAGGGCGGCCCTAGTCCGACCCTAGCCATAGCCCGGCCCTAGCCCTACGTAAGCTCTATTATGGTCCGACCCGAAGGGCTTAGGGTCGGGCTAGGGCTTCGATTATTCGGCCCTGGGCCAAAAACGAGCCCGGTTTAAAATCGTTAATTTATTGATTTAAGGACGTTCTTCATATTAAAAGAATGTATTTTTCACAAACATCAAATCTCACACGTCCAAACTAGTAGTATTTGCGTTTAAAGAGTTATTTATCGATTAATTAGTCATTTATTTAGGGCCGAAATTAGCCCGAGCCCGATCCTAGCCCGAAAAGCCCTATGATATGAAGGGCCGATAACGATTTTAGGGCTGATGATTTTTCTCAGGGCCCGGCCCGACCCGGCCCTAATGTGTAAAGGGCTAGGGCTAGGGCTCACCTAAAGCCCTATCCGGTCCGGCCCGATAGGGCTAGGGCTTACCCGGCCCGGCCCTTTGCCGACCCCTATCACAACACCAACTAGTATCATGTATTTGAATAATACTCCGTATGTGGAGGGAAAGTAGCTCCAATTCCCCAAGCTCCAGCCACAACACAACAAAGAACAAACCCAACATATGCCAAGAAATGATTCAACTTCTTTTCCATCAAGATAGAGACATGTCTAGTTTTACATGGAGAAAGGGAGTTCTCCTCGCCTCCCCAGAACCCAGCACAGACAAAGGGTTGAGAATCATCAAACACCAAAACGACAAACAAATTCAAATCCTACTACTACTCATCAGTCAGTCTCAATGTTAACAACTGTGAAGTACGAACCCAAAACATTCAAGCGCAAGTTAAAAATGATACCAATCCCATCATCAAATTACAAACACATTGATATTATCTCAAATTATCCTCCTGGACATTAGATTTGAAACAGAGCAAAGAATAACAAGGAATCAATACATCAGGCCTAAAAATCTAAAAGGTTGCATTGTTAGAAGCAGCATCAGCTAACAGTGACGATTTGTTGCTTACCGAATCACATAACTAAAAAGCCCCATTTGGATAGCAATTCTATTGAGAAGAACAAGTGAATGGTACCGTTAGTTTCGATCCGTTCTATTCCTGCTGTTGTTGTTAATGCTTTGATAGCTTCTACTGCTCCCACCATTAGAATCCCTCTTTTGATGTGAAGAAAAAAGTTGGCCAAACCCTAGCACGCTGCCCGACTTGGAAAGAGAGCACACTGGGACGTTTAGGACCGGGGCTACTCTGACATTGGCGGAATACGACCTCTCCATTCCGCTATGATGGAACCTTGGTCCGCCGTTGAAGCTACTGGGGCTGCTCGAGCTCCTCCCCAAGCTCTGGAACACTATTTTCCCCCAAGGATTCATTCTAGGGCTGTCGATTGAGACCCCATAAGTTGCTGCTGCTGCTACCGCCGCGTTGGTCGGCTCCGTTGCTGTCCTCCGCATGTTACTCTTCCCCATCCTCGGCCCTCCGTTTTCTGCAGGTCGGGGTTTCACCAGTCGAACCCGCGGCGGCTGATTGGGGTTCGAATTGGCGACGCTTTTGAGCAGCGAGATCGGATTGATGTTCTGTTTCTCGGCATCTAACGAGAGCCTTGGGAAATCTTCAAGCTCGTGACCCGAACTGGATGACGATAGCGAGAGGCGAGACGACATGGATAGCGACTCGCAGTCAGATTCTCTCAACAGCGGGAGGCTAAGACCGCTAGTATCGGAAGACGAAGATGACGAAGATTTTGAGTTGCGGTGGTGGAGGAAGTTCTTCAGAGATTTATTGGTCGTGGCTGAGCTGCTCTTCACCTCATTGTTGTTGACGCTGTTCTGGCGCAGCTTCTTCAATCCTAAAATCTCCTTCCACCGGCTGGTACACTTCGGCGCCTTGGGCGAGAACAAACACGGATCAACGCCGCTACTCAGAACCTCGGTAATCCTACGAGTCCTCACCGTCTCCGGCAATCTAGCCTCCGCCGCAAGCGGCTGCTTGGGAACGGTGGTGAAAAGCATCATTGGCATCAGCTTACCGTCAGAAATCAGTTCATCAGCCGGCAGCATTGCGACCGGATCGTCAAGGCGGAACTCAAACTCGGCAGCGTCATTCTCCAGATCTGCCTTGTAGCAGACCTTCTCTCTCTCCTTAGCCGCAGCAGTAGTAGTAGTAGTAGTAGCTTTTCCCTTAGACGATTTAGCTTCTTCATCTCGAGTAAACGAAACCCTAGGACTCAACCAGCCGTAAGAAGAGAATTTCCCAGGCGTGATCCCGACATTGTTGACGCAGGCAGAACCCATGGCCGCCAATCAAGCGTACGCTTCAAAGCCAGTACGGAGCCACCTCCGGTGTGCGCAGCGCTGGCTTGACGAAATCGACAATGCCGTCTGCAGATTTCAAGATTCGGAATGGATCACCCGAAGAAGAAAATGAGAAGGGAAGTTTACTTATATAATGAACACCGCGTAAATAAATATAATACCTCTTTCTGTTTTTTAATTTACATTATTTTTCGAAGAAAAAAATAATTTGTCTACAAATATTGTTTGTTTTTATAAAATGTATAAAGATAAAAAAATTCAGTCTTCCGACAAGAAATAGAAAGATATTGTTTGTTTCGTGAAATATATATTATATATGAATCTTTATGGGGTAGTATTATAATTTGAACTTTGCCGCTTCCTCATGAATTTTGTTTTATCTTTTGGGAGTTTATTTAAACTTTGTCACAAAGGACTAATTAATAGTTTTTTTTTTATTGGAGGACTAATTAATAGTATTAATAATGGTCTGTGATGAAGTCCAACTATTTGGCTACATTCTACATTGACAGTCAGCACCTTAGCGATTTGTTTTCAAATGAAACCATTTATTTTTACTCTCAGCACAAACCGTCAATATAATTAAGGTTGTGATGAATTTCACAACACCAAACCAAACACAGAAACAACCGACAAACATAACAAACGGACAGTTAACAACTAAACCTTCCATCCATGACATTTTTCAATATATTTTGCCCTCTAGTTATTTCAATCGTACACAAGCTTTTTTTTTTTGATAAGCTGCAAGTTACAGAGACAAAGGCATACAAAGGCTTAAAGCTGGAAAATAACATTCAATTGGGAACATCACATACAATAAAAGATACAACGTGAATAGACAGAAGCATGCAGCTCCACTTCACCTCTTGAGTGGGCACATCACCTCGTCACTCACAGCATAAAAGCAGGACCACAATTGTCAGCAACCATCAACAACCGCCTACCGAACAGACCGGCCGAACACCGGTCGAAAAGAACCACAAAACACAAAAAGCAGTGCATACACGACGACGTAAGCTCGGGCCGAAACGGCTGAGAAGACAACCCTCGTAAGTGGAGCACACTTAGAGAGACCAAATACACAAAAGGACGCCAAAAAGCCCTCGCCCCTTCCCGTCAGTCCAACGCTCCCTCCACCCACAACCTCCAGTCCTGCCACCAGTACGTATCTCCTTAGCTCACCTTTCGTCCTCCTGCAACACCGCATCCCTCCAGCTTCAGATCTGATCAGGATGCTCATCCCAAGAGGTACGGGCTTCAGGCACGAGAAAGAAGAGACGGAGGAGAGGAGAAGAGGGAGGAGTGGAGGAAGGAAAAGGAAGGAAAAAAACGGGAAGGTCAGGGGTGGAAACGGTGAGAACTTGGTCGAATGGGTTTAGAGGCGGTGGTGCTCGGTAGCTTCCAGTGACAAGGAGAGAGAAAGGTATTTCAATAATCGTACACAAGCATTGATAGAACGATCATGTAATCAACTTTTGTTCTATAAATTTTGTTTCTTTAGTATAAATAATTAGGTGAATTGATATTTACCTACATTTCGCCAACATGGTGGTGGATGAGTTGGTTGAGCACCTGCCTTGCAATATGCAAGGTCTTGTGTTCAAATCCTACCATGACACTTTTCATTTCCATATTTTTGTGGAATTTTCCTAGTCCCACGACCCTCTCGCGGAGGCGTGCTAAAAACAGCGCTAAGATCATTCCATGTAGGTGTTTGTCAGCTTGTGGGTTTAAAGTTGGAGGTGCCGAGATGGTCCGCGCTTCATCGAGTGACTCAAGTTCAAATCCTGGTGGTGCCCTTTACGTGGTTGTGCTTCAAATATGCTACAAATATATATGTATCCGAGAAATATCTTATATTCGATGTATTCCTCTATATGTCATTATGAGATGTAAATCCACAATCAAAAAAAATATGTACCTGCATTTTAATAAAAATTAGTTTAATAGCAAGAACCGTGATTATATCTCCAATCACGGAGAGCGTTCGGTTGAGAACCTTAAAAATTCGAGAACTTGAGAATCCAAATCTCACCATTAGATCATGATGTATCTTTGAATCTGCATGTCAAAAAGCAAAGTTAAAAAATATGGATTTGACTTTGTATTAAATGCATCTTGAAAAATGCACGTGGAACACATGTCACCACTAAAATGACTTGATACATTTTGAAATGTGAAAATTGAAGTCTCAAATTCTCGAAAAAATAAGAAATTTTCATTTAAATATTCCTCCTCCAATGACAGACTCGAATACTGATAGGGGAGACCGGGTATAGCGTGAAAAGCAAGGAGTTACATTAACATGATTACTAATATTATAATGAATGGAATTGGGCGAATGAGAGAGCGACGTGTATGTAGATTGTTTTTTCATTATTTATTGTAGTATTAATGAATGAATGGTTGGCTTTGCAGAAGAAGGCACGTGGTTTCGGACTTTAGGAGGAGGGTGGGAGTGATGTGGAAAATCTGTTTTTGATTTTGTGACTGAAAAATGCAGAGGTAAATATTTGTGACAAGACGATTCGATTTGGATGGACTTAGTTTTGTTTGGTATGCATCGAATGCAATATGAGTACATAATGTACATTGGACTGAATGTAGATTTTAGGGTCGGTCCCAGCAGGTCTGACAGCATTGTTGGCCAATCAGACTATTTTTGGAATTGCATGAGAAAATGAGGGATGTGTCGTCTTTAAGATAAACATCATCAAATTGTAAACAAGTTAAAAGAAAAATCTTCCAAGCCAGACGTTTCAAGTTCTTTTCTTCCTGGGGGGGAAAATAGGCTTCTCAAATTAACAGATTAGGGCAACAGGTGATGTCTGTTTGTTAGGAGTCACATATGATATTCCGGGTTCGAGTCATGTAAACATCATTTTTCTCACAACTTGTGAGATTTTTTCACTTCCTCTTCTTTTTCCTTTCCTCCTTCCTCTTCACGTCTCGCGTGTGATGCTTCCTCCGGCCGTCAAGATAGACGTGCCGCGTCTTATAATGGTAAAGGTACCCAAGGTGGCCTGAGCTCTAAGTGTCGAGAATGCGCTTTCCTTTTCACGTCTTGCGCATAAGATGACGTGTCGTGTCTTACAACGGTAGAGGTGCCCAAGGTGGCCTGAGCTCCAAGTGTCGAGAATGTACCGATGGTGATTTGGGGTAGATGTGCGGATCCACGTGTGGTAAAGGTGCCGAACCCGGCATGCGCTTCAGAAGTGGAGGAATGTAACATATGATTTCGGATCCGGTCAAGATGACTTACTAGTGCTTCAGATATCAATATATATACTAGATGATATGGCGTCATATGCATTGTATTATTCTTATTTGTACCCCATTATCAAAAAAATAAATAACAGATTAGTGGTATAATGGTATAAATATTTGACTTGTAGTTATAAGGAGTTCCGCTGTAACATATTTATGTCATGTGTATGAAATTATCACATAAACATCTCATTTTCTTATATTCTCACATTGAGGAATCTGAAGTAGGGAACTGAATTTTTATTGATTTGGAACGGGTAGTACAATGAATAATGTTATTGAAGGAAGAAAAATGTATAAAAAAGAATAAGAAGTGAAAAGTGAAGATATACTTATGAAATGCAGGGAGTTGAGTTGGAAATGCATCCAGATTAATGAAAACGAGCCGAAATGGATTGGCAGAGGCACTAGGTTTAATGTCCAGAACACTTATGAAACACTCAACACTCAACACTTATGACAGATCAGGTTGGCTGAGAATAGTTTGGAACAATTTTAATGTTCCTAGAGGCTCCATGAATGCTTGGCTGATCGCTAGGGATAGGCTGATGACAAAAGAAAAATTGCAGCTTAGAGGTGTGGGAGTTAATGTTGTGTGTTCCTTGTGTGAAGAAGTGGCAAAATGGACGGATGAATGGATTCATGGATGGATTAAACGCTTCGCGGATTAAATGGATGTAATCCGTTAAGATCCATTAGTGTTAATGGATTAAACGGATGGATCACTAACGGTTGACGGATTAGCGGATGAATCCATTTGATCCGTTTCATCAATTACATCCATTAACCCTTTTAATCCATTTAGTGCATTTATTCATTTAATCTATTTATTTTAAATGTGTATCAAAACTTTTTATGAATTGTAGGATGTACAAAGATCATTATTGAACTTAAAATTTTAAATTGAGTTATTTCTAAACACACAAGATCAAATTGTCATATTTTTCTAATTAATTTTAATTCAATTTAGACCTTTGCTGCTTTAAAACAGTGATGGGAGCAAATAAAAAATCCGATGGAAGCAAGCTACATATCGTTGCGTAGATAACTCAAAGTTCTACAACTCTCTAGTTTGCACCGAAAGCAGAATGGGTCATTTAGAAGGTCGAAACACGAGCCGAAGTCAGACAGAAGTGTGTATCGCTACGAATTCTGCAGTTGCACTGACTTTGGCTCGTGTTTTATCTGCTCTCGATGTAAACTAGAGAGTTGTAAATCTTTGAGTTAGCTACACAACGACGTATACCTCGTCTCGATCCGATCTTTCGTACATCTTCAGCACTCATTTGAAACATCAAAGGTCTAATCTGCCGTTAACGGTGTTATTACAATAATATTATTATTACACATGTATTTTAATAATTTAATTGAAAAGATAAAATATAAAAATCTGTTTGATGGATTAATGATAAATCTTTTTGATAGATTAATAATTGCTTAATTGATTAATGGTTGCTTAATGGATTAATGGATTAAACCGTTTAATCCGTTTACTAATGGATTGTTAATGGATTTGGATTGATTCAATCCATTAACTAAACGGATGGATTTTCATGGATGGATAATAGACGGATAATGGATAATGGATACATTTGCCACCTCTAGTGAAACAGAGCCGGAGTCCAGGGACCATTTATTTTTTTCCCGCATCTTTTCTAGATCCATTCTTAAGAATACTATGGATTTTCTGGGAGCTGGAAATTGTCCTCATGCCACGAATCTCATTCTGGATTGGTTCAAGAACAAGAATCAAAACAGATACAAGACTAGATTTATTGCAGCATGCCTCACTCTTTGCATGTTTTAGATTTGGAAGTGCAGAAATTACAAGATTTCCAGAGAGGAGATTATACAAGACTACACAGTTACCAACACAATTATTTGGAACATTAGAATCAAGTTTGGCGCTATTTTCTCCAAGTGTACAGCTAATGAAGATGTAGAGTGGATACGCAGATGGCAATACTCGTTCCTAGCTTTACTGTTGTTTCTTTTGTTACCAGTGGAGATTGCTCCTGTAGGTTGGCTTGGTAGTTTGTGTGGCCTGAGTTTTTTCTGGCAGTCTTGTTTGATGGGGCTTTTGTGCCCTAGGTTTGTCTCGCCAGTTTATTTGTTGGGGCTTTGTTGTTTGCCTTGATTGGTTTGGCAGGTTTGCTTGTACGGTTTCCCCTTTTTGAATGAATTCACGTTCTTTCTGTGGATTTTGGTTCTCAGATTACTTATGGAAATCGAAATGTTTAAGTTAGTGTTTGCAGGGCTGGGGGTTGCAAGGAGGATCAGCTAAGTTCAATCGATGCTGGGATTCAAAGCCAGAGCAAAAAAAAGTCGTTTCGTGGAGCGGGCACTGGATTTGATAAGCTTAAGGAAACCGCAGTCGTTTGGAGGAACGTGGGAGTTTTGGACTTGGAGCAAAACGGGAACGGATGCGTAAGGAGCTACGGTGTTTCACTTGAGAGAAGCAATTCTCGTTTTCAAGCAAAGCGTCGTCGTCTGGTCAGATCAGTTCGGTAAGTTCGTTACATTATAAGCGCGACGTCGTTTTGGGGCGAGCTGCACCGGATATAAGGGAGCGTCCGAGTTGATTCCGAGTCACTTCCGTTTTTCGAGCGAGTTGAATTTTCCAGAATTTGGGGCTTAGGGTTCTTGAGCGAGCGAGCGAAATTCGATTCCGATTTCTGAAATTGAGTTGTACGATTAGCAGCGTTTTATTCATTGATACTGTAAACACTTGTATTCACTTCGATTGATCAATAAACGACTATCTTTCTGGCTGGAGTAGGTCCTCGACTGGAGGGGGTCGAACCAGGGTAAATTCCTCGCGTGTTATTTCTATTTTTGTTGTCGATCCATGCAAGATTAGTTTCCACGACTCTACAATTGGTATCAATAGCTTTTACTGCAAGGATGGTGTCGACCAAAGTTGAAATCGACCGGTTTGATGGGAAGACTGACTTCGCACTTTGGAGGCTACTGATGAGAGCCCTTCTGGTTCAAATGAAGTTGGCTAAGGCATTGAAGCCTGACGCTGAAATGCCAGCAACACTCACAGAAGCTGAAAAGGAAGAGATGAAGGAGATGGCGTATAGTACGATCATTCTACATTTGGGTGATAAAGTGCTTAGAGAAGTGATCAAGGAGAAGTCTGCGGCTGGAGTTTGGTTGAAGTTGGAACAACTATATATGACCAAGACTCTCACCAATAGGATCTACTTGAAAGGTAAACTATTCGGATTCAAGATGGATAATGATATTTTTATTGAGGAACATTTGGATGAATTTGCTAAAATAGTCATAGACCTTGAAAATATTGGTGAAAAGATTGATGATGAGGATCAAGCCATCATGGTGTTGAACTCTTTACCCTCATCCTATGCTACTTTTGTGGACACTATAAAATACTCAAAGGATGCTCTGACGATGGAGGAAGTCTTGGCTGCTTTGAAGCAAAAGCAGTTGGATTCAATGACTAATTCTGGGACAGGGGATGGGTTAGTGGCTCAGGGGAAGTTTCAAAAGAGGAAGTTCCCTAAGAAAGGTGCCAAGCCTGGAAATCAGCAGAAGCAAGCAAATCAAGAGCACCAGAGCAGTGAAAAGAAGAAACTGAAGTGTTATTTTTGTAAAAAGGAAGGGCACTTCAGGAGGGATTGCCCTGACAGACTAAAGAAACCAAATGGTAAAGGTCAAGAAAGGGGAGAAGCTGCTTTGGCTGAAGAAGAGTATGATTCTGCTGAGGCTTTGGTAGTCACAAGGAGGAATCCTGAGACAAGATGGATCCTTGCTAGTGGCTGTTCTTACCATATGACCCCTCACAAGGAAGGGTTCCGAGATTTTAGAGCTCAAAACCAAGGCTCAGTCCATCTAAGCAACAATGAAGTCTGCATGATGGAGGGCATTGGGACTGTCTTAATTAAGGTGGAGGATGGACCTGAGATACTCTCAGGTGTCAGGTATGTGCCTAAACTTAAAAGAAACCTCATTTCTTTGGGTATGCTTGAAGCACATGGTTGCATCTTTAAGGCAGAACTTGGTAAGATTGAAGTGTTTAAAAATGACTGTTTGAAACTAAGAGGAATTAAAAGCAATGGAATATATGTTTTGTCAGGTGATGTTGTTGTGAATGACTGCTTGAATTATTCTGAAAGGAACATTGATAAAATTGTTTTGTGGCATTTGAGATTAGGATATTTGGGTCAGATTGGTTTGAATAAGTTGTTTGATCAACGCTGTTTAGGTAAGGATCAAATAAGGAAACTGGATTTCTGTGAAAACTGTGTTCTAGGGAATGCCACAAAATTAAGTTTTGGTAAAGGCATTCACAAAACAAAGGCAAAACTTGAATATATTCACTCAGATTTATGGGGGCCAACTAAGGTCCAGTCACATGGTGAAAAAGGATACTTCATGTCTTTAATTAATGATTTTTCTAGGAGATCATGGATTTATTTCTTATCTAACAAGTCTGATGCTTTTGAGACTTTTAAGGGATGGAAATTGATGATAGAAAATCAGACTGGACAGAAGGTAAAGTACATCAGGACAGATAATGGTCTTGAGTATCTTGACAAAAACTTCTTGGATTTTTGCAAAGAATCAGGTATCACCAAGCACCACACTGCTCCTGGAAATCCTCAGCAGAATGGACTGGCTGAGAGGTTCAATAGAACCATCTTGGAGAGGGTAAGATACATGTTACTGCAGGCAGGTATGCCAAAAAGCTTTTGGGCTGAAGCAGCTCATACTGCTTGTTATTTATTGAATAGAAGTCCATCATCAGTTCTGAGTTTTAAGACTCCTATGCAAATATGGTCTGAAAATGTACAAAACTATGATAGACTTAAGATTTTTATCTGTTAAACAGGGTAAGCTTGATCCAAGGGCTTTAAATGTATTTTTATTGGTTATCCTGATGGTGTTAAAGCTTATAAACTGTGGTGTTTGGAAAATGATCATAAGAAAATTTTTGTTAGCAAAGATGTGACTTTTAATGAACTTGAATTTCCTTTAAAGAAAAATGTTCAAACTGCTCATATAAACTTGGAAGTTGTAGAACCTGTGAGTGCAGGTAATACTGGTGATACCACAGCTGAGGTGGAGGTTCAAGGGGAGCCTGAGTCACCTGATGAAGGTTTTCCCCAGCAGAATAATGAAGAAGGTAATGTGGAAGGTAGTGCCCATAACTCATATCAGGATTTTTGGCTAACCAGGGATAGACAAAGAAGACCAGTTAGACAACCTGTTAGATATGGTTATGAAGACCTTGTAAATTTCGCCTGTCTAGTTGCTGAGAATATAACTGAACCTGAACCTCTTAACTACACTGATGCTATGAATAGCAAAGAAAGTAAGCTGTGGTTGCAGGCAATGAATTCTGAGATGGATTCCTTGAAGAAGAATCACACTTAGGAAATTATTGACAAGCCAGAAAAGGCAAGGGTAATTGGCAGCAAGTGGATTTTTACATGAAAGGAATGAATACCAGGTGTAGAGGCTCCAAGGTTAAAATCAAGGTTAGTTGCAAGGGGATTTTCCCAGAAGGAAGGTATAGATTTCAGTGAAATTTATGCACCTGTTGTGAAGCACAGATCTATTAGGATCCTTTTATCTCTAGTTGCAAACTTTAATCTTGAGTTGGAACAACTAGATGTTAAAACAGCTTTCTTGTATGGTAGCTTAAATGAAACCATTTATTTAAGGCAACCAGAAGGCTTTTGTGTAGGAGATCCTGATAAAAAGGTTTGTTTGCTGAAAAAATCATTGTATGGCTTGAAACAATCACCTAGACAATGGTATAGGAGATTTGATGAATTCATGATGAAATGTGAGTTTAAAAGATCTAGCTATGATTGGTGTATTTATTTTAAGAGATTGGAAAATGATGCTGTCATATATCTCTTATTATATGTTGATGATATGCTGTTAGCTAGTGAAAATATGAAAGCCATCATTGATTTGAAGGAACAATTAGCTACTAATTTTTAAATGAAAGACCTTGGTGCAGCTAAAAAGATTCTTGGTATGCAGATTATAAGGGACAGAAGACAGGGTACTTTGTTCCTATGTCAGACTAATTACTTGAAGAAAGTAGTGGAAAGGTTTGATATGTTGAATGCAAAACCAGTGGGCATACTTGTTGCTAGTCACTTTAAGCTGAGTAAAAGCCAAGAGTCTGAGACAGATCAAGAGAAGGACTTAATGAAGAATGTGCCCTATTCTAATGTTATTGGCTGTATGATGTGGTCTGCACCAGACCATATATAGCTCATGGAGTCAGTTTGGTAAGTAGGCACATGGCAAATCCTGGGAGAAGTCATTGGCAAGTGGTGAAATGGCTGTTAAGGTATATTAAGGGGACTCTTGATAGAGGGCTAATATTTGGTGGTGATCAGCTGAATTCTGAGATTGTTGAAGGCTTCATGGACTCAGACTTTGCTGGGAATAAAGACACAAGGAAATCTCAGACTGGACTAGTTTTTACTGTGTATGGAACAGCAGTGTCATGGAAGGCAAACTTGCAGAAGGTTGTGGCCTTATCTACCACAGAAGCTGAGTTTATGGCTATCGCTGAGGCAGTGAAGGAAGCTTTGTGGTTAAAGGGAGTCATGGCAGTGCTGGGACATGGACAGGAGTGTGTGAAAGTTCACTGTGACAGTCAAGGGGCAATACACTTATCCAAGCATCAAGTGTTCAATGAGAGGAGCAAGCACATTGATGTTAGGATGCACTTTGTGAGGGAGATTGCTGAGACTGGAGAAGTAAAAATGGTGAAGGTCAGCACCATTGACAACCCTGCTGATATGTTAACCAAATCAATCCCAAGCGACAAGTTTGAACACTGCTTGAGGCTGATTAGGTTGGTAAAACATGGATGAGGCAAGGGGCAGAAAGATAGTCGTATAAGGGTGGAAAGTGCTCTAGAACCAAGGGTGAGATTTGTGGATTTTGGTTCTCAGATTACTTATGGAAATCGAAGTGTTTAAGTTAGTGTTTGCAGGGCTGGAAGTTGCAAGGAGGATCAGCTAAGTTCACTGATGCTGGGATTCAAAGCCAGAGCAAAACGAAGTCGTTCGTGGAGCGGGAACTGAATTTGATAAGCTTAAGGAAAACGCAGTCATTTGGAGGAACGCGGAAGTTTTGGACTTGGAGCAAAACGGGAACGGATGCGGAAGGAGCTACGTCGTTTCACTTGAGAGAAGCAATTCTCGTTTTCAAGCAAAGGGTCGTCGTCTTCTAGTCAGATCAGTTCGGTAAGATCGTTACATTATAAGCGTGACGTCGTTTTGGGGCGAGCGGCACCGGATATAAGGGAGCGTCCGAGTTGAGTCCGAGTCACTTCCGTTTTTCGAGCGAGTTGAATTTGCCAGAATTTGGGGCTTAGGGTTCTTGAGCGAGCGAGCGAAATTCGATTCCGATTTCTGAAATTGAGTTGTGCGATAAACAGCGTTTTATTCATTGATACTGTAAACACTTGTATTCACTTCGATTGATCAATAAACGACTATCTTTATGGCTTGAGTAGGTCCTCGACTGGAGGGGGCCGAACCAGGGTAAATTCCTTGCGTGTTATTTCTGTTTTTGTTGTCGTTCCTTGCAAGATTAGTTTCCGAGACTCTACACTTTCAAAAAAAGAAAAGAAAAGAGATATACTTTCTATTTCCGTATCTTGAAGTGTCTAATGTTATAAAGTACAACATAATATAAAGATCAAAGCTGATAAATGGACATTGAATGATTGAATGGAATGATGCTCGATCAGTATTGTTGGTGCCTCCACATCGATTCCGGCAAATAGCTGTCCCTGTCGGGGCTATTATTCCCATCCCTAAAGTCGTCGCAAGATGACGATATCTTGCTCTTCAACTTATTTGACGAATCCGGATCATTCGACGTGGTTAAAACCACCTTCAAATTAGTATTAAATAAAGCGCGATTTTGCTGACTGATGCTATCCTGCTTAATAACACCATCAAAAGCTCCACTGTTGCCGGTGCAGGTCTGCTGATCGGGCACGTTAACCGAAGCAGCTACGACGGTCGGGTAGCAGTAGCTCATAGTTTGATTATGAGAGAAAATGGAGAAGCACGGTACGTGCAGATTGCTACTGTTACTAGGATTATTGTTGCTGAGGTGGTTTTGATGATTCATCATGGCATTATTGCTGTTGCTTGTTTGAGTTTGTATGAAACTGATGTAAGGGTCGTCCATCAGTGGCGGGAGAGATGATGAAAAGGTGGATGTTTGTAATTGTATGCCGTAATGATCGTCGTCATGGCGTATCCGGTCACTACTTCCTCCGGAAACTTGTTTGGATCCGGAGGAGGCATCTTCTTTGTCTTTGTGAAATACTCTGCATAGCACCCAATCCTCCTATTTCGAAAGAAACAAATATTTGATTAACCTCCGGAAAAGTACTAAAAGGTCTTTAAAATAATAATCGACGTTTTGCTATAAAGTCAGAACTATCAAAATTTTCAATTTGAAAGAAAATAAAAATAAATTGACAAAATTCTGATAGTTGGCGAACAAATTAATATGTAGATTAACATTGATAGTCAACCTAATGAAGTCGAGTTAAAAGAAACCAACAAACTCTGCTAATTTTGATATGCAAGTTTACTTTTTCCGAATCAAAGATTAATCTTTTTTTTTTAAACTTTGTCTTCACATTGATAATTTTGATAGTTCAAGATCCCTTTTATACTTTTTCCTAATCTTATTAAAAATGTACTAAGTCATAATATCAAAAACATTCAATCACGTCTTGACCGAACCAAGAAAAGCAATAATGTAAGATATGTATATGAGCGGTGTCAATTAGTACCTTTGCGGATGAAGAAAACTTGAGAGGAGGCAATGCTGACGGTGAGCCTTCAAGACGGAACTCGTGCATTACCCAGTTAGATTTTCTGCCTTTAGGAGCTCGTCCTCGATAAAAGACTAGAGTTTTTCTCATCCCAACGAGTAAATGAGTGCCTCTCCTACTGCTGTTGCTATAAACTCCTCTATCTTTTCCGGTTGCCTTCCAGTAACCCGTTGCGGTTGCTCGATTTGTTCTCAGCCCTGTAGCGTATTTTTTGTCTCTTCGGCTATAAAAGTACCATTGTTTCCCTCCCACACATGCTGTTTCTAATCAAAATATGAGTAAATAAAATTTTAATTAGTTATATTCATTTATTTATTGTAAAGATAAATTATATTTTTCTTTATATACTCCCTATATCCCCAACTGTTTGTGCAAAAGGAAACATAGTACAAGAATTCAGCAGGAAAAAAACAGTATATTGTGCATTTATGGTTCCATTAAATGTTGTTTAAGTACTTGGTTGTGATTAATTATTAAGATTATGTTTAAAAGGAAAGTGGACAAACATTAAAAGACGCTAAAAAAAAAAGAAAATGGATAACAATAAGGGAACGGAAGGAGTAATATAAAACGGGGTCAATTTTCCCAAATTAAAGTCTTGCAGACAGCTGGAATAACCAGTAAACAACCCCTAATAACAACTAAAGTCATCTGTCATGTACAGTACAATTTTCCCAAATAACATGTTGTCAATTTTGAGCTTATACAAAAACACTACTAGTAAACTTACTTATGTAATGAATAATCTTTATGGAGCTACTTTTCCATCCACAACTAGCTACACTGACTTTCATGCTTTTTTTTTTCGTTTCTTTTTCGATGGCGACTTTCAGGCTTTACATACAGACAATAATAACTATGAATTAATGTGTGGTTCATGACTAAACGTAACGAGTGGACTAAAATGTTTACATGTAATTAACTTGGTTCATGGATATTAGCCTTTGAGATGGAAATAAAATTTGGAAGAAAAATATGATTTCATGTTTGGTTTGTCATGAAAAGTTCATACAAAAGAGAGGGATGTAATCGGTGTTCTAAAAATCCCCGCCTAGGTCCCGAAATTTACGAATTCTCTCGATTAATTGATTCGTCTAGTCGCCGCCGTCTAGATCCGTCTAGTCGCCCTCTAAATCCGAATAAGAGTTAACCAGATGACCAACTTCTTGATCAAAATAAAAATTTCTTTATTTTTAGTGTAATACAAATCTTTCCTTATTATTTTCTCTGGGAAAATGACTTTATTTTCCATTTCATTTTCTTTCCATCATATTTTGTATGATCCAAACGGAGACGAACATGAAAGATTTGTCAATAACAAAGTCATATACAAATAAGTTAGTGTATCGCCGGATCTTTAGCTTTATATGACAAAAAAATCAATTACTATAGCAGAAATGAAATGGGAGATTCTTACCGGGAATGTCCCATGGCTCGCTTTTGTTGAGATCTACTTCGATGAGGTGAGGAACAGCTAGAAGAGCGGAATTAGTATTGTTGGTGCATGCTGTAGCATCATCAAAAGTCATGACGATTTTGTTCATCAGGTAGTCACATATGAGCTCTTCATCTCTCGGATAGAATCTAAACCCCGGCGGCAGCTTCTCCTCCACTGCCTCAATACTGCTCTTTCCCATTATATATCTCCTGATCTCAACAAAGTAGTTGCTATGCTGATTGAGAGAGATTCAATTAAGAGAGAGAAAACGAGTCTATCTCTCTGTATGTGAATCTTAATCATATAAGAATAATGAAGAAGCTTGGACAAAGTCCATGTGGTTAGTAAATACTACTATATAACAACAACCAAATTATGCGCAGTGAAGGAATTTAATTAATTAATTGGTTTATTTAATATAATGCAACAAAAAAAGTCAACTTAGGAAATTCCGTGTAGAAGATATTCTTTATTTGAAATAATTTAGAGGATGGGGGAGAGAATTTGTCCATTTGTGCTTACGTATGCATGGAGATTATGATCAGGTGGAGGCCGCCAGAATATGCCAAATTGCTGATGTGTGAAATTTGGAAGATATGGAAACTCTCAATTTCTCAAAGTATGATGAATATGAATGTTTGACATTGCTTCTTTCCATCTAATCTACTACTCCCTCCGTCCCATTTTGTTTGTCCAAAAGGACAGTGGACACGGGAATTAAGAAAAGCAAATAAAGGACAATGAGAGAGGAAAAGTGGAGAAGAGTGTATGTGAATGTGGGTCCCGTACAGTAAATAAATGATAATAAGAGGGGGAAAATGGAGGAAAGTACAATTTTTTTAATAAAAGTAATTTTTTTGGTAGGAAAGAGATAATTGATTTGATTGTTGGGTATGTATTAAAAAGGAAAGTGGACAAACATTAGGGGACGCTCAAAAAGGAAAGTGGACAAACAAAATGAGACGGAGGGAGTACTAATTAGGCTTAACATATTTTTATTTTATCAAGGTAAAAAAGTGATCAAATGATCAAAAAAGTCGATAGTTCTCTTATGAGAGAAAGTGTTTGAGATGGTCCATTAACAAATCAAATAATATAATTTCACTAAATAAAGATACAAAACCACTTGACATTACTAATATCTATTTTTGATGTCGTAGCTGAACTGAATTTGATTTAACCGTCACACCATATGTAATGAGTTTAATTTAGCTAGGGCTTTTCCCCAATTCAAATGTTTAAGGCGTAAGGAGTGAGGCTATTAACCTAATCACTACAGCTTTGAAAAAGATACATACCTTTGTTAGTTAATAAATGACACCACATGTCCTAACTTCTAACATTTATGGTTAATTAATTGGGATTTTAGGTTCGCCCTCTTTTACATAAGCCTAATAATCATTACTTCTTTTTTCTCTCTCTAGTGGATAAACGTCTGACGAGTGACGACTACCATTATATGCATGCAATGAATCGATGGCTAAAACTATCATCTTTTCGACCTTCCTTATGGAGTGTAATGATTGCAATTTAGTCCATATATAAATTGAAAATTGATTTGTGATTTTTTTTTCTTCTTCTTCTTGTTTTCCTTTTTTTTCCTCTTTCCACATAGCACGTGGATGCTTCCTTCATCCCTCGTGGATGTCTTCCTCATCCCGCCACACGCGTGGATGCTTCCACCATCTCTCGTGGATGTCCTCATCTTCCCGCCTCGTGCGTGGAAGTGTTGCTACTCAGCCGTCATGGACGTGTTGTGTTTGACAATGGTAAAGGTGTCCGACGTAGCCTGTGCTTCAGAAGTCGATAAAATATATCAATGATTTCGGGTGGATATGTGTGTGGATCCATGGTAAAGGTGTCGAACATGGCATGTGCTTTAGATAAAATAATACATGTACCAAAGATTTTCGTATCCGATCGACATGTCTGATAGAGCTTTGAAGACCAGTATATGTACTATATATAAAGACTTTCACGATGTATATTGAGATTTATTGAAATATTATGATTCATTGATTCGTGTTGTACCCACTCTTATCAAAAAAAAATCGATTGTCTTTTCAAATGTTCATAATTTCGATAAAAGTTTATAAAATGATGACAGTTCATACCACCATTTTATACTTTAGCTTGATAATTTCATATAAATGTATATTACTAGCTGTCACTGACTCACTATAGATTTTCAAAATCATTTGATAGGAAATCTTGCTCTACTTTACAAGTCAATCTCAATTACAAGTTAGAATTATTAAACAGGTAACTCAGGTTCAATTTCTAATAGTGTCAAAGTTGGAAATGCGTGGAGGGATAAAATATGAATATTCAAACTACTAAATCATGGGCAACGCTAGGGCATCCCCTCAGAATTGATCCTTGAATTGTACATGCCACGAATAACATCTCTAAGGAGGAATAATCAATATTATAAAAAACGCTAAGTGGGAACCGAGCGAAAAAGGATTCAAATAATATATCATCATGTTATTGGAGTTTAAAGTTGCCAGAGAAAATAAAAATTTTTGGCTGGAGGGTAGTGCATAATAGTCTTGCAGATGGGACTAATCTTGCAAGAAGAGGTTGTGTCCATAAAATGAATTGCTGGATATGCGGACATAAAGGAGAATCGAGTATGCATCTGTTTAAGGAGTGTTGGTGGTCAAGGGCGGTATGGATTCAAGTGGGTCTGAAGCCAGAGCTTCTTGATTATGATTGTTGCAGCATTGGAGAATGGATGAAATTTGGTCTGAAAAATTATAATAAAGATGAATTTGAGCTCATATTATGCAGTTTATGGTTTTTCTGGTTTCACAGGAATCTTATATGCCATGGAGGCCATCTATGGAAGGTTAGTAAGGCAGCTTGGAAGATTAAAATTTTATTTGATCAGTTTTCTAGAGCTCATTCTGTGTACACTATCAAAATTCAGCAAGATTCGTTTAAATGGGTATCTCCGGCTCAAGGCGTGGTGAAGTTTAATGCTGATGGGTCCTGGAAGGATCATGAAAAGAGAGCAGGTATTGGATGTGTTGCGAGAAATGACTCAGGGATTGTTTTATTGATTTCAGCATATTGTACGAACAATTTGCGATGCAGCTCTGAAGCAGAAGGTTTGGCCCTTTTAAGATGTATGGAGGAGGCAAAAAAGTTGCAGTTTAAGAGAGTGATTTTTGAGACCGATTCGGCTGAAGTGTTTACATCATTAGAATTGGGAAGAATGGAGTTGAATTGGAATGAAAATTGGATCAACAATTGCTTACAACTAAGGAAGGGAGAAGCGGACTGGAGTATTCGACATATAAGACGGGAGGCTAACGTTTTCGCTGATGCAATTGCTAGGAAATCTGTTGAAGAGAGTTGGTGTTGGAAACTTAAGAATGCTTGTCCAATGGGTCTGAAGGTTTTATATGAACAGGATTTAGTTTGATTTGTACCTTTGCTGTCCATTGTTGTTTTCTGATGGATGTTGTTTTGCTGGCTTGTTTGGCCTAGTTTACTATCAAAAAAAAAAAATTCTAATGTACCTTCAGCTTTTTTAAATGATATGAGTGTATAATTAGCCAAAAATGTCAAATTTTGAATGAAACTCTATAATTTCTAGGATTTATTTTAAGTAAAATATCATCATATTTGTTGTGTTTTAAATTTTAATGTATTGTGTGTTTTATCTGACGTTCGACATTTGATTTTGAAATCTTATATTTTTGTAATGCTTAACCTTTGAAAGAATATTATTATTCTTTTTCTTTATGGGATAGTCGTAAAAAGTATGATTTTTATCAAGCTTTTGAGTATTATCAATATCATTGGCTTTTTTTTTGTATAACTTTTGACTAAAAAGAAAAGAATGGATACGATTCAACTATATATTTATTAATAATTTCAAGGATACATGATTTATGTCATCATAGAATGCTTATGAAAAAAAACATGAGGACTGATCATTTTGTACCAAACATGTAAAAAAATCCAGCCCTGTTGGTTAATTAATTCTCGGCCCGGACCCCTGTCTTAAGTGAGTATGGTGGGTAGATCTTGGCACCTTCCTCGGTGATTTGTGCAATCTGCAAGTACACAATCCAGACTTCAGTGAATGACATAAGAATATTTTATGAGTTACGCCATTAATTCTAACTTCAAAAGTTTTCAAAGATGTTAATTTATAGAGTGATTTGCGAGAAGAAAAAAACACATCGACTTCATATAAAATGATGATAGGCAAGTATGCACTGTCCGAATTCCCGAATTCAAGTGTTTAATGAAAAATACCTGAATCTTGTTGATGGCAGAGCAATCACGATGGATCAGAACTCGCATGCATTCCTCGAGTAACTTAACAGCTTCTTCAAAGCTCAAATCCTTGTGCCATTTTGAGCGTAGAATTGGTAGTGCAAGGTGATTTCCAAAACCGGTTGCAAGATAATCGTCCTCGTACTGTACACCAACCATATTAACCTACAAATTTCAGGTCAGATGATGTGAGGATCCTCCTCTTCAATAACGAAGACACCACATCAACAATGAGGAGAATCAAGTACTTACAGTGGCGAGATAAATCTGCCCGTTCTTAACTCCTCCTAGAACAAGTGAATTCCACAGTGGATCAAACTTATTGCGTCTGTCATACATGACCCTAGTCAAGTAGTTGAGAAGCTCTTTTGGACCCAAAGAGTTGTTAATGTCATCGCACATATTGTCATTATGGCTGCAAGAAAGATGGCACAACTCCATTATTAAGAAGAAGAACAATCAATTCCAAGACATATTTTATGACATGCTTAAAAAGATGTTTCAAAGTACTGACATAAGGTTCATCAAGATAGCGCAAACTTCTTGGAAATCACTTATTTCCCCGCCTGCTCCAAGTAGAGAATGCTTTCCAATGGACTTGATTCTCTCCACACTCTTGTAGCGCAAGGTGGAGCCGTATGATCCTGCATCCATTTATTTGAAACATCAAACACATAAACAAATAAAAATAAAGAAAACGATGAACACGAAGCGCCAACATACCTCCCATATCACAAGCAATTAGAACGCCACCCTTGTACTTAATACCAATGACAGAAGTCCCAGTGACAGAAGGATACCTACACCACCAATCCCAAAAAAAATCCATCACCTCAATAGTCCAAACAAGAATCCCCAAACACAAACCCTAATAAATCCCTAACTCTACACACACCGTACATCAAACAATTAAATCGACATTCTCAGGCCACCACCGTACAGAATCCAAATCAAGAAGAGAAACAAAACCAGCATCATAAAATTAAACACATACTGAGTGTGCTCCGACGCAACCTCAGGATTGACCAAGCAGTTTGCCATCTCCAAGACTCCGACAGCTGCACATATACGCATCAGAAGACCGCAAACAGTTCAGAAAATAGGAAACATTATATCAATAAATCGAAATCAAATATGTTGGGATACGAGGACTTACAATCGATTACCGATTTTAAGCTTTTGGTTTTGCTGTTTTGTGATCTACAGGTTCGAGATAGCTTGTGAAAAATAGCGAAGAATGAATTGAATCCATTATATATAGGGATGCATGATAAATATAGAAACCCATAATTAATTATAAAATATGGGGTTGGATCAAATACAAATCAATATTATAAATAAAAACTACAAATCCATAAAAAAAATTGTCACGTGTCAAAATCGACCAATCAGAATTAATTTCGATCGGGGTTCTTTTTGTAAAAAAAATAAATACACGCGGACTTATTTATAAATAAATAAAAGATAGGAAGGGTATAATCGTCCTAAAATTCGCTACAGTAAAATTCGACATTCGCTACAGTGCATTTTTAAGTCTGATCATTCTCCCGTTAAGTCTGATCATTTAGAATAAATGTTGACATTTGCTACAGTAAAATTGACTATCGCTACAGTAATGATCAGACTTAAAAAAACAATGATCAGACTTAAATCAGTAATGACCATACTTAAAAAAAACAATGATCAGACTTAAAAAACAATGATCAGACCTAAAAATAATAATGATGAGACTTAAACCAGTAATGATCAGACTTAAAAAACAATGATCAGACTTAAACCATTAATGATCAGACTTAAAAAACAATGATCAGACTTAAACCATTAATGATCAGACTTAAAAAAACAATGATCAGACTTAAGCAATCAATGATCAGACTTAAAAAACCAATGATTAGACTTAAACCAACTAAGGTTATGGCGAAATAGCAGGATTTGAGTTGCCGGTGTCTGATTTCAGTCCATAATACCTAATTCTGAGCAGAACGGCGTGACGGTCAGAAATCACCAGCTTCGCTCGTGAAGTAGGGGCTTTTTTGGCCATCCGGAGTCGTTTCCTATTTTATTTTGAATTTTTAATGTTTTTAGAAATTTTCAGTTTTTAGTAATTTTCGTATTAGGGTTTTGTAAGTCTGACCGTTGCTTGTTTTAAGTCTGATCATTGCTGTTTTTAAGTTTGATAATTGCTGTTTTTAAGTCTGATCATTCATTGCTTAAGTCTGATCATTGCTATTTTTTAAGTCTGATCATTGCTTAAGTCTGATCGTTCATTGCTTAAGTCTCATCGTTCATTGCTTAAGTCTGATCATTGCTGTTTTTTAAGTCTGATCATTGTTTTTTTAAGTATGGCCATTACTGGTTTAAGTATGATCATTCATTGCTTAAGTCTGATCATTGCTGTTTTTAAGTCTGATCATTGCTTAAGTCTGATCATTCATTGCTTAAGTCTGATCATTCATTGCTTAAGTCTGATCATTCATTGCTTAAGTCTGATCATTGCTATTTTTTAAGTCTGATCATTGCTTAAGTCTGATCATTCATTGCTTAAGTCTAATCATTGCTGTTTTTTAAGTCTGATCATTGCTTAAGTCTGATCATTCATTGCTTAAGTCTGATCATTCATTGCTTAAGTCTGATCATTGCTGTTTTTTAAGTCTGATCATTGCTTAAGTCTGATCATTCATTTCTTAAGTCTGATCATTCATTGCTTAAGTCTGATCATTGCTGTTTTTTAAGTCTGATCATTCATTGCTTAAGTCTGATCATTCTCATTGCTTAAGTCTGATCATTCATTGCTTAAGTCTGATCATTCATTTGCTTAAGTCTGATCATTCATTGCTTAAGTCTGATCATTAACAACTTTTGGACTAAATTGAAAATAACATTATTAGGTTTATACCCCTCCGTGTGGAATCACTATTATACCCCTCCGTGTTTTGTCTGGGATTTCGACTAAAATGGGACACGTGTCGGCTTAATAATCGGTTTGTAGTTTTTATTTTTAAATCGGTTTGTACCCGAACCGCACTCATAAAATATAACTAAGTTGCAAACTATAATATATAGCATTTACTAAATACGTTTTTTTTTTTTTGAAAACATTACTAAATACGTTTTAGAGACAACTTACTAAAGATAAAGATAACAATGTAATAATAGTCTTGCCTGTGCCAAAGATCAATGCGAACATGGTGGATGAAAGTTTCGATACCGTTGACGTTGGTGAACAAGAACGCCGCCAGTTGAGTGAGCCGCCTGTTAGCTGTCACTGAAATCACCAAGTCTGATGATATTAACATCTCAAGATAGTGCAGCAGATTCTGAATTGAGTGATAATGGTGCTATGGTAGTGGATGCTGATGAATTTGGATTTATTGATGGTATTTCATTCAGTCCTCTTGCGGCTCGTGATTTTGAGTCAGTGATCGGTTTGGACAATGATACATTTTTTTAGCTCCGACATTGAAGATTATGTTCCGGTTCGATGATTGTTTATGGTCATGATTTGGAGATTTGTTATAGTGGTTTATATGCAGTCCAGCAGCATTGTTGGTGATGAGAGATTGTTAAGCTATGAAGCAGCTCTAAAAAAGTGTAAACTGATTAATATTTTAGTCCGTATAAATATATAAATCAGATTTATTTAAATTGGCCTTTTTGCCTTATTTGTGTTCTTCTTTCTCCAGATGTGATTTTGTAAAAAATCATTGGAATTTCGATTGATTTCTCACAACAAAAGAGTATTATAGTTCTGAAAGTTTTAGCTGTTCCAACATTCCATCTGAAGTATCAAAATTCACTTCCTACACAATTACACTAACAGTAAAATCTGGTATACTCTGTCAGCCATCATGCTTGGATTTGGATAGTCCAACACCAGCTGGACCTTCTCTGCTGATCATTAATTCTTGGCAAGTATCAAATTCTCTGTCAACAAATGGTTAGTCTGCTGAAACTTGAGTCAGCAGCTTTAATCACCTTCCATAATGCTTGCTGAAACATTGGCAAACCTGGCATATCTGTGACGCTCTATTGCATGTCTTCCAACAAGCTTTCATCTTCATCATGCTGTTGCAGCTGACTTGTAATGGGAGAGCTGCTCATGTCTCCAACTCCAGACGAAATCATAGACCGCACTTTCTGCAATGCATATGATAACATTTGTTCACAATACAGGCAGGCATATAAGAGTTGGCAAATGAACGAAAGGGTCATCAAGACAAGCAGAATGCATGGTGTCCCTGATTTGCCGATATAACAACTAAAGAGTGAAAACAATTGTCTTTTTTTGAATCTATAAGACCACACTGACCTTTTCAATTTCATCACAAAGTAGAGGGTTGTCTTTCAAAAACTGTAAAGCTTTATCTCTTCCTTGTCCCAACCTGCTCAAGAAATCATCCACAAAAAATGAGCACTGATTTTGTACGAGTACATGATTATAGGTATAGATCAGTTTCTGAGAAAAAAGAAATAAGTATCAACAAAATTTATGGCCATCAAGCTGAGATGCAACAAGCTCTTTTAGTTTGTTGCAATACAACCACACAAGGTTTACATCTGCAACTATTTCAGTAGTTGAGAAGAGGGACTCTTGTATCCATTTAGTAGATATGATATAATTTTCATAAAAAATCATGCGACTGGCACAAAGGAATTCCTCTTAACTCTACGAAAAGGTAGACAACTAGTCTATTCTTATTTACTTAACGTTAAGAGATTGAAGGTCGAACCTATGATCTCCATAGCTATACCAAGAACCCTTCTTTGCAACAACTTCATTCATTTCAGCACAATCCAAGATGCATCCCTGGAAGTAAAATGCATTATTAGTACACTGAGAGCCTTTTGGTTTTGGACGTTCAATGGGGAAAAGGAAAAGGATTTCAGTGAGTATACCAACCAGATTACTCACGCCCTCTCCAAACATGATCTCAAATTCTGCTTGTTTGTATGGCCTGGATACCTATTGCACAAATAGTTATGACTACTATCAATGTGAAACAGCCAAACGGGATCACCAATTGGCTGTTGACTCAGAAACAGCATCTAAAGCAACATAATATAATAAACCGATTGGTCGACCCGTCCTTTCAACCCACTATCAGTTGAACTTCCTACCTAAGTCTACAACATTTTCTGGGATACTTATAGTTAAAGTTAGGCCAATGTAATATATGCACTTTAAGTACATGTAAAATAAAAGTTATGGTTATGTGTTATTAATAATGATAAATGCAACATGAACTCTAGTTTCAATTTCCATTGGTGGGACTGATGAGGGAAAATGAACGTGTCTTAAAATTCAATGCTCGTGGGTATGTTCTTCCATAACAAACTAATGCGAAACTAAATGCACCCTAAGGAACTAACTATCACGTGTAGTCATAGTAGTAAAAACGCAGAGTCCCAGAGAAGTTAAGTACTAAGGTACATTAACTCATCTAGATCCTCGAATTTGTAATTTAGAGTGTATTCACTAGACCATAGGTAACGACCCAAAAAACACTGGATCAGAAAGTTTTGACAGGAGCAAAAGAACAGCAGGACACTTTATAATCTTTAAGCACATTGCATATACCTTGCTTTTCTGGACTCTCACCCGAACTCGAATGCCAACATCATCATCTCCTTTAGTCTAAAGCGCCACGTAAGATGAAAATAGTTGAATATCCAGTTTTTACAAAAAAATATAAAGAAGCTTAGAAACACATAGAGTCCGGGAACTACTGAACTTACAGACTTGATTTTCCCTGTGGAACGTATTTCCAAACGAACAGACGCAAAGAACTTCAAAGCAATCCCCCCGCTTGTAACTTCAGGATTCCCATAGTATACCCCAATCTTGACAAAATAAGATAGCAAAAATGGTTTATATAGTCAGCTAGAGGGAATGAAATCACTAAGCACATGGACAAAGCAATAATTTTAAGAAAACAATTCCCAAGTAAATCTTTCCTTGGAGTCAGCTCATCAAGGTAGCGAGTAAATTTATAAGGCTAATTATGTCTTCAATGTTCAGGAGCTTTTTCAACCCAATCAATGAAAGCTACCTTGTATCTAATCTGATTCAAGAAGATGAGGGTACAACCAGCTTTTGAAGCATTTGCAGACATTTTACGCAAAGCTTGGCTCATGAGGCGTGCTTGTAAACCTATCTGTTGCATTCCAATCTCTCCCTGGAATATGGCGAACATTACTTCAGACTTGGAACCATGAAGCAAATTTCTAAAACTACTGTAGAGATAGTCACGGAACTCACCTCAATCTCTGCACGAGGTGTAAGAGCTGATACAGAATCTATACAAATCAGATCAATGGCACCTGACCTGCACATACGATCTGCAACTGGAGCGCAGAAATCCATTACTCTAACAGTGAGTTAAATAGATATACAAACTTCTTTATAAATATATCACACTCAAAGGGGACGAAAGCCATATGATAAATGATGTATTACTCTCTAATGCCATCTCGCCATTATCAGGTTGGCAAACGATCAAATTTTCCACATCCACACCTAGTGCCTTCGAATATGCCGGATCAAATGCATGCTCTGCATCAACAAGCATTGCATTGCCTCCGAATTTCTGAACAAGGAAAACACAATTTGCTAGGTCAACACCTAGTTCGCTGCAGATATCAAATTACCCGGCAGACCAAAATAGACATGTCAACAACAGGGAGTTAAATAAAGAACCTGCACTTCTGCAATTGCATGGAGTGCAAGAGTAGTCTTTCCACTACTTTCTGGTCCAAAAATCTGGAAAGGAAAAGGAAAGTCAGGCAAATGAATTTTTTGAATAGAAAATTACATTATTTTTTCTTTTTCATTTTGCGAAAGCAAATATATTAATGAAGAAGAAAAACAGTATGTCATACTCTCAAAACTTATGACCAATAAACTGGCACAATAATACATCAGCCAAACCGGATTTGTCTCTAGCATGCCGTTAAATTGGTATAAAAGTTTTACAGAGGCATCATTTTACTGAAAAACTAAAAGTGGATTCCATTATCCATTTGCAAAATATTCAAAAACTTAGTCGACACTTAATCATTTCTGAACCAATGATTTAATGCAGAATGTATATAGCTTCAAATAAGGCTGCCATAAGGGATAAGTATAAAGTTTGTATTCAATAAAAACAAAATTTCTCACTAACAGAAGCACAATGAATGATGGTAATACAAAATATGATGCTACCTCTACAATTCTTCCTTTGGGGAGCCCTCCTCCCAGTGCGAAGTCTAGAGTCAAGCAACCACTTGGAAAAGTTTCACTGCCAAAAATGGACAGGAAGCTTGGTGAAAGTCTGTGTATATAATACTTATCAAAACAGTTTGCATTAAGCAGTCAATGCGTGCAACAAAAGATGGGTGACATTCAAGGGCACTACTAGTTTTGTAGCCAGACCCACAAAACTTCACATGATACTGAAGCGCCAAACACACTAGTTAAACAGTATTAATGTTTGGCCTAAAAAATTAGTTATAGAAAAAAGGTTGGAGATATGCTTAGTGCTTACACAAGAGCTCCTCCAGCACTGCCCAATCTTGTAACACTGCCTTTTCCAAATGAGCTGTTTATGTCATTTATCGCAGCTTCCAATGCTTTTTGCTGAGACATTTATAGTCAAGTCAAGAATCACATATTAGAAGCAGCCATACTGATACCATCCGCATAGCATTTTAGGAAAAAAAAAAGGGGGAATGGCACCAGTATAGCACTTCAACATACCCCAAATGTGACATTAAGAATCAACCACAGCCTCTTTTAATTAATTTCTACACAATACTAACCTTAAAAGCTACACGCAAATTCACTCACTCATTCAAAACAATGAGCAAAAGATAGCAGCTCAATAAAAAAGCAAATCTTGAATAAAAAGGCCAAAGTAAACTGCTATGAAACAAGTGAAGACACAAGCATACCATATATGACAAAAGTAATAAAAAGCTTAGAAAATAAATTGTGGAGGCAATGGAGACGTACCCTGTCAATGAATCGAGAGTCGGAATCAGCGGAGAAAGTGCCATTGATTCTGCCGTTGAGCTGGCAATGAACCCTATTTCGTTTAGCGGGAGTTGGAAAAGACGAAGAGAATGAAAATGGAATAAATAATCTGGAGCAGAAAGGGTGGAGGTGGAGGAGCTTCGCCTCCATTGAATTCAAACTCTAAAGCTTGAAACTTCGAATAGAATTGTATGCCGCGGGCACTGGGAACGGCTGAGTAGCAAGAAAGCAAAAAGGGAGAAGAAGAGAAATTTTGGGGAAACCGAAAGACTCTTGTTGGGCGCGCAACAGCAACACTTTGTGCCCTTGAGTTTATCGGACCAGCAACTTCATTTATCCTTATTTTTTTGGGTTGATGAAGCAATTTTTATGTCTGATTGAATTCTTTAGGGTCCGTTTGTATCATGGAAAACGCAGTGGAAAGACAATGAAATCTAAAGTGATATGAAAATTTTTATATTTTATTCTTTGGTTTTTTTTTTAACATTTTCCAATCAAACCAACCCATGACATTATATTTTCCTATATATTTTCTTTTCATCTCAAATTTTTTTAATAATATAAAGGGGCATTAAGGACTTGTTTCAATCCATTCAAATAAATACGAAATTATGTAGTGGCAAGTGAATTTAATGTATTCTCCAATTCATCTGGCTAATCTTTTTAGGTTAGTTCTATAAGACTAAGGGCCTGTCTGATTAATTTTAAATTTATGCTTTATAAATTAAATTTAGTTAAATTAAATTAAATTCAGTTAAGCTAAAATAAATTATATTATATTATATTTGATTTATGTTCATTATCATTATCATCATCATCGTCGTCATCGTCATCGTCATCATCATCATCATCATCACCATCACCATCACCATCACCATCATCATCACCAGCATCATCATCATCGTATCATCATCATCACATCATCATCATCACCACCATCATCATCATCATATGATCCTCATCATCATCACATCACCATCACCATATCATCATCATTATATTATCCTCATCGTATCATCATCATCATCATATTACCATCATCATCATATCACCATCATATTCATCATCATCAACATCATATCATCACAACCATCATCATCATATTACCCTTATCAGCATAACATATTACCATCATCATCCTCATCATCATTATCACCATCATATTCATCATCATCAACATCATATCATCACAACCATCATCATCATAACATATTACCATCACCATCATCGTCATATCATATTACCATCATCATCACTTCACGTCATCATATCACCATCATCATCATTATCACCATCACCATCATCTTCATCTTCATCATCATCAACTTCAACTTCATATCATCACAACCATCATCATCATATTACCATCATCATATCACCATCATCATATCATCATCATCACCATCATCATTATTACATCACATCATCATCACATTACATCACATCACATCATCATATTACCATCATCATCATATCACCATCCTCATTATCACCATCATCTTCATCATCATCAACATCATTTCATCACAACCATCGTCGTCATCATCATCATATTACCATCATCATCATCACATCATGGTTTTGATGATGATGACGATATGATGGTGATGGTGACGTGATGATGATGGTAATATGATGATGTTGATGTGATGATGATGGTAATATGATGATGATGGTGATATGATGATGATGGTGATGATGATGATGTTAATATGATGATGATGGTAATATGATGATGATGTGATGTGATAATGTTGGTGGTGATGATGATGTGATGTGATGATGATGGTAATATGATATGATGATGATGATGGTGATGATGGCAATATGATGATGATGGTTGGGATGATGATGACGATATGATGGTGATGGTGATGATGATATGATGATTATGGTAATATGATGATGATGGTTGTGATGATGATGATGATGATGATGATGATGATGATGATGATGATGATGACGATGATGATGATGACTGTGATATGATGATGATGATGGTTAATTAATGTTAAGTTGGTATAAACTATAAGTTAAACTAAAATAAAATAAAATAAACTAAATTCATCTAAGCTAAGCTAAATTAAACTAAATTCAACTAAACTAAGCGAAGTTAAACTAAAATAAATTAAATTCAGCTAATATAAACTAAATTTTCGTCTCAATCGGACAGTCCCTAAGTACCTAACATTTTGGTGTACAATGTTGAGATAACACAGAGGAAGACGACTTGGATGGGGTTATTGACCTAAATGTCAGAGTAATATTCATCCGGAATAGATCATCGTGTGCGTCACTCGTAATGGGTGACCCGGATTACGACTGCCTAGAAAAACGCTACATTGCTGAAATGTTAGAATGAGGTCCAACGTGCATTATTAAGAGCATGCCAATGAAAGCGACGATTTCCATATTGACTAGATAGAAAATCATCAAGTGGTACTTGCGTTCACAAAGTTTTCCCACATCTCTTCATCAAATTTGCGCTTCCCATTTAGCGCCGCTGACCTTCCGTAACTCTCACCATAACTGACTCTACTTCGCCACTACTACTATCTCGTGTTGGGAAAATGTGTATAAAATGCAAAGAAAGTGGTGGCCGCGTATTCATTATCCTAATTCAACCAATTGAGTTGTATCTGGATACCTAACGATGATGACAGAGCTACACGAACTATTATTCTATCGTCAAGAAAAAAGATCCGGTGCAAATGGTATATTTTTGTAAAAAATACAAATGAATCACATCTCTTGATTTGTCCATTTGGACGGATGAGATTAAATCTCATATTAATTCTCTTTTATGATTAATTTCTCGGTGACGAATTAATCTTGAATTAATTCTTTTTTTATAAGATGTATTAATTCTCATTTATTGATTTTGTTTCCCGGAGACGAATTATACTCCAGTTTTGACGAATTTTGTATTTTACACCAAAAATATGCTTTATACCTGATCTTTACTCATATCGCCAAAATTGAAATCTAAACACTAAACAAAATATGTCGATGGACACTACAACAGGACAACAAAACCATGAGCCCATCTCGTTCATCTCCATTTCTGTTCGCCGGAAGGAAATAAAAACAAATACCGAAAACAAATGACTAGTCATAGGTAAGGGACACTTAACAAAGTCTCAAGCTTGCTTGAATAAATGCATTCACATGATAATGTGTTACGCTATTAATTAACCATTAGCCTTAGGACGCACACATTTTGAATTGACTTCCAAATACGCAAACCGATGCATATTGGCAATTTGAGATTTGAGGTGGTCGTACGATGTTTTTATGTTTATTTTAATAATTTTTTGAAATCCAGATTCAGTCAGGTCAGGTTTAATGGCAGAATCACGTTGAATATGTAGCACCAGTACGGCTAGGTGTCACTGCCGTCATGTGTAATGATGACGTCACCAAGAATTCATGATTTCGAGGTCCCGTTCTATTTGCTTGACCCAAGGAGAGCACGTGCGTAGATGTGAACTTGTGGTAATGTATAAGCTAAAATATTGACAATTAGCCATCAAAATCTGATTGAGAATTTGAGATTTTCATCGAAATTTTGTTAAAAATAGTGCGTATTTAGGGATCGATAATGAGCAGGGTAAGATTGGACTGATTCTTATCGAAGGAGTTTAAGACGAATACTCACGTTTTGAATAGGCTCTAAAAGATATTAGAGTCAGGGACGGACCCAGGAATTGAAGTAGGGGTGACATATAAAAAATAGAATACATTATTAAAAAATTGAACATGGTTCAAAAATATTAGTACAATATAAAAATATTATTTTCATATTACAAAATCATCTATTATCGAATCTGTGCTAAAAGTTTCAACTATTTTTTTCAGTATTGAAAATCAATCAATCCGATAAGAATCATCTTTCATTTTGTTATGATTTAGATTGAAACTAATATAAACTTTTTAAACCTCCTGACACTTTCCAATGGGACACTTAGCTATTTACTGATGTGAAACCGAATCACTTTCTAATTTGTTGATATCAAAATTACTATTAACTCTTTACTTTATGAATGACTATCTCGCTCTAATATTTGAATATTGAATCAATAGTTGACGTTATCATTTAAAAAGTAAACAACTTAAAAAAAATTATAACCATGATGTAATTGGAGCAAATAAAAACTTATATATCTACACAAAACATTAATCTGAGTTTCCAACTTGAATGTGAGGAGTCGTTATACACGCACAAAATTAACAATGTTTAATTATTTTATATAATTTATACGAATTAAGCTATCTAATTCAGATTAAATTTAAGAATTAGTTTAATTACTTTTTGAAAATATTAAATTCAATATATGATAAAAACATTTTGAAAAAAAGTTGTCACCCCAACTCTCAAGTGGTTCCGTCCCTAAGGGCATGTTCTTTAGGGTGTGGATTTTGAGTGTTAGGAGATTAGATTGTGTTGTGTGAGATTGGGTGAGATTGGATGAGATTATGTTGTGTTGGGTGAGATTGAGTTGTGTTGGGTGATGTTAGATTAGATTGGGCTGTGTTGGGTGAGTGGAGAGTAGGTGGGCCCTAGTTTAATTTATGTGAGTATAAATATAATTGAAATAAATGGGAGTGGAGAGTAGTTTAGGTGAGTGGAGATTAGATTAAATTGTGTTGTGTTGTGTTTGGTGAGATTAGATTGTGTTGGATGAGATTGGGTGAGATTGAATTGTGTTAGGTGGGATTGACTCAGGGCCCGTTCTATAGGGATTGTATTTGGGGTGTTGGGAGATTAGATTAGATTAGATTGTGTTGGGTGAGATTGGGGTGTGTTGGATGAGATTAGGATGTGTTGGGTGAGATTGGGGTGTGTTGGGTGAGATTGGATTAGATTGTATTTTATTAGGTGAGTGGAGAGTAGATTAAGTGAGTGGGTCCTACATTAAAAATAATATTATAAAAATGTTAGATATTTAGATTATGTGAGTGGAGGGTAGTTTAGGTGAGTGGGTCCTAGTTTATAAATAATATTATAAAAATGTTAGATATATGTGAGGCCCTGTTCTTTAGGGATTGGGTCAATCCCACCCAATCCCGCCCAACACAATCCAACCTCATCCAATCTCACCCAATCTCTCCCAACACAATCCAATCTCACCCAACACAACACAATCTAATCTAATCTCCACTCACCTAAACTACTCTCCACTCACATTTATTTCAATTATATTTACACTCACATAAATTAAACTAGGGCACACCTACTCTCCACTCACCCAACACAACCCAATCTAATCTAACATCACCCAACACAACCCAATCTCACCCAACACAACCTAATCTCATCCAATCTCACCCAATCTCACCCAACACAACACAATCTAATCTAATCTCCCAACACCCAAAATCCACACCCTAAAGAACAGGCCCTGAGTGGAGAGTAGATTAGATGAGTGGAGATTAGATTAAATTAGGTTGTGTTTGGTGAGATTGGATGAGATTGGGTGAGATTGGGGTGTGTTGAGTGAGATTGTGTGAGATTGGATTGTGTTGGGTGAGATTGGGTCGGATTGACCCAATCCCTAGAGAACAGGCCCTCAGTCCCTAAAGAACAGGGCCTTAGGCCCTGTTCTTTAGGGGTTGGATTTAGGGTGTTGGGAGATTAGATTAGATTGTGTTGTGTTGGGTGAGATTGAGTGAGATTGGATGAGATTAGGTTGTGTTGGGTGAGATTGAGTTGTGTTGAGTGAGATTGGGTGAGATTGGATGAGATTATAGGTGAGTGGAGAGTAGGTGGGCCCTAGTTTAATTTATGTGAGTGTAAATATAATTGAAATAATATGTGAGTGGAGAGTAGTTTAGGTGAGTGGAGATTAGATTAGATTGTGTTGTGTTGGGTGAGATTAGATTGTGTTGGGTGAGATTGGGTGAGATTGGATTGTGTTAGGTGGGATTGGGTGGGATTGACCCAATCCCTAAAGAACAGGGCCTAAGAGTCGGGCAAAATTTAATTTTGGGTTGGCCTTAAAGCTAATTATTGGATTTGAAAGTACTTTTAGTATCCTATCGACCCGTAATTTTAAGCTGAAATTAGAAGAAAAAAGTTATTTTTATAATTAATATTTTATTGTATGCGGGAGAGCAAACGAGATTTGTGGCTATTGAGGTTGACGACGCCACCGCCGGAGTTTGCGTCGGAGCTGTGCCCTAATTTCAATTTCCGCCTAATTAACATTTCATTATTTAGTGTAAGGCTAAACAACAACGGGGTGAAATTGTATTTTGTTCAAAAAGAATTTGTAATCGTGTAGAACCAGGAGGACCCGATTGTAATTCTTGTATTCTGAAAATCTGTTAAAGTAGATTTTCCCAGTAAATGAACACACTTCTTCTTCCCCAATTTTCACCTCCTTCGATCCATCCTCTCTGATCTCGGCGTTCCGATCGTCGTGTCCGACGAGCTTAACAGCATCGTTCGATATGGTATCAGAGCCCGCATGATCCTAGACCGATCGAATTGCTTTCTTCGCTCACTCGTCTTTGGTGTTCTTCGATTTCTGATCATGGCGGCTTCGACTGCTGATTCTGACGTTCCTGCTGGGGTCACGACGAATAATCCGGTCCAACCTGCCGATGATCCTTTGTATGTCAGTAAGAACGAATCCGTAGGGAGTCCGGTTGTCACACAGTTGTTAACTGGAGCCGAAAACTACATCACTTGGAGGAAATCCATGGAAGTGGCCCTAGGTGTCAAGATTAAGCTTAGATTTGTTAGAGGTGATTTCCCGAGACCGATTGATGCTTACCAGTTGGCCAGGTGGGAGAGATGCAATAACGTGATATTCTCTTGGATAATCAATTCCGTATCCAAGGAAATTGGTGCTTCTCTAATCCATGCCTTCGATTGTATTGCGGCTTGGAATGACTTGAAGGAAAGATTTGGAGGTTCGAATGACTCCAGCTTGTTTTCTGTTCAGCAAGAAACATCAGATTTGATGCAAGGCGACTTGAGTATTGCCAAGTATTATGGCCAGTTGATCAAACTATGGGGCGATGAAGATTCTTTGGTTGACAAACAAGCATGTGATCTTGGTGCAAGATGCAAGGCTACGAGATGTTTTGATGCCAGAAAAATGAAAGATCGAATTATGAAGTTCTTGATCGAATTATGAGGTTTATGCTCCGGTTAGATCACAGATATTGTTGACTGAGCCATTTCCCACACTTGGAGAGGTTTACAAAATGTTGATTAGTGAAGAGACAACAAGGAGATCTAAAAAGCCTTTTGTGGCAGAAGTATCAGCATTGTATGCGAGCCAGAACATCAACAATACTGGTGGGAATGTGAGACAAATGGCAAACAAGAACAATTATTCTTCTGGAGCAAACAACAAGGGTAGGAGGCCACTTTGTACTCATTGCAATTTGCAAGGCCATACCAGGGAAACTTGTTACAAGCTTAATGGATATCCACCAAACTACAAGTCCCAGAAGGCATCTAATCAGGTTAATAGATCTCAAAACAAGTCTTCTATTAATGTTGTGGCTAGTGATGCAGGTACAAGAGATGCTACTGCATCTATGGCCAGTTCTTCAACTGCACAGGGTGATGCTGGGACTCAGATGTCTTCTGTCCAGTTTACAAATGATCAGTTGAATAAGCTTTTCAAGTTACTCAATCAATCTGATGGTGATACTCAGCATATGACAGGTATTACCTGTTTAATTAGTTTTAAAGTTGGTGCTGATACTTGGATTTTGGACAGTGGTGCAATAGACCACATCACTCCTCATGCTAGTCTACTTAGCAACATCAGACTGTTAACTGATTCTCACAGTATACTTATGCCAAATGGGGATAAAGTTAATGTTAGACTTGCTGGTGATTGTGTTTTAACTGAGTATTTGGTGTTGAAAAATGTCCTGCTGGTGCCTGAGATCAAATTTAATCTTGTATCCATAACAAAGCTGGTAGCTGATTCTGAAGTATCCATAATTTTTTCTGCTAATGGATGTGTTATTCAGGGCCAGATAGGGCAGATATTGGGGACCGGTGAATCTCTCAATGGTCTCTATCAGCTCAGGCTTCCAACTAATAGCAGCTGCTTGGTTACTCATAAAGACAATAGTCTCACCTTCCTTTGGCACAAGAGGCTTGGTCATGTTCCTTTCAGAAAACTATTGAGTTCTTTTAAGTCCTTCATTCCTGCTTTGAATTCAGTTCATTGTAATTCAGATGATTTGCACTGTGATGTATGTCCTCAAGCTAGACAATGCAGACTTCCATTCAATAACAGTTGTTCAGTTTCTGCTGAGATCTTTGATCTATTACATGCTGATATATGGGGGCCTTATAGAGCCCCTACCATGACTGGTGCTAAGTACTTCCTAACTCTAGTTGAAGATAAATCCAAATGTACATGGACATATCTGATGAATACCAAAACTGAGGCAGCAGGTATCATAGTCAAGTTCTACAAAATGGTGCAGACACAATTTGGAAAGAATATCAAGGTGATTAGATCAGATAATGGGGGTGAGTTCTTGTGCTCAAAACTCACTGATTTCTTATCTACTAATGGCTGTTTACAACAAACATCATGCCCATACACTCCACAATAAAATGGAGTAGTTGAAAGGAAGCACAAATACATCCTTGAAGTGGCAAGATCCCTGAAAATACAGTCATCTATCCCAGATTGTTTTTGGGGAGAATCAATTCTAACTGCAACTTATATCATTAACAGAATGCCATCATTGTTATTACAAGGCAAAACACCTTTTGAGGTATTATTTGGAGCAAAACCTGATTACACACACATGAAAGTGTTTGGTTGCAAATGCTATGTTACGAATGTTCAACCTAACAAGTCTAAGTTTGATCCTAGAGCAAATGTTTGTGTATTCTTGGGCTATCCTTTTGGGCAAAAGGGTTATAAGGTCTTTGATCTTCAATCGCATTCTGTTCATGTCAGCAGGGATGTGCTGTTTGTTGAGAATGAATTCCCCTTTTATGCCAGAAATGTTGATAATGCTGCTGTAATGGATGTTCATTTGCCTTCTTTTCTGCACAATGATGATATCTTGACAGATAATGATGATGATGATTATCAGTGCCCTGCACAGAATCCACAAGTCAACAATGATTGTGGTACCAGTCTGAATAATACTGAACCTATTAGCACCTCTACTGCAGCTAATATACCACAAAGAAAGTCTACCAGGATACCAAAGCCATCAACAAAATTGAGGGATTACATATGCAACAATGTCACAAGTTCCTCAGAGTATCCTATATCCAACCAGGTGAATTATTCAAACTGCTCACCACATTTCCAACATTATGCTCTCCAATTAATTTCAGAGACAGAACCAACTGGTTACAGCCAAGCTTGTAAAGATGTCAACTGGGTCAAGGCTATGGATGCAGAAATTAATGCCTTACAAGAAAACAACACATGGAGCATAACTGATCTCCCCCAAGGGAAAAATGCTGTTGGTTGCAAGTGGGTTTTCAAAATAAAAAGACGATCTGATGGGACTGTAGAACGGTATAAAGCGAGGTTAGTTGCGAAGGGCTATACTCAACTTGAAGGCCTTGATTATCACGAAACCTTCGCACCAGTGGTCAAGATGAACACAGTTAGGACCCTACTGGCTGTTGCTATCTCTAAAGGTTGGCCATTATACCAGCTAGATGTAAATAACGCTTTTCTACATGGTTCTCTCACTGAAGAAGTTTACATGACACTACCTCCTGGATTTTACAAGGCTGACAAGGCTAAGAAAAAGGTTTGCAAGTTACACAAGAGCTTATATGGGTTGAAGCAAGCTTCTAGGCAATGGTTCAGCAAATTCAGTGAGGCACTAGTCGGCTATGGGTTTGAATCAAGCTTAAATGACTACTCCCTCTTTACTCTAACATCACAGCAGGGTTGTGTTGCCCTATTAGTCTACGTGGATGATATCATCATCACAGGCACGTCACAAGCACTTATTGACCGGGTGAAATGGTTCATTGATTCCAAATTCAAGATTAAAGATTTAGGTACCTTAAGGTTTTTCCTTGGCCTTGAGGTGGCCAGATCACAGTCTGGCTTATTCATCAATCAGCGCAAGTATGCTCTTGAACTGATAAAGGAAGCTGGCCTACTTGGATGCAAACCTTCATCTCTTCCAATGGACACTAAGCACAAGTTATCCCTGTCCACTTCCTCTGTTCTTGAAGACCCTACAAAATATCGGAGACTTGTTGGTCAGCTCATATATCTCGCTGTAACGAGACCAGATTTGGCATACCCAGTTCATGTGTTAAGTCAGTATATGCATGAACCCAGAGAAGATCATTTGAAGGCAGCACACAAAGTATTACGATACCTCAAGCTTGCTCCCGCCCAAGGTCTTTTTTATCCAGCTAACCAACATCTCACTCTAAAGGCATACTGCGATGCTGATTGGGGGGCTTGCCCCATCACCAGAAGGTCAGTCGTCGGCTATAGCGTCCTTCTTGGTAATTGCCTCATATCATGGAAAACAAAGAAACAAACGATGGTTAGTCGATCCTCCGCGGAGGCAGAATATCGTGCAATGGCACAAGTTTCATGCGAGTTAGTATGGCTTACCAGACTGTTAAGTGACCTCAAAGTCACAGTTCCCCTTCCGATTGCGTTACATTGTGACAACAATGCCGCTCTCCATATTGCCAGAAACCCAGTATTTCACGAGCGAACCAAACACGTCGAGCTGGACTGTCATGTGGTTCGGCAGCATGTCTCTTCCGGATTCCTGGCGCCTGAATATGTTTCGTCAGCTGCTCATCCTGCCGACCTATTCACCAAGCCTTTACCGGGTGATGTCCTCACCAGTTTGTGCTCCAAGCTCAACGTTTCCAATTTCCTTCACACGTTGCGCTTGCGAGGGGGTATTGAGGTTGGCGACGCCACCGCCGGAGACAAGCGAATCGAAGCCGGCTGAGTTCAGAGTTTGCGTCGGAGCTGTGCCCTAATTTCAATTTCCGCCTAATTAACATTTCGTTGTTTAGTGTAAGGCTAAACAACAACGGGGTGAAATTGTATTTTGTTCAAAAAGAATTTGTAATCGTGTAGAACCAGGAGGACCCGATTGTAATTCTTGTATTCTGAAAATCTGTTAAAGCAGATTTTCCCAGTAAATGAACACACTTCTTCTTCCCCAATTTTTCATCTCCTTCGATCCATCCTCTCCGATCTCGGCGTTCCGATCGCCGTGTCCGACGAGCTTAACAACATCGTTCGATAGTGGCAGAGGATTAGCAACTTGCATCCATTAAACATACTAAAAAATGTATAAAATACTCTTAGAATCAATCCTGTTGAGAATCGATCAAATGAGGCATCAAAATTAGAATGAGGCAAGTGAGGCACGATCTGAGCCACACATCTAACCCCCGTGCTTTGTGTGCGCGACACGTGGCAAATAGTAAACCCACTACCAATAGTAGCGTGAACACAAATGACGGCTCAACTTACGTGGCTTCGCCACGTGTCACAATGAGTGGCCCAGATCGTGCCTCACGTGCCTCATTCTACCAATCCTGCCTCAACCGAGTGCTCCCCCAATCCTGCTAAACATATTTATACCTAACGAGCAAACAAATAAAAATTAAATTTTATCTATTTTTTATTTAGCTCCTGAAATTCACTCGTTAATAGTTATCCAATTAACAAATTAATCAGCACCGATACACGGGTAGTTAGTATAGTTAAATTTTCCATTTTAAAATATGGTTTTGCTTTTTTACAAAAAAAAAGTTGTAATTTATATTTGTACTAAAGTTTTAAAAAAAATTTGTGTTTTTTTACTAAATTTATATTTTTTGGCCAATTAGGGTGTGACCTAGTGGTTAAACTTTTATCTTGCATCCACAAGGTTGAAGGTTTTCTTAGTCCCACCTTATGGTATGGACCTCTTCCTCCATCATCGCAGATGTTTTCTTATATTTTTCTATTTCCTTTCCTCTTCCTCGTCCTTGTGAACGCTTGTAGGTGTTATGCCCAATCCCCTCGTGGAGGTACGTTGGCGTGCTTCGCTACTATGCCCTTACCATGGAGGTGTGTCAACTCGTGGGTTCAAAGTTAGAGGTGTCAGTTGGCCTGTGCTTCAACGAATAATTCAAGCTCAAGTTAAAATCCGGGGTGGTGCTATCGCATGCGCTTCAAATGGACTAGAAATATATACGTACCCGAGAAATGTGATGTGTGTAATGTATTTTTTGTATTGTTTGATGTAAACTCACAATTAAAAAACGTTAATTTTTTTTTGATAGGTTACTAAAGTTAATTTAGACTACATAGTTTAGCTACACCAACAAAAATTTTCCAAAATGCATAAATAAAGTTTGACTCTTTCGTAATAGATATAATACTAGACACTATTTAATTATATTTGTTCAGTAGTCTTCAAAAAATTATATCTCAGAAATTTTAGTTCAACAAAAAAAAAACAGCTAAAAAGAGAAAAGAAATTTGTCCTGAATTTAAATTAGTAGTGCATTCTGCATTTCATATACAATAATTGTCTTTGAGAAAATTGTTAAAAAGGAGTAATACATAAATGATCTTTTTTGTTAATTATAGTTCAAGTTGTTTGACTTCACATGGCAGGCCGGATTGACTTTGAAATTTGATCCAAAAGGATGATCAAAAGACTACGCACGCATCCTTTATAGATGCTCTGCTCATCTGCACTTTCTTTCTCATTTCCTTCCTCATCTACCTTCACCCATTCAAACTAGCAACACCCACCTCAATCCATTTCTTCCTTCACACCACGCCAGAGTTGAGAATTCTCAACTTTTTTCCTTCTGCTTGATTCCATAAGGTCAGTGTTCATTGCTCTTCTGGAGATTCACAACTTTCCCAATTCCATTTTTTTTTCTGTTATTATTTGCTCATCTGCAGATTCAACAATTTCCCAATTGTTGTTTAAATTATTTATTTTGCACCAATCTTCTCCGTTTAGGTTTACTTGGAGGGTTTTTGTAGACACTGATTTTGCTAGCAGTGAATCATCATGCTAGAGATCCATAGTACGAGGTTTTGCTGCAATTTCTGGTTTCCAGATTTTGTATTAATTTGGTTTATATGTCTTTTTTCTTCACTTCTTATATTTTCCAAAAAAAAACATCAAGAGTTTAAAAGTCCTCAACCAAAAGCCAAATGAAGAAAATTTTGACCTCGGGCAATTGTAATTTCCAGCAAAGGATGATTAACATGGTTTCAGTTGAAGTATTTTTCTTCTCAAGGCACTTGACATAATTAACTTAACTTGCTGCATTCATAAACAAAAGAAAGTCAATATTGAAAAACCTTTGGACTTGGTCATTGGAGAGCGTTAGACATGGTTTGGGCTTCTCTTATGGGAATGTTAGAGTTAAGACTTGATTGTATTCTGTTTTGCATCATTAACTACCAATTATGTGCCTAACCATATTTACATGTTTCGCAGTTATTCGTCTGCCAGGACGCTTCAGACAACGTAAACTCTACAAGCTGGTTTGTGGTTCACTGCTACCGTGATGCCTTGTTTTCCTTTTCCATTCCATTGGAGCAAAATCTCTCCTCCCAAAGGGAACCCTGAAGTCGATGAAGGTATGTTTTTACCCAACAAAATGAAATCTGAAACGTGACGTGATTGAAGAGAAATTATTTTCATGACCGAAAAAACAATGACGAAAACGTTACAGTATTACACAGACATTGAGTTGCGTTTGTACCTAATTTGTGAGTATATGTTGCCGTTTAGATACTGCCTTCAACATCTTCTAATTTTTCCATTTTTATTTCTGAACAGAATTATCATTCGTGCAAGTCAAACTGTATAGTTACAAGGAATTAATCAAAGCAACTGATGACTTTAGTCCCGTCAATAAAATTGGTGAAGGTGGATTTGGATCTGTTTACAAGGTAACATTGCAGCAGCGATTTTACTTGCGTCCGTTTGTTTTTAATGTTTGTTAGACTCATAAAGTTGACTTTTGGTTGTTCAGGGAAGACTTAGAGATGGTAAGGTAGCGGCCATCAAGGTCCTTGCCTCTGAATCAAAACAAGGCGTAAAAGAGTTCTTGACCGAGATAAATGTGATCTCCGATATAAAGCATGATAACTTAGTCACTCTTTACGGATGTTGTGTCGAAGGGAGCCACAGAATTCTCCTGTACAAATACTATGATAACAACAGTCTTTCTCAAACACTTCTAGGTATACACTTCGTCGAAACTATAAAGTATTTTAATTTCTAACAACGCCCTGATATTTTAGCTTATCTAATTACCAACCAGGTGACGACCACGGCGGTCTCGATTTCAACTGGAAAACGCGTGTGAACATTGCAGTTGGAATTGCACGTGGGCTTGCATATCTCCATGATGAAGTCAGGCCTTACATTGTCCACAGAGATATCAAGGCAAGCAACATTATCCTCGATAAAGACCTGACAGCAGTCATTTCTGATTTTGGTCTTGCGAAACTGGTTCCATCTGATATGACGCATGTTAGCACTCGTGTTGCGGGGACAATGTAAGATTTCACAGTTTTAGATTTTAATTCACATGCTAGTGAGTAGTCCTGACATCCTACATTCTTTCAAATAGTCAGACATTTAAATGCTGTTTTCTTCGCACATTTTCAGAGGATACCTCGCTCCAGAGTATGCTATAAGAGGCCAGTTGACACGAAAAGCCGATATATACAGCTTTGGCGTACTTCTGTTGGAAATAGTGAGTGGAAGATGCAATACCAACACAAGATTGCCAATTGGAGAGCAATATCTCCTGGAACGGGTAAGCCCTGAACACACCCTAAATTTAGACATTAGACTCCAGCATCGGATCCAAATATTATTGTTACGTTTATTATTTATCGTCGTGCTTCATCAACTATATATTGTTTTCTACAATTTTGCAGACATGGGAATTGCATGAACAGCGAGAACTAGTTTTGATAGTAGACACGACAATGAATGGACTTTTTGATGCCGAGGAAGCTTGCAGGTTTTTGAAGATAGCTCTTCTTTGCACGCAAGACTCCCCAAAGCTAAGGCCATCCATGTCATCCGTTGTAAAAATGTTGATTGGGGAAAAGAGTTATGAAGAAAGAACGATAACAAGGCCAGGCTTGATATCGGACTTCATGGACCTCAAGGTTAGAGCTCCAAGCACAAAACGGCCAGAAATGAAAGACCCGAACAACAACAATACAACAAGTTCCGATGAGGGGTATGACTTGACAGTGTCTTCCGGATCTGCTAATACAGCCACAGCTACCACAATCTCCACTGGAATGTACGAATGGAGCATTTAGTTATACAAGATTACAAGTGCTGGTGATTTTTAATTCAATGTTGCTATTTTTGAACTTGATTCGGGTGTGTGAAAATGAAATGGTGTATATTTTGCAGATTGATGGTTTATTTTATTGTTAGAGGAATTGTTGTTCCAGTGTTTTGCTAGAAGATGATGAGTGGGGCTTAAACGTAACATTAAATCAGATCAAATGTTGGACAATATAGTCTTGGATCGGCAACAAAACATCAGAGACTACAACATAAACTGATCAATGGAACACAATCATTGTTCCATCACTACAAAAATACTAATGGTAGAATTACCTTCCACTTTGCTATCTGGTGGTAGTTGCAGCTGATTGTTGATTTATAGTCTGTCCTCAAACTCAGAAAGTGGTGTCATTGTCACCCTGAGACCCTTCCTTCTACGGATGTCAGCTATCAGCTGGAACGCTTGTGATGTAGGATCCAATGGGTCAGACGACATAGTGTCCCAGTGATCAAAGACAGCCTGCGGGAAAGCCTGACCTGAGGTGGCAGCCCTCAATGTTGCAGAGAATCCAAAGGACTCGACAACTGGAAGATATGCCTTTATGTTGTAGAGGGGAGTGCCCTGCCTCCGCATTTCGTCAAAGACGTGACCGCGTTTCTGATTCAGAACACTGTATATTCCACCAAGTGCCTGCTCTGGAGCCTGGATTTCAACGAGATAAACTGGCTCCAAAAGCCTGGGTTTGGCAGTCAGTTGGGATGCATAAATGACTCTCCTAGCAGTTGGAATGACTTGACCACCACCTCTGTGAATGGCATCGGTGTGGAGGACCACATCACAGACCTCAAAACAGATTCCTCTCATGTTCTCTTCTGCAAGAGCACCTTCCTTTGAAGCCCACTGGAAACCAGCAACAACCGAATCCTTGATTTCATTAAGATATTGAACTCCCTTACACATGTCAACCACCATATTGGGACCAGTAGTGTCAGGTCCAAAACACCAGATCTTTTTGGCAAGATCTTTGTCCCAACCAAACTCCTCGGACAAAATCTTGGAACGCACCTTGGGATCGTCACGTGGGCCAATACGTCCATCATCTATAGCCTCTGGTAATCCTTCCTCCAAAGGTCGTGCTTCCATGTAAAGACGGTTATGCTTGTTTGGAGACTTGCTCATTACAGTACGAGATGATTTGTCAATAACAGTTTCGCGGAAGGAGACCACAGGATCTGACTTTATGATCTCAGCACCACCCATGAAATCATCCACTAAATCCTTCAAACAGATTTCAAGATGAAGTTCACCAGCACCAGCAATGATATGCTCCCCGGACTCTTCCATTGAACAAACAACCATAGGATCTGATTTAGCTAAACGCTCGAGTCCTTCAACAAGTTTTGGGAGGTCTGATGCCACCTTACATTGGACAGCAACACGGACGACAGGTGAGACAGAGAATTTCATTGCACGGATTGGATGTGCATCAACTTCCTTCTCATTCGTTAGAGTTGCATTCTTAGTGATATACTGATCCAACCCAACCATGGCCACTGTGTTTCCACAAGGCACATCCTCAACTGTTTCCTGCCTCTTGCCCATCCAAATAACAGTTCTCTGCACACTCTTAGTATATAGATCCTTCTTCTCTCCAGGAACATAGTTAGGGCCCATAATTCGGACTTTCATTCCAGTTGAAACTTTACCAGCAAACACACGACCAAAGGCAAAAAATCTTCCTTTGTCAGATGCTGGAATCATCTTAGACACATACAGCATAAGAGGACCATCGGGATCACAATTCCTAATAGCATTAGCATAGACATCATCTAGAGGACCCTCATACAGGTTTTCAACTCGGTACCTCTGAGCAGTGGCTGGGGACGGGAGATGGAATATCATCATTTCAAGCAGGGCAGTACTTGCAGGTAACCAAGTTTGCATAACACGCTTCATCAAAGGCTTGCCCATGAGCTCCTTCTCATCCCCCTTCATGGTGACACCAAGCTTCTGCAACATAGGCCATAACTTATCTTTCTGATCATTCATACATGTCTTGATGATCTGCTTGATGGGTTCATAACAGAACTGCACAAAGCCACGCTTACAACTAGCTGTACCAGTGTTCTTGTCCGTCCATTTCTTGGTTGCAGGGTCAAAATAGTTTTCACCCCAAAGACGCTCCATCATCTTGGATTCATCAACACCAAACTTTGAAGCATACATCTTGGCAAAGTTGGTCAACGTAAAAGCCCAACCATGCAAACCAGCTGAAAATGCAACTGTTCCCTTGTCAGGATACACCTGAACATCTCCAAGGAGTGGATCTTCATATGTAGCCATGATGACATTGGCATTCTCAATGACTCTCTGGAAAGTCTGATATGCTTCCTCACCATCGACCTGGAGCTCAAGAAAACACCTGTCCATTTTATTGACAGTCAAGACAGGTCGAATCCTTTCTCCCAAAGCCTGGCGAAGCACAGTTTCAGTTTGAACACAGACACCTTCAATACAGTCAACAACCACCAAAGCACCATCAGTGATACGAAGGGCAGCTGTAACTTCAGAAGAGAAGTCGACATGCCCAGGTGAATCAATTAGATTAATGAGGTACTCATTTCCATTCCTTACACCCTTGTAACTCTTCAAAGACTCATCGGTCATCTCATAGTACAGGGAAATTCCTGTTGATTTGATAGTGATACCACGCTCTGCTTCATCGGCACGGGTGTCAGTCATACGAACATCACCAGCCACCTCCTGAGCAATGATACCAGCAGCAGCAACTAGAGAGTCGGTTAGGGTTGATTTTCCTGCACGGACAAGAGACAAAAAAGGAGTGAGCCACTGACCATATTTATATAAAATTCTTCTCACTGCCAATCAATCAGAACTGGCATGCCACAGAAAACTAGGTCAGGCATATTTCAGGAGAAATGTTTCATCACTGCATGGACATTAAAAATGATCATTTATGAATACAAAAATTCATGAACATTCTTTGCACAAATTAGCTGCTGCATTAAACTATCTGTTCCCTACCGTGGTCAACATGAGCAATAACACTCATGTTACGAATGTTATGTTTGTAGTCCATAATCCTACGGAGCTCATCAGCTGTAAACTTCACCTGTGAGTTTCAAAGAAAACAACTTATCAGAACCAATCCGTAGTCAATGAGAAAGTCATGAAGCTATGATGACAAATCCTTACCATCTTGGAAACTTGTGCCTTCACGAAATGGCCTGCAAAATCCACACAACAGATAAACTAACTTAGATATAAACCCTAGAACGTCAATAATACAACGAAATGACAACAAAGGCATACAGATAGCAACAGTAAGGGCAGTGTTAAATGATTGATAATAAACATCAAAAGTAATGATTCTAAAAAAAACTCTTATCATAAACTACTTTAATTCAACAAATTAAACGGAGCTCCAATCTGTAAAGAGGACCAACTACCTCTGGTAAAAGTTGTATACGCTATGCAATTGAGCTCCACTAAACACCATAACTACAGAGTACATATCTGATCATTTGATTTTAGCGGAAACCGATCAACACAAGTCAACTACACGAGTCAGTGACAGATGGTGGATAAGCAACCAAAAGCGATACAATAGATGAAACGAGCTCCGCGATGTATCAGATGGCATACAAATAAAGCTGATAATGAAATCAGGAGGTTGAGAGAAAATGGAAGACGACGTACCTGAGACTGAGAGTAAAAATGAAGTGAAAGAAAGGGTAAAGAATGGGGGAGTGAAAATGAGGTTAAATATGCATGCTCACTGCTTGTGGCGTCAAAAGATCTCTCGCTACTGCCCCAGCTTAGGTTTACAATTGGGCCTGGACCGGGCCTTCACCAATAGTTTTACTGATACAAAAGATCAAGTGCGGTTAGGATTATGTCGTTGTTTAAATCGGCCGTTTTTACCGCTGATTGGGTTTGACCTTGATTGAATTGCTCGCTTTCTTTTATCAGTTTTAACTTTTAACACCATGTTGAAAAACGCATGCATATTTAATTACATCATGACGTGAAAAATTATGTGTGATCCTTGGTATTAAATTATTTTTATTGAAATAAAAAGGACGGGACAATTCTCAAATTTAAACCATAAGATATATTCAGGGGCAAGGTTGACTGCTAGACCACTACGTCTTCGACAACTCTGTGCGTATATCATAATGTGTGTGATAAAGATGATGTGTTTAGAAAACTAAATAATGCATTGATTGAATTAAGCATTGTTTTCTTTTGAAAAATTAATGTAAAGGAATATATACCAGGAGATTTGAATATTGCAGAGGTCACAATAAACTTGCTTGAACTTAATATAAGAGCTTTAAGTATAAGTTCAAAGTAATCAAAAGAAATATTAAGTACTTAAACTTCAGTAGTCAAGTGAAAAATGTAGGGATTGCTCAAACAAAGTAGGCAATTATGCCTAAGGTCATACACCTTGTCTGAATCAATCCACACGCATGTAATCATGTAACCCAATTAAATTGTGATCAACAATCAATTGTGCCTAAATACTTAACTTCAGTACTCAATCAAGTTATGCTGCCATACAAATGTAGATAATAAATACATTCCACGACAAATGCCAAAAGTCGGAACAACGTTGTGGGCTGGTGGCATCAACCAAGTTCCCATTTTATACCTAATGACTAGAAATAACATAATGCAAGTGAAAAGGAAAACCAAGATTACGCATCAGAAATTCTCAGTTGTCATACCACTAAAAATATATATATGTAAGGGGCTATGGCGTGGACTCACACTATCTGGATGGATGACTTAGATACAGACATGTTGTTATTTTGCCTTTTTGCGGAGCTGTGATGTTCTGTACTCGGCATCATTCCTGATAAAGCTCCACCACAGACAGGTTAGTGGAACAGTTGTTGCGTGCCAAATAGCATGAGCATCCAAATATCCTTTGTATGGTGGGAAGTCATAAATCTCTAGGAGCATTGCTAGTCCACCTCCTATGATCACCGTCCACAGTTTCCACTTGGAAGGATGATTTGAAACACCCGCCCATACTGCCCATATGAGAAGTTGAAGAACAGCCATTGTCACACATACTTTCATGTTCCACCCTACAATGTTTTAGAAGTTTTGTAAGTTAAACATCCAAATAAGATTAAAAGATAAAAGAGATACAAAATGATAAGAGAATGTATCAATCTGTTAGAAGCCTACACAAGATGCCATTGTTAGCCAACTGAACCAGATGCCGAGTATACATATACATTTGCTGAGGATTAATGTGGCTATAAATACAGCATAAGTGCAGACGAAGGATTCATTTCATTGGCTGAGAAAGACATGCACAAGATACACGATACAGGTAGTGTCCATTACCATAATTCATATGGTAGAAGTTGATGTACGATATGTGGGCCCCGACAAAGGCTAACAACGGAGCAGCGATCATTACTCTTGCTGCCTCAATTCTTATGTTGAAACTTCTTATGATTGACAAAAGCAGTGAAAACCCAAGCAACGCAACAGCAGACGAGTAGTCAAGTTTTTCCGTTAATTCAACATCACTGCAGCAAACAAATACGAGTAAAAACTGTGAAGGAGATGGCTTAATGCATTGAATTCAATAATCATGCGCTGTGCAACAATAGGAAAATGAAAATACAAAAATATAATAGAAAACATACAATCCAAACAATAGGCGAAAAAGTCAAAGTGCATTACATTAGCCAAATGGAAAATATAAGGTGTAAATGAATAATGATAAAATCATATTTATAAAACACCAATTATATCGTTAGAAATTCAAAGAGCCCGATCGAGGAAAAATAAAGAGGAGACAAAGGTCGAGCCTAATACAGGAACAAAAGGTGAAGCCAATAGCAAAAGAAATAATGATAAAATCATCGGCTCTGACATTTTGCAATGAATTATTGACTCAAACGGATGGCTACAGCTGTATTCTTGAGATTTTGAAGTTGTCAACTTGTCATATTAAAAGTCATATGTTAATCGGTCTAGGTCACACAAGCTTACCATCAAATCACAGAAGAAATAAGAATGAAGACTTACCGGCTGTGGAAGATAGAGCTCCAGATCCATGAATTCATTGACAGCAATGCATAAATATGCCACAGAGTAGTGTACTCGTAGTAAGTTGTCTTATCTAGCTTCTGAGGCAACTTGTACCACAGAAGAATGATAAAGGAAAGCCATCCATGAAAGTGCATTGCAAGATTGAGAATAGAAAAGGCTACAGATACAGGTTCCTGAAAAAACCAATTCTTTCATCAAATTACAACAACAGACTTGAAGTATCCATGAACTCGATAGCAAGTCAGAGACAAAATAGTCCAACAAACCTGAACTCCAAATACACGTGTGAAGGGCCATTTACCATGATATTTAATGGGTGCACCACCAACTAATCCTCTTTCAGTCTCTCTGTCGATCATACAATGATATCGGCAATCACTGAGGCAGTCCCATTGTTTCCACTGCAAGTAAAGGGGCTCATGCATGAACCAAGAACCATTTGAGGTGAGTGCACTTGAAGAGAATTCACAAGCAGGAAAGCATTTTTCCTTGACGCATCCAGTCTTTTCGCATAGCTCTATACAAGCCCTGAGATTCAAAGAATGATAGTATATAATTATAAATAAATAATCCAACGACTGAAAGCAGCTTATTGAGGAGTTATATGATAATGCAACTAATTTTGTACTGTTTCAACAAAATGTCATGGGATTGAGGTGAAACAAAGCACCAGCACATGGTGTTTTTCATGGATATTGACTTATAAATTGATGGTTTCGATATCCAAGACATAAGAGACTACAAGTTTAGCAGTCAGTAACAAATTTTAAGTTTCAGTTAAAAAAACATTTGTAAACCCAGAAATTAATTGTAAGATTAAAAAATGTGGTTTTGTTTTTGGAGATTAAATTCTAAAAGTAGCTCCAAATACAAGTTGGACAAACCGACAAAGGAATGCACTGTTAACTTGAGTTTTGTGCAAGTCAAGCCAGTCCGCGGCAAGAAACTAAACTAGTAATTTCTTGAAAACATCTTATCAAAATGCACTGGCTCAGCTGTATAAGTTACAAAAGAAAGTACTTTGAATGCAAAATTGGCATACAAAAGCTCAGATATTCAAGGAGGTACAATCCATCATCCGCTGATTTATCTCAAACAAAAGGACTCGCACAAAAAAAGAAATAATAACAGAAGGACATGATTCTCCAGCCCCCTGATCTATTTATATTAGGTTTTCTTAACTTTGCTTGTTAAGTTTGACCCTGAGCTTTCAAATGCAATGTAAATTGCTGCGAAGATATGGACCATCTGTTAATAAGACTTAGCTCTACAGTTTGTCTGACGTAAATAAAAGTTTGGCTGCAATGCAGATAAGAAATATAAATAGTTGGGATGCTTTTGAGAGATGGATTCCATTAAATATCAGAGGATTCGAAATTGAGGATGTCATCAAGACATAATGATGATCAATGCAACTATGTATGAAACCTGGAGATGTAGGAATAGGAATCAGAGGACCTTCAAGAAAAATGCAATAGACTCCGACCTGTTCTTCAAAAAATAATCAGGGGTCTGAATTTGAATTGGTCTTCGCTAAGTAATTAGTTTTAAAGATATTTTTTGCTTGCTGAGCAAAAACTGTTGTAGTACAAATGCAGGCAGAGGTGAGGAATATTTTTAGCTGAAACAGTTCTCATGATTTATATTTTAGGTGTCCAAAAAAAGGGATCACAATTATTTGAGCATTCTCGAGTGAAACACACCCCAACCAGAACTACCTAAGCAAGACAGCCCGCCTAGCCAAAAGAGAGCCACAGCCCACAAAGAACATTGAGCTTTTAGGTCATATCTACAGAATTCACTGGATGATTGGGACTATATATTAACAAGAAAGAATAGTTTGAATAAAGATATAATGCAGATAAAGCCAGCTACATGAAGAAAAAGAAATTGAAATAAGGAACCTTGGCAACATAAAACTACTATCACTAACCTGTAAACTGGATCAGCATCACCAGGACTGGCATCCAAAACAGGGAGAAAAACTGAAAGACTCAGAAGCAAAGCAACACAAATGTGATCCAGATCCACCATTTGATTTGAATATTGAAGCAATGTATAAGAGTAGTACTGAAATCCCTGCAAAGCTTAAAGCAGCCAAATTAACAGTATTAAGTGTTGCCCTAAATTCAACTATTTGGTGAAATAAGATTCAAAATTTAAGAGAAGATTAGGAGTTGCAGGATGCAAGGAAATCGGAGATTCGTTAGAGATGCGAAAGTTTTTGAAGAAGCCTATTTTTGGGAAACGAGTCCGTTTAAATATAATATGATAGGGGGAAAGTCGCCATACCTCGAAACTGGGGAGCAGCCGAGAGAGACTGAAGAACGAATCTGACTGAGCGAAGCTGTAAAAAGGACGCAACTGGTTTCATCCAGCCTCCTATTTTTGGGCTTTTCCGGATAAATTTGATCTACCTTTTAGAAAATATAATGAGAATAAAATAGAATGAAAAATCGTCTTTTAACGGAAAATGAAACTCTGTTTTCACCGCATTTTCTTTCTATTCCAGAATATTTCCATGAACTAAATGAGCCATAAGTTTTTTTTTTTCATCTAGTTTTTAATTAAAATTTATCAAATGTAATCTGAACTAAATAATAAATTAGGCTCAATTTTTATGATCATAGAAAAAAAAACTCAATTTAATGAAATCGTCTTAAGATAAGAATTTCAGTTTTTTTAGTGTTGTTTACTTGTTTATAAGAATTTTTTTGTTTAAGCCAAGTTTTCTTGGCAGTATTGAAAGTTAGGTAACTGTAAGTTTGTAACAGAACAAACAGACAGAAAAATAGCCCTTCACCAGATTTATACTTATCTTATTGTAGCCAAGGAAAATCCATTCAGTTAGTAATTAAACAAAACAAATAAAAGCCTCGCCATGACACTTATACCTAAACATGCGTCCTAGGGGCAACAATTAAAAAGATGAGAAAAAACAGCAAATAGCACATCACAGAACGACGTGACTAGTCATCTAAAAAAATCGCTCTTACCACTTGATCGCGCTCCTGATAACTGACTTAGTGATCACTAACCTTTTATTCATGCATCTGATATATAGAGATTAATTATTGGAAGGAACTCCAATACTGTTTAAGCTGATCATCCCAACTCTCATCAGTCCCAAATTGGTCATTACTTTGTTCTTGATAATTAGTGGTGATGTCCATCGGAGAAACTGATAGCTCATGCGGATGAGACGACGCTGGAGCCATGTTGGTAGTAATTATTTGGGTTGTTCTCGGCGGCATCGGGTTGTAACTAGAGCTGGACCCGCATTGCTCATGCCCTAAGAACACTGATGGCGGTATTGATATTACTCCATCATAGTGGCTGGTGCTAGTCGAGCTATTAGGGTTTTGGATGAGGCCTATTTGTTGCTGATCATAGTTGCCAAAGCTTATGTAATTCTCACCCTTTATTGTAGACTTGTTTAATTTGGTCTTGTTTGTTGTTGCTCTACTGCCTGCTGCTTGTTCTGATGAGTTGTTAGCAGCCATTATTGATCCAATAATTGAAGATGGCTGGTTTCTTTTTGTTGATATTTCTCTCCAGTTTGAGGTATATTTTCTGCTCGGTACGTTGCGCTTGAAGATCCTACACACTGTCCATACCTCCTGAATATATTGCAAATTACAAAAAAAAATTAGGATTTAGGGTTCAGATTAATATAAGAGATGGAAATTTGAGAGAATAATAATTATTACGTGTCTTACTGCTTCTTGTGCGGTGTCAATGACGTCGTTTGACACCGAGTCCATAGGAGGACTATTATGCGTGATGAAGTCGAGAGGAGCTGGGAGGCGGAACTCGTGCATCATCCAATCGGTCTTAGTGCCTTTTCCCGCATTTCCTGTGTAGTATACTAATGATTTCTTGAGACCAACAATAATTGTGTTATGATCAGAGCGGATTGGCTTGTCTATGCCGGTTGCTTTCCAAAATCCCGAACCAGTTACTCTGTTGGGTCTCACGCTGTTCCTGTACTTTCTTCCCCTCTTGCAGAAGAAGTACCACTCGTTGTCTCCGATCGTGCTCGACTCTACGTTTAAAATTATTAAGATAATCAAAGTCTCATAATATATTTAGTAGTTCTAGTACTGATAGCTAGATATCACAACTAATGAAAAAAATCCTTAATTCCCAAGAAAAACAATGAAGATGATATGTTAAAAGGCTAAAATTAGCTAAAACTGAACAGAAACTGATTTCAAATTATGATCATCACAATTAATTAATTTCAAGTTATTTACCATAACTCGTATCGAAGCAATTTTAAGAAATGATTTAAACAATGAAGTGATGAGAGTGAGAGATCCATACTTGGAAGATCCCATGGATCAAATTTGTAGATGTCAATCTCCTTGATGAGATCAAGAGTAAAAGGTTTGTTCTCAACCTTCCTCCTCAGATAAAAATCCACAATCTCTTCATCGGTCGGATAAAATCTAAACCCCGGTAGCTGACTCTCATCATCTTCGTCTTCTCCGTCTTCATGCTCCTCATTATTTCTCATCATAGTATCATCAGCGTAATAAGCTTCCATGATGATGTGAGATATAAGGTCAAAAGCGAGCATAAGGGTTGTTTCTAATTCTGGCTATATGTAGATCTTGTTCTCTTTTGATGTTCTGGAATGGTTTGGGGTACTGGAAGTGTTGAGAGAGATTTATATATATGTTGTGTGTTAGTTTGAATAATTATAGCGTTGGGAGGAAATGGATGCTCTGAAAGAGTCTTTTGTGTTTGACTTTTTGACCAATTTAGGACGAAATTATGGAATTGGTATTATAAAAGTCTTGTTGGAACAAGTCTAGTACTTGTCAGGTTTCTTCATCTAAATGCACTTAAACAAGCCAATAACAATGTGGCCTAGTAGTAGAACTTCAATCTTGCATTCATAAAGTCGAGTGTTTAAACCTCACTCATGTCATTTTTCTTTCATAATTTTTGTGAATTTTTCTAGTCACACCTATGGTATGGATCTTTCCTTCATCCTTCACGGATGTTTTCCTCTTTCATTTCTCTTTCCTCTTCCTCGTCCATTGTGGACGTTTGCAGGTGTTATGTCCTCTCGTGGAGGTGTGCTTACGCGTTGTATGGTCCCACTATGGAGGTGTTTCAAACTCGTGGGTTTCAAAGTTAGAGGTGTGCCAAGATGGCTTGTGCTTCAGCGAATGCTCAAATACAATTCCGGGATGCTGCCCTTTGTGTGACATATGCTTCAAATGGTCTAGAAATAGATATGTTCCCGAAAAATGCTATATATATGATGTATTACTAGATATGTTCGATGTAAACCTACAATAAAAAAACATCACGTGTGCAACGTAGTCTTATACGACGAGTGGTTTGTTGCTCGGATACAATGTATTTACAACTCATGCCCATTTTTTTTTGATGTGGCATTAGAGTTAACTGACGTAGTAAATTTTTTAACACATGTTTTAATTAAGAGTGTGTTCTTTGAAATGGACTAAAAGAGACTACACATAATCTCAGTCGGAGAAGTGAAATGAAGAACTGAACTTATTGGGGGTACCATGAAACATACGGTCTTGATTTCAAGCGAAAAATAAGACATTTGATATAAATTAAAGGGTTAATTGTAAAAACATAGCCTGGACTATCGACTGATTTCAAATTGGGTACCGGACTTTTTAATTTTCAATTTGGTGATTTTTGCATAAACGTGCATACATCTTGTTTACGAATTCAATGTGTTTATGAGAATTAAGATCGAAAACTTAAGAATTTGGTTTTATGGTTAACAAATTTGGTCAACTTTATTTTTTTCATATGATTGAAATATGTGCGAATTGATATAAAAATCAATAAATTGAAAAGTCCGGTACTTAATTTGAAATCAGGTGATAGTTTAGGTAATGTTTTTATAATTTACCCTAAATTAAATGCTGGATTGACAGGGGATTAACGTAGAGCTGAATTAATATAATACAGAATGTAATTGCAAATGAACAAATTCTAAGTCTACTATGCCTATTAAAAATTGTATAAGATCTTGGTACCACATTTTTAGTAAGTAAATAATTATTAAAAATAATATTTAATAGACTTTAAATTTTCACTTTCTCGTTGTGCATGTGGTTGAACTACTCCCTCCGTCCCTCAATGTTTGCTTAAAAGGACAACCGGCACGCTAATTAAGAAAAGTAAATAAAGGACGGTGAGCGAAGGAGAAAGATGATGGGAGTGTATGTGGAGGTGGGTCCGCACACGAATTATTATTTTTATGATTGAAAGTACAATTTTTATAATAAAAATAATTTTTTTTGGTAGGAAACAGATGATTGGTTTGATTATTGGGTTGTATATAAAAGGTAAGTGGATAAAAATTAGAGGTCCCAAAAAAAAGAAAGTGGACAAACAAACGAGGACAGAAGGGAGTAGAAAACAGAAAGAGAAGCTTGTAAAGTTGTAAAGGATAAAGTAAAAAGAGGAAGAAGTCAAAAGGCCTCTTTTTTTGTTCTGCTACCCAATGTTGATCTTTTTTTATTATTCAAAGTTCAAACCCAAAACAATCCCTACTTATCTCATCTCATTAGTTTATATTACGGTTGGATGATTTTTCCAACTTTTTAAGTCTTGGTTTCGCCTTGTATTTGTTTTAGCAAATTATCAACAACAAAAAAAGATCATAAAGGTTTGAAAGATGAAAAACAATATGAATAAAAAAACATGAAGAGAATTTTATATTGTTTTAAGGCTTCATTTTTATGATTTTGGAGCTTCTCCAACTCCATTTATCGTTCTAATCCGCATTTTGAGTGTTTCATTTTATATGGACTGAAAAAGGATCAAAACAAGATAACAAGCGAAAATAAACCAAAAAGGGTGAAATTATACCTAGGCGTCGCCTCGGGTATACCGAGGATCCGCCTGTGCAAGCGGTGACCAGGTGTGAGTTGAAACGAAGAGACGAGGTAAGGGAAAAGTCACTACTACAGACAGGACTTTATGCAACGGTTCACTAAACCGTTGCGTAATTGCATACCATTATGCAACTAACGGTTGTCTGAAAAACCGTTGCGTAAAATATGAAGAAAAAAAACGAACAGATTTTGGCTGTTTTAGCTCATAATCACCTGAGAAATTGAACACAAATTGTAAACAAAATTTAATACCCAGCTGTTACACATTTCGAAACATCAAAATACTTTCATTTCACTCTAAATACAACGTGCATACAAGTCATTATGCATAACCATTTACACTGATTTATACAACTTCACATAAACAATTCACATGTAAACACTACGTTCGAACAAGTAGTTGTACAAGGAGGCGACGCTCTCATCTCGCACGTCTTGTATCTTTTCCAACTCATATGCTTCTATTCCATTAGGAAAAACCTAGAACAAATAAGAAGACGATTACATGAATATATACAAAAAATAGATTTAGAACAAACCTAGAACATGTATTGAGAACAAACATAGAACATGGATTTAGAACGCATGATCTTAAGGTAGACACGGCCTAACTCTAATTCATATGTAACCATAAAAGGAAATTTCTGATCCATTTCCAACAACTTGAAATTCAACTTCGAATACGGGTATCAAGTTCCATTAAACGAAGCTCAGAACGCAAGGGCATTAAAGAACGTCCACGAAATGAGTGGATAGAGTCCCAACAATGATGATATTAACTTGAAGTAAGGTTAAACTCTCAAGCTAGTCGTGACAGGATTAATAGTGACCTGAATATTTCCTAATTTTTTTAGACTTGTAGTCCTTATTTCTTGTTGACTATAACTCATGTTGAGTGAATATTTGCACCTACATGTTGCAACACATTGCACTTCTATTCATGACTCTAATTAGTTCAGTGCGAGCAACCCAGGTGACACATGCTCATATCCCTGTTATAGATATTGTGATCTTGTTTTGTTTGCTTCATACATCCAGTAGAATACAACAACGCCATTTATTATAAGAGATGTGATGGAATTTTTTTCGAAACTTTGAGACTCTCATCTTCACCTTCCGAAATGCATTATCAAGTCATTGTGGTGGTGACACGTGTCTTATGTGCATATTCAAACATGCATTTAATGCATCATATGAGAAGTAACAAATTTGATGAGAAATGAGAAGTAATTAAAATTCGAGCTTAAAGAACAAAATTCATAATGTAAATAAAACTTAAAGAATCAAAATTCGTTGGCTTAAAGAATAAAATTCGTAATATAAAAATGTAAAACTTAAAGATCAAAACTCGTAGAGACTTAAAGAACAAAATTCGTAACACCGGTAATTACATGGATACAAATTTACAATGATGCCCTTACGAATATATAATATAGATATTAAGATTAAAAAATCCGAAAAATAAGGGTTGTTGGAACAAAAATTGAATGGTTGTGATTACTTCTCATTTCTCACCAAATTTGTTAATTCTCATGGGATCTCAACTCTAAATGCAAAGTCAAAGCCAACAACTTTGACTTGGTTTTTTTTGGACATGTGTCACATAAACATTCAAATATGTACGTATCATAATCTAATGATAAAATTTGGAGGTCTCAAGTGCTCGAATTTCTAAGGATCTCAACCGAACGCTCCTCTTTTGTCCAATTTCTATAGTCCTTCATGTCTTGCCTGTCAGGCTCTCTTGCCTTATAATTTTTTTAATATATTTTCTCTCTTATTTTTTTTGTTTGATAAGAGCATCCCCACCATGGTATTTTTTATCATAGAAAAGTACCATGAGAGATGATCAAAAAAATCATGCACCCCCACCGTGATCTTTTTGATCATCCCATGATTTTTTGTAAAAAAGATCATCTCATGATCAAAAATTAAATTTGATCATGAGACGTGAGCCAATCGCAACGCGACACGTGTCCTGTGTAAGAACTAAGAAACAATACAGTTTTTATTTTGATCTTGCAATGAATATATCTTCTAAATTACAAAGTAAAAAACTCAAAATAAATATCAATATTCATATTTTTTGAGCTCTATAAAACGAGATGCACTTTGATATATTTTTATTAATCTTAATATTTATGAGCTATAATTTATGTAGTAATGAGAGCGAATGATGATGAACTTTTTATTTGATCATGAGTGTGATGCATGTGATTGATTTGATCATGGAGGATGATTAGATGAGAGAGAAAATGGATGAGAGATGGATGACATAATTTTTTTTATCATGATGGGGATGCTCTAAGTTCTCTCTTATTTTATGGTCATTGAAAAGGAAGCGATAAGAAAGGAAGAGGTCGTGGCTGTAGACAGCGGCGGATCCAGCCAGGTCCTCCTGGGGGGTCCCAGGACCCCTCTCAACTTTGGTATAAAAAAATCTTACATATGAAGTTATATATATTTTTCATTTGATCAAACATCTATCTTTGGTCACTATTTTTGTGAGCTTAACCTCTGAATATCATCTTGGAGTAAACATAAAAGTTATAGAACATTCAATTATCTTTCTACCCATATAAAAAGCATCTTAAACGGACACCAGATGACGCCTCTATGAGCTTTCGAAGGTTGGCTCGGACCCCCTCGATTTCGGCTACTTTCAATCAATCATCCATCTTTGGGGACTGTTTTTATCAGCTTAACCGCCAAATTTCATCTTTAAGTAAACATGAAAGTTGTAGAGCATTCAATCAGATTTCTATACATATATGTGCCATCTTCAACGGACACCGGATAACGCCTCTATGAACTTTAGAAGATTGGCTCAGACCCCCTAAATTTCGGCAAATTTCAATTAATCATCTATCTTTGGTCGTTGTTTTTATCGGCTTAACCTCCGAATTTCATATTCAGTTAAATATGAAAGTTATAGAACATTCAATTAGCTTTCGATCCATATGTAGATTATCTTTAATGGACATCGGATGACACCTTTATGAGCTTCAGAAGGTTGGCTGATCATTAGCGGACCTTATTGTTCTTGTTGTTCGGAAAAAAAATCGCCGAATCATTAGCGGACTTTTTTTTTATCGGATCCGACTTATATCCTTGTTGTTCGAAAAAAAAAATTAGGACCCCCTCAGACAAAGCTCTGGATCCGCCACTGGCTGTAGATACATAGCATGATGACCATGCAAATTATATTTGCCTACCTAGTACTGCTCCTACTTCATCATGTAATAACAATTAAAGTGGAGACATGGTCAATATCAAGTTCATAATTTAAGTTGGTACATATTTTACGAATTCTTTACTTATATTATATCTGTGCAGGGGATTGAGGAATGATTCCTTGCTAATTTGCTAAAAAGTTTCAAATGTGGATATTTACTTTTCTTATTTTTGAATATTCTTCATCCCACCGGGTGTTTCTTTACCCCTCGCTTCATTCATTGTGGGCTTTTTCCTCATCTGCGTGAATGTTTCATTCGTTCGTTGCGTGTTGATTTATCGCGCGTGGTTTATTATAGTTGTGCTGTTTTACGTAGAGTGACCTCATTTGAACGCTCCTATATATATATAGAGGAGCACTCCATTGAGGCATGATTGTTAGAGTGAGGCAGTGAGGTACGTTGTGAGCCATTCATTTTGATGACGTGTCAGAGAATAGTGCATGAATAGTTTTTTACTCGTACTTTTTGCTTTTAATGGATTTTTTGTAGTGGGACACGTGTCATGAGGAGATGAGTTTGACGGCTGAGATGAGTGACTTAGATGGTGCCTCACACTCAGGGGTGTCTCATTTGAACGCTCCTCTTTACACCTATTTATACTTGAAGAGGAGCGATCAAATAAGAACCTCTTTAAATTTCGAGAACTTCAGACTCCAATCTTCACCCTCCAAAATGCAAGATGCATTTCTAAGACGCATTCTGGTGGTGACACGTGTCTCATGTGCACTTTCCAAGATACATTTAATGCAAAGTCAAAGCTACCTTTTTTTACTTTACTTTTTAGACATATGTCACATGCAAATTCAAATATGCATCATGATCTAATGGTGAGATTTGAGATCTCAGATTCTCGAATGTTTAAGAATTCTCAACCGAACGCTCCCTTTATACTTTTTTTTTTGGGATCAACCTTTATACTTAAATATAACAATAAAGAAAAAGAGAGTCAATGGTGACTTTATGTACGGTTCAAATTTAACACACTGCGATACTTTTGACTTATTTTCACACCAGTACTGGGAGCATGTATAAATATAAAGACAAAACCCACAATCAAACAGTGAACTAATTGAATGCCTAAGAATTGTTATGACAATTACAATAGTCAAATACTATGCTTTTTGCCACTAGTCTAGCTGAGTTTTTGGCAAAAATTCTTGAGGTTTGAAATTGTGATAAGTTTAATTGTCAACAATAGTGTGGTCTAATGAAATAATTAGAATCGTAATTTTACAAGGTTGAGGGTTCATGCCTCATTCAGGCCACTTTTTTCACAAAGTTGTGAGAATTTTCACTTCCTTCTCTCGTCTCGTGCGTGGATACTGTTCTCTTCACGCCTCGCGTGTGGTACATGTCGTGTCTTGCAACGGTAAAAGTATCCCAAGTGTCAAAAAGAATGTACCGGTAATTTGAGGTGGAAGTGCGGATCCATATGCATGGTAAAGGTGGCAGACTAAGCCTACGCGTAAGAAATGGAGATATGTACTAAAAAGACATCAAATGCATTGTATTATTCCTATGTTAATTGTTTTACCCACTCATTATCAAATTTTTTTTGATAAGTTCAATTCAATTAACAAAAACTTTGAAGGCCAAAAGTTGATTTAATTTCAAAAATAACTATATTGAAAGTTGAGGAATACGTGTACCTAATTTCAAAATTACCTGAGACAGTCCAAATAATTTTATTTTTTTGATTGTAAATAACACCTTTTATTTATTATGGAATCTCGTGTCGTAAAGGCAAGCTATCAACTTCAACTTTGGGCCGCCAACAAAGTGGTGGTTGAGTGGAGAGAGCACTTGTCTTACAATAGCAAGGTCAAAGGTTCGAACCCCACTGTGGCATTTTCCTTTCCACAATTTTGTGGAGTGGTGTTTTTCGTCCCGCTTACGCGTGGACACGTTGTTCCTCTCTCGTGGAGGTGTTCTTCGTCCCACCTCGGCGTGGACGTGTTGTTCCTCCTTCGCGGATGTGTTGCGCGTCCCTTGTGGACGTGTTATGTTCTGCAGTTGTTGCTTGCATGATGCGTGGATGTGTGTATTCATTCGTGGGTTTTCAAGATAGAGGTGTCTTATGGCCTGTGCTTCAATGGTGGACGATTCAAGTATCAATCCGGGTAGTGCCTTGTGTAGCCCGTACTCCAAAGTCTAGTGATTGTACCCGAGTAACAAAGTGATCATGTAATATATATAAGATGTATTCGTGTAGTACTTGATTTGTATGAGACGTTGTAAGTTGTAACCCACAATCAAAACAAAAAAAAACTTCAACTTTGGGGCCTTCAAGGTCTAATTGAACCAATCAATTTCAAACCTCACGAGATTTCTCATATGGGGAACCCTCCAGTATTACCAGAAGTGGACCATCCAGTACCAAATTTCTTCATTGGTCTTCTACCTGCTTTCAGTTCCTAGAAGTAAAAGAGACTCATTCGCAAATGGTGAGCATAAATAAACAGGTGTTTTCATCTATATGAGACGACTCGATCCCCATCACACAGTTAAGCTTCTCCTAACTAGACTCGTTCCATCCTCGCATTTATCACACTAATAAAACCTAGTACACCCTCCTTCAGGAATTGAACCCTAGATTTAAGTGTGTTGATTAATACCTTTAACCATCTCAAGTCGGTACATAATCAGTATATTTTGGCATGATGCGTCAATTAGAAGCAAATTAAACAACAGAAAAAACAGAAGGCCACCAGAAAAAATTGGTGTTGTTACTAGAAATTGAACTTGGAGATGTTGATCAACACTTCAGCCAACGGATCACTATCCTAATGACTACACCTTTTTTGACCTTAAAAGTCCAGTTCGTCATTTGGAATGTCTAATATAAAATTTTTGTTGAGTTATATATTTGAGTTTTACGGATTAAAAGTTAGGTATTACTAATCAGGGGCGCACTCGGTTGAGGCAGGTTGGTAGAATGAGGCACGTGAGGCACGATCTCGGCCTTCCGTTGTAACACGTGGCGAAACCACGTGAGTTGAGCCGTCATTTGCGTTCACACTACTGTTGGTAGTGGGTTTATTATTTGGACAGTGGCGCGCCCACAAAGCACGGGCGGTTAGATGTGTGGCTCAGATCGTGCCTCACTTGCCTCATTCTAATTTTGGTGCCTCATTTGATCGCTTCTCTTACTAATCAAATACTTCAATTAAGTGACAATTTAAAATTCATTAATTCAATTATCTTATTTTAATTGTACTTCAATTTTTCAGTTCAGATTCATGTTAAAATAACATACTTTCCCAAAACAAGACAAAAACCAGGTACAAAATGTGGTTTGATGATAAAAATAGTTACATTTGAGTTTCTAAAAAAAGCTATATTCAGAAAAGATATTTGCACTCTTGACATTATGTGAAAAGTCAATGGTTCGACTTCATTGAGATAGTTTTCTCCAAGAATCTAGATATTCATATGAAGTTCTCATGCAATGTATAAAAAATGTATTTGTATAATACTTGATATGTATGAGATGTAAAAATCCATAATCAAAAAATAATTTTACAAATGGGGACAAGTGAGGTAGGGCAATAATTTCACTTTAGTGGAAAATAAGATTGAAGTGTCTACTGACATGTAGGAGAAATGCAAGCTCATTTAGAGCATATACATCGGTAGTGATTTTGAGAACGTGCTATCTTGTTTTGAGGACGTTTTGTAAAAAAAAATTACGACGCTGTTGAAGGAGGATGTTCGCTGCCGAGGACGTACTAGAGGAGCACGTTTGAGCGGACGTCCTCCAAAAATCAATTGTCTTATTTTAAACTCCAATTAAATTCTAATTAAACTCCATCAATCGTCGTAGGAATTTCTGATCATCCATCGATTATACGCAACAATGGCAGAGGCAGAGTATAAAAAGTTACTGAATAATTTATTGAGGGGTAGGTTAGTCTAGTCAAGTCAAGTAAAGAGCAGTTAGCATATGGAATCCGTATGGTTATGATTAAGCTTGACATTTTCCGGTCAATCAATCAGACACACAATTAGTCATGTTTGTCAGACAATTCCCGCTAAAGAAAACAAAAAAACATGAAATCTAGGAAGAAACAAATATAGCTTTGTACTTGGTCTGGTCAGAGTTGAGAGACTTCAGAAGACGTGTGCGGTGATGGAGAGAGAGACACATCATGTCATTGAATTTATCTATACAATCTTCAATGTCAAAATATAATAAATATATTCAAACAAATTGACCACAACGATGAAATCCTGTCACAAGGCTGTTAGCTAAACGCACAAATGACAAACGGGTTTGTCACAAACCTGCTTTGAATTTTGATTATTAAATATAACAATTTATATTTATTAAAGAATATAATTTTATCTGAAGTTATAAGGTACGTACTAGTATAAAATAATGGAAAAATATCATGTTAAAACCGCTAGTTTTTAGAACTTATAGAACTAATGATATGTATTGAATTTAATTAATCAAGGACCCATCAATTTAACTATTTATTGTATTGATTAATTCGAAATATAACTACATAAGGGTTTATTCATCAATGTACCCCTTAATTAAATTTGAATAATTAAAAAATAAATCATAATCCCTAAAAATTAGGAAACAATAATCGGTTATCAATATTATTATTTGTTTTTCAAAACAATAGGTCGACATTAACCTGGAACTCTAAACCTAAGTGAACTAAATTTCATAGTAAATTATTCGTGAGTTATTAATACTTCGAATTAGACAAACTAGAGCGGACATTATAGTTCAGGGATTTAATATTCATGTTCGTGGATTTAATACTCGTGTTCGTAGATTTAATACTCGTTTGTTGAGAACATTCTCGTAGTTCGTAGATTTAATACTCATGTTTGTGGATTTAATACCCGTTTTTGTGGATTACATTCTCGTATTTCGTAGATTAAATACTCTTATTCGTGACTTTGACCTTTTATAACCATATTGAATCATAGTCTTTGACCTGCTGAAATTACAATTTCACAAAAATCCACTGAAATCACAATTCAGCAAGAACCCCAAATTCGGGATTCATCAACAAATCCGCGAAGCTTTAAATCAAAAGGTTTTGACGAAATCTCGTGCATCTCAGACAACAATGCGTTGGTGTGATTCACAAACTAAATCATATTGAATCAGAATCGTAGATGAAGCATTCTGATGTTGCGGAAGAGCTTTCGTATCGTCGAACACAATTGTGAATCAAAAAGAGTAAAAAATTAATTGATTTTGGTCGCAGAGGTCGAATGAGAATATTTTGCATAAATAATGATAACTAAGTTTGAAAATCAGTTCCGAAATTGCCCTTAAACAAGTTTTTATTATTATTATAGATTAAACAAGTTATTTTTAATGCATTAAAAATGACTGTTTAGTGCTTTAGTGCAACCAAGTTATTTTTAATGCACTAAACAGTCTTAAGTTTATATTAATTAGAAATTGGCCCAATTATTTCAACCATTAATTATAATCAATCAACGATTGAGATAAGTTTTGATTTATAACCAAAACAAGTAGTTCTCACCTTTATTATTAGATATGAATTTTTTTCCCGATAAGTATTAGATATGAATTTTGAACACACTTAGTAATAATATTAATTATTTAAAATTTGACTGAAAATGGGAAGGAATAACTTTAGTTGGTCTAATTACAAGAACAATGTAATTGATAAATACACCAACAGACCCAACTAGTTTGAATTACGTGCTTCTGGAGAAGTAGTGGACATGGAACAAATAGCAGGCAGTAGTCAGCAGAAAAAAGGATCAAAACGTGATGCACATATATCACAAATGCTCAATGAAATCGCAGAGTAATATCAAAATTGCATTACCGAAATGTATCTCTACTGAATGATCATAGGAACAGCCTTCTTTGACAGAAATGACTCAAATTTCATCCCAAAAAAAAAAAAAAAGAAGAAAGAATTAAGCTGACCCTTTTGTGAATTCTACAATGCAAGCTGAGCCATTCGATTTGAATCATCCAAATAAAAGTAGCAGACGAGGAGCTAGCGCCGTTCTTAGAGCTTGGGCGGCAGCGGGGACAGATCGAAGTAGATAGACATGAAAACAAGATAGGACCAATACTTCATGTCACGCTCCATAAGAAACTTCTCCACGAAGCTCCGATGCGACTCCGGAATCCCATAATCTTCCAGAAGTTTCTTCAGAGGTATTCTACTGAATGTTGCGCCAGGGCATTTGGCTTCCCGTAGTACAGCTTCAAGTATATTCACGGTGACAAGCGCTAGTGTCAACTCAGATTTCTCGCTCAAAGAATTAATCGGAGAAGTTGAAATACTCACATTGCCGTGATACTTTCGTCGAAGCTCGTAGATAATGTCAAGATTCATACGCAGAATGTTAATCGCATCTTTCACCTCCTGCGAATCAAAGAACTCCCTCGGACTAACTATGATCGAGTCGTACATGGACGGCGCGGGGACAACGATGGTCGTAGTCGTAGTGCTAGGGCTCAAGATCGACGACTGTGGATCTTGAACAAGTGGTTCGTGTTGCTCGATTGCCGGAGTGGGATCTTGCGGCAGCAGCTGATCAGGATATACAGTAAGCTGTTGTTGTTGTTGCTGACTCTGTGCCATCGCGAAGAAGTATGCTGTCGTCGGCTGGTCCGGGTAAAAATTGCCCTGAAGGTCGTAGTAACCGTAGATCGGCTGCTGTGGATCATGAACAAGTGGTCCTTGTTGCTCAATTCCAGGCGGCGGTGGCGGTGGCTGCTGGTTGTACAGTAGCGGCTGTGCCATCGCCGGGTTGAATACTGTCGGGTAAACCTGACTTTCTTGAGTGGGGTCGTAGTGAATGTATGTCGGCTGCTGCGGGTAGTGCTGCCGCCGTGGCGGCCGGTTGGGATGCTGAGAAGGATGCGTCCACTGATGAGGGTGGTAGAACCGCGGTAAATATTGACCGAGTGTGGGCAACTGTCGCGGGAAACGGTGCGGGTTGTAGCCGCCTCCATGCACGTTCTGTGGTCGCTGCTGGAACTGGAATGCTGATGGGTGCGGTTGTCCGCCGGGATTTTGATTAGCCATTGCCTCCTGGAGCAATCAAGACTGGTGATGATGATGACAACAAGAATCAGACGAGTAGAAATTAGGATGATGATTACTGATTTGTTGCTCTTACAGTTATATATATATATATATATCACAATGACGCAGTTGGTCGACGCTGCTAACGGTTTAAAGTTTTCAGTTGAAACCGTAACTAACTGATTAACTAACTTTATGCCGTTGGGATTTTGGGCGCGTGATAATAACTGTCGCGCGCTGCAATTACTTCCAGCGAGACGATCCTTTTCATTGGCCATGGTACAACTATCATTACTTATTGCCTGAGTAAATGTTTGGTGAAGATTGATTTTTTTTTTAAGTAATTAGTTTAGACGAACATAAAATCTTTAGCCATTTTCAATTTTTTTATATAAAAATACTAGTCTCAATCCTCCTAAAAGGTAACTGCATCATTAACATAACCTTTTTTTGTAATTTCATTATTGACAATAACCAATTCTCCTATTTCTATTTTACCAATCATTCGGTGTCACCCCATCTCATAATTTTTCCTAACACATGTCCTCATACAATTAATCTTGATGTAAATGCATATTTTTATTTTGAATGCATATTAAGTAAGTGATATATATCAACGTATTTTGAACTCATTTTTCGATAGTGCAATGCCTTACAATCTCATGAATTATCCTTGGTTTGTTTTTTTATTGTTTTTATTTAATGAGTTATGGTGGCCGCCTTATCAGATTCCATGAAGGGCTGTGGGCTGGCCCAAGTGGCCATAAAGATCGCTTTTGATGGGGGATCGTTTAGAATAAATAAAAAAAATCCAAATTTTGTAAGTTTGAACAAGATTTCCTAATTTATAATAACTGACTACTCAAGTTCTGATTTTGTACTGGGAAATTTTTAATAAAAAAGTCATATAAAAATGGATGAAAATTTTTCCAACATAAATTTCATATCGTTTATAATTATTTTATTCATTTCATTTTCTTTTAATTTATATTTTATTCATTAAATTATCTGGCCAATCTAAATGAAAAAAACCGACCGTTGTAAAACAAACGCTCCATTTTAATTAAATTCCAAACTTCGACCGTTAGGAATTCAAATCTGTTCTCCATCCATTTCTACAAAATCTTCAGCAGAACGAACTCATCGACAAAAACGCAGTTACCATTCATGGAGTCGTCAAAGCCGCACCACCCTCTCCAACAAATCGCCACCTCCCCAACCCACCGCCTCCTCCTCAAACAATGGCTCAAAGAAGAAGATCTCATTCTCAGCCGCGTCACACTCAAAGAGCTTCAAATCGACTCCATCCGGAAAGAAATCACCAATCTCTACTGCTTCTTCTTCCTCTTCCACTCCATCTCTCTACTCCTCCTCTTCAACTCTGCTCCAACTACCCATTCCTGCAGCCGCTCGTGGATCCCCTCCGCCTGCTCGCTCTTATGCTCTCTCTGCATCATATGGGCTGTTCGGTACAAGAGCGATGTGGAGGCGCATAACGAGAAGTTGCTGGAGAGGGAGAAGGAGGATTGGAAGCTGTTGGGAAAGTGCGTGGAGGAGCTGAAAAGGAAGGGGCTGGAGTTTGATTTGCTTAAGGAGGTGGATGCGCTTAGGAGGGCGAAGAGTTTGCGAGTGGAGGCTAAGGAGGTTAGGAAGTGGTCGGCTAGGGATTTCGTGTCTCTGTTTCTGTTTACTGTTGCGTGCTTTGTTCTTGGGATGATTAGAGTTGTTCTATGCGGTTGAGTTTCAACTTTTATGGTGGTTCTGTTCTGTTGATTTGCAGAACACACTCTGTTCTGCCCCTGTTTTTTTTTAATGTAGCAATATTTGGAAATGTTGGTGAAATTATTTGAATTTTGATCTCTTGCGTTTAATTTCGTAAATATCAATTTAGCTTTATGAATGACCTGAAAGTTGTTAATACAATCAGTTGCTAAGCAATCATCAAGCTGCGACGTAAGCAAGAGCTAGAAATGCATCACTGTTGTTGCAAGAGTCAGGTTATGTTTCTGAGGTACATCTTCATTCAGCAAGGCCAGATTTATATGTATTGAATAGATTTGTAACTAAAAGTTTTCAAGTTAGGTTTAATTTTTAGCTACAGATTTTGGAGTAATTGTTACTCCACTCCACACCAAGTCTCACTTGAGGTTTTACATAGGCTCTATATCTATTAGAGTGTTATGTGCTACTTCAATCTTAACACACATCCAAACCCTCCGTGTTTTGTGGGCGCGCCACTCCCACTACTAAAATCCATCAACAGTAAAAAGCAAACACTATTCCGACACTATTCATGCACTATCAACCAATCACACTTAAGATAACACATAACACTCTAAGCACCCATAACACTTGAGCGCCCCACTTACCTAGGCTCTTGTAATATCCGCTTATTTTATTTAGAATAATAATGATAAATATAACAATGAAAAAAAAAATTCAGATGAGTTGACTAAGTAATTATCTCAAAAAGAAAAAAATGGGAACGTGTGAGTAGATAATGATGGGCTTGTGTGAGTTATGAACGGATGATGAGATATGGATTAGTGGGCGATTAAAAATTGGTAATATTTGTTTGGGCTTCCTAAATTTAATATATATATATATATATATAGGGGGCGTTCAATTGAGGACATGTCTTATGGTGAGGGTGTAGGGACTAATCTTGGCCATTGGATGAGGTTCATCCAATGATCCACAAGCTGCCACGTGTCACATGTGGTAGTGGGTTTTACTATTTGCTTTTTGGTAGTGGGATTTTACTATTTGCTTTATTGGATTTTGGGTACTTGGACACGTGGCGCACCCACAAAGCACGGGGGGTTAGATGGATGATGATCTAATGGATGAGATTTGTCCCTACGTCCTTACCAAATTTGGGTGTCCTCATTTGAACACTCCTCTATATATATATATATAGGAGCGTTCAAATGAGGCACCAAAATTAGAATGAGACTATGAGGCACGATCTCATCCACACATCAAACCCCCCCGTGCATTGTGGGCGCGCCACGTGTCCAAATAGTAAACCCACTAACTTTTGAAAAGTCAACAATTGCGGCTTGCCACGTGGCGACCTCGGATCAACTCCCACAGACGGCCGAGATCGTGCCTCACAGTTTCATTCTACTAACCATGCCTCAACCGAGTGCTCCCCATATATAGATATATATATATATAGACACAGGGGGGCGTTCAATTGAGGACATGTCTTATGGTGAGGGTGTAGGGACTAATCTTGGCCATTGGATGAGGTTCATCCAATGATCCACAAGCTGCCACGTGTCACATGTGGTAGTGGGTTTTACTATTTGCTTTTTGGTAGTGGGATTTTACTATTTGCTTTATTGGATTTTGGGTACTTGGACACGTGGCGCACCCACAAAGCACGGGGGGTTAGATGGATGATGATCTAATGGATGAGATTTGTCCCTACGTCCTTACCAAATTTGGATATCCTCATTTGAACACTCCTCTATAGACACAAGTCTGATTAGGGTTTAGAAAAGAAGAGTAGGCGTAAAGAAGCGCAGTACGAGAAATACAAGAGAGAGCGAGAGGTAAAATCTACATTAGTTTTCTTTTCGTAGGCTAACGTCACATTTTGATTGATATGTTGCTGTGAAAAAGAAATTGATGTGCTATAGCCTAATTAGATGTCGGTTAAAGATGATACACACACTGCAATTCAAATAGATATATGCTAGTGTATTTAGCAGGCAGCATCAGTACATATACCTCAATTTATGTGGTTATAATATGCACTAGGAGTGATGAATTGTTGGAGTTGTTGTAAAGGAGTACTAATTATCATAACCATGAATTTAAAGTGTGGATTTTTTTATAAAAACAAATGAGCCAGGCATTAATCGAAGTCACTATATTGTGAAGTTGATATATCTTTAGTTGTAATAATCATCAGTAATCAGTTCATGTAAATGTTGGTTGATATTTTATATGCCGTCATAGGTGGCGTAAGTGGCACAAGGGATCGCATTTGAGTACAGTAATCAGTTCTGGAGGTTGGATTGAGTTGAGAACAGTGAGTGGTTAATATGTTTAATTATGATACGTTACTTATATGACACGTGATATTGAATTGTTTGTGTGATTTCGAAAGTGATGAAAACGAAACCCCTCGTCTTGCGAAGACGTTAAATACAAGTAGTGTGTATTGACATGTGATTGACTGATATGATTACGTGATTTATGTGGAATACTTTGATATGCATATGTGCAGCATTGTATAGTTGTATACACGATATGCATTACCATGGCCTTGTTAGTGCGTCATACGACCCGCTAGGTTACAACCCGCCAGGTCGCGGCCTGGTGGAAAAATGGGTTTGGGCCTGGTGGCAAAATGGGATCGATGACGGTGCCATACGACACGGCTGGTAAATAGCCAGGTGGTCAAATGGGTTGATGGCGGGTAGTACGATCGATCGGGTATTCACACGTTATTGCATATGTTATTGTGATGTGAAACTTGGAGTATGTGATTGTGGACATGTGCTTATGAATGTGGTTGTTGTAATTAAGTGTATTAATTATTCACTGAGTCTCCCCAGACTCACCCCCTCTTCCCCCATCTTTTTCAGATAAGTGAGTTGTCAAGTTAGGAGTTGTCGATTCTCTTTGGAAGGGAGCTTCTCGTTTCGCGTATGGTGCCACACAACCAGTCATCCAGTTGAAGTTGTTTTATTTATCTAGTTATTCTAATTTCTGATAGACATGTCCCTCCGTTGTACTTTGGGTAGGATGTTAGTAGTGAGACTTTTCAGTTATTTATTTCATTTTGGTTATTTTATTTAAATGCACGTATTCAAGAGTAAGTTTTTGGTTTTGAAGTAAGTGAGAGGCTTGCTTGGCAATGGGTCAAGTGCCGGTCTCGGCCTAGTTTTGGGTCGTGACAGCTCTATAACTTGGGGAGCACTCGGTTGAGGCATGATTGGTAGAATGAGGCAGTGAGTCACGATCCGAGGCACGTGTCACAAACTTTTGGACACGTGGCGCGCCATGAATGCACGGGAGTTTAGATGGACGGTCGAGATCGTGCCTCACTGCCTCGTTCTAATTTGATCTGTTTCATTTGAACGCTCCTACTATAACTTGTGAAATGGATTTTGTATGTGTTGTGGAAGCTTGGTCCTTCGCAGTTGGGTTAGGCTTTTGAGATTGGTTTGGTTTGGGCTAAAGCGGAGCTGGTCCATCTGGCCAGTCCATGCCAACTCAGCTTCATCTGGTGATTAACGACACTATAATAAAAGGATAAAATGAAATTGACTGAGAAGCAGAAGGTCAAGAAGGTAGAAATTAATGTCCAAAAAAGAAGGTAGAAATTAATGATGAGGTCATAAATCTTCTCATGAAATGTTTAATGTTAATATAAATGATTAACTATATTGATAGAACTTTAAACAGTCTTTCCTTTCTTTACTATACATAGAAGTAAATAATAATCAAATATTCTGATGTATATCTTTCTAAATATATCTCTAACGATTAGTACACTCAATTTTGCTTTACAGTTATGGACTACGTTAGAGCATCCGCGCCCATTCAGCACCTCCTAGACAAGTAACACTTTCTTGCTCTGCAATTTATGCACCAGTTCAAAAGTTCAGCACCTCCTTGCACTATTCATCAAATAAAATATTATTATTTTTTATTTTAAAAATAAATTAGAACTTGATAAATTAATCGGCAATTTCGATCACATTTTTACCTAATAAGCGTGTGACACGTGTATACATTTAGATTGTGAAAATATCAAAATCTGTATACTATCTCGTTTGGATTATTTGATTATATTTTCTGAAACCCGACAATTCCTATATATAATAGACCTGCAACTATTCTATAGTCACACCATCTCACAGCACAGACCACATTATTTCCTCCTCTTCTCGTTCACTCATCAACAATAATATGGATCCATTCGATTTCGATGGAAATAGTAGGAGGTACGAACAACAAAGAAGAGAAAGTGATACTACAATTACTAATTCTTTCATCATGGATGTGACCATGTTAGCATCAATCGAAGATGAAGACAATTCTCCCCCTCGTCGTCAACCAAATCGAGAAAGACAAAGACAATCAAAGGGACAACATCTATTGGAAGATTACTTTGTCGAACGCCCTATTTTTCGACCACAAGACTTTCGTCGAAGGTACCGGATGAGTAGTAACTTGTTTAACCGTATCAAAACCGCGCTTTGCAATCATGATACATTCTGGCATCAACGGCGTGATGCCACCGGATTGCTAGGTCTCTTTCCCGAGCAAAAGATGACCGGTGCTATACAAATGTTGGCATATGGATCATGTGCAGATCAATGTGCTGAAGTTACAAGGATGGGCGAGTCAACAACACTTAAATGTATGAAGAAGTGGTGTGAACAAATAATCGAGCTTTACAAGAACGATTACCTACGATCTCCTAATGCGGCTGATCTGTCTAGACTTCTACGCAAGGCAAAGCAGCGAGGATTTCCAGGTATGGTAGGCAGTATTGATTGTATGCATTGGGAATGGAAAAATTGTCCAACTGATTTGCAAGGTTCATATTCAGGTCGTAAAGGTCATCCCACTATCATTTTAAAGGCAGTATCCTCGTACGATACCTGGATTTGGCACAGTTTCATTGGTGTGCCTGGAGCATAAAATGATCTCAATGTGTTGTACAAATCAGACATATTCGACCCTCTCCTTGCTGAAATCTCACCACGAGTCACGTATAAAGTCAATGGGAGCACATACGACAACAGTTACTAATTAGCCGATGGTATTTATCCACGGGTACTTCTCCTTTGTCAAAACAATTCCTAATCCACACAATGATGCAGAGAAGTTATTTTGAAAGAAACAAGAATCTTATCGTAAAGATGTTGAAAGGTGTTTTGGGATTTTACAATCGCGTTGGGCAATACTTCGTCACGCATGTATGACCCATCGACTTAGTGTTTTGAAAAAAATTATGTTAGCTTGCATTATCATGCATAACATGATTATTGAGGAAGAATTTGTGGAGGAAGAATATATCGAGCACGAAGAAGAAGATGTGTACAATCCATATATTGCTTTCACAATGTATTATGGGCCAGTCGATCCAAATGTTAATCGGATTCATCATGACCCGGTTGAAAGAGCCGAACGATCGAAAGCGTTTCATAATCGTCTTGTTACTCTTCAGTCTGCATATTTACATACCCAACTTCAAAGTGACCTAGTGAAGCATAATTGGGTCATGACAACCGGTGAAGAACTTTGAATTTTTGTTATGTCTTTAAAACTTTTATGCATTTCAATTTCATTATGTATTTCAATTTCATATGTTTTTGTTTTTATTTTTATTTCAATTGTATGCATTTCAATTTAAATTTATTTTAAACTGGTCAACTGCACATACTTAATTGAAAAATTAATATTATTAAGCTATTAAGCCAAAAAAAAAGCCCAGCCTACACTCAAATCCCTAATTCCCAAATCATCGTACAAGCTTCAGCAGCTGCCCTCGCACGTCCTCTTCTCCCAGCAATCGCTTATCTCTATTGCACAACTTCGTCTTCAAGCAGCTGCGCCACGTCGATTCACACCTCCTCTAAATGCCTACCGGCTCAAATGCTCTTAGATACTCCATATTCCAATAAAGATGCTCATAATCTTGCATATCCGAAAGGTTCTGCAGTTGCCTTTAATCGGGATGATTTTCTCACAATGACTTTGTTGCTACATGGGACTTCGACTTGCTTAGTTATGCTTCGGGCACAAAAAATTAAAAATAAAATACAAAAGAATAAGTCCGGCAAAATAAATTATCATTTCATTGGGTTCAAATGGAAGAATAAATATTGAATAAAAAAAATGGAAGAATAAATATAGATCAAGATATGCATATGGCAGAAAGTCGTGGGCGTGGGTGACCATATTTCTCAAGATTAATGGCATGGTCTAAAAGTTGAATTGTACCATTACGTAATGATTCTGATTTTTCACAATCACATTTATTGATTTTGTCTCCCCAAAAAATAAATTGAATAACAGTCAGCGTGTTGACGCATCAAACTGTACTATCAGCAGTGTTCCAGAAAACGCTAGGTGCTAGTCGGGCGGAAAGGGTCTCCGGGGCTTAGGCGGGGATTAATCGGGGCCTAGGCGGGGATTAATCGGTTTTGAATTTTTAATATTTTAAAATATATAATTATATATAGATTAATTAATATACAAACTTTTTCTTCCATATTCTCTAAAATGTAGACTTCTAATCAGTTCATGAGTTCATGACTTCATAGTTCATGCACATTGCAAGGAAATATGAATATTTAATCAAATACAAATTATGAAAAATAAGACCATGGTTGATATGAAATTGAAGCAAATCCCTAAATTGAACAATACAAATTTGATTATTGACATGTAATTGACCAATCCGCCCAAAAGCCGATTTAACCGCCCAGGCGCCGCTCAGGACCGCCTAGGACCGCCCAGGCGCCGCCCAGGACCGCCTAGGACCGCCCAGGCGCCGCCCAGGACCGCCCAGGCGCCGCCCAGAACCGCCTAGGACCGCCCAGGCGCCGCCCAGGACCGCCCATCCGCCTAATTGGATAAAACGGAACGGGTACTAGAAAAAGGCCGCCTAGGCGGCCGTTTTTTAGAACACTGACTATCAGTATGACTCAACTGCCAAAATTTAATACAGAGTAAAGACTCACTGACCAAATCTCAGTATGACTAATCTTTGAAGTATAAACGCGACACGATTTGAATAGTAAATGATACGGAAATGTACGGTCCATAATGGTGGCAGAAACTGGCAATTTCATCAAATGTTTTTCTCTAATAAATAGTATCAATTTCAAAGATGTTGACTATCTGATTTCTTAAATTTTTTTTTTTATTGATGAAGGGTACATTTCAATACAAATTGCAATAGGTGCAAGGCGGTAAGAGTGAACGCATGCATCCGCGAGGGATGTAGTAAGAGGAGAAAAGAAGAAGAAAATTCAAAATATTATGAAGAAAATTGATACTCACAAGATTTCAATTCGAGGTATAAGGATTCATGACGGAATTGTTAACCAACCGAACACCACCCTGTTGGAGATTTCTTTGTTTGTTATTTAATTGGTTGGTCCAACTTGTTGAATTTTCAACAAATTAATTTATTCATGAATATTATTTATAAATAAATCGAGTGTATAAGTATATGCACACAAATTAGTACCCAACCAGCCGACGAACGTTGTCACAGTGTACCAGTACTTCAATTTTTTTTTGAAATAAATTGTTCTTATTATTATTAAAAATGAGGACATAAAACTTCACCGAGTACAATGCAAATCAACTTCATACAAAACGAGAATTAGTTTAGTTTCTATGTGTACGAAAAGATGTGCGAGACGCCAATTTGATAGAGCGAGTTTTCAACGGCAAAACAATACTCAACTTACGAGCGTCACGAAATAATTTTCTTTGGACGTCTGTAAGAGATTTGAACTCTTCCATATTTGAATCACTCGAATCTTTTAAGGTCTTTGAAGTAAAATATTAAGGCAATCTTGTCCGTTGGAGATCACTAAATCTAAAAGCATCATTATATATCCCACTCCATCCTTGAAGAATCAACAAAAGATGCCCTAATTCTGAGTTCTAAAAGGTGTACCTTGGTGGGTAAGCAGAAATCTGAAAGCTTGTAGATAAACATTTTAACGATCGTACGAGTACAAGAGAATGCATATTCGTTGAAACAGGAAGTTGCGTTTTTACAGTGCCAAATTAAAGCGTAATGTGTTTGATTAAGGTTGATCAGTTTATAAGTTAAGTTGATGTATATTTTAAGTTAGTACTTTTGCTCAATTCGTCTAAATCGATGGCTAGAGATTGTCATTAGTATAATTCACATTCACATTGACACATTAGATTGTCATAAATTTAAATAAATGTATCGTAATCAGTTAGAAACTATAGATGAATTTCTTGTTAATAAAAAGTCGATCACCAACCGTATTTTTTTTTATTTGTGGGTTGACATTACATCTCATACAATTCAAGCACTACTCGAATACATCTTGAACATATATATGAACACTTGTCTTTACTCGAGTACATATGACTAGACATTGGAGCACGGGCCACACAAGACACTCATCCGGATTGATACTTGAATCGTCTACAGAAGCACAGACCATAATGGACCTATATCTTGAAACCTTACGAGGAATACGCACCCCCAACCTCCACGCATCCATGAAGACGTACTGGCAAAGCAAGCAACACTTGCACCGCACGACATAACACGTCAATAAAAGACGAATAACACCTCCGCGAAGGAGTAACAACACGTCCACGCCGAGGCGAGACGAGACGAAAAACACTTCCACAAGTGAGTAACAATGCGTCCACGTGTAAGCGGGACATAAACACTTCTCCGTAAAAATTGGGAAAAATATACTACTCGGAAACCCTTAACCTCGTTAAGAATTCAAACTACTCGACCAAAAACCCCTTTCGCACCAACACTATTTTGTTCATCAGCTATGTACGTACGTCCGTGTGTTTTGCGTGTGCAAGGTGACACTTGGAGACGTGAGGCTGAGGCTGAGGCTTCTTCACAAAATTTGTATTCCTTGAGAGTAGGGGTCGGCAAAGGGCCGGGCCGAATTGAGTAGGGCTTTAGGTGAACTCTAGCCCTAGTCCTCTACATATTAGGGCCGGGTCGGGCCCTGAGAAAATTCATCAGTCCTAAAACGGTTATCGGCCTTACGTTTCATATGGCCTTTCGGGCTATGGTCGGGCTAATTTCGGCCCCAAATGAATGATTAATTAATCAATAAATAACTCTTTAAACGCAAATACTACTAGTTTGGACGTGTGAGATTTAATGGAAGTGAAAAATACATTCTTTTTATATGAAGAACGTCCTCAAATCATAAATATACGATTTTAAATCGGGCTCGTATTTCGGACTGGGCCGAATAATCGAAGTCTTAGCCCGACCCTAAGTCCTTAGGGTCGGGCATAATAGGACTTACGTAGGATTAGGGCCGGGGTCGAACTAGGACCGCCCTAAGGCTTATTTCGATCCAGGACCAAATACCGACCCTGAGAGCAACATATATATATACCTTGATGATGTCTCCTCGGTAGAGGAAAAGACATATTCAGAATCAGAGCCATGCCACGCCACCAAATTTTAAAATCTTGTTTCTGATTTTTATATTTGTTCAGATTCTAACTTGTCGACACATTTATGCCGTTTGGTTTACTGGAAATTTCAGGGTTGGAACAAAATCGGGAATAAAATCATGGTAAATAAAACAAAAAGATTCAATGAAACTATCCATTAAATATGACTTTCCGTTCATTTACTATTTCATTATATTTCCTGTACATTTTCCATGAATTGAATGATAATAATCAAATTCTGAATTTATTCCCCGTTTGTCATCTTTTTTTCTTAGCGATATTGGCCATTACAAACAATGCTTAGATTCAATCATAAATCCTGACATAACCCACAGTATACTCAAACTCAACTTTGTTAATTAGTCCAATGAACAATTTTCTCTTTTTTTTGTGCGATGAAGGATGAACACTTTTAATTTCACTTAGATCATCACAACCATGACTAAAAAAAATATGGCATCCATCTCTTTCATCCACTTATCTCTCATTTAGTCATGTCTCACTACAAATTTTTGCATAAGTGTACGATGCATTATGTACGATGTCAAAAACTGTCGCAAGAGATGTGCGGCGGATTGCAGACGATCTTACAACGATATTTAGTTTTTGTATTCACACGTACGACGCTCGTACGACATCTTTACGCCGCACTATACATTGTGTCTTATAACCGTCGTATACCATTAAAAAGATTACGACACATGTACGATGCATTTACGTCGCACCCCACCAATAATTACTGCCTACACTCAATGTTGCCCTTCTCTCTGTTCCCAAAACCACTCTCGTCTCCTAACCGCTCCTTAGCCGTTCTCCACACACCGGCGACAGCAACTCATCATTCTACTCCTCCCCTGCCCACCGGCTGCGCCAAACCGTCTAAGGTATTTCTTCTTTCAATTAAGTTGTTCAACTTTCTCCGTAAACTGACATCGGTAGCAGCAGTAATGGAGCATAGGATACACCAGAAACTTCTCGCTTATGGATTTTCCATCTCTCGGTTCGTTCGTCGTTGTATTAGCTTTGATTTTCATACACATCTCGGAATCCTCCCCCTTCACTGTCCTCCACGGAAAAGTTCCTTCCTTTTTGGCTTCCAAGTCCAAATTGCTATGTTTAAGACTTTTTATATGTAGATGTATGTTTAATAAGAGGGTTACAGGTGTTGGAAATTTGTGAGTGAGAATCTTCAATAAGAAGCTTCTGAGTGAATTTTGTATGCCTCAATTCTCAAGCTATCAGCTTGGTAAAGGTTAAGTAAAAAATGTTTTTTACAAAATTTGATGTTGTTGCAGCTTTGTTGGTCGTTTGATTACGTTTTTTTTTGGGATTCGTTGTAATTCTATCAGAAAATATTACTTGGTTTTTTATGGTAGATGAATGCTCTAATAATGCTGTCTTTTTGGATCTAAGAAGTTAACAGTGCATATGTCTTTATTAAGATGATGTATCGATTTATTATTTTACAGGTATTGCATATCAGTGCTCTAGAGATAAAGTCAAGAACTTCACACATAATGTGAGGGACTTCTTTAACGTAGAAGGATATAACGTGTAACCATATTTGTTAAACTAGCACTTATAATAGAGATCATTCTTTGAGATAATATTGCAGTGTTTGGATTTCAATTTGAGAGTTTGATTAAACTGTGTTAGTTGGTGAACAGAAAGTGAGCCTAGCTACAACAGTTTTCAAAATCTTTATTTGTCGTCTGTTACAATTCAAGCTCACTTTTATGGGAATGTTTTAATCAAGTTTTATGTGGTACCTGGTTCTCGATTTCAGTCAGTTTCCACTATAGTTTGCGATTTGTTAAATCCAGTTTAGCATCTCGTTTGGTTTAAAGGAGTCTGTTTATGTTTCATTTTGGGCATTTGTTGTTTTCATTTTACTTTATATTTTGTTTCTATTTTTATGTGAAGGAAAAACATAAGAGATGTACTAAAAGAAGAACTAATATACTCAGAGATGGCAGGATGCAAAAGCCCTTACCTCCAAGAGGTGTGGTAAGAGTGAGTGCTCTACTTGAAGCTGATTTCGAATTTTTTTGTAGCGTTTTTTGTTGTTTACCTATTAATATAATCATGACAGTGTTCTTTACCTATATGCTGTATTCTTTGGGATTTGTTATTGTTAGTGTTCTTTTCTATATGTTATATATCAAACAGAATCTCTTCATCTGTAACGGTAACAAGTGATCTTGGTGTGTTTCTTGATTTGGTATATGTTTAGTACATGTATGCAGTGTTTTTTTAAATTTTGATTGTATAATGATATCCATTGCAAGTTAACATGAGTGTAATTGCAATGATCGTCAAATTATTTAATTATACCTTATTTATCAGATCAGATTCAGATGTTAATTGTTATTATGCTTAATTGTTACTAGTGCTTAAATGCTGACATTTTTTTTCTTGTTTCAACTGAGATTTGTGTTTCAGAGCTTCGGACTCTCCCAAGACACCATCACTTTACTTACTCAGTTGGCACACCATCGCTTCGGAATTTTATGGAAGTTTTTTTTGGCGGTTTGTTAAACTAGTTCCAATGTTACCTTTGATGTTCAATGGTTGTAAATTTTATCAGCAACAGATTGTAAACTTCCTAATCAACGGTATCAAATTTGGTGTGCAAAATTTTGTAATATATTCTGCGATTTTATTTTAAATTAATTTATTTCCTGGATTTATTCATTTATATATTATATTAATGAATGAATGAATAAATAAATGTAATCATAATTAATGAATAATTTTAATTTTAATTTCCGACGCATGTGTGTCTCACTGTCGTCGCACACTTATATACGATAGACGTACGATGCACTGGTATTTGTGACGCAAAGATGTCGTATGGCTGTCGTACAGAATGTACGACGGAGCGGAGACGTTTGTGCGACGTCCTAATTTTTTTGACGCAAAACCGTCGTATGACTGTCGCAGAAATGTACCGCAAAACCGTCGCACAATTCTTGCAACTGCGGTTTGTGCGACAAATCAAAAACGCATCGCATACCTGACGCATTACGACACATTTACGACTGCTTTACGTCGAATTTTCGCTGTCGTACAGTTGTGCAAAAATTTGTAGTGTCTCATGATCTATTTGGTCATGAAAATCCCACTCATGACTAAACATAAAGTTCATCATCACTTTCACTCTTATTTCTACATAAATACAAACATATAAATATCAAAATGTATCTCTATTTATAGGTATTCAAAAATTATGAATATTGGTGATTATTTTATTTTTAATAATTTATAATTTTCAAGATATATTCGTTATCAAATTTGGATTTAAACTGATAAAGTTCTGACGTGTGACAGGTGTCGCATTATGATTGGTTCAACTCTCATGACCAAAACTAAAAAAAAAAATCATAAAATGACCAAATTTTGATTTGGCCATGAGATGATCTTTTCTTTGACTAAAAAAATCATGAAGGGGTGCATGATTTTTTCAATCACCTCCCATGACTCTTTTTCATGATCCAAAAGATTATGGTGGGGATCTTCTTAAGTATTGTCTTTAACGTTATTAGTATCAAGACGTTACTATAAACAAACACTTAAATGTAAATGATGCCTGAAATTAGAAACAATATTCATAATTTGAGTATAAATATAAGTAACCTGCAGCTCAAACTGAGGAAATTAAAATCTTTTTTTATTAAAGATCTAATATACTTCCAATTAATTATAAATAAGATTGCGACACGATGCAGATATTGTTTTTTGATTGGTCCCGTCGAATGGAACAAGTCATAAACTTACATTTTATGACAAAATTGTCACAAGTAGTCACCAGTTGGGATCGATAGAGACAATAAACAAACGGTGAAGACGCACTATTTTTCCACACGATTTGAATAGTCAATATTTTCTATCAGTATTCTTGTTAGTTGTTACATAAAAATTGAACATAATGTTCAAGATTGACTTGAAATGATGTCTCTACCATATGCAAATTATATCGGATCATATTGGACGGAATATTATGTAATCGGGATGAAATTCAGGTAAAAACTATGTTTTTATATAAATTTTACATCTCTTTAAAAGCGGTCACTTAGCATGACCGTAATAATTTTGACGATGTAGTTTTGGTCATAATATAAATTTTGATGAAATTCATATATAAGAACGACCTTAAGGGCTACATTAATCAAAGTACTTAAAATCGTTACTTTTCTCTTCAATTCAACGAGAAAAAAAATAATAATTAACTGAACATTTAGCTAAAATCACAAAAAATTGAAAACATACTTGGACAATTTGTAAATTTTTACCGGAGAATGTCTAGTAACATGGAACATTTAGCCAAAATACATGAAACCTTGAAAAAGATAAATGTTTAGTAATAAAGCTAAATGTTCAGTAATACCTAAGTGTTCAGTGATACGGCTAAATGACCATATCATTGGAACATTTAATAAAAATAAATTTTTTAGTAGGAAAGAGATGATTGATTTGATTATTGGGTTGTACTATATAAAAGGAAAATGGACAAACATTAGGGGACATTCAAAAAAAAAAGTGGACAAACAAACAGGGACAGGGAGAGTATATAGGATTAGGAGTATATAGCATCATTTTGAGTGAGATAAACAGGCAGAGGCAGTTGGTGTCTTGTGGTGAGATAGGGATTATGTGGAAGTACAATATGTTCGTACGGCACCGAGCGTCATTACTACGCAAAAATAAGGGACAGCACCATTTAATGCAACTACCAAATGTCCAAATTCTATGCAAAGTTGCAAAAGAGTGCCAAACACTTTTTATAATATACTCACCATAAGAGGTTTGTAATCATCTGGAAGCGATCAAATGAGGCATCAAAATTAGAATGAGGTACGTGAGGTACGATCTGAGCTACACTTCTAACCCCACGTATTTTGTGAGCGCGCCACGTGTCCAAATAGTAAAACCCACTACTTCGTAGTGTGAACGCAAATGACGGCTCAACCAATGAGTGGCCCAGATCGTGCCTCACGTGCCTCATTCTACCAACCCTGCCTCAACCGAGTGCTCCACTGTAATCATCAATGTAAAAATATGATTTAAAAATCATGTTTAGATCGGGCAGGCTCTGCCTAGAAAGTTAATTTTCGACTAGATTCTCGATTCTCGTTCTATATAAATCGGTTTATCAGAAGGTTATTCGATTTCTAACCGTTTAGTCTCACCATAAGAGGTTTGTTATCATCAATGTAAAAATAGGGTTTTAAAAATCATGTTTAGATCGGGCAGGCTCTGCCTAGAAAGTTAATTTTCGACTAGATTCTCATTCTATACAAATCGATTTATCAGAAGATTATTCGATTTCTAACTGTTTAGTCGTCACTTACAAGTTGCAACCATGTCCGCCTAAACTTGTCTTTCACCGTCTAGACCCACCTAAACAATATATATTATAATAGTATTTATGTAACTGTAAATTATTCAAAGAATTAAAAATTAACCTTGAATACTCTCTCGATCGGATGAACGCGTACCATTGTTTAAAACCTTGGAAAATAATGTTCATACATTTATTCAAAAAACAATTTTGTCCAATTTTTTTTGTTTGATAAGCGGTATGTTGCAGATACAACGGCGAAACAGAGGACTTAAAGCTGGACAGGTCCCGACAATATAAACCTATTAGAATAGAAGACAGCTGCTCCACTTGGCCTCACGCCTCACTTCGTAGACCTCCACCAGTTAACTTACTACAACAAAGAGTAAACGAGGCCGCAAAAACTAAACGAAACCACATAAACAAATCGAGACACAAAAACCAATCTGGACGAATCCGATTGAAAACGACTCCCTTAAGCTAGCGCAGATAGACACGCTTAGAGAGAAAAAGAAAACTAATATACACAAAAAAAAAAAAAACAACCACAGACTCCTCTTCTCCCCCTGTCCAAAATTTGAACGGTACACTTTGGTAAACCTAAGAAATTGAATGCGAATTAAAAAAAACCGTGATACTTTATTTGCACTTTTTTTTGATAGTTTAGGTAAGTATTTGCACTTAGATGGCACATTTTGCTACCTCTTCCTTATTTCTTTAAATATCTAAAAATATATAAATATGGACAAACACATTAATCAACACAGCAACTCATCGAACATCGAAGCGTGGGGCTGCGCGTGCTTCTCGAAGACCGTCACGGATGGTTGTACTTTTATATACGGACGGACATCTACGGAAATTCCAACAATCCAAATCACAAGGAAAAATACTGAGTACTAAAATTATTCATAGTATGGTCAGACAGTCAGTTGTGTGGTGGTCTGACTGCGAGGCGTGAGCTACTTAATTAAATAACAATAATACATAGGTGTAAAGCAAATGACAACTTGACCGACAACTCTTCACGCTCCCAACGTTTTCTTTACTTATTTATTAATGTTATACACGTCGATCTAATTTCAATGAAGACAAATTTTTTTGGCCTTGATAGATAATCAATTTGAGAATGAAAACAATTGAGTAAGCGAAATTTGTATAGTATCTTTTAAAACATGTTTGATATGCGAAAGAGGTCTTGGTTGATTGGCTTGATCTCTTGAAAAATTATCAAAAGGTCGAGAGTTCTATTCTCCTGAGCAGCATATTTTCTTGCAATTTGGATATGTCGTGTCTTGCACGATAAATGTGTGCAAGGTGGTCTGAGCTCAAAAGTGTCTAATTAATACTATCTTCATATGCATTATAATGTTCTGAACTGTTATACAGACTCATTATAAAAAAAAACATGTTTGATAAAACTAAGGTAAAAGGATTTATGAAAATGGAAACATGATAAAAATTCAAATCAATTGAGTGGATTCCAAAAATTAAAAATAGGAACATATTAAGGATTAAAAGGAAATAATTTTTGGGTCACACATCTCATCCATTTCTTGTATATATATTTCTTTCTTATTTTAATAAAGACACATCTTTCACTCGAAAAGAAACACAAAACTTGAATGAAACGCAACGTTTGGTACTTTGGCGTCCCGGCCCATTTGCTTAAAAAAAGGAAAAGGAAAAAGGAGAGATGAAACAGAATGAAACACGAAACGTTAGGTATAATATTCAAACAAAATAAAATAATTAAAAAAAGGAAGAAAATATTTATTTATAGTTGTTTTTTTGTTGATAAAATAAGTAATAACTCACTCTCTCACTAAGCGTACCTGCCAAGTACGCCTACCTGTACCTTCTCTCCACTCCTTTCTCGTTTACTACTTTTCTATTTAAAAAAAAAAGAAAAATTAATTTATTAAAATTCCTCACTTTATATATTCATTCCCTTCTCGCCAAACACACCCTTCAGAAGCAGATCTACCAAATCGAAGCAGAAGCGAAGAGAAAGATGAAGCAGTTGATTCGCCGTCTCTCTCGCGTCGCCGACTCCTCTCGCTACTCCCTCCTCACCTCCACCACCGTTAACGCCAACTCCTTCCGCCGCAACAAACTCGCCTCACGCCGCTCCATCAACGGCGTTCCGGAAGGCCATCTCCCGATGTACGTCGGCGACGAGATGGAGCGATTCGTGGTCAGCGCTGATCTTCTCAACCACCCGATCTTCGTCAGGCTGCTTAATAAATCGGCTCAGGAGTACGGATACGAACAGCAGGGAGTTCTGAGGATCCCTTGCCAGGTTTTGGTCTTCGAGCGCCTTTTAGAAGCCGTCCGCGTCGGGTCTCGCGATTTGCTCGACTCGCTTGCTGATGAGCTCTTGTGACCCGACCCGGCCCGATTCGATTAGACCGTCGTCGTTTGATTTTGTTTTGTTTGTCAGGCATGAAGTTTGTATGTCGGGGATTTTTGAAGCTTGATAAATGACGATGCTCTGTGTAAATATTAATTAAATGGTTGGTTTTCAGATATGGGAAAGAATTTTGTGGGAATTTGTAATCCAAAATCTGAATTTCTCTTAATTTTCGATTCCCTATTATTAATCAGCCGCTACATCAATTTTTATTTTTATTTTTTGGGGAATTGGGATTTTATAAGTGAAATTGAATGAAAGGTGAGTGGCCGGAGCTGGTGACGGAGTCCGGCAATAGGAAGAAATAGCAGATCCACGTGTGTCTGCATAAGTGATGAGTGTAGTTTGATTGAAGTCTTAGTCATCATCTTCGTCTGTGATAGACTGAAGTTTGTTTCATCGAGATTTCACGTGATTTGCGGAGTGATTATATATTCCTCATTCCCCAAGCAATCTCCATTCAGTTACTGCTCCACTCCACCCGCTATTAATTTCTTTATTAGTCTATTATAGATTTATCGAAATAATATTATAATATTTATATTCGATAGTACGACGCTAAAATTATTATTTTTATAATTAAACTCGGTTGCGGTTGGCTACCTACAATCTTAAATTTAATCCTGGTCTTTTAAATATAATTAACAATTGAATGCACATTAGTTTTTTTATTATGGATTTACATGCAACACATCAAGAAATACATGGAATAATATTTCTAGATCGTTTGAAGCACACGTCACACATAAAACATCAACCCGAATTGAACTTGGATCATTCTTTGAAGTACATGACGTCTAACACTTTTAACTTTTTTTTAAAACTCACGAATCGACACACCTCTCAGGACCTTAACGTCTACTTGCGCCTCCGCGAGAGTGTAGATCATAGCACCTGCAAGCAGTGGCGGACCCTGAACTTTTTTTTTGAATAAGGGCGATGTTGGTCGAGTCTTTAAATCGTCACCAAAATTTGTACTTTGAGATACTTAAACTAAATGCTAATTACTGTAAATATATGTTAGTTAGGCTACGCATTTTATTTTAGTGCGCAAATAATTATTTTAATTGTGTAATTGGAAAAAGTTATGTTTAACAGCAAAATTAACGTCATATTAATTGTTTGTATATGTCTAATCAATTATTTAAGCTTAAAATCTAAGATTAAATTGGGGCTTCTTTCAATGAATCACCAAATTATTGAACAAAAAGTGTAATTTTAAAAGATTGGGGGCAAATTGTTAAATTTATGGGGGAAATTATTAAAATCATTGAAAATATTAACATACTTAGCCTACATATTAGTTCAATTCCACCAAATCAATAGGACAGTTATCACCAATACAAGCAACATAGGTCTTCCCCTGCCTGCAAGCGTCCACAAGGGACCAAGAAGAGGAAGGGAAAAATGAAGAGGAAAACATCGGCAAATGATGGAGGAAATGTCCACACCATAGGGTGAGACTAAGAAAATCCACAAAATTGTGTAAGGAAAAGTATCATGGTGGGGTTTGAATCCTTGACCTTTTCATTTGCAAGACAAGTGCTCAACCAACATAGCCACCACCTTGTTGGCTCAATGCACATTAGTTATACATACACTACTACAAACGATGCATTATGCATCGGTTTTTTTTGCTATTATGCATCGGTTTTGGTTCTGTTGCATAATGAAGCGTTGCATAATGTCATACATTATGCAACCCTTTTCCTCAGAACTGATGCATAATGTCATACAATGACATTATGCATCGGTTCTTAAAAAAACTACTGCAACTACTGAACGTGCATTTTCAGCTATGAAAATTATAAAAACTAGGCTTAGAAACAAGATGGAAGACGGGTACCTTTCAGGTTGTATGATGCTTCACATTGAAAAGGAATATGTGGATGATATTGATTCAGAGACGGTGATTGATCATTTCGAGTCTATTGGAGATCGTAGAGCGCAATTCAAATAGAGCATCATATACTTGTAAGGTATGTCTTAGGTATTTTGATTTACAATTCTTATCTCTTTTTGATCAAATTCTTGATGAATACTATGTAAGAATTGTGTTTTGACTTATCAAAAAATTTACCTATTATTGATGATTTTTTTTTCCGCTCACCTAGTTTTGAAACCTTAGATTCGCCATTGAGCTATCCTTGTTTTTCCCTTTCCTACAATCGTTCTGTTGCCTTCCTTTTGTGTTCTAGCCGTTATTGGCGTTTGGCTCTATCAATAAAACATTTATTAAAAAAATTTATATTTTCCTAAAAAGAATATGCCCAAATAATACTCACTGAGAAAATTAATTGAATTAGGGTTGGTCAAAACATATTATTTACCTTCTTAACATGATCATATAAATTTTAGAGAAAAAATATATATTGGTGCCCCGAACTACCGCCATTTTTCATTTGGATGTTAAAATTATCAATTTTTCCAAACAACGGCAAAATGCAAAATAAATTACCAATTTTCAAACACCGAGCACCGTAGATTCACCGTGATTAAATTGCAAACTTCAATCATGTGAATCCTATTCATAACGACTCAATAAAAAAGTCTATTATTGGTGTTATAGAAGAAAGATTGATTCGTTAAAAGTTTATGATGAGATCATCGAGTTATTTTCAACGTGGTTCACACAATTGAGTTCGCAATTTAATTACGGTGAAGCTACGGTGCTCGGTGTTCGAAAATTGGTTAATTTATTTTTTATTGTGCACTTGATTGGAAAATTGATAGTTTGATCATTCATTTGGAAAATATCAGTAGTTCAGGGCACCAATGTATACTTTTCCATAAATTTTAAATACTTTTGTAGTTTATTATTGATGGCATAATACATGTCAATGCGGAATCAGTACATATCGGTATTATATAATATATTTTTTATCAGTTGAAGCACATGTCTCTAATATTGATTCCCGTCCGAAGATTTCCAGAACTTCATTATTGTCAGCAAGGCCATGAGGCGGCACATCTACACAAGAGAAAGAATATTGGCAAAACAGAAAGAAACGATAACAGCAGAAGGAACATAAACCAACAAAAGAAATTGGTCTGGTTACCAGGAATCGAATTCGAGACTAGAGGTATTATAACCAACACCTCAAGCAGCCGGCCACCCTTGGTTTTTTTTTTTTGTTGTTTATAATACTACTTTTAATTAAAAATTATTTATTGATGTAATGAAATTTATTACCGCAATAGAAAAATATCATACTCTCTTCATTTTATATTCTATGATATTATCCACATTGATTTTAAAAAATATTAAAGATTTAATTTTTCAAAATGTATATCTTTGTACTGTTGTCGTATGAGGAACGGATAAATGATTACCCACTATTGTCGGAATGGGTAATACTCAATAATATTAATTAATATATTCATAATTAGAAGCAACATCGAAATAAGGAAAACAGTTTTAGTTCATCAATTCTTATCCATTTTCCCATTTCGCAATGCATATATGTTAACTTTTAAAAAAAATGTTTTCATTATAGCAAATACCTTTCAACAGTTAATGATTTTATTTCATCAAAAAAACAGTTAATGATTTTATGTTTATGTTTCTTTGATTTCAAGTGTTATTCATGGGGTGAACATAGTGATAATCTATTGATTGAGGTGTTAATTACAATGCTTCATATATCCGGATTCGATTATAACGAACCCATCAATCAAAGAAAAATAAAGTGGTATCCACGTGAACCCTTTCACTAAATAAGTGTCGGTAAATCATAATTAAAAGACACCCACAAATAAAACTAATATGTACATGTTTGTCGGATAATTAAAAATTCTCATGAATTTTCACAACCTGCATAATCCAGTATAGTATAATGTTTGAATTTATTATGTTAAATTTCATAAGGATAGTACTCCACCTGCAGGAGAAGGTGCGTTGGGAATACAACATTTACATTGTCTCATTGGAAAGATGATAAATACGACACCTGTCAATTTTATAGTTATCCGTACGCCCCCAACATTGAACATCCTTCTGTTTTTTTTATACTTATTTTAGCAAACATTAAAATAAAATTAATGAAGAGGTTAGATGAGTTACTCAAAGTACACACATAGTGTTAGGAGTCGGCATTGTGTAGGGTAAGGACATGAGACTCAATGAACAGTACAGGGCATGGTATAGTAGTTTTTCTATGCTCGCAGGGTACGTATGTACAGGGTAAAATTAGGATAAGTTAGGGTAGGATAGGGTCGGATCCGATATGATAAATTTAAGACTAATTTGAGGAAAAACTTATAATATGAATAAAAATAATATGGTAAGACAGTGTATGATAGGGTAGGAGGGCATGATATGGTCTATTTTTTCGTGACCCTTACCCTGCCTTAAGCTTTGTGACAGAGTACGTTAGGGTACGAAGATAGAGCAAAACATGGTACGGATAGGACAGGGTAAGGGTGACCCTAAGAGCATCCCCAGCGCAGGCCCATTTGCTGCCTGGGGACTCGTGAGTAGAGGTGGCAAATAGGGCGGGCGGGCGGGTTAGTGGACGGGTTCTTAATGGACAAGGGTTAAAAGGGTTGAACCCTTTAAGAGCCCTTTTAAATTAAAGGGTTCAATGGACGGGTTCTTAATGGGTAGAGGGTTAAAGGGTCAAACCCTTCAACCCTTTAAGAGCCCTTTTAACCTTTTTAATCTTTTTAGTCATTTTATCACTAAAATAAATATAGAGAAATGTTGATGAACTTTTTAAAGGGTTGGTTTTGTAATTTAGTTAATAATTTTGATGACCAGATTTTACCTATCAGAGATAGAGGGTAGAAATTGTGAAAAGGAAAGTCATAAATTAGAATATTCTGGAAACAGTTAAAATTTTATTTTAAATTAACAAAAACAATTTCAGTATTTTTGAAATAGTTTTTGTATGGAGTTTTACAAAAATATTTGTAAATAAACAGATGAGGTACATTTGGACCAAATGGATTTTGTTTTATGACAGAAAATTCATTTTTCTTTAATTTTAGTAAGTAATTTTTTGAGGTGATACGGAAGGTTATGAAATCTACGCAGATGTGATAAAATCGAATTTTTCTAGTTGCAGCATCTTTGGAGAATTATTCCTTCTGTTTTTTCTTGCCAATTTGAATCCTTTTATAAGAGGGTTAAATAAATATTAGTTAAAAGGGTTCTTAAAGGGTTGGAGGGTTATCCGGGTAAAAACCCTTGAACCCTTTTATAAAAGGGTTCTTAATGGACAAGGGTTTTCTAAACCCTTTTAATAAAAGGGCGGGCTAATGGACGGGTTTAATAGGGCGGTTAATGGACGGGTTGGAGGGTTAAGGGTTTACTTGCCGGGTCTACTCGTGAAGTGGCGTGGCTGAGATTTTTGGCGTTGGAGGGAAGCAACAAAAAGTGGTCAGGCCCACTTTGGTGGCCAAGCCCATTTGTTGCAAAAAGTAAGATTTGTGGACCCCAGTCTCTTTTCTTTTCTTATACGTATAATTTTTTATATCAAGTTTAACATGTTTAAGTGCGTTGTTTTTGTAATGTTTTATTATGTTGTTAATAATTATGTTTAATTATGTTATGTATTTCAATTATAAATTAAATATAATATTTTCTTTTAAAATAAATATTTTTTATTTATTTACATTATATTTATTTAAATTAAGTATAATTGTATCAAAGTAAGATATTTATATCTATATATTATAATTATAAACAAGTATTATTAAAGAAGATAAAGAGTCAATGGGACCTACATGTAAGTGGAAGTGGGCTTGTGCATTGGAGTGGCATGACCATTTTTTTTGAAAGCCCACTTGATGCCTATGTTGCACTAAACAGGATCCATATGTAAGTAGAAGTGAGCTTGTGCATTGGGATGCTATAAGGGCATTTGCCTACCCCTTACATAATATTGACCCCAAAAAAAAAGTGCACACAGTGACATACACAGACAGTTGGAAAGTGGCCTTTAATCAGCTCTATGTATGCGCGCTGTACTTTAGCTAAAATTGTTTTGCATAACTTTAATTTCAACTAAAATGCATGTGATCTCAGGAGCGCCTGTCTATGATGTAAATAATATGGAACAAACTAAATTCAAAGATTAGGATTTTGTTGTTATAAATAATACAAGGATAAAAATCAAGCACACATTTGAACGATCAGGAGGGTCAAGATCAGGTACAAAGTTGATTTTTGATACAAAATACATAATTCGTCAAAATCACCTATAATTCGTCACTTTTCGAACCGATGAATGAAAAAGACGACATAGTTCGTCAGTTTCATTTTATAATTCGTCAATAAGAAAATGTACCAAAAATCAGGATTTAATCTCATCCTTTCAAATCACAAGATCGATGACTATGATTAGTTTGTATTTTGTACCAAAACATCAACTTTGTACCTGATCATTTTCCCGATTTTAAGAAACCATTTATTTTCAGTACCATCGAAAACAACAATTGCTATTACCTTAGGTACATGTCCCCCCACCTAACAATAATGCTATTAGGTGAGTTTTAGTTGCAATAACCTTTTCAACTTAACTTAAGCTCTTTGCATGTACACATTGTACATAAATTGATCGATTGTAACGGAAGATTAGATTTTTATCAAGACGTGTTAGCTGAGCTATATTTTGAAAGCATTGTTTAAGGATTATTTAGAGGAATTGCGCACCAATGTAGTTTGGTGGTAATGAGATACATAAAATTTATCACATCGATCCCCTGATTATTTGAATAGACCATAACCGCTAGGCCACTATTCTTTCTGCAGTATGTGTGTTAGTTGTCTAAATTGTGGGTCAATGTCAATATATTTGTACTTGGTAAGTTAGAGGAGCGCTCAAATGAGAACCCCTTATTTTTCGAGAACTTGAGACCCTAATCTTCACCTTCCAAAATGCAAGATGCATTTTCTAAGATGTATTTTGGTGGTGACTCGTGTCCCATGTGCATTTTCTAAGATGCATTTAATGTAAAGTCAAAGCCATCTTTTTTTACTTTCCTTTTTGGACATGTGTCACATGCAGATTCAAAGATGCATCATGATCAAATGGTCTCAGGTTCTCGAATTTTTAAGGGTTCTCAATCGAGCGCTCCCCTGGTAAGCTATATATATATATATTTGAATGTAACCTATAAAAATGAGGATTGACACGAATTAGAGCCATTTGAATTGAATTTAACCAAATGGAAATGAATTTAGAATGAAATGGTGATAATTAGACTCACGATTAAATTAAAATTAACAGATCGGCCCACAAATTGAGAAACTGGGCCAACAATTTATTGATGAATTAATGAACTCCATCAATACTCAATTTTTTTTTATTGAACATCAATACTCAATTGATGTGTGCATTTTGAAACATTTCATATACAAATTTAATTAGTTTGAAATATTTTTAATACTTAAATTCTGCAAATGTTGTGTTACACAATTAATGTACCGAAATATATGATGAAAAAAAGAGTCATTTGGTCATTCACTTGGGCTAAAAATGCTACTTGAAAGGTGATAATAAATTTTCAGTTTAATTTTACATTTGAGTATCGTGTTAGTACGTTGCGAAAAATCTGATAATTTCATATTTGATATATCAGAGTTTTATACCAAAAGGAGAGAATAAAATTCTTGCCTTGCGTGGCCCGTGATTCGAAGTCTAATGATTGCACCCGAGTAAAAAAGTGTCAATGTAATATACTGTACAAAATATATGTATTTGTATGAACCTACAACCAAAAAAATAGTACCAATTCTAATTATATTCCTCCAATGCCCAAGTGGTCGTGAGTTTGAATCCTGAGGGTCAAAAAAAGTTTAAAAAAAAATCTAATTCTATTCGCTCATTTAATTTAAGTAAAAACTATCAGATAAGGGTACGCTCATCATTTTCTTTGTTTTAGGAATCACCAAATAATTCTTCTCAAAATAAATAAATAATTTCTTTAAATGCAAAAAGTTTACATGTTAAACCTACGAATTATATATAAATTGTCCAGTAAATTATTTGGAATTTTTTTTAACTAGCCGCGGCCAGAAATTTTATTGATTGGATCCTAACAGCTTGAATCTTGGTGACTACAATAAAAAGAGTCCTCAAGCGTCAGGAGCTGGTTATAGGCTCCCCAACCCCTTAATAACACCGAACAAGCTAAGATAATGCCCTGTGATATACCTAAAAAGGCTACAGGTTCAACGAGTACCCTCCGTAAACTGACGCATCAGTCATCATTGGAATATTTGGTAAATTTAAAAGGTGATGACTGTATTGCCTATCTTTCATCGTAAAAGTGTTGCTAAAGTTCCTTGTTCAAAAAAAAAAGTGTTGCTAAAGTTGCCGTGCAAAATATGAACCGCATATAGAATATAGATGCCGGGTTTTATGGGCCAGCTTATGCGAACAAAAAAAAAATCATTCAATCAAAATTGTGATGATAATGACACAAACAAGTCTTTTGAGGTGCGACAAGGTCGGTCTTAAAACCTATTTACCATAAACGTGTCTGATTAACCCAACACACTAATTTTGGGTTCACGTAACCATGCATAATCATTTCAACTTCTATTAATGAATCATTTAATATATATTTATTTTCTAAAGTATGTAATGTACTGATGATTGATGTGAAAAATGTGGGGCTTTCATGTTACGATTTTTTTAGTAATTAATTGAGATTAATCATCGTGATGTGGATTAGCATTACCATACTCTCCGTCCAAAGATTTTTTGGGCGGCGAAGGGATTGTGGTCCATTCACCAGTGGTAGATTTTAGCGGCTGTTGATAGGGGTTCCCAAAAATAATAATCTGATAGTGGTCAAACAAATTAAATATAAAATCTATATTAATTGTTAATAATAAAATTTATAATAATTAGAATTAATTTTAATCAATAAATATATAATTAATTTTATCATTATAGCTTAGTGATCGAAAAATAAGTTAATCAATGTAAGATTAAAATAAACAATATGAAGTTGAGTGTGATTTAAGAATAAAACGTACTTAATTGAAACATAAAATAAAATGATCAATTTCAGATATTCAATATTACTCTTAGTTAAATCAAGATATAAACACTATACAGATCAGTTGGTATTAGGGGTGGACGTGGTGCGGTTTGTTGCGGTTTAGGAGTAAACCCGCAACACATTAACTGGTTTGTAAATTTTGCAAACCGTAACCCGCACCTGAAAAATTAAAACCAAATTTGTAGTGCACCACTTTATGCGGTGCGGTGCGGATTGGTTCAAAAACCATTTTCAAAGTTGACAAAAAATTGAAGTTGCACCGTAGAGAGTATAGACTTCATTTTCATTTTTTTTGAAAGCAGATTTTGGAGTCAACACAATGATGCAGATTTTGGAGTCAACACAATGATGAAATTCAACAAAGAGACGAAGGTCTAACATAAGTAACCATTAACAAGAAATAACAAACCATATATAGCAGGAAGTAATCTAAAATAGAGGATTATCAAACCTTAAACCAGTGTTATTAAAACCGACCCGTGGATCGAACCGGTCAAGTCACTAGGTCAGTGGTTCAACCGGGTTGAACCAGTTTGACCCGCACATATTAAAAAATAAAAAATAAAATACTTATATTTATATATGATATTATAATTTAACATATTTATGACATGAATAAATATTACATGTTTTTGATCTGATTACAACAACATATCATAATAAATTTAGAATTTGATAAAGTACAAATCAATAATACAACAATAATAGAACAACATTAACAATTTTAGTCTTAATTTGCAAGTCACAATAATAAGGGATTTCTAAGACTAATTGAATTTCTAGTTATAATTGATAATAAGTAATAAAATTTATAGATTTGATAAATGAATATACATTATTGAAACAAATAATAACACAACAATCATCTTTAGTCTAGTGGAAGGAAAGACAATAACTATTAAGTGGGGGGTTGGGTTCGAGTCTTGTCCAAGTCAAAATTAAACAAATAAATTTTTAGACCAAATTGAATCGATCAAATCATTATTTACCGGGTCAACCAACCGGTTTAACCAGTCGGGTCAACCGGGTCTTGACCATGTCGATTGTAAAACGGTCCAATTACAAAACCGAACTCGACCGGTTCCCGATCCAGCCGGTCCGATCCGGTTTTAATAACACTGCCTTAAACAACAATATCTACATAAGAGTCAACCAAAATCAAATTAATATTTGAACTAAAAAACTTTCGGATTCCATAATTTAAGAATGAAGATAAGACCAAACGATAACGATCGAGACTGTCGTGGCTTGGAAGCTCGGCGAAAACGAAGATTTGATGTACAGTACAGCTGTGATAAAGAACGAACGAGGAAGAGAACGAGAAATGACGGAACTACTAACGAGCAACAATAGAAATCAATCACGCTTAATTTTAAATTAGCTTTGGCCTTAAATTAATTTTTGTGTTATTTTTTTGTAATAACTTTAAATTTTTAATTATTTAATTATATATGCGGTGCGGTTTAAAACGGATGGTTTGAGATAGAGAACCGATTCCGAACCACTATATTCGGTTGCGGTGCTATTTTTACAAATTGATTTTTGCCAAAGCGGTGGCGGTGCGGTTAACCAAATACACATTTGCGGTTCGGAGCGATATTTACCCACCCCTAGTTGGTATAGTTGGAACTTAAGTTACCAATGGGCTGGGGTTAGATTCTTGCCCGGTAAAATTACAGAAATCCAGAAGGATCCCAGGCGGCCAGGCCCCGCTGAACGGCCACTGCCAAATGCCAATGCACAATCAAGGTCACGCTCCGTTACCAATTATGATCTGGTTTTACACAGCTATTTAGTATGTCTATGTACTGTCAGTACATAAATGACTTAGTATTTTTGTTATTTGATTGAGATTAAGTGAGTGGGATAGATGGAGATGAAGCTTTGGTGGTTGTTTGGTACACAAATTTGACTTTAATCATAGTGTCATACTCATCACTTTGTGTACTAAAGACTCATCATCCATCATGATAATATATACTAGAAATTCATCACAGCAAGGGTACCTAGCTAGCTTGTTGGGACACACTGATATCATCGTTATCCATACTTAACAAAGTTTTTTCTTTTTGTGTGTTTGTCTCTTGTAAAACAGTGTCATTTGTTTTTAATGTTATTTGTAGGATTCATGTTGGCAGCAAATCACTAAGCAACATCCGATCCTTTTTTTTGTTTTACATTCTTAAACTAGTGAAATCCTGAATGTGTATATGAACTTATCCAAAAACAAATTTAAAATGTATATGGACGAATCGTAAGATTGGTGGGATTAAAGCTGCTAGTGGTTTGAATATAAATTTGATAAGCAAATAGAAGATGGTTGATTTTGTTGGATCGTTAGGTTAGCCGTCTATGTGAGGTAGATCCCAGATTGGTATCCCTCAGACAGATGGCAGCGGAAATTATCTCTACTACAGGAAATGGAATGCGGAAAATAAATGCTCACAGATTTATAGTGGAAACATTATTGCAACAGGCTGAAAACCACTTGCCTTCTGGACAGTTCCAGAAGGGCTTCACGATCGATATTATTGATTGAAGAATATACTTGTAGAATGTTACAACCTGTCTCACTCAGTGACAGTTAACCAATTCTACTCAATTCAAATGTCAATAATACGATCTAGCTCTTGTCGCACAGAGCAGCACTTCGTTAGCTCCGGAATTGATCGTCTCTTTAATTTCCGATTTCTTTCTCCAAAAGCCGCACTTCAAACTGAAGACTCCTCCTCCTTTTATAGTAGTCTTCACTCGGCAGATCTGATCTCTGTCTAAGATCCGATTGCTATCCAGCAGATACGATTTGGTTAAGATATTTCCATATCTTAACCATATCACATATTTCCTTTCCAAATCTGGCGCCTGTCTTCCCTTCGTATATACAAGACGTATATCCGTGTATATACCGACATCAGTATTCCTCATCAAATATTGCGCTTATATACTCGTACATCTTCAATTTATATTTCGAGTATATCTTCCCAGATCCGATCTAATCATAATGTCGGTGTGTCCCTCACACAGAACGCATCTCTCTCGCAGCGCTGCGCTCTCTCAGAGATGTCCAGTAATCCTTTCTGTCAGACAATGATTTCTGCATACTCAAGTAAATTATTAGTTAAGTGTTTGTTATCATCAAAACACAAAGGGTCCAACAGATTTGTCCATATCATTTTATTTGCATGTATCTATGGTGGTGTAAGGTGCTCGCTCGATGAAGAGGACAACAAAGTTGAGAAACTGGGCCGGCTCCTGATACACATAACCTCCGGTGTTTCACGCCATATCTTTTGACCACTTGCGCCGGCCTCTGATAGGCATAACTAGATCAACTTTATAAAATTGTTGTATATGTATATATAAGAATTGGTTGTAAACAACATTTCTACACATAATAAAAAAACATTATAGGTTATATCATTGATATATTAAGATTGAGATCAATCCGAGGTTTCTTTAACACGGGCAACAAGACATTCGAGTCACACTTCGGACACTTAGGATTGTCCGTCGATATCATCACATAAAGTAAGCAGTTCAAGCAACCAGCCGCAGACAATAATCCCTCCCTGCAAGACTCCGGAGTCGTAACGTCTTTCTGATCTACTGATTCGTCCTTCTCTAATTTCAGTATCACTTTAGTAGATGTGGAAGAACTCGAAGGTGATCTAGGAAAGAACGTTTTTCGTAACTGCTCATTTTTGGCTCTGTCCAATGCCGATTTCACCTTGTCCAAAGTACAAACGCTCTCATATGTGCAAGAGTTGTTGTTAATTGAAGACTTTGACGATACAAGTTTGAGGTCTAAATTTGTGTCTTCCAATATGTTGCGAGGCCGTTTCCGTGTAAAATGTTTGGTGTCTTCTTGGAGTCGTTCTGGTTTAGTAGCTGACTGACTTTTTTGGGAGCTGCATTTTTCTAGGTAGACTTTTCCTGACTGCATGCAAGGTATTTATTAGAATAAGTAATTTTGAAATGACTAATTTAACTAGTAAGAAACATAAATCAATCCTTTAGCAAAAATAAAAGGAATTAAATCAATCACATATTGTATCATAAATGGGACACCAATTTTTTGTTGTTGATAAAATAGGACATCAAAAATTGAATGTTCGTAGATGGAAATTAAATACCCAAATTAATTGCTAGCACGAAAAAAATGCAACTCATGATAAATGTCTCTCCCAATAAATAGTGATGTACCTTTCGTGTCAAATTTTTTTTTTTTTTTTTTGATTGGGGAGTGTCAAAATTAAACTTAGGAATAAATATTTGAAATTGTTCATAAATGCGATTCATAGAATATTTAATTAGACTAACAAATGAAACATTTATATTATCCTTTTCTGGCCACACATTTTCTTTCAATTAATGACCGTAATGCACCTAAACGAACCTGGATTCTTGTAATAAGTACGTTTAAAATGAAAATTCTATTAATGCACATCCATATATACATTTATATTTTTTGATTCTCCAGGCAAACAACGGGATTACATTTAAACAAATTAATTAAATTAATAGACTATAATAGCAAGTAGGCAACCTCAATAAAATATCAGGATAAGAATTAACAGACATCATCTCAAATCTCAATCGTCCAAAGAACCTAAAACTGAATAAAGATTCAAATTATTCGTTTAGCAAAAAAACAGAGCTTCAAAAAAAAAAAAGATTAATTACATTGATATAAGATACTGCAAAAAGAGTGTGGTATGGGGTACCTTAAGGTCGAGACGTTTTTCCCAGCCAGCAGGGACCTTTAAATCAAGATCAAGTTCCTGAGTGACATCAGTACTTTCAGATGTTGGAGAAAAGGAGGATTGACCAAGAAGGTCGCGAGTAACAAGCCGTTCATTCATTGATCTGTCCGCCGCGACTAAATATCCCACATCGGCAGCCATTGAGAAGAATGAATGAAGCTCTGTTTTATTGACTGAAATGGAGACAGGGGAATAGGCAGCTGGAGTGGATAGATAATGGCAGGAATTTTGAGCGTGTGTGGACTTGTAATATTTAATATTTATAGTTGGGGAAGTTTGAAAAAAAATTTAATATGTAAATAAATAAGCAACTGATTTAAAGGATTGAAATAAATGACTTCCGTTACATTTATTTTTTTTTATTTTTTATCATTAATTTCTGCTATTGAAAATAATGAAGCGTAATAAGTGGAGGAGATATGAATTAATGTCGAGGTTTAGGATCAGGTGCAAAGTGATAATTATTGTAAAAAATACAAAGTTATCTCAACCATTCATTTAAATCTTTGGATGACTCTGATTAATTGAAAACAAATATATTTAATTTCGTTTTTTAATGCGTCGAGGGCAAATATGGCATATATTAATCAAAATCGATTTTCACGTAATCATCTTTATTTCTCTCTCTTCCTCTCCATAAAAAAAAAAATCTCTCTCTCTCCACTCCTCTCCTCCATGAAACAATCCCAGATCTGAATCTCCATCACCCCTCTCTCCTCCCTTCTCCCCAACTCCATCATCTCTACAAAATCAAATCCACAAAAGTAATCGATCTCATCCATCGACGACGACAACACCATGGACGACGATGCCGACGACACCAACGACGACGCTCATCCATGGACGACGACGGCTGTGCTACGGGAGAGTTTTTGAAAGAAAACACATCGTTCCCTTTGATCGATGGATTCTTCTCGAAATCTCTATGTATCAACAATTTCTTCTGCTGCAAGAATTCGTCGATTTGGCTGGTTGTGAGTGAATTTAAAGGGAGGCCGGATCTGATTGTGGAAAAACATCGACGAATTCTTAACGAATTATAGTCCAATTTTGACGAATTATGTCATAGTTCGTCAAAATTGAACTATAATTCGTCATGAATTACGACATATTGTAGCACACATCGACAAACAGTGCTATAATTCGTCAAATGTAACTAAAATTCGTCCAGAATTTGGCAGTATCATTGTATAATATGTCAAGACATTTTATAATTCGTCACGGCCAATTTATAGTTCGTCATGTTCAGTTTCGATTTTTCTTTATGATAACTGTTGATTTGATTTTAGGTTGAGTTCCATTGATGTCGAAGATGATCCAGAGTGTGAAAATTGAATTCAACGAAGTTTTACTCCTTCAATTTTGATCGAATTAAGTCCGATTTTTTATAATTCGTCACGACCATTTTATAGTTCGTCATGTTCAGTTTCGATTTTTTCTTTATGAAAACTGTTGATTTGAATTTGGGTTGAGTTCCATTGATGTCGAAGATGATCCAGAGTGTGAAAAATTGAGTTCAACGAAGGTTTACTCCTTCAATTTGATCGAATTAAGTCTGATTTTTTATAATTCGTCACGCCAATTTATAGTTCGTCACGACTATACACGTTCAAACTTTTATTATTTGACAATTCGTCATAATTCTTGACGAATTATGTGTTTGATTTCGTACTTCGTAGAGTAAATGATTCGATACTGAGATTGAGATCTGATGCTGAGTCCGCTTGTTTTTCCACTGAGATTGAGAACGGTGAAGCGTGGAGGTTGAGATTTCATGGTTGCGTGTGGAAAAGGCTAAGAAGAAGGAAAAAGAAGAGAGAGGAGAGAGAATGTGCTTAATTTGAGGGATATTAAATTATAAAATATATTTTGTTTATTTAGTTAGTCAATTATACCCTTTTGGTAGAGAGATACACGTATAAATGGTAGTTATTAATTTATTTCCTCCAATTATTATCAGCCTTTAGATTAACAAAATGAATGGATGAGATGAGTTTGTATTTTGCACCATATTTGGGTTTTGCACCAGATCTGGCCTCTTAATGTCGATATGAATTTGTTTGGCAAATTGCATTTACGTACTTATTTATTACATGTTTTGCATTAATTATTTGGATGAAGCGACGAGTGGTACGTGGTCGAGAGAATAGAAATGTGGCTTGTGACAGAGTAATAAATGATATTGGGAAAGCCTAGTAGACTTGGATTTTTGATGGCGGGGCCATTCTCTCAATTTTAATGAATGCCTCCAATTTCGTTTCATTTAATGTTTCGTATTTAATGGGTTTGATCGGGAATTCAATATCTAGCATTTAATTCAATCAACCATCCATTAAATGCTTCAGCAACTGGCTTGTTTCTATTTGTTGTTTTGCATTTTATTTATTAAATTTATTTATTGTATGATGACTTATGAGGTAATAACGACGATCGGGACAATTAAATGTTAATGTTTTTTAATGCTACTTGTATACTTTTTATATATTTGAAGGGTCATTATTGTTCAATGGGATATATTGATGCAACTCAAATCTCGTCACCATTCATTTCTTTGTTTCTTTCTCATGTGTAATGTTATGCTATCTTGTCCTCTCTCCTATCAAAATTTGAGGTCTATGTTGATTTAGAAAAATCATCATCCGTCACCTTCGGATACGTATAAATTAATGACTCAAATAATTTTAATTGTCACGGGTAATAGTCTTTTTATTTTAAAATTTTTTAGTAAGGACTCAGACAACAAGTCACGTGTAATTACTAGAGTGAAGATGGAAACCGGAAAATATGTATATTATATATTTTTAGTATTTTAATTCTTTAAATTAGTCTTCATATTACGATCGTCACTCCAACTATAGGTGTTTTTCCTTGATGAATATTGTGAAGAAAATTTGTGCAACCCCCATGTGGATTCCTTTGTATGTGATTGTATTACATTTGTTACTCAAAAAGGTTTGTCTCATTTTACTCATACCACTAGTAACGAAGATGATTTACTGTGTTTTGTGAAAACGAAAATTCATAAAGTAGTTTTTTTTTTTTTTTGCAGATGGAAAATTTTCATGTTTCGCACCATAATTTGGGAATTGGTGATAGTTCGAGGCACCCTTAGTATTTTTCCAAACAAGTTATCTCTCCTACAGTCGTAAAAATTCCCGGATCCATCATCAGTGAAAGACTAAGTTTTGTAGGGTATTGAGATGATAAATAAAAATCGGAATACACAGTTATTGAGACTAAACAAACAAACAACAAATATTAACATACCACTTAGAGGTGGCAAATAGGGTGTGCGGGCGGGTTAGTGGACGTGTTCCCAATGAACAAGGGTTAAAAGAGTTGAACCCTTAAAAACCCTTTTAAGTTAAAGGGTTAATTAAATGGATGTGTTCTTAATGAGAAGTCCTTAGGAGCCCTTTTAACCCCTCGGACCCTCTTAACCCTTTGAACCATTTTAACTATTTTAGCCATTTAAAACTCTTTTAACTTTAACCCTTTTGACACATGTAAGCATTTTTAACCATTTTGACTCATTAAAGGAAAAAAATAAATAAAAACCACCACAACACTTACGTATAACCTTTGTAAATTGTTTCAGTGGTTCTTTTACCACGGCATAATTCCACCACATATAATTCCCAAATTTGTAGTGAAAGGTAAAAAATGGAAATGAAAATTGTTCGCTGGTTAATGAAATTTGATAGGTTTTGCTACATTTTTTTCTTCATGATAGTCTTTATGGAAATTTGGATAGTTTGTTATATAACAGTTTTAATGTTTTTGATATATTTATGTTTTTATTAGTTTAGTTCATATATGAATATGCTACAGAACAAGAAAATTATATGTAATATATTGATTTTTATAAATAAATATATTTTATAGCCGAGATTCAAACGTAAATTCTGATGATGATGGACCTAGTGCGAAAGAAGAATCAATTTCATATTTTTTTTAATGTTAACATAAGTTAAAACTTAAAATGCTTGAAAAAAGGATTGGAGGGTTATCCGGTTATAAAAGGGTTCTTAATGGATAAAGGTTTGTTCAACCCTTTTATTAAAATGGCGGGTTAAAGCACGAATTTTGTAGGGCGGTTAATGGACGGGTTGAAGGGTTTAGGGTTTATTTGCCGGGTCTAATACCACTCCCACATACTATAAATTGTTCGTGGAATCAGTCCATACAGTCTTATTTGCTCTAGAAACCATAGATATGCTAAATTCACAAACTATGTATTAAAAAAAACTCACGAACTATATATTTTATTCATAAAGTTAATCCATACTGGTCGTAAAATTGACTCATAAGTTTTGGCAGCTGACGACACCACCACATCTGATAGCTGCTGCGTCAGCCGGAGGGAGTTTTCTTTCAGGCGATGATGGCCTTGTGGTGTCGGAGTCGGCTTTAGCCTATGATTTTGCCTGCGTGCAATTTGAGGCTCTGTTCCTACCTTTGTAAAGGCCGTTTTGGTCACATTAATGAAATAAGGGGGGAAAAAATAACGACACCACCATCTTTGCTTGCTATATCATCACGGGAAGTCGTAGTAAAAAAGTCTCACCACTTAAGAATAGGTAACTAAACTTTAAGAAGAACGTGAAACTGTGAATAAACTGAGCTATGGTTGGGGCTGATCGGAGTAGAAGAGAAGGAAGGAATTGAAGGGGCGTCAGACCTTTACATTTCACATTCTCATTGTATATTGATTGATTAGGAATTTACAGTATTTGGAACTAAATACAGTTAGAGCAATTACAGAGAATGTAACAGCTGAATAGGAAAAGACTATGACCTATTTACAAAGGGATCCCTGAAGTAGTTTATTCCCAATACCCTCCCTCAAGCTGGGCGGTTGATCGCTCGATAATATAGCGGAAATATTCAAATAGAATTCGAACACTATTGCTAAGTCACGATTATCAAAACATTTGTAAAGACTCGGGAGATCCGAGGTCGAACCCAAAAGATAGGTGATTAAACTAATGATGCCAAAGATATATCTAGATTGTCTAAGGTTGGGGAGGGAATTTCGATCCAAAAGTAAGGTTTGAAATATTAAAGATGGTGAACAATCGATTAAAGGATGACTAGGGATCTATTTCTCCACCTAGACAATTATTGTGACGGTAAAATTGGACACCATTGATGAAATCACATGCACACACTTAGAATCTAGCCATGCAACATTAATGCTAAGTTCAACTCACGCTCCAACTTAGTATAAAGAGGTTACATCTCGCATAATGCCTCACACTCACGCTTTATTGGCACTATAGAATATGAATGTCTAGTCTCACACTCACGCTTTATTGACTAGATAATCACACTCTTGTTAGGTTCAAGCCATTCTCATTAAGATTAGAGTGTCGCCATGTAACACGAAAACCTTAATGCATTCTTCATTTAGTTCAATTGAAATCATGCTTTTCAACGCAAGTTACATCAAACATGAGATCAAGCAAAGTTCCTATTGGGGACATTTCACAAACACCTTATAGGCAACTTGAAGAGTTAAGTTCAAATGAAGAAGAATCATGTGCAAATCATTCATCAATAGCATCCATAGTGTTTACAATGTCACAAACATGTCTAGGGGATTCATAGATCCCCAACCAAGGTCACTACTCACTCATGGTGAGGTTACAAGCAAAAACATCAATGAAAGTGCAAAAACCCATATGGAAAAGGGAGTTTAGAAATCTAGAACCAATATGGAGATCCAATAACCCTAGAGATTCGATCCTTGATGTTGTTGAAGTTGATCCTTTCTCCCAAAAACCCTTGATGATGTGCCCCAAAAACCCTAGCTCCAATCCCCCACAAGTCCCCCAAAAAGTCCCCTTGGAAACTAGATCTAGATCTCATTTTATAGGCAAAAACTGTCTCCAGAGCTCACCCGGCCGGTTGGGAATTTGCCCTGAAGTTGAGCCGGCCGGTTGAGCTTGCTCCGAGGACCTAAACTTTCTGAGGTTTTGAGCCGGCCGGTTGAGATGTGTGCACGAATTTGAGCCGGCCGGTTCGTGTACTCAGAGCCTCTTACCATCCGAATCTGATCTTGGTGTAAACTACAAAGTTGTAGTCCTTTGAATTAGCTTTCCAACAAGCTTTGAATCGACCAACTCGGACACCGTATGAGCCCTGGGCGTCCAAAACAAGGTGCAAAGGTCAATATTGCTCGGTTTGGCTCCGAAACACCATATTTTGCTCCGAAACTGCTCGGTTTTGCTCCAAAATGCTACTCACTTGTGTTCTCAGCTTAAACTCTGTAATATTCCTGAAATGAACCACAAAGCATCAAATAGCAAGTGAAATCGTAATAAAATGATCGAAACAATAAGCATAGAGGTCGCCTAAAATGCATATGTTTTAGCGCTATCAAATCACCCCACACTTAACGTTTGATCGTCCCGAGCAAACTAATCATAGAGATCAACAACAATAATGCATTTTGCTCGCTCATGATCGGTTCAAAGAAAACTCCATATGGTCACGAAAACTAACTAAAAACACTAAGGAACAAATTCTACTTCTAACTAACCACTTTCGTAGGCAACACGAGTGCATTTAGCGAATGCACCAAGCCTTTAAACCCCTAGGCTACCCTAGTGGAGGAGTTGTAGTCTCCTGAGAGTTTTCAGACACGGGAATACTCACAAATCCCACAAAAAGAACAACCATCCAATTAGGCATTTTAAGTTCACAATTGTCAAAGTACTAGGCAAGGTGTTTTTCATGAAGTTCACAATGTATTCAACTAGAGATGTGCATTTCAATCACTACATGAAACTTCTTCAAATCCTTGTGGAAATTCATGAATTAGGACATTCAAGCAAATCAAAGCAAAGACTAATAAATCTTTAATCAAGGATTCTAGTCATTTTCTATATTAGTGACTTCAAGAAAACAATCTAATAGTCGCAAAGAAATCTTGTTGGATCACTCACAAATGCTAGCAAGGAGGCTAGTCCATTGGCTTGTGAGCTTTGAACTCATTCTCAAGCCTAGGACGCAAAGGTCGCTTAGTCATAAGAGAAGAGGAGTTCCCACATTACAGTTTTTGTAAATACTTGCAAGTCATATCATGCCTAAGTATATAAGAATACGAGGTTCGTCCCTTAGTGAATTCTTGCTAGGAAGTATCAATCGTTTCATTGGTTTTCATGCTAGAGAATGGTGGAATAGCCGATTGTCAAGTCTAAGTGCAACATTAAGGGGGTAGAATGACCTTTGGCCGTACTAAGCACTTTCGAGGGGGAACTTACCTTCCTAACCCTCGGCGCTTAGCACATACTTCTTTAAATTCATTTCCTAATTGTGATCAATCATAAGGAAGGAACTTGGGGCTTATTTCATATATATATATTTTTTCTTTTCTTTTTCTCCTTTTTTTTTCTTTTCTTTTTCTCCTTTTTTTTTCTTTTCTCCTTGCCCTCTTTTGACCCCAAACTTAGAACTTTGACAAAGGGCTAAGTGTTAAAAATGGAGCATGACAAACCAACAAGACAAATCCACAAGATAAGCAAGGTCACTAAGGTCACCTAAAGGCAATCGTGGCATGCAAGAGTTTTAAAATTATATTTTTTTCTGATTTTATGCTTTTAAAGATCAAGTCTCTAGTCTCAACGAGAAAAAGCTTAGAATAAAAGATAAAGAAGTGCTAGTAGATGCTTTGATCCTCAAGAATGAAAGTCAACAATCCAATCCATTAGTCATCTAAAGGATCAATCAAGTGAAATCATGCACGACTAGTTGAATTAGGAATGAAATTTTTCGAAAATGTAGCCTTGCCTAGACTTTTTGTTTTCATTAATAATTTGAAATTTTTGGATGAATTGTGCAGTAGTGTGAATGTTTTCCCTTAAACATACAAGTTGATTGGATTCCACACATGAAAGCACGTCAAGTAAGCAAAAATATCTCATGTAGTCGAAACATGTCTAAACATAGTCCACCCCACACTTAGAAATTGCTTAGTCCCTAAGCAATGAATAGAATGAAAAACAAGGAGAAAGTTAAGAAAAACTTCTCTCGTTTGGAGGTAGCCATTTCAACACCCCATACTTGAAGCAAATAGAAATCCAATCAAAATAGATATACTTAAAGATCGGGAGAGAAAACACTCACAAGCCTAGTTTAACGTCTTGGCTAAGACGGAGCCGATTCTCTTCTTGGGAGATAAGAAGCACGCTTGAGGAGTCTTTTGCTAAGATCCCTCCTCAAGCGGGGCCTTGCACTTGATCGTGTCAAACCACCTTCAAATCCCATTTGAATTTCCTCCCATCAAGCCTACAATGGACTTTCCTTTGGGAGCATGACCCCTTCAAGTATGAAAATCCCTTAAAAATTAAGGGGCCATGGGAGCTTTTTTCAAATAATCTTTGAAAGTATGGCAAGAAGCTCCAAAACTTGTCTCGAGACTTCATAATGAAGAAAGGGTCTTCAAAATTTGTCTCAAGCTTGATGGGCACACCCTCCTTTAAATTTTTTATGATGTCCTTGGGTGCCCAATTCTCAATCTCCCTCTTTAAACTTTCATTTTCTTGCGTGCGAGGTGGCTCTTTAGTCTCTTCCATGAAAACCTCAACAAAGTCTCTATACCCTTGGAGTTCTTGTGGCTCAATATCCTCTTCCTTTAATCTATCATCAACAAGAATTTGGGATTCATATTTCGGCTCTTCTATAGCGGGAGGAGTGAGTTCTTCTTCATCAATAAAAGTCATTTCCTCTATGCAAGAGGCATCATCCTTGAAGAATTCCTCGTCGGAGAGCCAAGGTATTGATGGAATGGTGAGCTCTTGTGTGTTTTCGTCCAATTGATCTTGAGATATGCTAGTAGTGAAGGATGCTTCACTCTTGCATTCCACCTCGTCTTCGTCACAAGATTCACCATCCCTTTGGTTGTAATGATTTACGGTGCCGACTCTCCAAAATTCATCTTCCCTTTCTTGATCCCATTCTTCTCTTAAGGCATTAGATTCAAGGACTTCTTCTTCTTCGAAGACCTCCTCTTCCTCAGCCAAGTTCTTAAGGTCAATTGCTTGTTGTGCCATTTCAGCTAGAAGCTTATCCATGCGAGCATCCATCTCCTTTTGGTATGCTAGAAATGTGGCAAGCATGACTTCTATATTGGAGGGCTCACTTGAAGGTTGAGGAGGTTGAGGGTATGGAGGGTAGGAGTCTTCAACTTCAAAGCGTTGACTATCATTCCAATTTTGAGTGTAGGTATGTGATGGATTCCAAGAGTTTTCCCAATAGCCGTTTGGTTGCTCCTCTTTTTGGTCATCCCCATCCCAATTATAACGATTAGTTTGATAGTCATGGTCTTGGTAATTCCAATATGGTTGCTCCTCCTCTTGATAATATCCCTCATTAGAAGAGACTTGTCGGTTTTGGTTGTTCATCCAATAGTCTTCACCATGGGCATTTGGTTGACCCTCTTCATAATAACCTTCATTGTCTTCATACTTCCCTTTGTCAACCAAAGCATTAACTCTACTCATCATGTTATCCACTATCTTTTCCAAATCACTAACTTGATCTTTTATCGCATAATTGGAAAAATCCTCTTCATAATAATCTTCATCGTGAATGACTTGTTGGTTATAGTGATCCATCCTCGCAAACAAGATTAACGAAGTTAGTAAGGGATATGAGAGAAAAACAAGAATATACAAGTATAAGAGAAAGAAAAATATTTACAAGAATAGACAAACTAAACAATCTATTAGCACCTAGTTAATTAACCTATCCCCGGCAACGGCGCCATTTGATCGCTCGATAATATAGCGGAAATATTCAAATAGAATTCGAACACTATTGCTAAGTCACGATTATCAAAACATTTGTAAAGACTCGGGAGATCCGAGGTCGAACCCAAAAGATAGGTGATTAAACTAATGATGCCAAAGATATATCTAGATTGTCTAAGGTTGGGGAGGGAATTTCGATCCAAAAGTAAGGTTTGAAATATTAAAGATGGTGAACAATCGATTAAAGGATGACTAGGGATCTATTTCTCCACCTAGACAATTATTGTGACGGTAAAATTGGACACCATTGATGAAATCACATGCACACACTTAGAATCTAGCCATGCAACATTAATGCTAAGTTCAACTCACGCTCCAACTTAGTATAAAGAGGTTACATCTCGCATAATGCCTCACACTCACGCTTTATTGGCACTATAGAATATGAATGTCTAGTCTCACACTCACGCTTTATTGACTAGATAATCACACTCTTGTTAGGTTCAAGCCATTCTCATTAAGATTAGAGTGTCGCCATGTAACACGAAAACCTTAATGCATTCTTCATTTAGTTCAATTGAAATCATGCTTTTCAACGCAAGTTACATCAAACATGAGATCAAGCAAAGTTCCTATTGGGGACATTTCACAAACACCTTATAGGCAACTTGAAGAGTTAAGTTCAAATGAAGAAGAATCATGTGCAAATCATTCATCAATAGCATCCATAGTGTTTACAATGTCACAAACATGTCTAGGGGATTCATAGATCCCCAACCAAGGTCACTACTCACTCATGGTGAGGTTACAAGCAAAAACATCAATGAAAGTGCAAAAATCCATATGGAAAAGGGAGTTTAGAAATCTAGAACCAATATGGAGATCCAATAACCCTAGAGATTCGATCCTTGATGTTGTTGAAGTTGATCCTTTCTCCCAAAAACCCTTGATGATGTGCCCCAAAAACCCTAGCTCCAATCCCCCACAAGTCCCCCAAAAAGTCCCCTTGGAAACTAGATCTAGATCTCATTTTATAGGCAAAAACTGTCTCCAGAGCTCACCCGGCCGGTTGGGAATTTGCCCTGAAGTTGAGCCGGCCGGTTGAGCTTGCTCCGAGGACCTAAACTTTCTGAGGTTTTGAGCCGGCCGGTTGAGATGTGTGCACGAATTTGAGCCGGCCGGTTCGGGTACTCAGAGCCTCTTACCATCCGAATCTGATCTTGGTGTAAACTACAAAGTTGTAGTCCTTTGAATTAACTTTCCAACAAGCTTTGAATCGACCAAATCGGACACCGTATGAGCCCTGAGCGTCCAAAACAAGGTGCAAAAGTCAATATTGCTCGGTTTGGCTCCGAAACACCATATTTTGCTCCGAAACTGCTCGGTTTTGCTCCAAAATGCTACTCACTTGTGTTCTCAGCTTAAAATCTGTAATATGCCTGAAATGAACCACAAAGCATCAAATAGCAAGTGAAATCGTAATAAAATGATCGAAACAATAAGCATAGAGGTCGCCTAAAATGCATATGTTTTAGCGCTATCAGCGGTGAAGGAAATTACTCACACCCAGCTTGGATGAGAGATAGAGGGCTTCGTAAATAGGTCAGTCGGTTGCTCGGAAGTATGAATAGCCGTCGGATTGATTGTGCCGGAGTTGACGAATTGTCGAGTGAAGTGGCAATCAATTTCAACGTGTTTCGTTCGTTCGTGGAAGACGAGATTTCGAGCAAGGTGGATGGCTGATTGGCTGTCACAGTATAAGGCGACCGGAGTAGTCACTGGGACATTCATATCTGCCAGGAGGCGAATGAGCCAAATTATTTCACTGCAGGCGGAAGCCATAGAGCGATATTCGTATTCGGCGGAGGAGCGGGACACGACCGCTTGTTTCCTGGTTTTCCAGGATATTACGGAGGAGCCAAGAAGCATACAGTGTCCTGTCACTGAGCGGCGAGTGAGAGGACAACTGGCCCAGTCGGCATCGCAAAAACCAGACAAGCATAAGTCTGAGTTGGCCGAGAAGAAAATTCCTTGCGCTGGTGCGAGTTTGATGTAGCACAGAAGGCGATGAGCGGCTTTCAAATGGTCCTCAGTGGGATTGGCCATGAACTGGCTTAAGGTGTGAACTGCAAAGGCCAAATCAGGTCGAGTTATCGTGAGGTAAATTAGTCTGCCCACCAATTTTCTGTATATTGTAGGGTCAGTAATAGGAGATGTTGTGGATAGGCTGAGACCATGTTTAATTTCCAGAGGAGTTTGTACTGGTTTTGAGTCTGTGAAATTGTGATCTTCGAGAATGTCCAGAACATATTTCCTTTGATTAATGAAAATGCCTTCTTGTGATCTAGCAACTTCGATATGCCAAGGAAGTATTTTAAATGTCCCAAGTCTTTTATCTTGAATTTGTCGTGGATAAAATCCTTAATCTGTTGTATCAGTTCTGGATATGTGCCTGTGATAACAACATCGTCGACGTGGACTAACAGGATAATAAAATGGCCATTTCTTCTGAGTGTAAATAAGGAATAATCTTCTAGGCTTTGTTTGAAACCAAAATGTATTAAGGAATCGCTGAATCTGGAAAACCATTGACGAGAGGCTTGTTTCAACCCATAAATACTCCTTTGTAGTTTGCAAACCATACCTTTTTGTTTTTCTGGCAAGTAAAATCCAGGAGGAGTTAGCATGTATACCTCTTCATGTAGATCACCATGTAGAAATGCATTGTCCACGTCAAGCTGAAAAACTGGCCAAGTTTTAACTGCAGCGATGGCTAAGAAACAGCGAACTGTTGTCATTTTTACAACTGGCGCAAAAGTATCGTGATAATCAATTCCTTCTACTTGAGTGTAACCCTTTGCTACGACACGAGCTTTATATCTTTCTATTGTACTATCTGAGTTATACTTTACTCTGAAAATCCATTTGCAATCAATGACATGAGCAGTGTGTGGGAGAGGAGTTAGTGGCCAGGTATGATTTTCTTCTAATGCTTTAATTTCTTTATTCATGGCTGCTTCCCATAGAGGATCCTTGACAGCTTGAGCAAAAGTTTTAGGTTCCTAGTGGTTTGTGACTTGTCCAATGAAGTGTTTGTGGGAAGAGGAACAGTGGGCATAAGATAGAACTTTGTTGATGGAATGAGGAGAGGTCTTGATGGTGGATCCACAAATATAATCTTTGTGCCATATGGGAGGTTGACGATTTCTAGTGGATTTTCTGGTGGGAATGATAGGTTCATGATTTTGAGGAATTACCTGGAGGTTGTCTGGAATTTCCGGGAGGTTGTCTGGGACTGGAATGACAAGAGATTCATTAGGCGCAGTGGAAACAAAAGTATCTGGTGCAGGGTCAGCAGAAGCAGGGAGACAACAATCATCAAATAGATCATCATGGCAGTCTATAAAAGGTATGACTGTGGATTGAACCTTTTCTTTTGCTGGTACTATAGAAGTCCCTTTTTCTGGTAAATTTTTGTCTTCAAAAGGAAATTTGTCTTCATAAAAAATGACGTTTCTGCTGACCAGAATTTTATGAGATTGCAGGCAGTATACTTTATAACCCTTTTGGCCATATGGGTAACCAAGAAATATGCAGGAACTTTCCCTTGGGTCGAATTTATCCCTGAGATGATTTAGGGTCCCAACATAGCAAAGGCAACCAAAGATTCTCAGATTGTCCAGGGAAGGAGGGCTGCCAAAAAGGACCTCATAAGGAGTCATGCCTTGCAATAAGGGAGTGGGAGTTCTGTTCACCAAATATGTGGCTGTCAATATGCAATCACCCTAGAAAATCTTGGGAACATTGGACTGGAGTCTGAGGGCCATGGCCACATCCAAAAGGTGTCTATGTTTTCTTTCTACCACTCCATTTTGCTGGGGAGTGTAGGCACAAGAGCTTTGGTGAATGCAGCCCTTTGTTAGCAAGTAAGTATTTAATTTGTTGTTAAAGAATTCGCCCCCATTGTCTGATCTGAGAACCTTTATTTTGTGCCCAAACTGAGTAGCAATAAGTTCAAAAAACTGTATTAAGATGTCAGGTACTTCACCCTTAGTCTTAAGTAGATAAGTCCATGTGCATCTTGATTTGTCATCAACAATTGTGAGGAAATATTTGCATCCACTCATGGTAGGGATATGAAAAGGTCCCCACACATCACAATGGATCATATCGAAAATATTTGCAGATATGTGATTGCTGGAAGAAAACTGCAGTTTACTTTGCTTGGAAAAATGACAAATAGAACAATGTTTGGAAGTAGTGGCATCACTCTTGATAGGTACATATTTGTTTAGTAAAGTCTTCATTCTATCAAAAGACATATGACCCATTCTGAAATGCCAAGTAGCAGGGGACACAGCCTTACCAACAGCTGAAGCAAGCTTATCAGGAGTAGAAAGAGCAGGGAGCTTCAGCAGGTAAAGGCCTCCATTGAATTTACCAATCTCTAGGGTAATCCTCTTTGCTAAGTCTTGTACAAGGCAACTGGTTTCAGTAAACATTATAGAGCAATTATTGTCACTGATTAACTTTCCAACTGACAATAGATTGAATTTGAAACTGGGAACCAAAAGAACATTCTGCAGAATCAACTCAGGTGTCAAAGCACATTTTCCTGCTGAAGTAACTAATATAGAAGATCCATCAGGTAGGCTAATTTTGCATTCCTTTGCCAATCGATATGTATCAAATAATAAATGTTCATCACAGGTAAAATGGTCTGTTGCACCACTATCAACAATCTAAGAACTGAGTTTAAGAGGCCTGGAAGACAGTTCGCAAATACCTGCCATGTGACATTGAGTATCTGCAGTACCAGGTGAGCCTTGTTTCAGCATAACTAAGATTTGGTTGGCCTGTTCATGGGTAAAAGGATTATTAGCACTTTGAATGTTGTGAGTGTTAGATGAACCTGAAGCATTGATGGTTGAGGTGTTGTCATCATTGTTTGTTTGGGCGCTATTAGCTGTTTTACCACCACCAAAATGTTTTCCTTTAAATGGTTTATGGCCTGGAGGATATCCATGAATTTTGTAGCAATTGTCCTTTGTGTGTCCAGCTTGCTGACAGTGGGTGCAGAAGGGTCTCTGCTTGGGTCTGTTGTTGTTATTGTTGGTTTCATAATTCCTTGCAGCAGCTGGGAAATTTTGAGAAAATTGCTGTGGATTTCTTGATTGTTGAGAGAACTGCTGGTTATTGTTGAAACTTTGTCTGGAAAATTGTTGCTGATTGACGAACATAGCTGAAGTTTCAGTGGTGGCAAGCTTGGTTAAACATTTCTCAGCTTCATGGTTTGATACTCTATCATAAACAACATTGAGTGCAGGTAATTGTTCCAGTGCCAAAATGTGGGTGCGGATTTGTGCCAAAGACTCATTCAATCCCATGAGGAATTTCATCACTTTATTTTCCTGATTTTCTCTGGCGCTGTCTTGACACCTTACACAATCATCAAACAATGAGCAGCCTCTACTCGCTCTCATGGCATCCAGCTCTCTCCACAATCCGCAGAGCATCTCAAAGTATTTCGCAACAGTCATAGTTCCCTGCATGAGATTGGCTATCTCTTGTTGCAGGGCAAATTTTCTGGATAAGTTGGACCCAGCATACATCATATGCAAGCAGTTCCAGGCATCTGCAACATCTGAAGAGTCCAGAATCTGGCCTGTAACATCTGGGGAAACCGAGCATAGTAACCACGACATAATTACGTCGTTGCAGCGTTGACATCTCGCCCTCAGAGTTGGATCATTGGGTCTTGGGTGTGCACCTTCGACAAAACCCAGTTTGAGTCTTGCAGACATCCTCATTGCCTTCCTCCACTTGACGAAGTTTTCACGTCCAGTGAGGATTTCACCAACAATGGAGTTGCCAGTGATCTCATTGTTGTTAACATAATATATGTCATCCGTAGCATTGGTAGACGCTGGAAGAACAACTGGAGGAGTTGTATTCACCGAAGTATGTGTGGTGCTAGATTCATCAGCGTTAGCCATGGATGCCCCTGATCGGAATGCAACTAAACCAAGTTCAGAAAACAGAGGAGATAACAGAAAGACTTACAGTCCAGTCGATCGTAGTTGATTCTGATACCATGTGAATAAACTGAGCTATGGTCGGGGCTGATCGGAGTAGAAGAGAAGGAAGGAATTGAAGGGGCGTCAGACCTTTACATTTCACATTCTCATTGTATATTGATTGATTAGGAATTTACAGTATTTGGAACTAAGAGGCCAGATCTGGTGCAAAGCCCAAATATGGTGCAAAATACAAACTCATCTCATCCATTCATTTTGTTAATCCAAAGGCGGATAATAATTGGAAGAAATAAATTAATAACTACCATTTATACGTGTATCTCTCTACCAAAAGTGTATAATTGACTAACTAAATAAACAAAATATATTTTATAATTTAATATCCCTCAAATTAAGCACATTCTCTCTCCTTCTTTTTCCTTCTTCTTAGCCTTTTCCACACGCAACCATGAAATCTCAACCTCCACGCTTCACCGTTCTCAATCTCAGTGGAAAAACAAGCGGACTTAGCATCAGATCTCAATCTCAGTATCGAATCATTTACTCTACGAAGTACGAAATCAAACACATAATTCGTCAAGAATTATGACGAATTGTCAAATAATAAAAGTTTGAACGTGTATAGTCGTGACGAACTATAAATTGGCATGACGAATTATAAAAATCAGACTTAATTCGATCAAATTAAAGGAGTAAAACTTCGTGGAACTCAATTTTTCACACTCTGGATCATCTTCGACATCAATGGAACTCAACCCAAATTCAAATCAACAGTTTTCATAAAGAAAAAATCGAAACTGAACATGACGAACTATAAAATGGTCGTGACGAATTATAAAAAATCGGACTTAATTCGATCAAATTGAAGGAGTAAAACTTCGTTGAACTCAATTTTTCACACTCTGGATCATCTTCGACATCAATGGAACTCAACCCAAAATCAAATCAACAGTTATCATAAAGAAAAAATCGAAACTGAACATGACGAACTATAAATTGGCCGTGACGAATTATAAAATGCCTTGACATATTATACAATGATACTGCCAAATTCTGGACGAATTTTAGTTACATTTGACGAATTATAGCATTGTTTGTCGAAGTGTGCTACAATATGCCGTAATTCATGACGAATTATTGTCCAATTTTGATGAACTATGACATAATTCGTCAAAATTGGACTATAATTCGTTAAGAATTCGTCGATGTTTTTCCACAATCAGATCCGGCCTCCCTTTAAATTCACTCACAACCAGCCAAATCGACGAATTCTTGCAGCAGAAGAAATTGTTGATACATAGAGATTTCGAGAAGAATCCATCGATCAAAGGGAACGATGGGTTTTCTTTCAAAAACTCTCTCGTAGCACAGCCGTCGTCGTCCATGGATGAGCGTCGTCGTCGGTGTCGTCGGCATCGTCGTCCATGGTGTTGTCGTCGTCGATAGATGAGATCGATTACTTTTGTGGATTTGATTTTGTAGAGATGATGAAGTTGGGGAGAAGGGAGGAGAGAGGGGTGATGGAGATTCAGATCTGGGATTGTTTCATGGAGGAGAGGAGAGGAGAGAGAGATAGTTTTTTAATGGAGAGGAATAGAGAGAAATAAAGATGGTTACGTGAAAACCGATTTTGATTAATATATGTCATATTTGCCCTCCACGCATTAAAAAACGAAATTAAATATATTTGTTTTCAATTAATCAGAGCCATCCAAAGATTTAAATGAATGGTTGAGATAACTTTGTATTTTTTACAATAATTATCACTTTGCACCTGATCCTAAACCTTGGAACTAAATATAGTTTGAGCAATTACAGAGAATGTAACAGCTGAATAGGAAAAGACTATGACCTATTTACAAAGGGATCCCTGAAGTAGTTTATTCTCAATAGAAACAACCCTCAACTCACTCTTCTTTAAGTTTTGGTTCATAAATTAAATGAGAATCATGTGTAAACTGAGAACTGCAAACTGATAAACAATAAAATAATCGTGGTGAACAATATTGATTTTTTTTTAGTTAAAAAAAGTGGACTTTTTGGGTTCATTTTTTGTTTATCAAAATACCCGTCTCATTTCCTATTGTTCTTCTTTTGCCTTTCCATTTCCTTTTGCATGATCATGAGTTGTCCGCGAGATTGACGGTGCGTAAGCCTTATTCGTTGAAGATCTACTTCAAGAGTTGTGATGGGTCTAGTCGAGTGTGTCATTGATGACTTGTGCTTCAGTTGCTTGTGATAAATGTGCTCGATGATTTGTCATAGAATTATGAATTTCAATGATTTTGTATGAATTATAACCATCAATCAAAAAAAATTCTGTTTCATTTCATTATTTATCTAAATATATTTATTATTTATTGGTTCGCAATTCTCATTATAAAACTAAATTTCATCCAATTCTCACCCTTGTTGATATTATTGAATTTAAAGAATACTTTTTAAAAAATAGTTGGTGTTTCATTGAACCTAAATGGACCAATTTACAACAATTAATTGTTTGAGTCTGGCCGGCTGATGTTAGAGAATTATTAAAGCCCACTAGTTTTACATTTGGGTGTGGCCGCTCATGAAATATAATTAAGGCCCATTAGTATGTCAACAACGAATTTCTAATGAAATTTGATAATCAAGCCGACGGAAAAGAATCAGGTACAAAGTTGATTTTTTGATACAAAATACAAACTAATCATATCCCTTGATCTTGTGATTTGAATGGATGAGATTAAATCTTGATTTTTGGTGTATTTTCTTGGTGACAAACTATAAAATGAAACTGACGAACTATGCCATTTTTTTCATTTTTCGGCTCGAAAAGTGACGAACTATAAAAAAACCTAACGAATAATAAAATGATTTTGACGAATTTTATATTTTGTACCAAAAATTAACTTTTTACCTGATCTTGACCCTTATGCCGACATCTTTCGTATTGAAGTTAAACAAATTATCATCATGCATGAACTGACAAAGTCACACATTGAACTGATCTAGTCAAACAAACAAGTTAAGCCTACTGCCTAGTATGTTACTTCCTTAAAATCAAAGTGATATACCCAAATAGGTTTTTACAAGAATTGGTCAAAATATATTTTAAAGTGAGATTTCATTACGCTTTCAAATAAACCAAAAGCACCACTTGGCATGAACACATGAAATGCTTGTGTGAGGGTGTGACTATGAAAAGCAAAGAGCAACACGATTAAAAAAAAGTGCCAGTAGTTCCCAAAAAAAAAATGCAGGGCTACATCCATACCCCAAAAAAAGACATGTTTTTTTGTGTGTTAAATTTTTTTTTATAGGGGCGCGTTCAAATAAGAATTACTATTAGGCTAAGAACTAAAAACTCATTTTGCACCTTTAGATCTAATGATCTAGATTTGTCCATAAAGTATTTTTTTGTCATTTTGCACTTTTTTGTCTTTTGGTGGTGACACGTGTCTCATGTGCATTTTTCAAGATGCATTTAATGCAAAGTCAAAACCACCTTTTTTTACTTTTCTTTTTGGACATGTGTCACATGCAGATTCAAAAATGCATCATGATCTAATGATGAGATTCGATTCTCAAATTTTCGAATTTTTAAGGGTTCTCAACCGAACGCTCCCCTATATATATATACAATGTATTATTTTTAAAATTTTAAAATAAACTACATTCCTTTTAGATTCTCTATTTCACTTATTTCAATTTAGTGTATTTCTTCAGTTCAATAGTTTGGTTTTGATTATGTTTTATTTATTTCAATTAATTTTAGGTTTGTTCAGTTTTAGCTTTGTTTAGTTCACTTTGATTAACTACTGTTCGATTAGGTTTTTTTTTAAATTTAGTTCAATTTTTTTTAGCTCTTTTAGATCAACGAGTTCAATTTATATTATTGGAAAAGGATCAGGTACAAAGCTGATTTTTTTGTACAAAATATAAACAAATCATAGCCCTTGATCTTGTGATTTGAATGGATGAGATTAAACTTGATTTTTAGTGCATTTTCTTGGTGACGAACTATGTTCATTTTTCGGCTACAAAAAGTGATGACGAATTATATGTTGATTTTGACAAACTTTATATTTTGTACCAAAAATCAATTTTATACCTAATCTTGACCTATATCATTTCAATATTTGGCACCTTTATTCTTCTATTTGATGGAGTATGGTATTAGTCTCCCCTTTGATATGAATTTACTATTAATCTTGCTTCGCCGTGAATTTGTTATCTAACCTATCAGGACCTTGTTATCTTTTCCTTTACAAGAAACGTGCTCTCTTCCCTTTGTTGGAAGCTTGTCTTGACGCTGAAAAATTGAAAGTGTGTATAATGGATTCGTGAAAGAGTTTGGATAAACAAAAGTGTCATGTGTATGACATGTGCTTCAGTATGACATAGATATATACTAAGCTATTATGAGTTTGGATCAAATACAAACCAATATTATAAATAAAAACTATAAACACATAAAAAAAATTGACACGTGTCAAAATCCACCAATCAGAATTAATTTCGACCGGGGTTCTTTTTGTAAATAAAAAAAAACACACGCGGATGCATTTAAAAATACATAAAAGACATTAGGGGTATAATCGTCCAAAAATTGCTACAGTAATGATCAGACTTAAGAAAACAATGATCAGACTTAAACCAGTAATGACCATACTTAAAAAAACAATGATCAGACTTAAAAAAACAATGATCAGACTTAAAAAAAATAATGATGAGACTTAAAACAGTAATGATCAGACTTAAACCAGTAATGACCATACTTAAAAAAACAATGATCAGACTTAAAGATGGTAATGATCCGACTTAAATATGGTAATGATCAGACTTAAAGATTGTAATGATCAGACTTAAAGATGGTAATAATCAGACTTAAAGATTGTAGTGATCCGACTTAAAGATGGTAATGATCAGACTTAAAGATGGTAATGATCAGACTTAAGAATGGTAATGAGCAGACTTAAAGATTGTAGTGATCCGACTTAAAGATGATAATGGTCAGACTTACAATTTGCTACAGTACGATTCTAAAATTTGATGTTTATGCGCTTGTATGAGAATTTGATGAAAGCCTAGTGTTTTTTGGGTGGAAACGGCATTCTGAGCAGAACTCACCGCTTTGCCGTGAGCTCTGCGTTTTTAGGGCAAATTCGATCATCTGGAGGGTCAAATTCGCATTTTAATCTTTTTTTTCTTTTTTAAAAGAGGATTATTGGATTTTCAATCTGTTTTTAAGTCTGATCACTGCTGTTTTTTAAGTCTGATTATTGCTGTTTGTAAGTCTGATCGTTGCTTGTTTTAAGTCTGATCATTGCTGTTTTTTTAAGTCTGATCATTGCTGTTTGTAAGTCTGATCGTTGCTTGTTTCTTTTCTGTTTTTAAGTCTGATCATTGCTATTTTTTAAGTCTGATCATTGCTGTTTGTAAGTCTGATCGTTGCTTGTTTTAAGTCTGATCATTGCTGGTTTTAAGTCTGATCATTGCTTTTTTTTTAAGTCTGATCATTGCTATTTTTTAAGTATGATCATTGCTGTTTTTAAGTCTGATCGTTGCTGTTTTTTAAGTCCGATCATTGCTGTTTGTAAGTCTGATCATTCATTGCTTAAGTCTGATCATTGCTGTTTTTTAAGTCTGATAATTGCTTAAGTCTGATCATTCATTGCTTAAGTCTGATCATTCACTACTTAAGTCTGATCATTGCTGTTTTTTAAGTCTGATCCTTGCTTAAGTCTGATCATTCATTTCTTAAGTCTGATCATTGCTGTTTTTAAGTCTGATCATTGCTGTTTTAAGTTTGATCATTGCTTAAGTCTGATCATTCATTGCTTAAGTCTGATCATTGTTGTTTTTAAGTCTGATCATTGCAGCTTTTTAAGTCTGATCATTGCTTAAGTCTGATCATTCATTGCTTAAGTCTGATAATTGCTGTTTTTTAAGTCTGATCATTGCTTAAGTCTGATCATTCATTTCTTAAGTCTGATCATTGCTGTTTTTAAGTCTGATCATTGCTGTTTTTTTAAGTCTGATCATTGCTTAAGTCTGATCATTCATTGCTTAAGTCTGATCATTGCAGTTTTTAAGTCTGATCATTGCAGTTTTTTAAGTCTGATCATTGCTTAAGTCTGATCATTCATTGCTTAAGTCTGATAATTCATTTGCTTAAGTCTGATCATTCATTGCTTAAGTCTGATCATTAACAACGCGTGGACTAAATTGAAAATAACATTATTAGGTTTATACCCCTCCGTGTGAAATGACTATAATACCCCTCCGTGTTTTGTCCGGGATTTCGACTAAAATGGGACACGTGTCGGCTTAATAATCGGTTTGTAGTTTTTATTTTTAAATCGGTTTGTACCCGAACCGCACCCAGCTATTATTACTTGAATGATCTGTACGAATTATAAATTTAAACTATCAATAAATTTTGGTTTACTAATTTTTTATAATTAAAATAGATTGCCACTTTTTTTTATAAATTAAATTCCACTATTATAGGCAAGGAATGGACAAGCCCCAAACTCATGTCGGTGCATTCGAGTGAGTTCGAGCCGTCGACCTCCTGGTCATTCGACGAAGACTGTGACCACTAGACCACTACCCCAGTGGCGGATCCATGTTCAAGGGAGGGGGGCATATGCCCCTAGTGATTTTACGAAATTGTCCTTAATTTTTTTTATAGAGAAATTATCCTTAAAATTAATGTATTTTATATTTATGCCCCTACTCAAATTTTTTGTTTGCCCCCCACAGCTCCGCTGATGTACCTATATTCACATTACAAGTTTTATATTACAACAAATTTGTTAAAAGAAATCAGACTTAAGTCGTAATTTTTTTTTATTTTTTACTTTTTTACATATTGCCCCCAATCAAAATAAATCCTGGATCCGCCACTGCCACTCCCCATGATACAATAGGACTGCCACTTGTGGATCGAAAGACATGACAATGTGTCTTGCGTCATAACTCATATAATGACCGAAGAGATTACTTAATTAGTAGTATATGATAAGTAGGTTTCAGAATCACAAAGAAAGTAGGAGACATATAGTCAAGAACAAAGACTCTTTACCATAGTTACGTTCCACATGTTGTTGAAACAACATTGAACCTCTCACAACTTGACAAACAGTTCTCTTCTTCTACTCATATCCTCTCCTACCAGAAACTGCCATTTTCTATAACACTCTCATCACCACGTACTTTTCTCATGATTAAAACTCACGTCTTCATCAAATGTCATGAAAAATATGTTGTTGGTACAATTGTCGCCCGAATTATATATATGTATGAGTAAACATTTGCTTTTTAGTTTTTTTCTCCCGTGGTAGGTAACATTTGTGTTGTCTTTGTACAACCAAATAAGACAATTTTGGCTCAATCTATTTTATTTATTTATTTAAGTAGGTATACATAGAGGAACGCTCAAATGAGAAAAAAATTTCGAGAACTTTGAGAATCCTTTCGTTATGCAGTTTCATCTTCGTTATGCACTTTTGAAAATATATGCATCAGTTTTTGCCTAATTGCAGTTTCCGAAATCATTAAAATGCATCTAGCTAAAATGCATGTTCGAAACTACATAATGAATGAAAAAAGTTAGTGGGACACATGTCACCTCCGCATTCAAATATGTAACTTGATCCAATGATAAGATTTGAGGTCTCAGATTCTCGAATTTTTAGGGATTCTCAACCGAGCGCTCCTCACAGTAATATATACCAATTTACATCCGTTTTATTTCTAGCTGTGGAAAGTGTGACACTTCACTTATATGGATTCTTTTTCTTTTTTTTGAAAAATCACTTATATGGATTCTGACGTAGTGAAATGTCTCTGGAAATATTTAATATCATTCTATTTTAAGTGCAAGAATAATGTTATGAACGGCGCATGTTCTTGATGAACAATATCTCCAAACTCATGTCAGAAGATGTATTCATGGGCTATGAATCGTCGACATCCTAGTCATTCAATCAAGACTATAACCGCTAGACCACAATATTTTGTGCAATAATTATGTGTCTTTTCCGAAAGCTAGCTAATTTCTCAAAAATAAAATAAGTCTTTTTTGAGGATAAATCTTTTTTTTTTTGATAGAAGGATAAATCTTTTAATAATAGTGAATTACAAGTGATTTTTGTAGGCATTTTTCCCAATCAGATACTTTAATTGGCATGCCTCTTTCATACAGCTCTGCGAGCCCCGGGGGCTTATGAGGACCAATCTACTTTTATATATAATGTGCCGCGAGTTAGCTTAATAAGAGTATGGTCAACTATTGTAGGTAAATTAGCTGAGTTGGATTATTAAGCATTGACAAAATCAGTGTTTTGAATAAATTACAAGAAGATTTACATGACCGTTGTTTATCTAATGCCTCTCCTTGTTTATAGCTTCTGCAAGAAGTTTTCTATATTCCTTCAAAAATTTATAATGTGTTTTTTTTATATAGACTCAATCGGTTCATGTGCAAATTTTGCAGCAACTGTTTTGAACGGATATATTTTTAATATAATTTGCATGAATTATTTCCACTGCATTTTTTGCTGCATTTACCGTTAATCAGGCAAAAGAGGGTTAATTATTGTCTCTATTTTACATAAAAGTGTCGTTGAATTATTCAAAATACAATTCTCAGGCGTGACCAAGTGATAATAGCAGTGGTCATTATGACTTAAGTCGCGGATCCGAATCCTAAATATGTGGCCGGAATGGATAAAATGGATATAAAAATTAAAAAAATAATAAAAAGAAATAAATGACTGCACCTCAAATAAAACTTAATGATATAAAAGTTTCTTTACCAACTTCCAGTGAGCTCATCATCACTATGTAACATTATGTTTCTCCAAAGGGAATGAATCTGCTGGTGTGGTTCACCAGCAAAAATACAAACTAAAAAATCATACCAAACTCCACACAAACTTAATTAAATTAATAGATTCAACTGGTGTTGGTAAGAAAGGGTTGGTAATAAGCTTTTTCTTTCTTATATTGAATTATTATTATGAGGATTTTGTAAGGTAGCTAGCAAAATGGTACTTGAGTTCCATTGTGAGTGACCCAGTCTATATATGGTTGTTCATGTTAGGTAATGGGATATGAATGAAAATATATGAATATAATCCCAGTCTTCTTTTGTACCTAAACACTTAAAAGGCTAGACCTAAACTAGAGTACAACAACAACAAAGATATCCCTGTCAGAGGTTGGACTAAAGTTTCAGCTACTTATAAAATACATATGATAGAAAGCCTTTTGAGCAACAACGCATGATCATGTTGTGCTCACTTTTAGGTGGTGTCTCAATTTGCTTACCAAGTAGGTCCATTCACACTGTTGTGATCGCTCTCGAATTTGTAACTTAATTTATTATTATTAGCTGCACGATTTATTTCTTTTTTTTCTTTTAAAGTATTAATAGATCAGATAATCTTAAATTCAATTTTATACTTATTTTATCTCTCTAACTCTATCGAATACAGAAAATTCACTCTGTTCTCATCAAGACTCGAACCCATGACTTGAACAATGATAACTATGTACTCTTCTTACCACTTTTTCTTACCCCCAATGATGACCATAGCACGATTTATCTTCTACCAAATTTTTTTTTGAATTTGTCAGTGTTCAACCTTGATAATAACATGCCTACTAATTAATATCTTATAGCCATTTACAAGATGCATCCTGATTTTTTTTTTGAATGAACTTATAATCGCGAGTATCTAAGGATAACAGTGCCAAGAGACAGCAACGTATGCCGAATGTAATCCTTGTGCTCATGATAAAATATAAAAATAATTGGCAATGTAGACATGCATGTCGCGGACCCGGCCCACATGTGATATCTTAGCACAATAATGTTATCCACATGAGTTTTGGAAGAATAAAACTACATTATATAACTGATCATTTTTTAGTAGGTAAATAATTTTTCTTCATTATGTCGCCAAAAGGTTGATTTCCTCAAATCTAAAATACACGTGTCGCCATTATTATTGAGCATTGGAGACCAAAGTCTTAATCAGTTGGAAAATTTTGAACTACTTTTTCGGCATATATATGTTCACCAAAATATCCTTAAACAAAACTTCAAAGGGAATTATTATTTCTCTCCATGATCACTTTCTACACAATTCATTTTCTACTGACAATGAAAATTCCATCTGATGCTGTTGTGTTCAGCAGCAGTTTTCCAGTTGTCATTTTTTTAATGTCACTCTCTTAACTCTAACCGAGTTCATTTCAACCTTACTCTGTTGCCCCTTAACCGTAGTGGCATAATAATGTTCCTTACTGGTGAGGTTTATAATTAAAGTGACACAAATCACACAAAATTCGTTATATTGTATAAATAAAGTACTTCAAAATAATTCATTTTAATATTATTGTTGGACCATGTCTCACACAATAAGCTATAAAAATGAGAGATTATTAGAATTAATTTGCATTGGCACCATTTCGTGATAATTATAGATCCAAATTTCATATTCAAATTTAGAGAATCATATATCCTATATACTAATGAGCTTGCATTTGTTAAGACTACTTATAGAAGCAAACTCAAATGAGAACCCGTATATTTATAGAGAACTTGAGAATTCAATATGCATATTAGAAAATGTATTATCAAGTAGATGTGATGCTAGCACGTCCCGCTTGTAGTTCCAAATTAATATGCAAAATGTCAAAAAATTCAAGCCACTAAATTTGACTCAACTAATGAGCTTGCATGTATTTTTTTGGGTCAAAAAATACACATATGGAATATATCTTTATTATTATAAAATGGGCTTCTATGAAAATTTGACTAAAGTGACTGTCATTTTTTTAGATTTGGATTTTATATTGAAATACTATGAATAAAATATAGCAATCTGCGAAAAACATTTGATAAATGGTGATTGTGGAAAGTAATCCATGAATTAGCCATTATATTCAACATCAATTGACTATGGCTTATGAGATACAGTCAAAACATGTGGTACCATTCAGTCTCCCATTCACATTGGGTTTTATATATAATTAATTATATGATATTCGATTATACTTTTATTTATATAATCCTTCCATCGTTTTACATTTTTAAATAAAATATCAAAACAAAATTACCAAGAGAGTAGAAATATAATATCATTCCAGTGCATGATTATATGGCAATATCCAAAAATAAATTAATATGGAATTTTTTTTACTGTAAATTAATATGAAATTAAATAAAAAGAAAATGCAAATAGTTTACTTTAAGGAGAAAATCTAAATTATTATTTAATAATTCTTATCCATGATAAGAGAAATGGGATGATCCCTATGGATTTCTTAACATTTTTGAGGTTTCCCCCTACTCTCAGATTCTATATAAATACATACTTTGGTGAATCGTAAATTCCAGAAATCAGTCTCAAAAGGACAACAATCCGAGAAACATATACATTCAAACATTTTCAGGAGAAGTTGCTGCGACGCAGAGGGGAATAATCGAAGGAAATGGGAAGAGGGCGAGCGCCATGCTGCGATAAGACTCAGGTGATCAGAGGGCCGTGGAGTCCTGCAGAGGATCTCAGGCTCATTTGCTACATCCAAAAGTATGGCCATGATAACTGGAGAGCTCTCCCGAAACAAGCTGGTACTCTATTATTATATGTGCCGCTTCCATTTATTACTCATTTGTTTCTTCAAATCTCGTCAGTGGTATTTTTTTGAAGCTCTTCTGCAGTATTTTTCCCATGTCTAAATGATTTGTGCGGATCTGACAAGTAGGCGGTTTATTCATATTTTTTTCTCTGTCGCACAGTACTGAAATTATAAGATCTTTGTCTAATTCAGTCCAGAAGTACACCACCCCAGCCGATGAGGAATCAGTGAATTTATTTCATAATCTTATATGGAGTTCAAAAAACAAGTACAAAACTCGAACAAAAAATAACATGTACTCGGAAAGATATGAATACAGGACTTTCATGAGTTCAGTTATGTTTTTTACCTGGGAGCAAGGCGTAGAAACCCAGCTGAAGCATGGAATATATATCAAACAGACAAGAAATAATCGTATGTAACGAGTTATTAACCAGTAAACTTAAACTTTGAGATAGTAAAATATATGATATGCAAATTACAGCTGCAATAGGATCAGTTCTTAGTTTCTCAGGATTTTTTTTAATGCCAAGTGAAGCTGCCTTTGTCGACCATTTCAAGCTTTCATTAAGTGAAATGTTTTAACTGGACAAGTTCAAAGGCATTACTTTTTTCAACAACAAAAAAAAAAGTCTATTTAGTTTTACTCATTTTTGTTGAACATATATATTTGCAGGGCTGTTAAGATGTGGAAAAAGCTGTAGACTAAGATGGATCAACTATCTGCGCCCTGATCTAAAGCGTGGGAATTTCACTGCGAAAGAGGAGGAAACCATAATCAAGTTGCATGAATCTATTGGGAACAAGTAAGACTTTAGTGTCAACTTTGCATTTAGGTGACCTACTAATTCAAATGATACATTTAAATTTCTCAGTGGGTCCATGGAATTCAACAACAACTTTTGGCGCCTTCAATTAATCAAATAAGTAAGCATTAGAATGTGCCTGAAACATAAATAACAGATCACTTACCTGCGCAATAAACTTGTCATCAAAAACCAGTAGACCGTCGAGGAGGGGTTAATTGTCCTCTCCATACCTGAAATTAAATATATATATTTTTTGATTGTGAAAATTAAATTTTTTGAGTTCACGAGGAATAGTTAGGATGCAGTAGTGTTTTTGAACTGGTAAGAACTTAACTGAAATATTTAACAACTTAAAAGTTTACTTTTAAGTAGAAAAGTAGAAGAAGAATAGGAGTATGAGCACTAAATAATAAATTGGTGTTTGCAGATGGTCAAGGATTGCTGCTCATTTTCCAGGAAGGACTGACAATGAGATCAAAAATGTGTGGAATACTCATTTGAAGAAAAGGCTGTTGGCTAAGAAAGCTGCTGATTCCAAGGAAACATCTGCGATAACATCTGCTTCTTCCTCGTCATCTACTACAGTTGAATTGAGTCATGAAAATCACAAGATCGAAATAGAGAGCCAGATCAAACTATTACCTTCTGATGGAAGCCCGCCGAAAACGATCTTTGCACCAAATAAAAGTATTGTTGCAAACCAAGTGCCACAACTGCAGGACTTTGAATCAGTTAACAAAGTTGGTTCTTCCATACATCAGCAATCTGACCAGCTATTCGACTCAACTGACACTAATCCGCTCGAGGAATTCACATTGTGGGAAGACCCAAATCTGTTGGAGTCGCTGCTGAATGCAGTTGATAGTCATGAGTGGGTATTAGCCCCTCAGGACACTCGAGTGGACTATACGAAAAACAACTCTTCTTGCGAGCTTCGTATAGAGTCTGGTATTGACTTATGGAACGTGTTAAACAATGATGATCAACCAGCTCCTGCTAAGCCTGTGGAAGTTCCCATGAGCCAAAAGAGCATGAATCCAGCACATGAATACATTACAGACAACGATATTGACAGCATGTTCGAGTATTTGGAGAATGACCCAGGACTAGCTCGGATATCCATGGAGATGTGTCAGAAGCAAGGCCAATATCAGGGAGGTGATCTGCACCACGGGTTCCCTGCAACGGCAACTGGTAATGTAGTCAACGGGTCGCCCTTCATGGATTATTTCCCAATATGGCCCCCTCAATCTCCAAACTAATTATAAGGAATGCCATAAAGTTACTTTGGAGTAAGACTTAGATGATGGTGATGACAAATTGCCATAGAATAGCGCCTTAGTAACTATTGTGTTTCAGACAGAGCAGGGTGACAAAATGTATGAACCTTGCTGACCACAACAGGTTAGATAATTAATACCCAAGACAGTGGATGTCATCAATAATAATATTTCCAGCTGATGACAATCCAAAGAGACAGCCTCAACATTTATTCAACATTTCATCTTACAGTTTCAACTTTCAAGTTAAGCTAATTCTTTTCCTAGTTACATATTCTTTGCTCTAATATTATTTTATTACTTCATTCACGTTAAACTTATTCTTTTTCCAGTTACAGAATCATCTTTATATATTTTTTTCAAAAAAAAAATCATCTTTATATTTATTTTTGGAACAAGAGTTGATTCAAGATTACACAAGAGCAATAGAAGTTCCTACAAGTAAAAGGCTATGCAAGGTTAAGAAGGTAGAATAAATTTATTGAAACATTTTCTTCGTCTCCATATAAGTTTTTTACAAACAGTGAATTTTATACACGGTTCTTCAGAAAGATACATCTTGTAAATGTTTAAATGAAATGGCAAGAAGAAAATGACTTCTCCGAAGATAAATGTACTTACTATTTACCCATTTGTGTGTGGCCAATTAACCTAACTTCTTATTTGTCCTGCAAAAGCACGAGAATATTATGCTAAGCTGCATTGGTTATATATAGGAGTAAGCTTAGTATCATGCCTGACTAAACTAGGTATGCAAGCAAATCATTCATCTGATGACAAAGCTTCTTCAATCCGCCTGATAACAATGCTAAGACTAGCACCAGTTTCCAAAGCCTTCACAGCTGCTCGATGGGCACTTTTATGCCACTTGAGCAGGTTATAAGATTGAAGGACTGACCACCGTGCCTGATTTGACATCTACGCAAAGCATAGTTAAGATGTGGGTGGAGGTGTCTGTCAAAACACTAAAAGAGAAGGCTTATTCAAGTCGAGCAAATTGATTAGAGTAAAGTTGTACCTGTGTGATGGACAATGGTGGCTCCAGAAGAAGACAAATGCTCCGGAAGAGGTTCTCATCATTTTCTCCGCCTTCTGCCTCGCCATATACGAGAGCTTCAGCTGCAATGCCAGCAAAAAGCACCATACAGTACCTGCTCAAAGAAGGTCACCACCCACTTAGATAGTGAGACAAGAATAATATTTAACCTTGCGAGTGCAACACAATTTCAGATGAACCAACCATACACCAGAGTTTAGTAGTGAAAGTTAGCTACTGTGCAAACAAACACTCACAGCTAGTAGTCTACCTATCGAAGGCAGTGCCGCTAAGTCGGCCTTCAGCAAGTTCACTTTCTAGTTTTTCATCCCAGAATTGAGTTCCGGCCTGAAGAACAATTGAAAATGAGACATGTTTACACTTTTCTCGAAATTTTTTTTGAAAAATTCATTTGAACGACTAGCCATCTTGAACCGTATCTTATATTCCTAACAGATGAGGCAACTACCTGAAGTACAATTAAAAGCACTTGGAAACACAAATGCAATAAACAAAGGAATACTGAAAATGAAAACTAAGATCCAATAATATAAAAAAATATCCTTGGGCCTGAAAACCAGCAGTGATTGTTTACAGATGTTCTGTGTACATGACTTTGTCACAAGGTATTATTCAAGCTTCCAGCTAATGAATCTTCTGCTAAACTAGCATATGATCTTGAACTACCGCAAGGGAATCTCTAATGTTATAGGAGCTAGCCAAGGACTCAAAACTAGTATTCCGAATTGGATGTCATTGTTTAGTGAAAATAATTTGAAGTTTAATCAAAATTAAATGCCATTGTAAATATAGTGATAAGTTCTTTTTTTATTTCAACTGAGGTGAAAGTCCAGTATTAAAATAGTTTACTGGCTCAGATATTATTTTTTGCTGGCGAAAAACTAGCATGTCCTGTATCAGTGACACTAAAATAATAAAAACAGGGACATTCATTCCTGCTACAGCTTTTACAGATCTACCCAGGTAAACTAATTGATAAAAATGCAATTTGGTTCTAAAAGTGGTTTGACTATACACGAGTCAACGGATAAGATACATTTGAAAGAACAATGGTAATAGCAAAGAGCTTACCTGCCCTTGGATGCCCATCTGCATTGCGACGATTGGATCCAAAATAACTCCACGAACGGGGCAGCCCATTAGATAAGCTGAAAATAAAAGAGTGGCATATGACCAATCTTAGATGGTCACGGTTGTTATTCTTATTTCAGCTGAAACATGAGATTCTGCTGCCTGACCTGTTAAAAGATGTCCAGCTTCATGAACTAGAATACGACGTTTGAAAGGAGGCCAATAACTCGAGATCAGAGCTAAACAACTCCCGCCAAGGAAAATTGAATCCATGAAGGCTAATCCCAATATAGCCGCAAGGTTTGGCCTGATATCAATACCTTGCGAGAGAAGAATAGATGTCCCAGCAAGAAAAGCCACTAATACGGCACTAGAGCTACCTGACAGGCCCCACTTTTTCGGAGCCAGCTTAGACACTGTAAAGAGTACAGGAAATGAAATCGAACTCTATTATGCTACAAATAGACAATACTTTGTTCAAAGTTTCAACATGATGTATGGAGTTATGAGACTGCACTACAACAAAGATAATTAAAGCATTAGACATTGAATGCACACTGACACAGATCATCAAGATACACTTACCATCCAGACCAGTTGAGGCCTTTATGACCGCAGGTGTGACGTCTCTTTGTCCCTCCAAAACTGAAATAAATAAGTGACCACTGGTAAATTAAACTTTTAGTAGAAATGAGAAACACAATCCGGGATTTACGAGTTTTAATGAAAACATCATTCACTGCCTGATCGGAATAACAAAAACTAAAACATGAGAAAACTAAAACACTATAAGCAAAGGCCCACCAATCTGAGCAGTTTCCAGATATACATATTTTGGTGGATTGAACTGATAATCAATAGAAGAAAAAAACTAACAAGTCCAATAACAAATGACTTAAACCAAATGGCCAAAATAAAGGAAAGAAAAAAATATGTATAACATACCAATGTTCCTGCATTTTCCAAAACTAGGCAAAAAGCCCCGTTCCTTGAGAAATGCATAAGCTTTACCCACTAGCTTCATATCATCAGCATTCAAACAAGTATCCAATACCTCCCAATCCCTCCCCCACCCTACCTGACCCAACCCAGCGACTCTAGCAGGGGAAGCAGCATCGTAATCGAGCTGAACCTTGTTGAGAAACTGTAGCGCTCGAGCTAAATCTTTCTGCTTCACAGCATCATCGTATTCCTGCCATTCGCGCACAGCTCGGTAATTGGAGTTGGAGGAGGCTCTTGTTCGCGTCGTATTTTGAGGCGTTTGGAAGAGGGGAAAGGTCGATCGTTGGTGAGGATGAGAAACTGTCAGGTGGTGGCGGAGTGATGAGTAGTGAAGTGGGTGCGAATACATCGCCAGCCCCATTTCCAGATACGAACTAGGGTTTGGATTTTGATCGTTGGTGGTGGTGAGGAGAACTGAAAATGAACTCAAAAAAAATCGACAAAAATAAAAAAACATTATTCTTGTAATTAAATTATTAAAATAAAAACAACAACCTTTGATTTCTCCATCTAGAAAGTTCGTTCGGTCGCGTTGGTCTCTCCTCTCCCACTACTCTCTACGCACAAGCACAACTCCAACTCGTCCATCCATTTCCATCCCTCATCTCATCTGGTAATGCTCACTGTTCCCTTTGTAACTCATCGTCGTTTATAATTGATCGATTCCGTGTTCCAATTTTTGTACTTTTGAGTGGATCTGGTTTCTTTGATTTGATCTAATTGATAGTGTTCTTTGCTTTTTTGGGGGTAGTTGTGATTTCTGCGAAGCGATGGCGACAAAGAGGAGCGTTGGGGATCTAAAGGAGGCTGATTTGAAAGGAAAAAGAGTTTTCGTCAGAGTTGATCTCAACGTGCCTTTGGATGATAATTTGAAGATCACTGATGATACCAGGATTCGTGCTGCTATTCCCACCATCAAATACTTGATTCAGAATGGTGCCAGAGTCATCCTCTCCAGCCACTTGGTATCATCAATACTTCTTTTCAATTACCTATATGCATCTATTCATTTAGTTTGTTAGTTAGTTTTAGGAAATAGCAAACAACTTAGCTAAGCAGGTATACTCCGATGTGTCGATATTCATGTTTAAATTTAGTTTGCATTTTTTGTAAGTACTGGTTGTTATGCCTCGGCTAATTATCTTTTATGGAGATATATGTTACCGTTATGCATTTGGGCAACTTTTTTCTACACAACTATTATCTGGTATACATGTACAGTCATTATATAGTCTGAGCAAGAGAACACTCTCCTGTTTTGCTTAATTGCTTTATAGGGTCGCCCGAAAGGTGTCACTCCCAAATACAGCTTAAAGCCACTCGTGCCAAGATTGTCAGAGCTTCTTGGTTTAGAGGTCTGTCTGTCGAACCAACTATCTTTTAATTCATTTTCGGTTCAGACACATTATTTGCCTGTTTTTAATAAGTTTTTCATTATTGAGTAGGTTATTATGGCAGACGACTGTATTGGTGAAGAGGTTCAGAAATTGGTTGCTGGGTTGCCGGAAGGTGGTGTGCTTCTTTTGGAAAATGTTCGATTCTACAAGGAGGAAGAGAAGAACGATCCAGAATTTGCCAAGAAACTGGCATCTCTTGCTGACCTATACGTTAATGATGCCTTTGGAACTGCACATAGAGCTCATGCATCCACCGAGGGTGTAGCAAAACATTTGAAGCCTGCAGTTGCTGGTTTTCTTATGCAGAAGGTGCTACCAAAAGAATCTTTCTTTACTGCTTATCTCTGATATATCTAACTAATACGGTTAAGTGGCGGTACAAAAAGAAACCTTAAATAAAGTATTGCATTTATTTTATGATCAGTTCTGAAAGCGTCATTATTCATTTGGTTTGTGTATCTGGGTGTCAGTTCTGATTATTTTGATTACTGAGGATATATGAATACTAACTCCATGGGCTTTTACTCTCCTTAAAATTCTAGTAGTATACTACTTGATGCTCTGGTATATTTTGCCTGTGAACGAATCATGTTAGCTTGAAATCCAACATAAGGAATAAAATTACGTGAACTCTTGAAAAGCATAATCTCACTATAATTGAATTAAAGGATTTCCCATGGAGATAGTCACTGCATTCTATACAGCGGCTAGGACTTGGAAATGCATGCTGCAATGAACTATTATTGATTGGTTTTGAACTCTGAATTGCGTTGTATATGGTAGCATTCATTACGGGTTTTTCTAATCAGTGTTGTTTTTTTAAGAAAAATTTCGCTAGCATTGTAATGGAAAGCATTTTGTTTGCATTTGTGTTATTAATAGATGTTAACTATTTGTCCACATCTTGGCTGTTTTATCTACTTAGGAACTTGACTACTTGGTTGGAGCTGTGTCGAACCCTAAGAAGCCATTCGCCGCAATTGTTGGTGGCGCTAAGGTGTCCAGCAAGATTGGAGTCATAGAGTCATTACTGGCAAAGGTTGACATTCTTTTGTTGGGTGGTGGAATGGTCTTCACCTTTTATAAAGCTCAGGGACTTCCCGTTGGATCATCCCTTGTAGAGGAAGACAAGCTTGACCTTGCCACCTCACTGCTTGAAATGGCTAAGGCTAAAGGTGTTAGCCTATTGCTCCCAACTGATGTTGTCATTGCTGACAAGTTTGCTCCCGATGCTAATAGCAAGGTTTGAGTTCTTCTATGTCAATTCTTACTTTGTCATGATCGAGATTCTTTTAACATCTAATTGTGTAACTTTAGGAAAGGCATGAGCTGTGTCATCAAAGCATCTCTTGATTTCCAGTACTTGTGCAACTGATGCATTTTCTCCCTATTTTCTCTTTTCTAGACTGTCCCTGCATCTGCTATTCCTGATGGTTGGATGGGTCTGGATATCGGTCCTGATTCCATCATAACTTTCAATGAAGCTCTCGATACCACCAAAACTGTTATCTGGAATGGTCCTATGGGTGTCTTTGAGTTTGACAAATTCGCTGCTGGAACTGAGGTATGGCAAAGGAATAGTTCAGTAAAAGTGCAATCGATTAGTACGTAAATGGTAGCCTGTTTAATAAGGGACATACCATAACCTCTTTTTCCGGAGCTTCCTTTTGTTACTTTTTCTGAATATAGAAGCATAACCTATGATGCAATTTTCAAGGAAAGTGTAAACTGAGAAGTTTACTAGATAACTGATTAATTGGTACTTTTTCAGGCTATTGCACACAAACTAGCCGAGCTTAGTGACAAAGGAGTGACGACCATCATTGGAGGGGGTGATTCAGTTGCTGCAGTGGAGAAAGTAGGTCTAGCAGAGAAGATGGGCCACATATCGACCGGAGGTGGTGCTAGTTTGGAGTTGCTGGAAGGAAAACCATTGCCTGGTGTTCTGGCCCTTGATGACGCACTTTGAATGAGTTTTTGGATAAAGCTGTTTTGTTCTGAGACACATCGAGGAAGAGGCTTGGATTAGATTTGAATAAAATGTTTCAGGTAATCGGAGAAGGATGGGTTGCATGGGACTTGGTCGTTCCTAGACTATTTTTGTCGAATAATTAAGTTTGGCATGGAGTTTACTTTTGAAGTGGGAAACAATGTTTTTAGCAAATGCAAGATACAAACTTCACATTTTAGTTTTTTGCTGTATCTTTTCAGCAGTTGGTTGTGGCCACTTATCAAATGACATTGCCATCGTTCATCGTTGTCACCTTATCAAATTCTCATATAACAAGGTTATATTAAATCCTATCTCACTTTATAAAACAATATATAGAAAGAAAAAAAACAATGAACTCGGTACTGTTAATATCACTTAATACTTTAAACTAGGGGTGGGCGCGATGCGGTTTGGTGCGGTTTAAAGGTAAATCTGCAACCGCACCACATTATCTGGTTTGGAAAATTTTCAAACCGTGAACCGCATTACAAAAGTTAAAACCAAATATGCACCGCACACATTATGCGGTGCGGTTTGGTTTAAAAACCGATTTTCAAAGTTTACAAAAAAAACTTAAATTGGGCATGGGCTTGGGCCTGAAATTATGATTTGTTTTTTTTATTGTAATAATTTTGAATATTTATTTATTTAATTGTTAGATTATTTAATTATTTAATAATTAATTATATATGCGGTGCGGTGCGGTTTGAACCGGGTGGTTTGAGATAAAGAACCGCTTCCGCACCGCTTTATTTGGTTGCGGTGCGATTTTTGACAAATCGATTTTTTCCAAAAGCGGTGCGGTTAACCGAACAGACTTTTGCGATGCGGTACGGGCGGTTTTTAACTTCGGTGCGGTTTTTGCCCACCCCTACTTTAAACATAGTAGTTTTGAAAATGAAGATCGAAAACAGGGCAACAAAAAATTTCCTCGTATTATTTATCAGGGTAAAAATCGTGCTGCAGCAGCTAATAAGACGACCTAGCTCTAGCTGTTGTACTGATGGAACGATTTACATTTTCAATTTAATTTATTTAAAATAGTTATTTCAATATTAAAAATCACAATATTTATATATAGTTATCATGTAGCAGAATCGCAGTCAAAATGTTGGCTGTCCGACTTCGTCCCTCTTTGAGTCCAACTCAGAGAGCTTCAGTGCTTCTCTTGTCCCAATCCCAACAAACTGTCTTCTCATTCTTTTCCTCGCCATCATCTCTGTCAATCCCCGGATTCCCAACCACATGGCCACACAGTCACAGTCACAGTCACAGTCACAGTCACAGTCACAGTCACAGTCACAAACCCTCATTCTCTCCATATCACCAACGCGCCTTGGCCTCTCCTACTTCAGGTACTTGTGTTTTCAGTACCTCTTTAATTTATCTGCTTCAACCATTTCCAATGATCTTTTGTTTTTATTGGAGAATACAGCTGTGGATGATTTCATGATAGGTTATCTGTTCGGGAATAACAAGGCCACTGAGGTTGCTCACTTGTAGGTCCTTCCTTCAACATTTTTTATATGATTTTGACAAGGTTAGGTGCTCAAATTTACCGTATTTGTGTCTTCTATTTTGGATGTGTTTCGAGAATGTTGTTGTTGTTGTCAATCCTAGTCTATAGTTGCTTGCTTCTACCCACCTTGCTGTTGTAAATTTGAAGAATCATTCAGGGTTGGTCCGACTAGTTGTTTACCATTTTCCTGGATTACTTACTAACTTGACTGCTTAATGTAATTTTGATCATTTCATTTACTTATGTTGGGCGGTCAGGGTCTGGAAACATGTTGTTCGCAAGGGGGATATAGTCATTGATGCCACGTGCGGCAATGGCTATGATACCTTAGCATTGCTCAGAATGGTTGCTGATGAATCGGGCAGTGGGTGCGTATACGGGTTGGATATCCAAGAACAGGCTCTACGTAACACATCATTGTTGCTGGATGACTCTGTGACTCCAGAAGAGGTTGAAATTGAACATTAACCTGTTTCTTTGCTATTCTAGTTTTTTTTATACTTGTCAGCGAAAGAGGACCAGCTCGGCACCAATTGTTAGGCCACTAAAGCTATGAGTTATGTTTTTACTAAAACTTGCTATTGATGAACTTGGGATACTAGTTGAATATCATTATGGAGATTTATTGATCATGTCATCTGAACACTGTACTTCTTATTCTATATGTGCAAAAGATACTTACCGTTCGTGCTTTAGAAATGGTAATAGGAGTTAAATATCTCCAGTTATCTATGCTTAAACACATGATTATACATCCATTTGAATTTCATCATTATGCGTCCTAGGAAAATCCTATACAGTTGTCTACTAATTTGAAATATACTTTTGCACACAAGATATTCTAGTAATTACAATAATATTTCAAGCCTTCAGGGATGCCTGCAAGTTAGGCGGTTTTAGCCTTTGGGGGCAAAATGCTGTCTGTGATATCCAACTATCAACATATATTATCTGTTAGGTTTCATTTTCTGATTGTATAAAATATAACACCTTGCAGAAACAACTCGTTAAGCTGTTCCCCATCTGCCACAGTAGAATGGAGGATGTTGTTCCAGCTGACAAGTTGGCTAGGTACGTATTATACAGTATGATGTCAATCATTCATATTATGCAAACCTATGTTTGTTTGAAGACATAGAAAACAATCAACATTGATATCCTCAATTCAATTTTGAAATGCAGTCCATTCTTTCATCTATATTACATTTATAATTAATTCATCTCCTCATAAGCAAAGTGCATCTGTATATTACTCCGTATTAGATTATGAAAGTAGAATGCTCGGATTCGGTTTCATCAAAGTTTTTCAGTTTGAAGGCTTTGTATAAATGATTGAATGTAGATTCAGGAACAACCCAAGATCTCGAGGGGTTGCTTCTTAGAACACTTATGGGCAGACCAGCCTCATTCACAAGAAGCAAATGAAGATACAAGCGTGAATAATTCAAGGAAACTCAGCAAGGAATTTTAACAGTTTAAGCTTCGGTTTGACACTTAACAGATTCGCATGTATTTCGTTTGTTGTAGGCTTGTTGCGTTCAACTTGGGGTACCTTCCAGGAGGTGAGAAATCAATTATAACAAGGCCTGAGACGACTATACTTGCTTTGGAAACTGCAAAAAGGAGATTAACCGTTGGAGGACTCATCAGCGTCGTTGTTTATGTGGGCCATCCTGGGGGAAGGTAACATTATTTTTCATGTTATAATGTTACCAACAAACGAGGATGTGAGGATGTAAAATTAATTCAATATTGTTGATAGCTGTTGGTTTAAAGTTATACAGAAATTTATCAAAATTTAAAGGGAAGAAATTGTCACAGGCCTTAAATCACTTTCACATATTAACAAAAAGATCAATAAATTTTGCCAAAGGCCGTAGAATCTATTTTAGATCGTTATTTTGAAAAGTAATATGTGTTGAAGCACATCTTAGCAGGGTAAGAAAGACTACTGGCCAAAAATCTCTAGCACTTATTAGTTTGTAGAGCAATGCGTCATAATTCAAGATTGATTGAAAACTCAATAAAGCTAAAAGTATATCATCTTCTTAGCACGCTTCTTTTTAAGCATTTAGTTATAACTTGAAATGTATGTTAAAATCCGTGGTGAATAATATTATTTTTTTTGCATTAAAATACAGAGACGAGTATGCTGTAGTAGAAGATTTTGCCTCCCAGCTACCTGTGGATGAATGGAACTGCAGCAAACTCCAACCATTAAACAGACCAGCTGCTCCTGTTATTATTTTTATCTTCAGAAAGTAACTTTTTTGAACCTAATTTAACGGTTGAGATGAAGTATGCTTGGACTTGGAGTTATGAGTGCCAGTTGCTGAAGCTAAATATTAGAGGAACATAACCAGAGAAACCTAAAAATATAGGCGTCACTTTTGCTGATATCTTCGTATTAAGCATAGTTATGGTATATGTGTTTCCCTGGCCATGTTGCAGACATAGAAAAAGTGTTTGTTACCAATTTTTCAAAAAAAAATCCACATTTACAAAAAAAAAAAAAAAGAAGAATTTCAAATATTTATCTCATGGTATTTTTTTATGTTCTGAAGATAATATTTTTATCATTTGATTTTTATTTCGACTCTTACAGACAGTTACCAATCCAATAACTAGTATGGACGATAAAATACTCGAAAGTTTGAAGCCGTTATGTGTCAATTTTTATTGTCTCCTTCTATTGCAAAAGGGAATATTTCTTGACAAAATAAAAACAAGACAAGTACATGAAAAATTATCATACGTAGTATTTAGTGGTAGGCATGTCAAACTTTAGGTCTCCAGAGAGTCCAGACCACCACATCTTTTGGACCGACGAGACCCCACTCTCATTTTCTCCAAAATGGAGGGAAACCGTCAAATTTCAAATCTTTCCAAACAGTCCAAATCCATCTGTAGTAGTACTTCGGCATTTTATTCAAAATGCCTTGTTTTGGGTTTCAGATTTTTTTCAAACATGTAATATCTAGTTTGTCTAATCGTCATCCGGAGTATCAATTTTTTACATTTCGCAACAAATTGGTTTGTGGATGCCGGTTAATTGTATTTCGCAACATATCAATTTGGGAATGTCGAGTGAAAAATGTATACATGGTCTTTTATGGACCGGCCAACGTATCGACATACCAAAATCGATCAGTTGCAAAATACAACTAACCACTATCTCCAAGCCGGTATTCACTCAAAATTACACATATCGATACTCCTCGTGTCGATTTCATTAAAAACAGAACAGATTCATTGTATTGTATTTGACAATTCTCAAACTCAATGGGTCGCACCCAAAACCCAATCAATAAAATTGCGTGAAAAATACAAATCGAAGGAAATCATCAAGAGGATTGAGTCACCGATAGGCCTACGTCGTCCTCGGTTCGAATCCTCAGATCCTCAAATGACAAAGCGGGTACTAACTAACTTAACCAAACCCCAATAAAAAAAAAGAAAAAAAACGAAGAAGGAAATCATCAAATATTTAATTCCGACCGTTTCTCTCTCCTTTTCCCTAATAATCTGCAGGCCAGCAAATACAACTACATTCATTCCATTCAATTCATATTCAATTCAATTCATTTCACCAAAGTCGTCGTCGTCGTCTTTTCTCTCATCCAATTCTTAAATCTCTCCGCTCACAATCCTAAATTAGGGTTTGCTTCCTTCTTCTTCTTTTTTTTCCATATTCAAATTTCAAATCCTCATCCATCCATTTCCCAAACCAAATCATGTCGCATAATAGTCCCCGCGCCGGCCCCAATTTCGACCTACCCGATGAAATCATATCCGTCATACCAACCGATCCCTACGACCAACTCGATCTGGCGCGGAAGATCACTTCCATGGCCATCGCTTCCAGAGTATCCAACCTCGAAGCCGAAGCCGACAGGATGAAGCAGACTATCAACGACAGAGATCGCAAAATATATGAGCTCGAGGATAAACTTGCCACTCTGCAGAACGCCTTTGCTGACTCTGAATCTCGCTTGCAAATCATCCTCGCTGATAATGTAACCTCCAATCTAATTACCTTCTGCTAGTTATATAAATCTGACTAAATTGTATTCATGACTTGTGTTTTCTTTATTCGTTTGTAGACGAAATTGTCCAAGGAGCGTGACACGCTTTCCATAACTACAAAGAAACTGAGTCGCGATGTCGCAAAGGTTTGTTTTCCTAGTTTTTATTTTCGCAGTTTTATCAACTACTTGATTTCTTGTTTATTTGGATTATTACTTGCTCTGCGTTATTTACTATGGGGAAACACCATACCTTTTATGGCATTACATCAGCAGTTTTTTGTTTCATCTTCATAGATACATCTGTATGCCTACAGTATTTTCAGAAGCAAAAATATGCATCTTTTTTTTTCGTTGAGACTTGAGTGGTGTTAATTTCAATGCTACACACTAGTATTTTTAGTTGTTGGATTCCCTTCTTTCACAGGCATTTCATATTTGTTAGTACTGAAACTCTGCAACCATAGGGCGTTTTGTGTGAATATTTTTTTCATAAACATTCACATTCAGGTGTCTCATATTGTATTTTATTTTGTTGGAAAAAAAAGCCTCTTACATTGTTGATGAGTCACCATGTTAACCTCCACGACAGAATGAGAAATGGCTTATTGAATGCATCGTATAATATGTTTAAAAGTAAGGAACATTATAGGTTTTATTCTTAAATAGATTGATGGAGTTCGACAAAGAATGAGAGATCAGTGATTCCATCTTTTCCCAAATACTCACTAGTCATGTGAATATAAAATCAATCATCTGAAATGTTTTCGAATTTTATTGTATCTTCTGATTGGGAAAATGGTCAGCAGTTATCCCTTTTTGTCCAATGTCCACTCTTTATTCATGCATTTGTGTAATGAATTCTCGCGGTTCTCTTTTTCAATAGCAGAACATGCGATTTGTATACTTGAGGTAGCTGCATGTCCCTCTTCTTTTTTTTCCCACAGAATGTATCTGTGCCTTCATAGTCATAGCTTCATTCATAAGAGACTGGCTTGCTACATGCATTATCTTAATTATACTCACTGACTTTATCATTTTGTAATGACAGTTAGAAACTTTCAAGAGACAACTGATGCAGTCACTTAATGAGGACAGTGCATCCGTAAGATGCCTACACATTTGCTTTACCTCTTAGCTACCACACCCATGTCATCACAATTTTAACCAAACTCGCTATGGTGTCAATTATTTGTCCATCACAGCCTTCTGCAACAGTGGACATACAAACATGCGATCAACCGATGCCTAAAGCTTATCCTGTACAAGGTAAGATCTATGCTTCTTCATATAAATTTGCTCGGTAAAAACTGAAATATTTTGATTCATGTATTAACTCAGTGCCTTATATTGAAAGATGTCCCTGGCTAATGTGCCATACCTTTTTTTAATCAAGCAGATGATGATACAAATGGTAACAGGCCACCACAATCACAATACAGCTCGGCAGATTCGTGCCATACATCTGATGATGGTATGTTAACATTATATGGATGGTCCCACCTCAAAAGTTCATGATACCTTATCTGTCATGTTTTGTTTTATGACAGCCCCAAGGTATACTCAATTTTCCATGACACCATACATCACTCCACGGCTTACTCCAAATGGAACTCCGAACATCGTATCCGCAGCTGGCTCCCCGAGAGGTTACTCAGTCGCTGGGTCTCCTAAAGGCTCAGGTTTTGTATCACCAACAAAATATAAAGTCGAAAACAGGTCTACCCTTTCGTGGTATTCCTCAAGCCAGCAGTCATCAGCGGCAAACTCTCCACCCAAAACACGCCCACATTCAGGTGACGAAGAAATGATTGCAGCTTATTAATCTTTTTCGGGCAAAAGTTAAATACTATTGTTTTGCATAATCGACTAATTGATGAATTCGTAATTGATCATAGCTTACATGTTAACATATCTCATGTTTGATACTCTATGAATTTTAACTTGACAGGACGTACTTCTCGAATTGATGGGAAGGAGTTCTTTCGTCAAGCTAGGTGAGTTGTTGCACACATTCTGATGTTTAATATTTCGAGTGGTCAGATCAAAATTTGAAATTGTTGATTTGTACTCATATTTTCTGTAAATCAGTGATTTACTATAAGTGATGTACCCTAAACTAACAACACGAGGTATCAAACCAATTATGGACTCATATTTTTTGTGTGTGTGCAGGAGCCGCCTTACATATGAACAGTTTAGTGCATTTCTGGCTAACATCAAGGAACTAAACGCTCAAAAGCAATCCCGTGAGGTAGTATACTGAAACTTGTCATTATAAGGTAAGAGAATCAGATATTAAACATTTCATTATCTGATTGATTTTCCAAATGTTCATCAATTTCAGGAAACCTTGAAGAAGGCAGAGGAGATTTTTGGAGTGGAGAACAAAGACCTCTACCAATCTTTTCAAGAATTGCTCAACCGTAACATTCACTAGAGGATTAGAAGTCATTTTACTCGATGATATTATTCTAACAATACATGATTATGCAACAGCTGTTAAAATGGCTAAGTGTTCCACTAGCTCACTTCATCTCCTGCAGCTTTTGACAGGATTGCATACATGCCTACGTGAGTTGAAAGGCCTAACTTGCATTCAATCCCTTCGCATGAATAAGAAAACTTCTCGAGTTTCATTTGTCTAGCCATGAATGTGGGTCATATCAGAGATTCAGAGGACTTGGATTGTTTGTAATGGTTAATTTAAATCTTAGGCGGTGGCAGGTTGCAACTTGTAAAACTATATTACTACAAAATGATTTTCATTGACGCAGCCTGAAAATTGAATCGCACAGGAGTGTGCTTTTTAGGTAGTTAGAGTGTTTACTATTGTCAAATAGATATCGCGTTAGCGTCATCCGATTGCAATGTGATTGGTATCATTATTAAAAATCACTAACAAATATCATGCGAATTTTATGTGATTGGTATCATTTTTAAAAATCACAAGCAAATATCAGCATCATCAGATTGCAATGTGAACTTAACAGGTGGTCTGCACGTCTTTTAACGATTCATCTGACCTGATTCCATCCATTCATCTTACCTAATTTAATTAGGATAAATTACAAAAATATTATCTGGACTACCACCTGATTTTAAATTAAGTAACGTACTTTTTCAATTTAGTAATTTCTGTATCAATTCGCACATGTTACAGTTCTATTGATTACATCTCCATTGACCAAATTTGTTAACCATAAAACTAAATTCATAAGTTGATGCAAAAATCACTAAATTGACACATCGAATTCGTAAACAAAATGAATACAAGTTGATGCAAAAACCACTAAATTAACAATAAAAAAAGTCCAGTATCCAATTTGAAATAGGCCGATAGTCCAGACTATGTTTTTGCAATTAACCCTTTTCATTATGAAACTAGTAGGTGGACAATATTCTATTACGAACTTCCAAATAAATGATCACCTCCAACATTGCACTGCATATTATTGCCCCAACTACTTTCGCCATTCACTCACTGGACCACTTTGATTTTGTGTTTGTACAATGCCACTCTCATTCAAGTACTCAACAAATTCGTCAATCAGATAAGGCCAAGCAGCTTCAGCATCGTAGTTGGTAAGGGATGGATCCACAGTCTGAAATGTGATACAAGTAAATAAGGCGTGTCAGTGATACCATACCAAAAAGAGATTTAGCACAGTAAGCACAAACAATATGGATAAACCACAACAGGGAAATAAAAAGTCAAATCAAAGTTTATCGAATGAACAAACATTTGCTGCGAAGGTGAATTATGCTGTAACCTAGACCATTTAATGCACATACAGTGTCTTCTACATTGTAGATATCTTACCCTAGCAAACTCCAATAACTGAGACCATGTGTCCCTCGTAATTGCTTTGTTATGACATTCCTGAAACAAGAATAATATTTGAACTCAAAAGCAAACATAATATGTTCTCTGATAGACTGATACGATGGAAATTGATCCCATACCACTGGCAAATCAGAATTTACATTTCAACGAACATTCATTTACAACCTAGTGTATTTTATGTTTGCGACTAGTGTCAAGGTACCATATAAAACATTCCATGGATAAAACATCATGCTCGGTGTCATGTCAATGCCCAGAATATATGGTTATCAGGACCAATAATATTAATAGAAAACTCGCCTGCAAGAACTGGCACCAGTGGTCCACCAGTGACCACTGTTTTTCTGCAAATAGAAGCTGCCACATCCCAATTGATGTATCCAATGCCAAGGATTTCTGACCCTGCACGCCAAAAGTAATCAATTCTCACACATATTGATGTTAATTTACGAGTTAAGTGGTAAGCTAAAACATCCTCTTTTTTCAGATCTATTGATGAAACTGAATTTTATTCTACTGCTGCGTCCAACAAGTCACCGAGGGAGTTCGATTATTAATAAATAAGACGAACAATAAATATAAATTACTAGGCACACTCAATAAGTATGATACTGCCTAATGGAACTGCAAGTAAATATAGGCTAAGAAAAGGATGCCTGAAAATAAACACACACAAAAAACTAATTTTCCATTAGAAATTACCATGTACGAGGTGCAAATACTTCACCATTCAACAAGAAACAACAAATTAATAAAGGAATTCGAAATGAAAAAACAATATAAAAAAAACTTCTGAAGTCGAAAACCCAATAAATTAAACAGGGCACATAGGGCTCTTGTTCTCACCTTTTCCAAAGCCCATCCATAAGCAAAATTGTATATCTCACGGAACTTGTCTGCAACAAAATACTTGGAGCTTAAAATCTAACATCTAAACTTCTCTAAAGCCGGTGAAGAAATGGACATTAAGATACAGTATGAAACACAAGAATGGTGCACGGTGATTTGGATTTTAGAGACTGAAGCAGTCGGGGATATGGTGAATATAGTACCAAAAACACTTACTTTCATCTTTCAGCTCGGACCGCATGTATTGTACTCTTTCACGGAATTTATCCAATGTATCAATCCTGTGATGTTAAACTCAGTGTAAGTAGCCCATGAGGGATAAGCATGCCAGATACCGATAGGAGCAAAGAAAGATTAGCACTCGAATTGTTACCCCAGTGATTGTAATCCCCCAAGGAACTCCTGTTTGGAAAATTCACACATAGTGGCTGCTTTCATGTGCCACGAAATAACCAGCTACAAAAAAAAGAGTAGAATTACACTTTATTGAGCAGGTGTGTTCATTCAAGCAATCAGTTACATGAATAATTAGCAGTGTATATATCGTTCACCATTGGTTTCACATAGTGAGGATCAATTAGATTAAACCACCAACATGAAGTCAACCACCTATTAAGAAGCTAGCTGTATGCCCACCTTTTGTTTTAAGGCTTAACATGAGTATTAAGAACTCTAAGAGGCATATGTTCTATACGATGGAAAGTGTTTTTCAGACTGTACCAATCAGAATCAGATGAATTCCATAACATTACACGAATAAGTTTTACGTGAGATATAATGGTTCTTTGAATTTAATAAATAACATGTTTCCTATAAGATCTGGAATGTTGAAACATACCATAACAATGTCCTGAGGATCGACCTGCCACAAAAAGCATACTTATTAAGACTCATCTGAAAGATAATGCATTTAAGCATGTGCTGGCAGACGCAGTTGATAGTTGAACAACTTCTCTTTAAGTAAAAAAGAATACTTAGCCATCACCCAGGGCACTGATTATATAATCCATGTATAATAAACAAGTTACAGAGAATGCACGAATTAATCATAGCTTATCTCCTTCTACTTTAAGTTCATTGAGAAATAAGGAAGAAATTAGCCAATACCAAAGACAAGAAAACAACTTTCCGAAAATACACCATAGAAACATAAAGACTCGCATCATACCCATCACACCGTTTTACAAAATAGCTTGGTTTCAAATGGACAAACCTGAAGGTCATTGCAAAGATTGGTTATGCCATCGGCCATTATCATATCTGCATGAGGATCTGTGCAGAGATGAATCCACGGTTAGCCAAACATAGCATTAAAAATACTAGTATATCAGATTTTGTGAATTGATCCCATCGGAGATGCCACAATTGCTGTTGGAAGTAACACATACAGTTCAAGACTTCAAGTTTATAAGTCTGGCAAAGAGATGGCGCAGGATAAATAGAATTAGAGAGCATAAAATAGTCTCTGAATTGATGATGGCTTAAACAATTTTAAGGTTTCTATTTTCTAAGTGGTGAAGCCCAAGGTTGGTGTTATAAAATATCTCCGTGATACTTCTTTCACGGAAAACCTTGACTTCCATGTTGTACTGAGCTCAGCCTCTAATCATTAAAACAAGCAATAGTAACTACCATACATGTCTCAGCTTTAGTACATCTAATTTTGTATGTGATCTCTTTTACAGGAGGTTGCCTATTAGATGTGTCCACATGAAAATGGAAACAAAAATATTACTTTCTAAACAGACTTCTACTAACCGGAGGGATAAGATATGAAAATACTCAAAAGTTTTAGCAAATAAAAGGGAATTAATTTCCAATTTAGTTTAAAAGAAAGACCCAGCATTCAGTCACCCAAGGCTACCCGGAATAGAGTCGTGAAGCTGAATGGCTTCACTTTTCACAGAACTCCACACTTACGTGCGTACAGTAAAACGCAATAAAGAACTAGCATGTGTAAGGGCAAATATACCAGAATATGCTACATTCTGATTCTGATGGTGCAGACTGCAGATAGTTGCACAAAAGGAGTAATATGGTAAAGCATGTTCACTGTTGTTAACTCAGATAACTAATTGCATAATATGAGAGAAAGATAAATTAAGCAAGCATTGCTCACAAAGACAAGTGTATGCTTAAGTCACCTTTGTATCTATTGTACAGCTCTTCCAAATGTCTGTAATCAGTATATGCCTTGATTTGGGGCTGATTGTAAAATAACTCAAATGCTGCTTCAAGCTGCCAATCACTAGCCTTCAAGCTCTGCAGAGCAACTTTTTCGCTACATGAAGAAACGAACTGATTAGGAAACGGAGATTGAAAACCTTCCAAGATGCCAAGATCCTAACTTTAGGAAAAGTGAAGCCAACTATATAGTAGATAAAAAAAATGAACAAATAATATATACAAGTCATTGCAAAATAAGTGTGCCTCATGCCTTATCCAGTTCAGTAGTTCCTATTATCTTAGTACCGCTGTCACAACTCAGAACATGAGAAGTTTTTTTTTTTTTTTTTTGATAGAGAACATGAGAAGTTAAATATGACCGATACAGTCAAATAGTTCAACAAACAAATAGCTTCAAAATAAGAATATCAAGTTCTATTTTCTGTTACACACATGAGCATCAAGGAGTCATATGCAAAGCTGATGATTTTAAATCAACTGTTAACTGATCAGACAAGTCAGAGACACGTCATAGTTTCATACTAAATTGAGAATCATTCAAACCAGTATAACATAAAAAAAAATCACTTAAATTCAGAAAATCTAAACGAACATACTTAGCTCCAGTAATTGTCACGAACTGCAGCAGCTTGTCGCGGTTGCTTCTACTCAATTTATGCTGTCAGTGAAATAAAAAAATAAATAAAACTAGGTTAAAGTATATCAATAATTCAATTAAATTTTTGAGAATTATAGATACGTCAAATACAAAATACGTCTAGTATATACTGACACGAACAGATCGAATTCACGTGAATCTAGAGAACGAAAATATTAATGGAAGACAGAATAAAGAGACCATTGTGACTCGAAACCCTAATTGGGACGATAAGATATTCCACGCGGAGAAGGATGTGAAATCGAAGTATATTTTGCTTGTTTGGGGATGATGATTTTCTTCTGCACTGTCTATCTCTCCTTTTCGAAATAGATGGAGATTACTCGCTCTTCTTATTTCCTTCTTATGTGTTGTTTTAGCTTCGCTCCAGTCGTCAGCGATTCGACTTTGGAGTTTTATTAGACCCGACCTGGAATAAAATCACGTATAACCAAAGTTATTGATAATCGTAGATATTTTAAGATAAAATTGTATGGTTTTAAATTTAAGCTGAGTAGTTTTGAAAATGGTTTGATTATTAATTTATGAATTATATTTTTGAAACGACATTGTTTTGATGTTGTTTTATTAAAATTACGTCGTTTTCAAATAACTGTAAGTAATTTTCGTTTTCAAATAACTGTAAGTATTTTTTTTTTTTTTGAAAGGAATAACTGTAAGTAGTTTTAGCCGCACGGAATATGAAAGATCAACAGTAATTGTTTATTGTCTAAAATACCCCTCATTCCTTTATAAACGAAATAAACCTTTAGGAATAGGTGTATTTTAACATTTAAAATTTTTTATTTTATTTTATTTTGATACAATTCTTGGTATTTTATTTGGTTTGTAAAGACTAAAGAGACGAGCCATGAGGAGCATTTTTAATGATGCACGAAGTACAATTCAATATGCATCGAAATTCTATTCATGTAGAGGGAGCCGACAGTTACACTAGGGGGTGTCCAAGTGATTTGAGGGGTCTAAAGTTTAAAAACGGGCTATAACCCTAAGATTGGAGTGGGGTTTAATGTTTGAAGTTCGATAAGAGAATTCGGCCGGATAAAGCTCGTTGAGTTAAGTGATTCATCACCCCAAGCTCGACCCGAATTAGTTCGAACATCTATTACATCTTAAGACTTAACATGTTGATCTGGGTTATTAACCATTGTGCCCCTCTTTCAAACTCAAAACACTCATTTGCCCTTTTTGAAACTCAAATAACCAGAATGCCCTTTTTTTTTATATTTCCGATTTTGGGGAAACTGGGAATGTCAATTTTTAATATTCCCGGTTTACCCAAAATCGGGAATGTCAATTTTCTAATATTTCCGGTTTCCCTTATACCGGGAACATAAATAAGGATTACGTGGTCGGGTTTAGGGCATGCGTGGACGAAACGTGGACGAAAAAAATAGGCATGTTTTGATACATTCCCGGTTTGAGGGAAACCGGGAACATTAAAAAAAGGGGCATTCCGGTTATTGAGTTTCAAAAGGGGCAAATGGGTGTTTTGAGTTTGAAAGAGGGGCATTTGGGTGAATAACCCTGTTGATCTTCGGTACATACGTTCAATGACGATATACGATTCTTATGCGTTGAAGTTGAAGTTGAAACTCAAACAATGTCAAACTAAGGGCATGTCCATTTGAACTGAAACTTAACTGTATCTGAACTGATATTAACTAGTATTAACTGATATTAAATTATATTAACTGATATTAACTTATATTAACTTAACTGAAACTTATATTGACTGATATTAACTTATCATCATCATCATTATATCATCATACCATCATCATCATATCATCATCATCATACCATCATCATCATCATACCATCATCATCATCATCATACCATCATCATCATCATCATCATATCATCATCAGCATACCATCATCATCATATCATCATGGTGGTATGATGATGATGGTATGATGATGATATGGTATGGTATGATGATGATGATGGTATGATGGTGGTGGTATGATGATGATGATATGATGATGATGGTATGATGATGATGATATGGTGATGATGATGGTATGATGATGATATGATGATGATGATGATATGATGATGATGGTATGATGATGATGGTATGCTGATGGTGGAATGATGATGGTGGTATGATGATGGTATGATGATGGTGGTATGATGATGATGGTATGATGATGATGATGGTATGATGATGACGATATGATGATGATGATGGTATGATGATGGTATGATGGTGATATGATGATGATGATGGTATGATGGTGATATGATGTGATGATGATGGTCATATGATGTGATGTGATGATGATGGTCATTATCATGATGTTGTTGATGGAATTGATGAAAAAATCGATTTAAATTGAACTTCACTTAACTTAACTGAAACTTAACTGAAATTTATATTAACTTACATTGACTGAAACTAACTTATATTAACTGAAATTAACTTGTATTAACTTATATTGACTGAAAGTAACTTATCTTATCTTAACCGTAAAAAATATATGTTCAAATGGATAGGGCCTAATATATAACTTATATTGTGAAAAGTATACGTATTCAATCAAAGAAAAAGATCACATCTTCTCATAGTTGTAAACTGACGCGACCGTTTTTTATGGTGAGTTTTTACATGTCATATAACTCGTACATCTCAATTATCACTCAAATACATCTCAATCATATTACATGAGAACTATATTGGGTACATGTGAACTTAGACTCTTGGAGCACGGGCCACACGCGGCACCAACCCGAATTAGGTAAATTAGGTACTTGAATTGTTTCTATTAAAGCGCATCTCTCTATTGAAACCCACGAGCATTGACTTGACACTTAGCACATCTACATGAACATGAAACTTGAAAGGAATAGGTAAGGCAGTATCGTCCACCTGCAGTATGCAACACCTCCGCGAGGAAGGAACAACACGTCCATGAGGGATGAACAACACGCCTACGCCGAGGCGGGACGAAAACACTCCTACACAAAAGTGAGGAGAAATATGCTATTCGGGGGAGTCGAACCATTGACATCTTGCCAAATTGGCAAGAGATCAAACTCAACCAAAGCCCCTTTCACAACTGACGCGACCGTTTAAACACCGACTTTTAGAGCTCAAGTCATAAAACATTACATACTTTGTATACAATATCTAGTTTGTAATTGTGTTGAGAAAATTATATCAAACTTGAAAAGACTTTGAGAAGATCTCCATAAGAACATGAGCCCATCTTGGTCACTTCCCAAACTCTAGACAAGTTATCGTGATTCGTGGAGGAGCGCTTAAATGAGGCAACCAAATTAGAATGAGGCAGTGAGGCACGATCTGAGCCATACATCTAACCCCCGTGCTTTGTGGGCGCGCCACGTAGCCCACTACCAAAAAGTAAAAAGTAAACAGTAAAAAATTATTATCTGACACATCACCACAATGAGTGACTCATATTATGCCTTACTGCCTCATTCTACCGACCTTGCCTCACTGTTCCTATATTTATAAGTATAGTTATTAGAACTATTGTTATAAAACTAGAACCGACTAGGCCAGTTCAATTGGTTCGATCGCAAATGGGGCACCAAATTGTTTCGAATTTGTAATTAGATCGGGTGTGCATCCATCGTGACTCGGCCGGATTGACTGAGTTGATGCTTTTTAAATTTACTGAAGGCATCTAAAGTGAATATCTAAATTTATTATAAACAGTTGAAGTAACCAGAGTCATTTTTCAATTAAAACTGAATTAATGAATCCAATTACGCAGCACTATATGCGCATAACACGGATTCATATACCGTGCAGCCAAGCAAAAATACGATTTGAAAACGACGTACTTTAGATAAATAATATCAAAACTACATAGTTTGATTAATATAACCCTAAGTTGAAAAATGAACCATTTTTAAAACTACGATGTTTTATTCTAGGGAAAGTACAAAAACATAACCTGAACTATCACCTCATTTCAAATCAAGTACCGAACTATCAAAAGTTTCAATTTAAGTACTGAACTATCATCTCATTTCAAATCAAATACTAAACTATCAACAGTTTCATTTTAAGTACCGAACTATCAATTCTTTTCAATTCAAATACCGAAACATAAAATTATTAATTTAACATTTGAATATTAAAAAAAATTGTAATACAATATAACATTAGGGTGCGGTTCAGGTACAAACCGCTTTATAAATAAAAACTACAAACCGTTTATTAAGCCGACACGTGTCCCATTTGAGTCGAAATCCCGGAGAAAACACGGAGGGGTATAATAGTCATTCCACACGGATGGGTATAAAACATAATAATGTTATTTTCAATTTAGTCCAATAGTTGTTAGTGTTCAGACTTAAAATACTAATGTTCAGACTTAAAAATACTTAATAATCAGACTTAAAATACTAATGTTCAGACTTAAAATGCTAATGTTCAGACTTAAAAAAAAGCAATGATCAGACTTAAAATGGTAATGTTCAGACTTAAAAATAGGCAACGATCATACTAAAAATACTTAATGTTCAGACTTAAAATGGTGATGTTCAGACTTAAAAAAAAGCAATGATCAGACTTAAAAATACTTAATGTTCAGACTTAAAATGCTAATGTTCATACTTAAAAAAAAGCAATGATCAGACTTAAAATGGTAATGTTCATACTTAAAAATAGGTAATGATCATACTAAAAATACTTAATGTTCAGACTTAAAATGGTGATGTTCAGACTTAAAAAAAGCAATGATCAGACTTAAAAACTTAATGTTCAGACTTAAAAATAGCCAATGATCAGACTAAAAATACTCAATGATCAGACTTAAAATTGGTAATGTTCAGACTTAAAAAGAAGCAATGGTCAGACTTAAAATACCAATGTTCAGACTTAAAAATACTTAATAATCAGACTTAAAATGGTATTGTTCAGACTTAAAAATAGGCAATGATCATACTAAAAATACTTAATGTTCAGACTTAAAATGGTGATGATCAGACTTAAAAAAAAAGCAATGATCAGACTTAAAAATACTTAATGTTCAGACTTAAAATGCTAATGTTCATACTTAAAAAAAAGCAATGATCAGACTTAAAATGGCAATGTTCAGACTTAAAAATAGGTAATGATCAGACTTAAAAATACTTAATGTTCAGACTTAAAATGGTGATGTTTAGACTTAAAAAAAAGCAATGATCAGACTTAAAAACTTAATGTTCAGACTTAAAAATAGCCAATGATCAGACTTAAAAAAAGCAATGATCAGACTTAAAATGGTAATGTTCAGACTTAAAAATAGGCAATGATAAATACTTAATGTTTAGACTTAAAATGGTGATGTTCAGACTTAAAAACTTAATGATCAGACTTAAAAAACAGCAATGATCAAACTTAAAAACAGAAAAGAAACAAGCAACAATCAGACTTACAAACATCAATGATCAGACTTAAAAACAGCAATGATCAGACTTAAAAACAGAATGAAAATCCAATAATCTTTTTTTTTTTAAAAAGAAAAAAAAGATTTAAACGCGAATTTGACCCTCCAGATGAATGAATTTGCCCTAAAAACACCGAGCTCATGGCGGAGCGATGAGTTATGCTCAGAATGCCGTTTCCACCCAAAAAACACTAGGCTTTCATCAAATTCTCATACAAGCGCATAATCATCAAATTTTAGAATAGTACTGTAGCAATTGTAAGTCTGAACATTGTTTTTTAAGTCTGAACATTGTTTTTTCAAGTATTGTCATTACTGGTTTAAGTCTGAACATTGTTATTAAGTCTGATCGTTAATGGTTTAAGTTTCATTATTATTATTTTAAGTCTGAACATTGTTTAAATGGTAGTGTTCAGACTTAAGATGGTATCGTTCAGACTTAAAAATACTTAATAATCAGATTAATTAAATGGTAGTGTTCAGACTTAAAAATGGTAATGTTCAGACTTAAAAATACTTAATAATCAGATTAATTAAATGGTAGTGTTCAGACTTAAGATGGTATCGTTCAGACTTAAAAATACTTAATAATCAGATTAATTAAATGGTAGTGTTCAGACTTAAGATGGTATCGTTCAGACTTAAAAATACTTAATAATCAGATTAATTAAATGGTAGTGTTCAGACTTAAGATGGTAGTGTTCAGACTTAAAAATACTTAATAATCAGATTAATTAAATGGTAGTGTTCAGACTTAAGATGGTATCGTTCAGACTTAAAAATACTTAATAATCAGATTAATTAAATGGTAGTGTTCAGACTTAAGATGGTATCGTTCAGACTTAAAAATACTTAAGTTTATGCATCTGCTCTCTGAGATTTCTGCTGCTGATAGTTGTTCTTCTGATGCCATTATCTTTCCGTAAGCCTGCTAACTGCAATGTTGTTTGAGAGAGTAGTGATTGTGATCTTAAGTTTATGTAAGCGGAAGATCTCTCCGACCGTAGGTTCAGTGACGCTACTGTGCGCTCACTGTGACTGTGCTGCAGGTTTCAGTATTCCTATTCGATTCTCATATTTGGACTGAACTCCCCACACTTCGATTTTTATTTATTTATGGAGTGAATGTATCACAGCGTATGCGTATAGGATAGGACAGGTTGTTTTTTTAAGTATTGTCATTACTGGTTTAAGTCTGAACATTGTTTTTTTTAAGTCTGAACATTACTGTAGCAAATTTTGGACGTTTATACCCTTCCTATCGTTTATATATTTTTAAATAAGTCCACATGTATTTTTTTTATTTACAAAAAGAACCCCGACGGAATGAAATCTCGGCTGAATTTTGATTGGTTCAATTTGACACGTGTCAAATTTTTTATGGGTTTGTAGTTTTTATTTATAACATTGGTTTGTATTTGATCCAAACACATAACATTATATATTTTTAATGATGCGTATTTTAATATCTACTTATATAATAACTTAACAAATATTTTAATTGATATAAATAAATTTGCTATATTAAAATTTATCTATCCGTTAAATTCAAATAATTGAATTGAAACACACAATTCAAAATAAAAGGCATTTAAATTTTTATTAAAATTATGAAACATACTTGTATAATTTAGGTGAAATTTTTGTCATTTGAAAATATTTATAAGTTATGTGGTTATTATGTAGTTTTATAATTCAATTGATAAAATTAAAGATAATATTTTCATTTAATTATTTTTTCAGGTTAAAAATTAACACATAATAGTTCATTTAATATTTTACTTAATAAAACTAATTATTAAGAGAATAAATATGGTTTTTGATTAGTCGGTACTTGAGCTGAAAAGAATTGGTAAATCGGTACTGAATTGAAACTTTTGATAGTTTCTTACTTGATTTGAAATGAGGTGTTTGTTCAGGTATTTAAATTGAAACTATTGATAGTTCGGTACTTGATTTGAAATGAGGTGGTATTTCAGGTAATACTTTTGTACTTTTCCCTTTATTATATAACCCTACAAAACTATATCGTTTATGTTTTGGCAGCAAATTGATACACTGCTTGGGATTTTATTCTGCACAGCAAAGCCTGCCCAGACAACTAATAATTCACTCTTACAAAAAAAAGTAACTAAAACTCACAAAAACAACAAATAACGACTTGACTGCTGTTTGATATAGCTGAACAAAATTTTTACTGAAATTTAATTTAACTTTATTGAACTTAATTTAACTTTACTAAATTTAATTCACTTTATTTAATTTAATTTAACTTAACACAATATAAAGTTTTTTAATAAAGGTATTGAATTTATGTTTTGATCAAAACTACAAAACTGAAAAACTTTATTTAATTTTATTTAACTGTACTGAATTTTATTTATTTAATTTAACTATACTGTACTTAAAAATATGAAATTTAAGCTCTACAGAACGACCTCGATCATGTGTTTGTCACTAATCAATGTATCAGTAATAATTAATCATTTGTTGTCATAGCCATTAGCCAGCAGGCAGCTGCAGCTGCTTGCAATCATATATTGCCTAGTTACGGCGTTACGCATAGACCTAGTCATTCTTTTTTTGTTTTGGATACACATGGACCTTATCACGTACACAAATTATTTTCAACAAACCATTTTGTATTTTATCCCAAAGCACTTATTCACCTTTTTATTTAAATAGAATCTTTTAAAAAATTTAAGCTCCGTCTGTATTAGGAAATAAAGGATATAAAATGAACAATTAATGGAAAAATCAGTTGTCATATATTTACTTAATCTAAATATTAGTTAATAATAATTAAAATTTAAAATTCCTTTTAATTTTCTTCTTCCTTTAAATTTGATGAGCACCAAAAGAATTTCCTTGTTGCCATGTTTGGGCAGTTTGTTTTTGTAAACTACCCTACCGTGTTTAAAATTCGACTTTTAATTTTGTGTTGTTTGGGATGAAGTCGGACATTTATCAGCTGATTTCATTTCAAATTTTCAGCGGCCTGGGGATGAAGTCACACATTTATCAGCCGGTTTCATTTGAAAATTTCAGCGCTCATATGTGGTCGGATGTGGAACTTACACGTGCTGAGTGATGGAAATACATTAACACTGTCAGTGTCAACTTCATTGAGATTCGGCACTGCCAGTGCCAGTTGCCTATTTCATTGAAACGGAACAAAATAAACTTAAAACAAAACAAACAATAAAACAAAACTTCTCCAAAAGAGGGCAAATTTTTTCATCACAAGTAAGATTTTTCTATGCATATAATCATTCCATGGAACATGCTATGTAGCGTCATTCATTCATCAACATAATCGTCACGTCTAAAAAACTCATTCAATAATCTTATTTTAATGTAACTTCTTTATAAACATTACTAGCATTCAATGAAATCGAGCCACGTAGATAATTAGGCACTGAAGTTTCGCTACGTTGTGAGATGCGCCTGATATATATCACACGACGCTTCGCCACTTCAACACATTTTGGTTCAAAAAAACCGCTGCGAGAAGAAGACGACGACGAAGGCGAAAAGAGCATGGAGGAGATCGGAACTAAAACCAGCGATGATTACAGGATGGAGCTACTGTCTCCGGCGCCGGAGAGAGACTCGTCTTCGTGGAGACTCAACATCTCTCACTTCAGGTTGCCTGATCGCTCGTCTTCCGACTCACGTCCACTCACGTTCAGTCGCCTCCTCCGAGTCCCAAGTATGTGCACGATACTACTCTCCCTTACTGACTACTTATTTATTTAGTCCTTAATGTTCTTCGGTTTTACATTTGTTGACTTGATTTGGTTTGCCGAGAGTTTAGGGCTGGAACTGTTGTTAATTACAATTTTGTTTACCAAACGGCTATCTGGAATTTCATTATCTCATCTAGTCTTCTTAAGTTATGATGGCAAATAATTGATCAGGTCATGTTAGGGATTGAAAATCACTCTGTTTAAAACGCAAGCTCAGAACAAAGTTAGCAGTAAAGAATGAAAAGTTTTTAATCACAAGTCGATAGGAGAGTTCACTACGTTTAGATATGACTCAGCTTCAAGAATGTGATTGCACTCACTTGAAAATTTGATGGAGCTTTTGTTATCTGTACTGTGTTTTGGGTGTTTGGTCGAATGGTCATTGATTATTGCAGTTAATGGACTATGACTCTTATAAAGGTTCTTTATAATGGGCCTGCACATATTGTAAAGTTGGATTCCACTGGGGGTAGGTGTCTAGGTGATAAAGTTTTGAATGGAAATCTTTTGTTTTTCTTTATTTGACAAGGTTGCATTCTTTTTTGGATCCTTTTTATTAGATATGCTTGTTTTCAAAATATAAATGTTGACATGTTTAGTGTGACATTAAAGTATTGAATGTATTTGTTTCTAGTTCCTAAAACATGTCAATTAATTAGGTTCCTTCTTTTCAATTGCCACTTTATCATTTCTGGCATAGGTAAAACTTAAAAGACAAGTAAAGAAGATCCAGAACGATTCACTTATCCTTCCCATAATTTTTTAGGGACTTATGGCCTTCTACAAAGAATCTTGTGAACACTCCATCACTTAATAGATTTTGTTGGGTAGAAAATAACTAGACTTATTTGTTATTACTTTTATAATACTGAAAATTAAATCATAGCTGATTCCAGATTTCCAGGAATGGTTAGCCATTTAAGTCCAACTTAGAAAGAATACAGGATCCAGTTTCAAATATTTGAAATTTGTGAATGTTGGTGCCACTTAAGTTAATACAAGTCAATTCTTTTATTAATCATACTTCAACCATAAACCCGATGGCAGGGCGCCCTTGTTCATTTATGAATTGTGAGTGACTAGACCTTGAGATATTGGCCTTCATGCATTGCGTTATTATCGCAAATACTAATTCATATAGCCATTGGACATGAACCAGACACTCATGAACTTTTTTTTTGAGTGTTCTTCTATTTACCACTGGTATGCTAATGTATTATATTATGACGATGAGCTTTTATTAGTTGTTATATTTCTATTCAAAGTGGTATAGTTAATTGAATCAAAAAAAAAGAAGTGGTATTGTTAATTTTGCTGTTTTTTTCAGGAAAAAGGAGCAAGGTCTCTGAGTATTACGATCAACAGAAGAGGCTCCTAGAAGGGTTCAATGAGATGGAGAATATGCACCAGTCTGGATTTCGTCCAGAAACTCTGACTGAGGTTAGCCGTGTCCTTACACAAAAGTCTTCCCCCATTCATTTTATCTTTGTGGAACTGAAGCACGCCTTGCAGTAATGTGGCAAAAGAACTAGCAGTCCTCCTTGTGGAATAATAAATTAAGTTTAAAACATGCTAGACACGGCTGCAATTTATCATCCACAGTTACAGTCATTTTGGTTTAAATAAATCGAAAAAAATCACAAAGAAACTATGTACTCTTCTTGTGGCAGGGTGATGTGGAGAAATGTTTCTTACTCAATTAAGTTCATAATATTTCGCAGAAGACAGTGCATTTTTAGTACGATTCACTGTCTTAATCACTCCACATTTGCTAGGAGGACGAGAAGAAGCAAGCCAAGAGTGACAGAAGGGCGATTCATATATCAAATGTAGTAAATCTGGTGCTTTTCGTCGCAAAGGTTTATGCTTCAATAGCAAGCAGATCTCTTGCAGTAATTGCTTCCACCTTGGATTCCTTATTGGACCTTTTGTCTGGATTCATCTTGTGGTTTACTTCAAATGCCATGAAACAACCAAACCAGTATCACTATCCCATAGGAAAGAGAAGAATGCAGCCTGTGGTAAGATTCAATGTTCTTGTTTTTACTTTTTTACCATGTCAGCCTTTGCATCTCTAGAAAGGAATAACATGTACAGAAAAACTTCTATATTCGGATTTGAAAATACAAGTTGGCGTGCCCTACATATTTCCAAAATTTTATATTCTTTTAAACAAAATGTAGAGACTGAAAAGGAGAAGTTAATTTAGGCTCCTTCGTTCCACTAGGAATTTCAGTCCTTAATTCTTACTTTAGGCATGATGTTGCTGTTCTCGGGGATGATAAGAACTCTTGTTTTTCTCTGTCAATTTCATATACATCCTAACTGGGTCTGAATTTACAGGGAATCATTGTTTTTGCATCGGTGATGGCAACTTTGGGCTTACAAATTCTGTTAGAGTCTGGTAGAGCAGTTGCATCTCAGGTAGGCAGACTCTCGTCAATTGTCACATTTACATCCGTGTCAAAATGTATCAAAATTCACATTTCACATGCATCCTGCTATGAATTGTTTAATCTGGGTCCATATTTCTTGTTTCTCAATGCCAGGCGTTTAGCAATCTGGTTAGCTTGTGATAAGGTTGCTTATAATATAAGATTCAATTTATATGTATTGCTCATTTGTGGATTACAGAATCAGCCAGATAGGGACCCGACAAATGAAAAATGGATGATTGGCATAATGGTCTCTGTGACGTTGGTGAAGTTTGCATTAATGGTTTATTGTCGAAGATTCAAAAATGAAATTGTGAGGGCCTATGCGCAAGACCATTTATTCGACGTCATTACTAACTCAGTTGGTGTGGTCACTGCAGTTCTAGCTATTCACTTTTACTGGTGGATTGACCCAACTGGTGCCATCATGGTAATTTGAATCTACGATGTCCACTATTCCATATTGGCATAGATAACTAAATTCCTCTTGTGTTTGCAGATTGCATTGTATACCATACACACATGGGCAAAAACTGTGACTGAGAATGTGAGATCACTGATCGGCAGAACAGCTCCGCCAGATTTCTTGGCCAAGCTAACATATCTAATATGGAACCACCATGAAGAAATACAGCAAATAGACACGGTGAGGGCTTACACATTTGGGTCCCATTACTTCGTTGAGGTGGATATTGTATTGCCTGAAGACATGTTACTGAACCAAGCACATAACATTGGCGAGACACTGCAAATGAAGCTTGAGCAACTCCCCGAGGTTGAAAGAGCTTTTGTGCACATAGATTTTGAGTTCACTCATAGGCCAGAGCACAAGACCATGCTGTGATGAATGGATAATAGTGTATGATGCTATCATTATGTCTCCCTTAATTTGAATTTCGTTTGCTTGGGGGCCAAAACTAGGATTTGGCTGTGGTGTTTTGCTAATTGCAATGTACATGGTTTCTGAGCCAATGTTTACATAAATGAAAATGGTGTGTGGTAATCATGTCGTGACTCGTAGTCGTAGGGTTATAATTTATTAATTTATTTTTCATTTTAAATAGCGAAGCAGTAGTGAGGCTAGGCCCATGATTTGGCCCAATCAATCAAGCGAACAATACTAGGGTTTGGACTATGAATAATCTTCTTCTCTTATAAATATCTAAGATTGCACAGCAACTCCAGTCAGACGTGGACTGAAGAGGCGCTCAGAGATGTTGTCGATGCGTATGTATACTTCCTTTAGTCTTCGATGTGTTTTCATTAGTTTCACTTTCACAGACGTTTTTTGGGAATTAAGTATTTGTGCCAGTGATGTATGAGAAGTATTGTCCGTACCATCTGAGAGTTGTATTACAAACGACTCACTGAATCCATCAAACTCTATCCACTGAGGCACTCTCTTCTTCCCAATTCTTTTTCTTAAATAATTTTTTTTGTATATTTTTAAACGATTAGGCTGGCTATGATGTTGAAAATATACCATCAAACTATGAAAGCCACAGAGCTTGTTGATGCAACTCATAACATATATTTTCTGAGCCTTTTTTTTTATTAATTTGATTTGTTTTGTTTAAGGCAACAATTTAGAGTCACTGAAGCGCTTTACATTGGTGCTTACAGCGCTGTACGTTGCCGATATATATATAGGATCTGATAAAGTCATTGCATATGTCCAAGCTTTATGTAGGATTGTGCATTCGGAAGTTCCTATATTTTTATTATCCCTATTCTCTTCTTATGTTCTTCCTTCGAATTGCTCGTCTATTTACTTGAGTTGGCCTTTTTACTTGAATTTGCCGATTCAATTTTGTTTTAAATTTATCGTTTTTGATTTATTAAATGACACGAGCTATGTTGATGCAATGTAGGTGTTCTACGATACTGGTCATGGTTCTATATCGTGATGTAATTTGACGGTTTTTTTGCAATTATAATGTGTACTATTTCACATAAATCTTGTTTCCTAAGGGCATATGCAGCCGTGCAATTCTCTGTGAGATTTTGGGACGTCCGTGCTCGAATTATTGTGCAGCCATAGAGTTCTCGAGAGAGGATGTCCAGAAGAGAACGTACGCCTAGGAATGCTCCTCGATGGCTGAGCGGAAGTTCTCCGCGAGTGGGGATTGCGCTGGGCGAGTGAATCGGCTGAGCTGCGCGAGTGATGGAGGTGATTTTTGGCCCAACTCACAAGCCCAATGCAGAAAACCCTAACAGAAAAATAATTTGAACCATTAGATCAGATTTGAATATGATCTAACGGTCCACATTAATTTGCAGCAGAAATATTTCCAAAAAATAAAATAAATTCGAAACACTTCAAAAATAAATAAAATCAAAACCTACATAAAATTACGTATAAGTAAACGATTCCTTTGAACCACAAGTTGGTCAAAATTGTTAAGTTATGTGAAAAAATTCACACCAATTTTCAAGCAAGTTGGTCATGGGAAAAATGTTAGGCATTTATGCTGTTACAAAAAGAGGAAAAAAGAATTCAATAAATAATAGTTTATTCTTGAATAGTAGTAGGTAGTAATTCACAAGATGACAATGCTGCACAGAAGATACAAAAATGTTGCTACTGTTTAATAAGGGCATATGCAACCATGACTTGACAAATGTTAGGAGAGAATTTTCTCACCTAGCATTTCTTTCAAACAAAGCACAAAAAAATGTAGGAAGTTCTCTCACACATCCTCAAGAAGCATTTCTGAGAGAACTTCATACATTTTTTGTGCTTTGTTTGGAAGAAATGCTAGATGAGGAAATTCTCTCCTAACATTTCTCAAGTCATGGGTGCATATGCCCTAAATAGTAATAGAAATTGCTCCTTGAGAAAGTTCTCAAGGAGATAAAATGCTCCAACGGGTGCGGATGCTCTAAGACCATCATTACTAATTATCTTAATGGAAAATGATTATACGAGAAGTAATAAATTTGGTGAGAAATGACGAATAAATTTCGTAGCTTAAGAAACAAAATTCGTTGCTTAAGAAACAAAATTTGTAATGTGAATAAGACTTAAAGAACAAAATTCTATCCTTATGAACATATAATATAGATATTAAGATTAGAAATTTCGAAAAATAAGAGTTGTTCGATCAAAAATTAAATGGTTGTGATTATTTCTCATCAAATTTGTTACTTCTCATGTGATCTCAACGGGACAAGTTTTGTCAATTTGACGCTTTCAAATTTTTTTCTTAATAAAGAACAAAAATATTCTTCTACTTTTTTGTTTATGACGTTTACAGTTCTTTGAATAGAGTAAAGATAATATACGAAGTCTATTTTGGTCTAAAATGTAAAGGTTGACAAAATTGGCTAATAATTCATCGTTAGAAACTAAATGTGAATATTACATATAAGTTGAATGTGTGAAGCAATTCACAATAAAGAATGGTAGACTAATGGAATACAAATATTATCATAAAATGTCAAGGGAGAGGTGCGCTCGATCAAATGGTTTGACTTTGACTTTGACCTCATTTCGCTGAATCCATTTGTGATCTTTTGGTTTAAATGATTCAAATATTATAAAATTGAGCTTTTGGTTTAAATGATTCTTTTTTTTTTTTTGATTACAAGTTGTTAGTGTTAGAGTTAGAACTTAGAATGTTAGGGTAGGAATCGAACCCCGGACACCATTGGGTGCCGGGTGAGCACCAAACATGTGGGCTATGACTTCGTCCCTTGGTTTAAATGATTCAAATAATATAAATTTATTGTCTTTTACCTAAATGATAAAGAAACAAAAATCTCTAAAATTTACTTTTTACATTTATTGAGATCCAAATAATCTAAAGTATGCAAAATGAGGTTCATAAATCCACCAAATAGAAGTAAAATCAATCCAACTGAACATTTCTGTACGCAATGAAATTGGATCCAACTGAATGTGACAGTACCAAGCAATTCAAAATAAAGAATGGAAGATCACTCAAAGTCTTGTTGTCATATCTCCCACAGTCATAAATTTTTAGCATCTCAAAGACTAGATGAATGCATACTTGAGAATTCAAAGACTTGGTCATTCTATCATTCTATGTTTGAAAATTTCATTAAAAAAAGAAGAAGAACAAAAGCTACTATAAATACCAAGCTGCAAAACGCTTTCAATCTCAACACTTACAATGATGGCCATTACTTTGGACTTCTAGCTTATTCTAACCTCTGCAATATCCCATCCATTTCCTCTCCCTCCTCCTCCTCATTCTAGCATCTTCCCTTTTGTTGAAATGGCTTCTTAAGAGCCACAACAACAGAAGTGCCTTGCTACCTCCTTCACCTCTGAGGCTACCCATCATTGGAAACTTGCACCAATTAGGCCAGCATGCACATCAGAGTCTCCGGTACATGGCCCTCAGCCACGGGCCGCTTATGTTGATCTATCTAGGCAGCGTGCCTGCGTACGTGGTCTCATCAGCCAACGTAGTGAAAGAAATTCTGAAAACACATGACATAATCTTCTCAAACCGGAGTGATTCTTATATATTTAGGAGGCTTTTGTATGATGGGAAAGACATATTACTAGCGCCTTACGGAGACTACTGGCGACATATTCGAGCTATTTGTGTTCTGCAGCTTCTCAGCTCAAAAAAGGTTCAGTCTTATGAAATTGTTAGAGAAGAGGAGATTGCCTTAATGGTTGAGAACATCAAGAATGGTGGCATTATTGATTTGAGTAAGATGTTGGGGAGTCTTACAAATGATATTTTGTGTAGAGTTGCTTTTGGGAAGAAATACAGCGACCAAAAAGGCGACGAGAAGTTCAAGAAGCTGTTTGATGAGTTTGGAGAATTGCTGGGCGTTTTCAACATTGGTGAATACATTCCTTGGCTCAAATTTCTCAACCATTTCAATGGGCTGAACGCTAGAGTAGAAAGAAACTTCGTCGAATTCGATAAGTTGCTTGACCAGATCTTCGATGATCATATCGCTAAGGGTCCGAAAGTGCAACATTTACAGATGGATTTGCTAGATGTTCTTCTTGAAAATCAACAAGATTCGGGCATAGCTGATGTTACCATAGCTAGAACAAACATTAAAGCCATCCTTGCCGTAAGCTCTCATCTCTTCAATTTTGCAGAGTAGTCTATAGACTGGACGTTATGCATTATTTCGTTTAGACATTATACAACAGTTCTTACAAAAATATATGTATTGACGATTTCAGGATATGTTTGTTGATTGACTGTACATCATGCAGTATTTCGTTTGAACATTATGCAGCAGTTCTTACGAAAAAAATGTGTATTGATGATTTCAGGATATGTTTGCCGGTGGGAGTGATACGACATATGCAGCTCTAGAATGGGCAATGACGGAGTTAGTAAAGCATCCGACGGCTATGAACTTTGCACAAAAAGAAATCAGGCTCATCGTCGGAGACAAGAAGTCAGTAACTAGAGATGATATACACAAAATGGAGTACATGAAAGCTGTTATAAAAGAAACCCTACGCATGCATCCGCCCATTCCTCTTATGCCTCGGATATCGAGCGAAGCTGTTGAGCTCCATGGCTACACCATCCCAGCACACACACTAGAGTTTTCATCAATGCATCAGCCATAGGAAGAGATGCAACGCGTTGGGACGAGCCGGATGAGTTCAGGCCCGAGAGATTCTTGGGTGGTAGGGTTTGTGATGAGTTTGATTTCATGCCTTTTGGTGGTGGCAGGAGAGGCTGCCCTGGGGTTACCTTTGCTACGGCTATTATTGAACTTGTTCTGACTGGTCATTGCCTGATGGAGCTAGAGGAGAGGACTTGGATGTTGAGGAAACATCTGGCTTGTCCGTTCATAAGAAGAATCCTCTTGTTGTTGTAGCTTGCTTCGCTCGTGTTACCATCTGATCGATGAACAATAAATATATTTTGATAAACAATAAGATAGGTTTTTTTTTTTTCCGATTAATATAAGATAGGTTTATGAATAACAAAATACTTCAATAAATAGTAAACTGATCATAAACAAAATAAACATCATTTTATTGCTCATTTAGACATATGTAAAGTTTGAATTAATGCCAGAAATTCAACTGTAGTTTAAAGTCGTAACATCAAATAATTAAAATACAAAACTTGGATGAGATCAAAGTGTTTTTTTTCCTACTTCTGCGAAGGCCATTACTAATTGTTAAGCATCGATATTCTCTCATGTATCCAATATTCACACCAAGATGTCCAACAATGTCTTCCAGAGCTCATATTCCTTTTATGTATAGTTTTTTTATAGAAGAAAATGGCATACAAAGATCTGGAAAACACGTAGAAACAACAACAGCAAAGTAATCGACCAACAATTACAGGAACAGAACATCTAAACAAGAAAAGTAATCCATGCAAAATAAATCAATCCGTCTGCTGCTATTATCTTGGAACCGTGAATGCACCCAAGTCCAATCCATGCCAAACTGGCCAAATGGAACGCGTCCGCCAACTTCGAATCGACAATGAAGCTCTGGCCAAATTTCCACTGAAAACTGGATAAGGCTACACTTGTATCCTCCATATATCAGTTTCCCGTCAAGGGTAGCTCTAGCTCGCCACCTAACTCCAGAATTGGCTACACAGAGGACTTAAAAATTAGGACATGTTAGCTAGCCGGGAACAGTGAAATGCTCCACTTCGCCTCACGCCAAGGGAGGTGACCAAACCACTGAAGACAGAAAAACTACAATTGCAACAAGCGCAGCTGAAAAAACACCGGCCAAAACACCGGGCGAGAAAAAACCAACAATACACAAAAGACCGTGCAGACACGGCAAAGACAACTCAGACCGAGACGGCTGAGAAGGAAACCCTCATAAACGGAACTCACTTAGAGGGAACAAAAACACGCCAAAAAAAACCCACTCCCCTTCCCGTCAGCCCACAACCATCAACAAGCTTCATCCACACTATCAGCCGCCTGTCTAACATCTGCTCCTCCTTGACCCGCCTTCCAACATGCCGAAACACCGCACTCCGCCGGCTGCAGATCTGCCAACTACGCTCATCCGAGGAGCACCGGTCATCGGGCAAGAGAAAGGGAAGACAAGAAAAAACAACGGAGAAACAAGAGGAGGGTGGGGGAGAAGAAGTGATGATCGGGAAAAGAAGGGGAAAAGGGGTGAAAGCGAGGTGGTTGTGCGGCGGTGGAAGGCTTGAGGACTTGGGAATGGGAAGGGGTAGAGAGAAGCGAGAGCTTTTCCTTTTATGTATAGTTGATCTTCTTTACATTTAGATAAAAATATGTTCGAGGTGGTGACCACGTCCGTCAAGCACACATGCACGTTTTAACAAATACGGAGTGCTAATGGGGAAGAACATGTAATATATATTAATGGCAGCAGACTTCCGCAACTACCACTTATTACTCATAAGAATTTTTTTGCCAAGATTATTTTTTTCTTTCAAAAATGTATTCTCATTTTGACCCCACCGGGTTAAAGGACTGATTTACCAAACGCCACTCAATATTGCGTTTTTTTTTTGAATTTAATATTGCGTTTTTGGGTCACAGCGCTAGCGCTTTCCATGTATTTGGCAGGATTGACTAAACAGTTTAATCGCTAGCGCTTTACAACATCCGAAAATTTATTAATTTATCATCAAATGGAAATTTTGATACATATAACCGTAAGAGTTCGGATCAAATACAAACCATAATTATAAATAAAAACTACAAACTCATAAAAATAATGTCACATGTAAAAATCGACCAATCAGAGTTAATCGAGTTCGGGGTACTTTTTGTAAATAAAAAAATACACACGCGGATGCACTTAAAAATACATAAAAGATATTAGGGGTATAATTGTCCAAAAATTACTACAGTAATGATCAAACTTAAAGAGAGAATGATCAGACTTAAAAAAATAATGACCAGACTTAAATTATTAATGACCAGACTTAAAAAAATAATGATCAGACTTAAAAAAATAATGATCAGACTTAAACCATTAATGACCAGACTTAAAAAAACAATGATCAGACTTAAACCATTAACGACCAGACTTAAAAAAACAATGATCAGACTTAAAAAAATAATGACCAGACTTAAACCATTAATGACCAGACTTAAAAAAAATAATGATCAGACTTAAAAAATAATGATTAGACTTAAACCATTAATGACCAGACTTAAAAAAATAATGATCAGACTTAAACCATTAATGACCAGACTTAAAAAAATAATGATCAGACTTAAAAAAATAATGATCAGCCTTAAACTAGTAACGACCAGACTTAAAAAAAATAATGATCAGACTTAAAAAAAAGGACGAGACTTAAAAACCATTAATGATCAGACTTTAAAACCATTAATGATCAGACTGAAACCATTAATGACCAGACTTAAAAAAACAATGATCAGACTTAAAAAAAATAATGATCAGACTTAAAAAAATAATGATCAGACTTAAACCAATAATGATCAGACTTAAGTCTGGTCATTCTCTCCTTAAGTCTGGTCATTCTTAATTTTAAGTATGATTTATTACCAATTTTAAGTCTGGTCATTCTTTCCTTAAGTCTGGTCATTCTTAATTTTAAGTCTGGTCATTCTCTCCTTAAGTGTGGTCATTCTCTCCTTAAGTCTGGTCATTCTTAATTTTAAGTCTGATTATTACCAATTTTTAAGTCTGGTCATTCTCTCCTTAAGTCTGGTCAATTCTTAATTTTAAGTCTGATTATTACTAATTTTTAAGTCTGGTCATTCTCTCCTTAAGTCTGGTCATACTTAATTTTAAATCTGATTTATTACCAATTCTTAAGTCTAGTCATTCTCTCCTTAAGTCTGTTCATTCTTAATTTTAAGTCTGATTATTAACCAATTCTTAAGTCTGGTCATTCTCTCCTTAAGTCTGGTCAATTCTTAATTTTAAGTCTGATTATTACCAATTTTTAAGTCTGGTCATTCTCTCCTTAAGTCTGGTCATTCTTATTTTGAAGTCTGATTATTACCAATTCTTAAGTGTGGTCATTCTCTCCTTAAGTGTGGTCATTCTCTCCTTAAGTCTGGTCATTCTTAATTTTAAGTCTGATTTATTACCAATTCTTAAGTCTGGTCATTCTCTCCTTAAGTCTGGTCAATTCTTAATTTTAAGTCTGATTATTACCAATTTTTAAGTCTGGTCATTCTCTCCTTAAGTCTGGTCATTCTTAATTTTTTGTCTGATTTATTACCAATTCTTAAGTCTGGTCATTCTTAATTTTAAGTCTGATTACCAATTCCTAAGTCTGGTCATTCTCTCCTTAAGTCTGGTCATTCTTAATTTTAAGTCTGATTTATTACCAATTCTTAAGTCTGGTCATTCTCTCCTGAAGTCTAGTCATTCTCTCCTTAAGTCTGGTCATTCTTAATTTTAAGTCTGATTTATTACCAATTCTTAAGTGTGGTCATTCTCTCCTTAAGTCTGGTCATACTTAATTTTAAATCTGATTTATTACCAATTTTTAAGTCTGGTCATTCTCTCCTTAAGTCTGTTCATACTTAATTTTAAATCTGATTTATTACCAATTCTTAAGTCTGGTCATTCTCTCCTTAAGTCTGATCATTCTTAATTTTAAGTCTGATTATTAACCAATTCTTAAGTGTGGTCATTCACTCCTTAAGTCTGGTCATTCTTAATTTTAAGTCTGATTATTACCAATTTTTAAGTCTGGTCATTCTCTCCTTAAGTCTGGTCATTCTTAATTTTTAGTCTGATTTATTACCAATTCTTAAGTCTGGTCATTCTCTGCTTAAGTCTGGTCATTCTCTCCTTAAGTCTGGTCATTCTTAATTTTAAGTCTGATTTATTACCAATTCTTAAGTCTGGTCATTCTCTCCTTAAGTCTGGCCATTCTCTCTTTAAGTCTTATTATTGACCAATTCTTAAGTCTGGTCATTCACTCCTTAAGTGTGGTCATTCTTAATTTTAAGTCTGATTATTACCAATTTTTAAGTCTGGTTATTACCAATTCTTAAGTCTGGTCATTCTTAATTTTAAGTCTGATTTATTACCAATTCTTAAGTCTGGTCATTCTCTCCTTAAGTCTGGTCATTCTTAATTTTAAGTCTGATTTATTACCAATTCTTAAGTCTGGTCATTCTCTCATTAAGTCTGGTCATTCTTAATTTTAAGTCTGATTTATTACCAATTCTTAAGTCTGGTCATTCTATCCTTAAGTGTGATCATTCTTAACTTGAGGACTAAATTGAAAATAACATTATTATTTTTTATACCCTTTAGTGTGGAATGACTATAATACCCCTCCGTGTGCTGTTCGGGATTTCGACTAAATTGGACACGTGTCAGCTCAAAATTCGGTTTGTAGTTTTTATTTATAAATCGGTTTGTACCCGAACCGCACTCTAACCGTAATTTGTAAAGAAGCTTGAATTTGTGTTTTTCCCTAATTGAATACACTGTAGAGCCTAATTATATTTTATACGTATTTTAAGGTTTAACATTTTGACAGAATTCTGTAAAATGGACGTGCGAAAATGTTGTTCCTTTTTATAAAGCCAAAATTTCCCAAACAAACTTCCTATTCCATTTTTTCGTTCTTTCTTCGTAGTTTGTTTCTAGGTAAATTTATTGGTCAAAATCGCTCAAATTTGCCGCAACGAATCGAATTTTGTGATCCGAATCCGTAACAGAACGTGGAGTTCAGTTGTTTATCAAAGCCAGCCAACTTTTGAACCTCCGGACGAACATAGGCATTAATATCACAACTTCTAATTTGACGCTTACTAGAAATTTTATTACTTATAACTGTAATTTAAAAAGAAGCATTAGTTTTTTTTTTTGATCGATGGGTTAAAATTCATACAAGATGGGGGCTAGGAAATGTCCACATATAAAGTGGGATTAGTAAAATTCCACCTAAATTAGTTGAAAATTATATTATTTAGGGGAATCGAACCTAGACATCTTGATTTGTAAGAATTCGACCAGCTCAACTATCATCCTTTTCGGGAAAAAAAAAAAGAAAAGAAAGAAAGAAGCATTAGTTGAAAACTTTAATTTGAAATGTCCGAATGCACTAATAATTTGAAGAGTCAAATTATATTTTTTTAATTTTTACACATTTTTTACCATATGTTGCCAGAACTGGAATGATGTAAATTGGGGCGTGCGAAAATACAATGCCCAAAATTCCCATACAAATTCTTATTCCATTTTTTCCTTCTGCTCGTTCTTTCCGATCCGATCTGCGAATCAAATATTGCTATCCGAATCTGAGTTGAGCTATTGATCGAACCCAACCAACTTTTAAATCTCTCGACCAAATTCAGGTGACATTTCAACTTCCATTTTTGTCCGGATGTGATTGATTGCTTGATTTACCTGACGGAACTTTCTAAACTGTCATATGAATTCTGCCTGTCTGTTTTCGCACACATACATCTTTTCTAGTATCATTTCTCATCATAATTTAACCTTCGAACCATTATTGTTGTATTAGGGTTTTGTGTAACTACAAGCCGTTATTATGTTCGCAGATTGGAGGAAAACTAAATTCTCTAATATCCAAAAGAGATGTTTATCTATGTTAGGGTTAACAATCCTTTGTAAAGATAATCCAAAGGATTTATTAAGATCCGATTTGTAATGAAATAATGTTTAAGTCTTTGATAATTAAAGCAATTTGTTTTCAGGTGCAAATGGATAATCCTCCCGCAACTGGCGCTGAATATAAACCTGAGAAAATTGAAGATGTAAAAGAGGAGAATCTCAGGTTCAGATGTGTTCTTTACGACACCGAAATTGTACACAAGATAGCACAAATGTTTATGCCTGGATTGGCCAGTGCTTGCGTTGATAATACCACGGGGAATCTCTTCAGTAGTCCAGCTTCTGTTGCTGTTGATATTAGAAAAGAAATGGTGGAGTATTTGACACAGAGAAGTGAGACTTTTGTTGCTGAATCCATTGTTTTAGAAGGCGATCCTGAAGGGGAAGTATCTGACCACCCGTTTGATATTATCTCCAATATGGTTGATGATTTCGCCAGTTCCAAAAGAAATCTGTTCAGTCGCGTCTCGGGATGGCTTTTGAGTGAGACGAGAGAAGATAAAATTGATGACTTTGTACAGGAGATGGAAATGAATGGATTTTGGGTGATAGATAGAAGAGAAACCATTGCACAAGCATTATTGAAAAATGTTGATTTCAAAAATACATTTCATTGTACAATGAAATTTAGCACCCCAGAAGCGCTTGCTCAACATGTCGAGGAATGCAGCTTCCGGTCTCTTACCTGCACAAATGAAAGTTGTAATGCAACTTTTTCTGCTTCTCAGTTGGAGAAGCATGATTCTATATGCCCATTTAAAATGCTTCCGTGTGAGCAAAAGTGCTCTGAGATTATCATGAGACGTGAGATGGACCGCCATTGTATTACTGTCTGTCCTATGAAACTTGTGAATTGTCCTTTCTACTCAATTGGTTGTCAGTCTGGTATTCCCCATTGTCAGATTGAACAACACCGCTCAGATGACCTTCAATCTCATTTGATTTTTATCCTTCGAGGAATTTACAAGGAAGCATCCCCTGAGAACTTGCAACGCCGAGCAGAGCAAATCGAGAAGGTATGTCACATGGTTAATTCAACCTCCGAGTCTGTTTTAATAGGTTTATTGTTTCTTCCTGCATAGGTCACATAACTTGAAGTGACTAGAATATTATCCTTAGATGCAATCTTTTTACCTAAACAGTAACATGTGAAGTGCAGTTGGGTATATCACAAATCCGGGCAATCTGAACTATTCGAAGCTCTGCTCCTGAAGAAATTAAATGAAAACACACATAAGATTAGCTATTTAGTAATTAAATTTCCGAATAGAGTAAGAAAACGTACAATAAAACTCGTTAGCCTTAACATGGATGGAGGTTTTAGCTTTATGTGCATGTAAGCTGGCCCTTAGACAAATCAAGTATTCAAGATGTGGATTCATTGTGTGTCTGAGCTTATACATTTCTATAGACCAGAAGAATATGAAAGTTTTTCGCTAAGTTGGCCTTGAGCGAAATTGAGGTTCCAATAGACAGCATAAAAAGCCAACATTAAAGACATTCTAATTCAAAACCCAAATAAAAATTATAGAAGATAAAATTGTTTTGCTGAAAGATGTTTTTGTTCTCCCTTATAGATCGTATGAGCTGAGTTCTTTTTTGTTGTTCTGAGGCATACTGTTCAAAAAGTTGAAAATATAATCCACATAGTCCTTACAAGTCTGGTAATAGAAAACTATACACCTAATTGTCAAGAGTAATTAGAAATTCGTAACCTATAAAAATGCTAATTTCCTCGGGTTTAATTGGATGCTTTTGCAATTTTACTCCCTAATAAGGGAACAAATAGAACATTAGATGCTTTTGCAGATACGAGTTGCTAGAAAAGTGAAAACAAAATTATTGAAGTTGGGGCGAGTATTTGTGCCTCCATTTGTACCTTTTTTATTCATATGCTTCGAATCACACATGCATAAACACTTCGGTTCAGCTGCATAGTTTGGTTCAAGTATTTCACTGTACAACTTTAGCTGATGAGTAAGAAATTAAGCAACCAACCTTGAGAAGTCCTGTATTGGCCCATTATGTGTTTTGCAGCATGCTAAAAGTTGTTATAACCATTGCGTCTCATCGAAGTAAACATTGGTTTTATGTTAGGCATCATCTCCTGGACGATTAGCAGAAGCTCGCAGTGTCAGGTCCTTAACTTCAAGGGTCAAGGAAATCGAAGCTAAACTTGGGAAGTTTGAAATGCAATCATCTGGCCATGCCTCCGAAGAGAGCTTAGAGACCAAAGATTCGTTACCAGAAGTACCAGTAATAGCTGAAAGCAGCCCCCTCGGTAAATAACAGTCCAGCAGGCTTGATTCATGATACAATTCTTTTTTCCTCCTCATTGCAATGTGCAGCCTAAGTGAATTGTCTTGATAGACAAAATTGTATTACATTTCATACCCCTCATTCATGGGACACTTTATGAGTTTCAAACTTTTTTTTTGTCTGACATTTGTTTCGTCAGTCACTTACCACCACACAATAAAAGACGTCATTTTGATCGCGTTCTGATTGTGTTGGTAAACATTCTAGTTATACTTCATCAAGTGTTTGAGCATCAGGCCATTTTCTATGCATTCAATTTGGCAGGTACCTCATTATCCTCTTGCAACCTTACTGATTTGATCATCCCATATAAAAGAGCAACTATAGCAGTTCATTTGTTGGCGTAAGTATATATTTCCTCAATTTACTGAGCATTTCAATGTCAACGTCATTGTCTGTTCTGCTACATGGTTATAGTGTGCACAGGGAGATTAGTTTTTCAGGAAGACAATGTGTGCCGCTAAAAGCACTGCATACTCATGTAGTTGTTCTACAAAATTACTGCCAGGGAAGAAAATTGACTGGGTTGTGACATAGCAGTGGTGAAAAATTGATTGTTAAGCATAAATTTTTATAGAATCCAAACTCAAAACAAATTATGCAATGTAATCAGTCCATTCAATAAGCTGAAAAACACTCGGGGTCTTCAGCCTAGCATATTGTTACTAGACTCTTTTTTTTTTTGATACTTGAGTGGAATTTCACCACTAAAAATACGAACCCGAGGGATCGAAAAGGATACAACAAGATCCTAAGGCCTTACACACTAGAGATACACTAAGGGCCCTAGGACCACCACACTAGAAATACACACTGAGAATCGATCAAAACACTCAGAGGTCCAAGGGACCGAACCGCTAACAACACGCTGCCAATAAAAGCACACTCCTTGCTCTCCTACATCCAGAGCAAACCCACTGTGAATCGGAGATAGCCAATAAAAGCACTTTCCTTGCTCTCCTCTTTGAAAGCTCCCATAAGACCAACACTCTAAAGACACACTGAGGACCATGGGATCAACCGCTATCAAACGCTGCAAAAGAACTCGCTCGCTAAAAACACTCTAGCACAACCCTCAATGAGAACTCCAATGGCCTCTCACGCTAGCCTATCCGAGACGCACGACTCTAAGGCTCACCTCTCTCGCCTCTCTTTAAAAAGACACTTGTGTTCCTCCATTGCTTATATTCTCTCTTCCTTCCCATTTCACCTTCTCGCTTCTCTCTTAGATTGGATAATAGAATCTGTATAGCCACCTCATCCGGTACTCTAGTTTTGACCCCAACCCGACTGGCAAACATGAGGATAGCCTCTACTTCCTCTCTCTGGCTCTTATTCAACGCAATTTTGTCTGGCTTTGGAACTGCTTTCACTGGAATGGGAAGAGGGGATGCCACCTCCGTTTCATCCGGCACCGCAATACAACTACTTTTTAAACTTTCACAGCGATTCTTCTTGTTTCTTCTCTTCTGAATGCTACCCTTCCCGGCCTTGGATTTTTTGCCTTCTATTCCTCTAATAACCTCCAGCTCTTGATTTTCCTCACCAATTCGGGACTGGCATAATTTATGATCACCCTTCAACTGTGTGTGATTAGAGGAGGAAGCTCTGTCAGTGAGTCTCACGGCTCTGCCTCCCTTTTTTCTTCTAACTTCCACCCATTCCTCTCGACCATTTTCAGCGCTAGATTTGTCACCATTAGTGCTCATCCCTTTTTGAATGGTAACAACAAGTGATCTGCTGTTCCCCTCCCTAGATATGCCTTCTGTATTAGCATGCTCACCCGATTGCACATTCATGCTAGGCTTCTTTTTCCTGCACTCCGCTAGTGCATGGCCATGAACTTTACAGTGAGAGCAGTATGAAAGACTACCTTCCACTTCTATTTTCTGCCAGAAAAACCTTCCATCAGACAAAGAAATCCTCACCTCTTCCGGTATAGGCTTGCGGACATCTAGCTCCACACAAGCCCTGGCATATTTTAACGTAGAGCAGGCCTTCGACCTTTCATCCAAATCCAAGAAATACCCAAAGGAGTTGACAATTCCTGCAACATAGTTTTTAGTCACGAACGCTGGGTGTATCCCGGGCAGCCTTACCCATTTCGTCGTGGTTGTCGACTCTCTTTTGGGGTTGTAATCTGGAGTATATCTGAACAGCCGGAACATGGCATGTCCAACTTTGCGCAGCGGCGAGGTCAAGGCCACTTTAGCATCCTCCTCGGAATCCAGTATAATCATCAAGTGCCTTGAATCCCATATGTCGCTCACAGTGGCTCTACCCTTGATTGCCCAATTGGCCTTGAAGACACTCCTAATCTCCTCGATAGTGGGACGACCCATGGTGAACTTCGCCACCAGAGAATGTCGGAACAGCGCTGCACCCGCCTCAAACTCAGCCGCAGTGAACCGATGGTTTTCCATCAACAACAGAGTATTGCCGAGATGGCAGGTCAACCGGCTGGAAACGTGGCAGTAGCCTTGGTTTCGAAGCCGCCAAAGCATAGGATCTCGTAGTCGACGACTCGCATCCAGTCATCGGATCTGGAGGATTAGGAACGGGAGGTGAAGTAGCCATAAGCCTACCGGAGTCAGCCAGACGGCCGCCGCGAGGAGCGAGCGACAATCGCCCCGACAATCACCAAAATCGCCCAAACCCTAGGGCCGTCGAGATCCACGCGCTCGCGCGTAGCCTTCTCTCATCATTGCCACGTTAAGATTCTTAGGGAGAGGCTTTCCGGCAGGTCAAACATTTTGGTAAGCTGGTCCCAGGCTTAGAGATTCATAGGAAGAGGAATATGGAAAGAGATAAGTCCTGAGGGCCTCGTCCTTAATCCTATCCTTGAGCATTTCCAAGACGTTCTCACGGTTCCTAAGCAGCTTCCATATGTCAAGTAAATCAATGACATCACCTTTTTTTGAGAGCTCTAGTAGCACCCATCACATGGTCTCTGACTGGCCAGTGCACCTCAAGGTGTCGTCGAAATGTTTTGCTTATGACCTTACGCCTTGCATCATGCGTGTTTGGTGCCATGGTGGGAACCTCTCTAAAAGCATGGATGTAGTTAGATGTAGATGTACAGCCTTTAGGAGCTCAAGGTTGATGTGCATATGGTAAGGCATCTGTCTCCTACGTTCCAACCTTTCCTGTAGAAACAAGATTGGAGTGATCATAATTGTGTTAGGAGTATGCACATGGTTTAAGTCCTTTTGTTTCGTTTTGGCTCTTTTTGTTTAGGCGCTGATTTGGTTTTGGCAGAGCTGTTCTGCTATGCCTAGTTTTTTTCCCACGGTAGAGTTGCTTAGTTTTTGCCCGGTTGTTTTGCCCAGTGGTTTTGGCTCTATTGTTGCCTGGTATTTGTCTTGTTTTGTGTATAACCTTTTTAAATGAAATCAATTTTTATTCCAAAAAAAAAAACATTAATCACACATGTGGAGGCAATACTTGAAATAGGTTGGTGTCAGTATACATATATAAGTATGATGAAAAGGATACAGACAATTGCATTTTATACAACGCAAAAGGAAAAACAGGTTTAAATAGCTTCAGGATCAAATCCAGACCGAAAATGGACAAAAGACTCTTCTAATCCATTATCCGAAAAAATATTTCAGCAACTAAAGCATCCATCCAAAAAAAGTTCATGGTTTACGCCACATAACGAATCCACATAATAACAAAATTGTATTGTAATTCAACTGGGTATGGTCAAGATCAAGGTAATCAACTGTAAAGGACACAATAATCAAATTGAAAAAAGTGTCACCAAGGTTCTCCTGTCAACCAACAGTGGGTTATTTTTTGTTTACTTTGCTTACTGAGGTTATGAATTGATCAAAACATTTCTGAAAATTAACATCATCTAAATTTAATGAGTTCATTTACATAAACATTGAGATATAATTGTACATATGCATTTCAATTTTGATAGTGAAAGAAAAAAAAAAGGCAAAATGGTACTTTCTCATGATAACGACTTTGTGCCAGCAGCTCCTTGAACCTACCACCGGAATATAGTTCGGAAAGGCAGCCATGAGCCTCGGAAATCAGACCAACCCTAAATGCACACAGACCAAGTTGTGCCATTGCCCTGTTAAAAAGTATCTGAGATGAAATGTCCATCTGCTGCACGTTATCCTGTAGATGACTCATGAGCAGCAAATCACGAGAAGTAGAGAATTCATCCGCAAGAGCATGGTGGTATATGTCACATAGCATTGCTTGTGCTTTTGTACTCTCATCTCCAATGTTTGTATATGAGTGACACAAGAACATCCATCAGAGATCTACTGCTCTCGGGAAAAACAAATGCAGGTGGGCCCTTACTCTCTTCCCCTTTGTCCACTTCAATACCTGTCTGCTTAGCCAGTTTCCTCATGGCCTCATAAACCTCTTGTGGCTTATAGTAAACGAGTTCAACTCGCCTCAGTGCAACCTTAGAGGCAGACTTGTAATCGCCAATTCGTTCCGAGTATTAAAAAACATTTTGGGCAAGAACTGAAAACAGGGGTTCATCCCGTAGTCTTTCAACATAGTCGCGTGTATGTGGATCGATACACTGAAGACGCTTTTGCCTATCTTCATTATCATTGTCACTGTCACTACCTTGGAGATACTTGTTACCAGCAGTAGTAACAGCAGTTTCACCTGCTTCATTCTCAAATTCAGAGTTTTTTTTAAAAATAACCCAAAACGAGTTTGGGATTTCAAAACTGACCCATGCGAGTTTCACATTTCAAAACTGACTTATTTTTAATAAAACCGGATCCCCAGGATCCGGTTTTCTGTATTTTTCAAAATACCGGATCCCCAGGATCCGGTTTTCCGTGTTTTCCAAATACCGGATCCCCAGGATCCGGTTTTCTGTGTTTTTCAAAATACCTGGTCCGGTGTTATGTGCACGTTCGAATGAGAGAACTCCACGTGTTCAGTTTGCACAGAAAACCGGATCCTGGGGATCCGGTATTTGGAAAACACAGAAAACCGGATCCTGGGGATCCGATTTTATTAAAAATAGGTCAGTTTTGAAATGTCAAACTCGCATGGGTTAGTTTTGAAATTCGAAACTCAAAACGGGTTATTTTTAAAAAAAACTCTCAAATTCATCTTCAACCTACACATCCAAATTATTAAACTCCATTGATGCTAACCTGTCCCCAAAATCGCGACATTCTGAATCAATATTTCGCAAAAAAAGAAGTGTGTGCAGAATAACAATCTGCATCAATATCGAAACATCAGATCAGAAATGAGAATGAACATCATCAGATTAAGGCCAAAGGCGTCGGATTTCAAGCCGTTCGTGTAGCAACAACCAACTCACGGACAACATCAGAAGATGAAACACGATTATCGAGGCATTTCGTGGAAGATGAAGGAATTACCTGGTAGCGATCGGGGAATGGAGTTACAGATGGGAGCGGATGTAGTGGCGATGAGGGATAATGACGCGACTTCGCGAACCCTAATTTTTTTTTTTTTTTGATAGTTCGCGAACCCTAATTGAACACAATGAAATTGCCTAACGGGCGTTGAAATTTGAAGTACTATTACAATATGCCGGGCCATATTCTTTTTTCTTTTTCTTGATAAGGAAATTGACAACAAAGAAACAACACGCCGCACCCGCAGGCTTGAGCCAAGCTCCAACAAGTTTTTAAGGAACTCAGATTAGCTTCTCAGTGTTGGGCACGACATCTTTCATAACCTCTTCATCAGCCAGCCACTGAACTCCCAGTTTCAGGAGGGAATCCAGCAGTAGCATTACACTAAGTCAAGGGCCATGCTATGATTCCATGAATGGCAAAAGATAACTTCAACATTGAAAATTATATTCCAATAAAAAAAACATTAAAAATTATATTAGGCCTCTAGCATAGCATATCTGCATATGTATATCCATTCCTAGGAAATAATTGCTGACAGTTGACCATCGCATGCCAATCTGCAGACTTGGCATATGTTTTCATACACACATAAATTACATAAATAAACAACCAAAATAGAATTACAGAGAGATTGTATATTTGCTTAATGGCCGCCAGGGTTCTTGTTCCATGAGAGATATGATGGGTCTCCAAGACGCCTGCACAAAGTTAACATTTAGGTGTCAGCAGTCTCACATGATAGTGCAAGTGCTAATTACCAAGGACGAGTATATGCTAAGCAATGGTAATGAGAGCGTGTTGAAGTGTGATGGGCACTTATAATCACACTACGAATGGAAGGAAACAAAATCTTATAAGTTGTTTATTATTTGTAGCATACCTTGGCTTGATCAGATAGACAAGAGTGAACGCCATGGCCAAAAAGAAGCACAGAGCCCCAACCGTAAGATATGCAATGCCAAGAAAGTCATTTTTCCCACCAAGCCAGCTTGTTGTAGACAGAACAAGCTTCTTTTTTCCATTGAAGCTGTACGTATTGTAGTTGTTCTCCAGTGTCACGTTTATACTGTCATTCATCTCAAGATCTACTTCTATCTTGCCATACAATTTCCTAAATGTAGGAAGGGCTGCCGTTCGCATCCATACAATAAGGTCTTCTTGTTCACTTAACTGTAAACAAAAATAAAAATTCAAACTTATAACATGATAATCTCTCTTCTCAGCCGAAATCATTTCACGAAACTCCAAGAAATTTGTCATCAGCATAATATTCCACCAACTTCGTCGTCCTACTAATTCGAAAACGGCCTGTCGAAATTAGCACTTTCCACAAACGGATTAGACAGTGCATACAAGCCTCGAGAGGCCCAATAGCATCAGGCTGTACGGGTGGGTTCCAGTAAATAAGGAAAAGTGTACGGTGCAGTTCGAGCTTATCTGATCGTCTTACCAAATAATTTTGAGTAACATATTGATTAGAGGAGAACGTATGGTGTTTGAAATCAACAGCACACTTAAAATTCATACAGTTGTTTTCTCATCTTATGAAAAAAAGGCATAAGAGGGCAAAGCAATATTTAATGAGCATATCATAAAAAGTTAAAAACTAATAATAATGGGTAACACTTACAGATTTGTTTGGGTCAAGCTTTGCACCGCCTTGAATGATCCCATTCTGGAAATTGCTTGGGTAAACATTCTTTCCAAACTTGTGGTCCCGATCACTCTTCCATGAGATGCCCCGCTTGTTAATGGACAAGTTCACATTGTTTCTGGAGAAGGCATATGTATCATTGAACAAACTCCATGCTATGAGACCACATGGTACAATGGGCTTTCCATCTGATGTGCCTTCGGGGTCACAGTCACTTGTGTCGCTGATGCTACTGTTACTTTTCAATTGTTGATCACTTCGGCTCTTGACATACCTACATCACAGAATAAAACTCGATCACACATGAGACATCAGACTACAATTAGATAAATGTTTAACATGACCTCCTCTTCTACTTCCACTTGACTATCATAAGAGCTAGCAAAATATATACTAAATGAGAGATCAAATACTGCTACTATCCATACATCATACCAACGTATCATTCAAGGCTCTAATGGATGATGCATGAGTGATCCACCCTCACCCTCACCCTCATCTAATAAATGTGTGTATTCTGAAATAATGTTGGACCATGTAAATTTCAACTAGTATGGTACTCACTTCATGAGCCGATGGCACTTAAGAATATCTGAGAAGGGAAGTTCTTAAGGAACTCATCAATTCAAACTAGTCACTTTTAATTGTATGGTATCTCTTCTATACTGAATTAATGTCTCTCCAACTGATGAAGTATTTCCTCAGAAAAATTTAAATTGTAAACACACATTACAGTATAAAAATAGTGGTATTCAAGCTATCGTTAAAGTCTGGATATCAGTAATATACAAGGGATAGAATTTCAACAGCTTAACTATTGTCATTGAGATGTGGAATTTCAGCAGTTCTTAGAGCATTAAGGTTTTTCTGTAAATGAACATCATGTAACCCGGTAGTCGGTAGCAACAGACAACTAAAGGCTTGCCTATCAGACAGAGGGAGCCTTATATGCTTTTTCATTATTGCATCAAACATAATTGACATGTGAGGTTGTATGACTGCCATTAAAAGAATTCCATCTGATTAAGATTACACTATGCATCAATGTAAATAGTACCTGCGGTGATTCTGGTAGAAGTTATCTAGTTGATAATATACATAAATGGGTGCTTTCATTCGTTTCGAAACCTGAGAATGGAAAGGTTGACAGATACATTAGTGTTTGATAGTAGTGTTTTAAGAAAATGGATGAAACAAAACTATAATTTGGCAACCATGAAGGTATGAAGAAGCTTACTTTTATGGTCTGGACACAAGTTTTGCTTGCGTTGCTTTTTATGAACTGGACTTTATTAGTCCTCATTTCTAATGGAATGCAGTCAGTTTCATACCGGCGGACAATTTCTACAACCTACGAGGCAATTGTGTTTTTGGGATTAATAAAGTAGCAAATGGCACAATAACCAGAAAAACCTCAAGCTAGGAAAACACTCACATCTCGAGAAGCAAACAAGGATGCAACTCCTATGGGAATAAAGACGATACTAACGAGCATGAATGCAGAAATAACCTGGATACAGACACCAACAATGAATTGGTTACAAAACAATATAATTTTAACGAACATAAGTCATAATAAATAATAATGATATAAAGATTCATAAGAACAATATTTTACCCATCGTGGAGTGAGAATAGGCTTGCAGGCCGGGAGTTCTTGTTGTGTAAACTTCGAGTCTGCAGGATACCACATAATGCTTTTTATTCAAAGGGAATTACCACAACTATGAAGTGGAATCACCGACTGGTGGAAAAAAATGACAATTACAGTATAACCCAAATGTCATAAGGAAGAATAAGAACTTATTGCGTAATATAATTGTAGGTATGTGCTATCAACTTCAACATATCACGACATGATCTAGCCGAAGCAAAACATTTAGCACTGCACTATATGCCTGATTATGTCTAAAGGTCATAACTCTGACAGCTTTGTAGACTATTAATTGAGCAAAGCGAGATATACTTGTGCATTGTAAAAGTAATAATGATCACAACTTTACAGACATATATTGGCATTTCCAGATGTTTACAAACGTGCATTCATCAAGTCAACAAGAGTGTATCACTTTTGATCTCAATATACATACACCTAGTTAATATGACTAATAATGCAATCCGTAAAAAGATGGAAATTGTCCGATACAAAACGTAACGTCTTAATAGTTAGCAAGTACCAAGAAATTAGATATATGAAGTGAACAAGATCAAAGCTGACTGAGTCAAACGGAAACATCAAAACATAAAATCTATTGGAAAAAAAGAACGTTTGGCCCTAACTCAACACAACATTCAAAATCTTAATATTTGCATAGACAGATGTAACAAGTAGAAAGAAAATACAATCCAAGGGAGCTATTTGTTTAATCTACGATGAATAAGAAGAGAGTCAACGAGCATAAAATGAGGAAGCGATTAAAGTTGAAAATAGATAGTTACACTTAGGTCGTTTGGAATTTCTTTTATTGGCAGCAGATGAGGCATCAGCGGGAGCGGATCCGTTGGGATCGGTACTGGATGAAGGCGTAGCGGAACTCATCTAAATGTCGAGGAATCAGCAGCAGCAACTGTGGTCAGATTGAAATTCAGCAACTTCGAGCCGATTAAAGGATCAGATCAGGAGAGAGAATAAAATCTGACCTCCGCTTGATCGGAGCTTCGGCAGTTGGAATTAAGAAGAAAATTGGGAAGGAGTTTTGGACTGTGAAGAGGTTTGCAATTGCATTGTTTGACTTTTTAAAACGGTAGGAGAGAAAGAAGAACGAGTCGCTTCCGGTTACCAAGCACGACTAAACGAAGACGCTGAGAAACAAGAAGGGCATTACGGGGGTAAAAGTGTAATTTAAGGTTTGGATTGTTCCATTTTTTGATTTTTCTCGTCGTCACCTTGTTTAGGGCGGCCTGTGCCTTGTTGCCAACTCAAATAGTTGGTCAAATCTACTATCTTTCTAGAACAACCAAAACTTAGATTTTCAATAAATTCAGTTTGAAAAAGTAGTTTCAAATATACTCAATTTGTTGAAAAGCGTTATTTCAAAATGCGTGTTAGAAAAATTAATCAAAAAAAAATGCGTGTTAGAAAAAAAATACAAAAAACAAAATGCATGTACCTTAGGCCGAATATTAGAATGTAATATTTTGTTGCAACTGCGCTGAGGTACTTATTTTTATTTGGGCGCTAATTGAACTTGGTTATTTGAAACACTCCTCATGTTTTCCCTTCGTCTTTATTGCAACTGATGTTTGAGTCACTCTTCATGTTTTTCCTTCATCGTTGCTCTTTGTATATAGTATGTGCGAGGAGCGTTCAAATGAGGCACCAAAATTAGAATGAAACTGTGAGGCACGATCTCATCCACACATCAAACCCCCCGTGCATTGTGGGCGCGCCACGTGTCCAAATAGTAAACCCACTAACTTTTGAAAAGTCAACAATTGCGGCTTGCCACGTGGCTCAACTCCCACAGACGGTCGAGATCGTGCCTCACAGTTTCATTCTACCAACCATGCCTCAACCGAGTGCTCCCCTAGTATGTGCTCTATATAGTTTAACACAAATATATGTACTCGAAAAATTCTCGTATAATTTTTTTTGGATCTATGTATTAAAATATATGTAAGATTTGTTAAATGTGTGGACTCATAAATCATGATAAAAAATATATAGTTGACATGAAAAATAAAGTATAGCATTTCGGCCACACCCTCGAAGCTAAAACTGGCTAAATATCAAAACATGGGATTCCAACCAAGTATACAAATCATACTCTCATTCTCTTACTACATTAATAAATGGTCATGTTACTCTCACTCGTTCTCATGTGTCAATTAAAATAGTTATGTTATTTACTCATTTCTTGCCTTGCCCCCATCCCTATACGTATCTTATGAATCCACCCACAAGCGACGAAAATGTGAGAGCCATGTGAATTAATGGTTGCTAATTTTTTAACAATTTTTTACTTCATTAACTAATCCCAAAATATCTTATGTATTAAACAGCTCAATTTAATTGTCATCTAAATTGCAACGACTGGTCACCAGACGAGTCAATTCTCTACCAAACTCCCAATTTCCATTTAATGTTGTTTAGTGATCTCAAATCAATACGTTTGGACTGGTTAATAAATAATTATAGTTCTTTTTCTTTCATTCCCAAGATTGCAACAATGGGTCGCCAACAAGGTGGTGGTTAAGTTGATAGAATACTTGTATTGCAATAGTATGGTCAAAGGTTCGAACCCACGGTGACATTTTCCTCTCCACAACTTTGTAGAGGGGTGTTTTTCATCCCGCTTACACGTGGACGCGTTGTTTTTTTCCTTCATGGAGATGTTGTAACCCACAATTTAAAAAAAAAGATTGCAACAATGGGTCAAGATAAGATATAAAGTTGATTTTTGGTACAAACGACAAAGTTCGTCAAAATCAATCTATAATTCGTCACTTTATGTAGTCGAAAAATGAAAAAAACGACATATTTCGTCAGTTTCGCATATAATTAGTCACTAAGAAAATGCACCAAAAATCAAAAGATTTAATCTCATCCATTCTCAAATCACAAGATCAATGGCTATGATTTGTTTGTATTTTGTACCAAAAAATCAACTTTGTACCGGATCCTTTTCCTTGCAACAATAATGCAAATTTATTTGAAAACAGTCAACTAGAATAAAAAATAATATAAATGATAAATAAATTATTATATGCATGAGGAAAAAAGATCAGGTACAAATTAAAGTTAATTTTTTGGTACAAAATCATAGTCTTTGATCTTGTGATTTGAGAATGGATGAGATTAAATCTTAATTTTTGGTGTATTTTCTTGGTGACGAACTATAAAATGAACCTGACGAACTATGTCGTCTTAAAATAATCCTAAAATAATGTTGACGAACTATAAAATTATTTTGACGAATTTTATATTTTGTACAAAAAATTAACTTTGTACCTGATCTTGAATTACTTAATAAATATTAGTAGGTAAATAATCTATAAATCCATAAGTTACCTATTAAATAAACAATATTATTCACACATTCACCTTACCATATTTTTCACTCATGCACAAGACTTTTTTCTCGGAGAAGAAAATCTTACCTCACAAATGGCATCATCAACCTTTTTCTTCTTCATCTGCTCCATCACCACAATCATCTTCAACTTCTCAGATGCGAGCTGCCTCTCACCTGGTTGCAAGCTCAGTGTAGAATCATCAATGTTCGTCAGCTCTGTGCACTCCATCATCCAAGCGGCTAGACATGCAAGCTCCGTCGCCTCCGAACTCGCCAGTCACAGCCCAACAAGCGACTTCCATCTTTCGAACGCCATTCATGATGACTGCGTTGAGCTGCTCGGCGACTCAATTGATCTTCTCCACTCTTCTATCGACTCAAATCAGAGTCACAGTCACTGCGCGTGCAGTGGAATGAGAACGAATCCATGCGCATCCATAAGCGCGGCTCTAGCCAACCAGGAGACATGCATCGAAGGATTTGATCTGGTGAGCAAGAGCAACACATCCGCAGCCAAGTTTAAAGTGGGAGCAGCTCTGTCAACCCTTTGAGACAAATGGTGACTCAGCTCCTCGCGTTGACTGATAATGTGAGTCCGACCCGGCCCGTTTCTCCAACCGGGTTCGGACTCAATAACAACCAGAAGACGTTGACCGAGTTCGGGACGGAGGTGAATGCAACGGTGGCGTTTGATTACAGCGGTGACTACAATTGCATAATGGACGCTGTCAATGCGGCGCCTAACAACAGCGTACACCAATTCGTGATTTACCTTAAGAAAGGAGTCTACGAAGAGTATGTAAAAATACCGAAGTACAAAACTAATCTGGTGATGATCGGTGAAGGGCAGGACTTGACTATCATCACTGGTAACCGGAGCTTCAGCCGCGGCTATAGGACTTACCAAACTGCAACTTTCGGTACATGACCAAAAACACCAATTCTATAATCCAAAATGAACTGATACTGTATAAATGAATTTTTAAATTGATGAATCCGTGAATTCCTTTCTTATGGTACACCAAATGCATCAGCACGTTCGATATTGTTACGTATTTTTGTTGTTGTCATATTCATGAAAATATTAAGTTTGAAAATATCAATTTATAATAAGTGGATAGTTCATAATAGTTTTTTGTTGTTGTTGTTGTTGATGGAAGATAGTTTTTTTTTTTGATGGGATTGATGGAAGATAGTTGATAATAGTTAATGTTGGCATTGCAGCGGTACATAGGTGTGGATTCATGGCGAGTAACATAAAGTTTGAGAACACGGCTGGGCGGGAAGGAGGGCAGGCAGTGTCAATGAGATCAAATGCGGAGAATCTCGTGTTCTATCGATGCACTTTTAGCGGCTACCAAGACACCCTTTACGCCCGACATGACACACAACTCTTTCGAGAATGATTTCATATTCGGCGACGCAGTTGCAGTCTTCCAACTCTGCATGATCTCGCTCAGGAAGCCTCTTCCTGAGCAGTCAAACACGGTTACTGCCCAAGGTCGTGACGTGGCGTGCAGCGACACAGGATTCTCGTTCCACTTGTGTGTGTTCATAGAGGCCGAAGAATTGGAGGCGACTCGTAGTTTCTTGGGTCGGCCATGGAGGAACCACTCCCGGACGGTGGTGTTGAAGTCATTTATAGGCGAGGTGATTGACAAGGAGGGGTGGTTGGACTGGAACGGGAGGTCAGCGCTGGACACTATTTATTATGGGGAGTATATGAATATCGGGTCGGGTTCGGATGTTGCGGGTCGGGTCAAGTGGCCTGGTTTTCATGCCACTATTGAAGAAACTGAGGCTGTGAATTTCACTGTTGGAAGATTCATTAATGGGGATCAGTTGCTGCCATCCACAGGTGTCATTTACATTCCAGGCCTCGATGTTTATTGAGAATTGCTCGGATGGATTACTTATATCTCACATTTTATTTTCATACTTAAATTAGACAAATTGTGTTTCTTTTTTTTTTCAAGTGAAATTTCGCGATTTATTTTTAAATCAATCATTACAAATGGGGGCGTTTTATTATTCTGGAAGCACTGGAGCTTCTTCAAGCACACACAAAATCAAATTTTTATATAAAAAAAAATTCAATAAAAAAATCAAAAATTTAAAATTGTGTGTTTACACAAAATTCAAAATCAAGCAACCGTTTTATTCGTTAAAGCTCTCGAGCTTCTTCATCACGAAAGCACGTATCTTTTTCTCCATCTCAACAAAATGAAGCCACTGCCGCATTAGGTAGATGCGAAGATCCAGAGACCAATCATCACCTCCGCAAAGCTTAACAAAATGCATCATCATCAACGCCGACTCTCCTCCTCCTCCTCCGCCGCCGTCGTCCCCCTTCAAGAAGCTTGCGGCAAGCGGAAAAGAAACCCCAAGATCTTCGCTTTCCACACCTTCGCTTCCACTCTCTCCTTCTCCGGCGCATTTCGAAGCAACGTCAAAGACTATCTCCATCAATGCGCCGAAAAAGAAGACTACGATGTGCTGCTATCTATGCCGGTTTGGTGCACCTTGCTGCTTCATCATCCGGACAATCGAATCCTTCCGTTGTACACCGTCGAGGAATCCGTCGCTTCTTCTCCGAGAACTCCCTTCTGCGATCTCTGCCGATCTTCCGGTACTTCCCATTCCCTAATTTTACTCGAGGTTGTTTAATTTCTTACTTGGTCGATTTAGGGTTTCAATCCGTCTTAGGGTTTCTGAGTGAGTGCTTTCTTGCGTCCCGATCGAACAAGAGAATTGTAAAATTGGGTATCATGTCTATGAATCTTTGCAATCGGGTGTCAATTTGATTTGTTGAAGATCTTATTGACTGTGGCGTGAGGTTTATCAACTGGGTTTCTGATTTTTGGGTTTATGGTACAATGTGGATTGTGTTTTCTGGGTATGGTTCAGAATTGAGATGATGATGTATTTGATTTATTTTCTTGAATAGGTTGGAGTAACCATTTTGTGTCGAAAAGAAAGTACCATGTTATAATCCCGGCTGACAGGGAGTGGAATAAGCCCTTGAATGAGGATGCTCTTGATGATCAGAGTCATCTCTTACATGGACTCATCCACTGTAATGGCTTTGGCCATTTGATCTGCATCAACGGAAAGGAAGCCGGCTCTCGTATTCTCTGTGGCCGCGAGATCATGGATCTTTGGGACCGCATCTGCTCAAGCCTTCAGGTCAGGTACTAATATCACTCTCAGCCTTTTCATTCTGATAGAATTGTACAGCATTGAGAAATTTATTGTTACGATTATATGAGTTTTGCTTACTGCAGAAAAATTACAGTTGAAGATGTTTCAAAGAAAAGGGGTATGGACATGAGGTTGCTCCATGGAATTGCATATGGGCATTCCTGGTTTGGGAGATGGGGTTACAGATTTCACCGTGGGAGCTTTGGGGTGACTGAGAACTACTATAATAATGCAGTCGAGGCTCTGAGTTCCATTCAGCTTGATAAAATAATAAGTGATTTTTCTGAATGCCCGAAAATCAAGCAAGTCATTTCCCATTATAGATATGTGAGTGAAACTCAGTTGCTGACAATCAGAGATCTACTTAGATTCACGCTCACTCTCAAAGCTGCCACTCCTCATTTGAATCAGTCACCATCCGCTCATTTCGCTTCTATCAGCAGATATTCAGCTAGACAAGCAGCAAAAAGTGCAGTTCGCGTTAAGGAGATCGCAAAAACAAAGCCCACTGGTGCTAGGAGGTTCAGCGCTCTTGCTGGCATGGATAGTCGTTGGCCAGCAAGGAGGTTAGAGTATACAGCACAGGTTGTTGTTGATGCATTAAAACAGAAGAAAGAAGAGAATGGGCATAAATGCGACGGGGGGATGACTCGTCAAGAATTAAGAGATGCTGCTAGGATGCACATAGGCGACACTGGACTTCTTGACTATGTTCTGAAATCAATGAACAATGTTATCGTTGGAAGTTATTTGGTCAGACGAGCTGTGAACCCCACCACTAGGATTTTGGAATACAGCATCCGTGAGATTGGTGATAGCGAGCAAGGCCAATCCCAAGAACAATATGATGATGCTGATGAAAGTGACAGTAGTGATATCTCGGTGGATCAGGAGCCTGGTTCTGATTTGTACTCTGATGTGCAGATCCTGTACAAAAAAGTTCTGCTGGATTACCCTGGGTCAGACACATTTCAGTTGGCAGCACAGGCAGTTCTGCACAGTAAGATTTTTGTCAAGGAGTGGCCAGTTAAGGATGATGGTGATCAGTTGCTCAGATTCAGCTGCCATGTGAAGTCATGTCTAGAAGATTGTGAGGATGAGTCGTCAAGGAGGCTGCAACAGCCAGGTGAGGTGGTGTTGATCCCGCTGTTCTCCACCATTCGTGATCTGAAACGGGCTGCACAGATGGCAATAAGGGATACATATTGTTGTTTAGAACTATTTGTTGTAACTGAGATCGAAGGGATGGAAGACATGAAAGACGAGGAAATCATATTTGGGGCAGCTGAATCATCCTCGCAAGTCGTTGTAAAAGGGGTTGGAATTGATTTCGATAGTGGTTTGACATATGAAGCTGGCTCGGACAACTGGAAAGTAAAATGCAAATGTGGAGCTGTAGATGATGATGGGGAGAGAATGATTTCTTGCGACTCATGTGAGGTATGGCAGCACACATATTGTCTTGGGATCGACGACGCTGAGGCAGTGCCATCCCTGTTCCTCTGCCAGGAATGCTCCAGTCCATTGCTGACACCCAAAAATGAGTTTGGTTTTGAATTTGAACAGCCTGATCTGTTGCTGCTAAATCCAGGACTGGATCAGTGGCATTTTGAGGAACATTCTTTCGAGCAACTTATGGATCTCTCTGCTTCCAGAGTCTAGTAGAGTAGAGCAGGCAGATAATTGTTTGGCTTTCAACATATAGTGCTGCTTCAAACATATGATCATTCTATTCTTTTGATATACATTGTCCATGATTGTACATAATACAAACTGTGAAATACACGAAACACCATTCTTTCACATTGGGTTCTCTTCATGTTTGAATTGAACTGTGACGATCCAAAGGGATGATGACACTTTTGCTACAGAAAAATCGTTCTTGACAAAGGAAGTTAATTCAGTGGCAAATCTGAAATTAACTCGAAATTAATCGGAACGTGTAAGTTACAGAACGGCGTCGCTTCTTGGAGTTACTCATAGCCCTACTGAGGAACGATTTGTTTGTTGTTGTTTGGCGAACTCGAATCATCGCTAAATTGACACAGTCTCTCCTCTCTCTCTCTCTCTCTCCATCTGGCACGGATTGAGCCCTAGCGGCATTTTGGATTCCGCAACCATGGAAGGTAATCTCTTTCCATCATTTTTCTTTCTTACTTTTTTTAGTAGCTCGTTTCGGAGTTCGGACACTTCTTGTTGTGATTTTTTTTTCATTTTTTGACCAGCTGATGAGTTATTCTACCATTTTGCCAACTCGATTAGACTGGATTGCATTTTATACAGTCATAATTGATGATGCTATGTGAATTATGTTTCAACTGTGTAGCTGTTCCTGTCCAGGACACTACCTGTAACCACTATATGTGAATACTCTAATGCACCTGCCAATTTCTTAGGGTTTCAGTTTTTATCATGTTTTAATGCGATATAAGATATTTCTAAAGCATGCTCCTTGGAAGTTTTTTGCAGTCTTCAAAACATAATTTTTTGATTTTTGACCTTTTCCATAGTTTCGCTTTTCCTGTTGGTTATTCAACCTCTGTGAAAAACACATCTTACCAAAATGAGGCACTGATTTGTGCTCATTTAGCTTTTGCATCCCTTTATACGCTATTCACATTCCCTGCACCATTGCCTTTTAAAATGTTACAGCCTTCACTATTTCCTGTGTTTCATTTACAAGTGTAGGATTTATGACCCATCGCTTTGTCAGTTCATCATTTCATCACTTCTCTTTATGTTAAGATAAGACAGATCTGGTTTCTTGTTGGCTACGTCTGCTTACTAGAAACTTGCATTTGTAAGCTGCGTCACAAAACTAGCTATTTAGACCACACAGCCACAACAGAGTGCCGAACTTTGGGACTGTGTATTCCATGGCGTCTTTTAATAAATAGACAGTGAACCAACAAAGTTGTGTTTATGAAATACTACCGCACATTTCATATACGTTCATCAAGTAAATGATGCTGGTTACTCGTCTCCTTCTCTGCTTAGTAATTTGTTTGATACTACCTCGTTATCTTTCAGGTCTTTCAAAATGCTTTGTATTCAAAAGTCGTTTGCAAGAGTACGCGCAAAAAGCTGGACTAACCACTCCTGTTTATGAGGTTGTGAAAGAAGGTCCTTCTCACGAGCCTTCTTTTAGTGCAACAGTGGTTGTAGACAATAAGAGATATTGTTCGTTGCCTGGGTTCACTAATCGCAAAGCAGCAGAGCAGTCTGCTGCTGAAATTGCTCTTGTAGAATTATCTATTTCAGGACATATGAAGGAAACTATTTCTGCGCCAGTGGTAAGCTATTGCTTCTTTAGTTCGAACTTTTATGTACCAGTTTCCCCTTCCACATATTGTCGTCACAACAATGGTTGAGGGCATTATAATTACAGAAACTGTTAACCTGTGACTATTTATTCGGGCGTATTCCGCATTAGAAGTACATCATTATTAAACCAAACTGTCCAATATCCAGATTTAGTAAATGACCATAGGATACAGATTACAGAGTCAATTTCGAAGAATCTGTTAGTTATCTTTAAGAAGCATTGAGTATGTAAAACCAATTGTAAAACAAACGACTTCTAACTGTTGAATATTGCTTGGGCCAGGTCAACTAACAGAGGCGAACCACTGAATTACTGAAATGTGTGCTTGTGTTGTCATGTTGATAATGAAAACTAAAAATTTTAAATTAATGTATGTGCAAGTATATGATGGCAACTTGTCTTTTCCATCTCAACAAAAACGTGTCTAAAAGTAGCTAATTTCTTGTCGAGTAATTTATTTCAGATTTTAGAGGTTTTATATTGATGCATAGTAATAGTAAAGGTGTCACAGATTCACATACCCAATTTGTCCGATTGACAGATTGGTTCTGAAATCTTGTGTGATCAGCTAAGTAAGAAACCTGATTATTCAGGCAATTCCAAAACTATTTAGCAGCGTATGTGACATCTCTAGATAACTAACAGATACCGTATCTGCATTTCTTATGGAACTAGAAACTGTACCACAAAGATATATGGATATGCAGGTCACTGGTATGAAAGCTATATTACTTCTCTTGCTAAGAAATGTGAAGATATAGAAAACAATCTTTTACTTTGTGCATGGCCTAAGCTCTAATTTGGACTGCTGAGCGAGGAGGTATAAAATTTGCTTGATTTTCCTTGTGCCATTGTGTAAACACATGCTAAATGATTTTTATGTATCACTTGAGAAAGATTATAATTTATATATTTCTGTTTCTTAATTCAGTATACTTATGCCAATTGATTTTTTTGTTCCTTCCTAACGTGTTCCTGAAAAATTCTATATGGTCATCCTACCATCTAAACCTGTGCAATAATTTTTTCAGCATGAAATCGGGTTGTGTAAGAACATGCTTCAGGAATATGCATTGAAGATGAATTTTGCGATCCCGGTCTACACTTGTGAAAGAACTGAAATACCTGGCAAAGTAGGACACTTCACTTGTACCGTAGACATTGGAGGCACGAAGTATGTTGGGGGATTGGCAAGAACTAAGAAGGAAGCTGAGATCAAAGCTGCCAGAACTGCACTATTAGCCATTAAACACGTACCAGGTGATGATAGCGAGACTCCACGCTTAACAGTGATACCTATAAAAAGAAAAGTAGTGGAAAAACCTCCAAAGGCAAAAAAGAGTCATAAAAAATGTCTCGGAAAGAAACGCAAAAGGGACGGTGCTGCTGCTGTTGGTAAAGAGCAGGATGGACAATCGGAAATGATTGATTCTAGCCAGGTTGAGATTCAACAGCCAGAAAGCAAGATAGAAAAGAATTTGATCCCCGTATCTTGTTTGGAAGGGCAGAATGACTCTTCTGCACATGTAAGCTCTGACATCAATGATAAAACTACCGGAGCAATCGAAGTGTAAGTTGGCATCGATGAAGATCAAGGGTTGATTAGGAAGCTAAGGGTAATTTATGGAGAGAAGCTTTTATTTAATTGTTTTGATTTGCAGCTAATAGAACCAGTCTTCTGCTGCATCCTGGCTGAAAGATTGTATTTTGCGGCCTCTCTATGCTGTGATAGCTTTCACAGCAATCCATTGAATTTCTAATTTTAAACTTCATATTAGTGTTTTGCTAGTTGAAGATGTTTATATATTGTAATCAAATATTTGATCGAAATCTATTTTCATAAGGACCAACTGAAGTAAATTATATTTTACCGAAGACATAAACCTTTTGGATATCTTAATAGTGTGCTCTTTCTTTTGATTTGCACACAATGACGACGCAAGAAAATGCGAAACGATACTTTACTTGTATTTAGTGCTAAACGCGTATGTAGAAATGTAATTTTTTTCAAGGATATATTTCAACTCTTCTTCTTCTTATTATATCTAAAAAAAGTATCAGTATTTGTTGAGGATGTGAACTCCATTGGTTTTAAATGCGTCTTCGCCCCCGTCAATAAATGTTTATTTTGAATGTAACAATTTAGATAAATACGCAGTCTCGTTATTAATTTTATAGTTTTTAAAATAGATTAAATATATATTAGTATATTGCTATGGCTAGACAGAGTTAGGATCATGTGTGAAATGACAGTTTTGGTGAGAAATGAGAAATTTTAATAACCGTTGGATTACTCATTAAACGGTCCTGATTTAACTAAATATTTGGATTAATTTTCGGATTAAAATCCTAAATAAGGGTCTAAGCGTCATTTTGTTGTTAATAATTTTATCTAATTTCCTAATTTGTCGCCTTTCATCATCGCACACGATGAAATCGGCTCACAAACCCTAAACCCGTTCGTCGCCTTCGTTTGTCGTTCGTCACTGTGTGAAGATGAGCACATCTGCCGATTTTGGTCTGGATAATCACTTAGTCGGATCAGAAGTATTTTGAGCCGATTTCATATCTCGGATTCGGTTCGGATTTCGCATGGTGTCTCTCGGCACCCGTTCAATTGCTCCGCCAGATTGATTTCCATGTCATCGTCGGCTCGATCTCTCGGCACCCATTCAATTGCTCCGCCTAATTGCTCCGCCAGATTGGTCCGCCAGTTTGAGTTATTTAGTTTAGATACGCATTTTACTTTTTTTGTTTGATTTTTAAGTTGTTGGAATGTTTGGTTCATTATTTGGAAACACAATTTGGAGTGTGGCTGAGTTGGCCTAAGTGCTGGTTTGGTCAATTTTCAGTTTGGTGAGAAATGCCGAGGAAATTGAGTTACAATTTTCAGTTTGATAGATTTAGATTGCTGTGTTTTTTTATGGATGAGGTTTAGGTGCTGTTTTGTTTGGATTAATATATATGCGATGACGATGGGGGGTAAGATGGAGGAGAAGAGAACGGGGTGTAAGATGGAGGAGAAGAGAACGGGGTATGTCGAAGAAGAAGAGGAGGAAGAAGAGGTTATGGAAGATGAGGATGAGCCGAGGCTGAAGTATCAGAGAATGGGAGGGGCGATGCAAAGACAACTGCACTGCAATTGTTATAGTCTTCAGACACAAATGATGAGAGGGCTGCACTCTACTACAGCACACAGCCTTTGTTTTTTTTTATAGTAACATAATGATGTAACATCCTCAGTGCTATAAACTAATAAACTTGAAAAGTGTTACGCATTTTGCACATACAATTTAGTCATGTTTTGGTCCTTTAACCGAGAAAGTGTTACGCATTTTGAATATAAAGATACGCATTATAAAGTTACTCATTTTGAATAGAAAGATACGCATTATAAAGTTACTCATTTTGAATAGAAAGATACGCATTATAAAGTTACGCATTTTGAATAGAAAGATTCGCATTTTAAACACCCAATGAACAACACCTGCCTGTTTTGTCTTTACAAAATCAAATTCAATTGTTTACAATTTCTTCTTCAAATGGAACACAATTTGTCGTAAGATACAGAACAAACTCTGTTTACATCACAATGAGCAACATTAAAAAAATTATCAGTTTTTCATAATGATATGATATCTATTTGGCAGCAGCGCAAGCAACCATGGGCACCATCTCTCTTTTGTTACAGTGTCCTTCCAAACGTGGATCAACTAAAGAGTCAAAATTCTCTTTTTCCATAGCCTGCATGAGCTGAGGTCTTGCCTGCAACAGAAGAGGTTCAAATTATTTTGGTTCTAAGAAAAGAATGCCTTTTCTTTAAACAACAATGTCAGGAGCAAGTAAAGAAATGACATTCAGAATTAATCGTAAGTGCTAACTATGAATGAGCACTTGAGTATTAATCTTATTGAATGCACAGCACAAATAATCATTGAATGACCCATGACAGAACATAGCGAAGCAATAACTCACCCAGTCTACTAAGCCATCAGCATTTCATTTTAAAATAAAAGTTAGCAGTTTAATGCAGCAAGTAGCAGAATTAGGAAAAAAACAAAGTTTTTTTTGTACCATATTGCGTTTTACAGCAAGTAGCAGAATTAGGAAAAAATTTCGACATGGAACGCATTTTACAGTCATTGAAAAGCTACGCAGTTACGCAGTTATGTATGAAATGAAAAGCTACGCAGTTACACAGTTATGTATGAAATGAAAAGCTACGCAGCTACGAAGTTATATATGAAATGCTACGCAGTCCACAGTTAATGAAAAGCTTGAAAAGCTACGCAGTTAATGAAATGCTACGTAGTTACGCAGTTATATATCAATGAAAAGCTACGCAACTACGCAGTTATATATGAAATGCTACGCAGTCCTCAGTTATATATGAAATGCTACACAGTCCACAGTTATATATGAAATGCTACGCAGTTATTTATGAAATGCTACGCAGTTATATATGAAATGCCATGCAGTTATATATGAAATGCTATGCAGTTATATATGAAATGCTACGCAGTTATATATGAAATGCTACGCAGTCCAATTAAATAAGAAACAATGATACGCATTTTCATATATAACTCTACGCAATCTAGCTTTTAATTGGAATTTACTTCAACTTGTCATAAACCCGTAAACACAACTGAAACATTCGTACAAGAGCAGATGATTTATGCAAACTGCTAGAAAACATCTTTTTGACAAAACCCAATTATAGTTAGAAAGCATCAGATCTCAATTCAACAACCAAAAGCCAAAACCCAAAACTCAAAGCATCAGATATCAAACTCAACAACAAAAACCAAAAAAGAATTATGAAAAACCAACAGTCATCGTCGTCGCAGTCGTCGCCTTACTGTCATCGTCGTCGCCACTGTCTCGCCGCATCCAGTCGCCTCTGTCCGTCGAACTCTTCGCCTCGACTCAGTTTCGAATCGATTTCAATCCGTGGTATAGAGATATGCGGGAGACAAAATCGGGATTTAGGTTTTTGACTATATTTTTTCTTCCTAATTTGCCCTTTAAACGTATTAATTAATTAAACAATTACAAATTTTAATTTAAAACAAGCATAATCTTAACCATTAATTGTATTGATCGGACGGATATTATAATTTCTTATTTCTCACCAAACCAGCATTTCTCACCAGAACCGCACTCTGGCTAGACATTTCATTTATAAAGTCAAAATCTTGTGTTTGATCATAATGTTTTTGCACTTGATTTTACAATTTCTGGATCTGCCACTTGTTGTTGTAGTATAAATAACATAATATTCATAATTGATAATCTTTACTATGAAGTGAAGTCGATTTGATATTGGGATATATAGATAGGGTTAATATAAGGCACAAAGTTGATTTTTGGTACAAACGACAAAGTTCGTCAAAATCGACCTATAGTTCGTCATTTTTCCATATAATTCGTCACCGAGAAAATGCAAAAAAAAAATCAGGATTTAATCTCATCCATCAAAATCACAATATCAAGGACTATTGATTTGTTTATATTTTTTTACAAAAAAATCAAATTTGTACTTGATCTTTTTCTAATATTATACGAGGAACAATATTATTTATTATGAGTTATGACAGCCAATTTTTCCAATACTAGGAGGAACTTGATAGCAAATTTTTACTTTAATGCCATTTTTTTCATGCGTATATATATCTGATTTTTTGGTCATACAAGAATGCATTTAATTCTTACATTAACTGACGTTCATTCATTTCATGGAAAAGGTAGAAAATTTAATCACTTCTCCATGGAAAACAATATCAAAACGTGTTAATCAATGTGTGTGCGATGAATTTCACATTATTGTTTACCAACAAAAAAAAAAGATATGGAATTCGATAACTAGGTAATTTCATTGCCAGCAGGAACCAGAAGGTAAATTTAGATCTTATACGTTTTTGTTCTTGCTTATATTTCACAGTAACATAACCAGGCGTTTAATCTTTTTCATGTCGAATTTTTTTCATTATATTCCTAAAAATCAATTGAAAATTACAGAGTAATGGTATGTCTCTTGCTCCAATTAAGTTCGATTCAATCCTTCACTTTTCATAATATTTGAGCTGTAAATCGCAACTCGCAATTATCCGTAACTCGTTTCGATGATCTTGATTGCAGGTTTGCAGAACATCATCATAGTCTCATATCGACTTATATCCAGTGTCAGGAATTTATAACTTTCTGCGTCGTAATAAGCATTGTGAGTCGTCTATACATATCAGTGCTTTTGTTGATCAGTTTTCATACGTTTCTGTTAAATTGTAAAATGGTCTACAATACTACTCTCAAAACCATAACATACATGATGATACAAATATATATATCATTCAACTTTATTTGTCTCCTTTGTTGTTAATTTATATATCGCCGGGACTGGGCGGATATGGTAGCCTTGACTGGTCTACCTAACAAGGCCTGCAGGCATGCACTCCAACCCTCGCTCAAGGGCCCAATTGCACATGGCATGATTAATGGGGAAATCCTTGAGTGGGTTGTTGGTGGCAGGGATTGAACCCATGACCTCCGCCCTTTAACATGTCCTTGAAGGGAACATGATAACCATCTTTGTCTTGCTTATTTTTATTTCTTGTAACTTATTATTTGGATTTGATTCGCAACAAAGCTTTCAGTCCCATTACCCGGTTTCGCTAAAAATTTACATTGGGAAAACTTTTTATTGAAAAACGCTTTTATTGGGAAATTTTTTACTACAAAATGAAATCCTTACACATATTGTGGTTAGAAACTGCTAACTAGTATTTTCTTAAGAGCATCCCCACCATGATCATTTGAGTCATGAAAAAGAATCATGGGAGGTGACTAAAAAAATCATGCACTCCCTTCATGATTTTTCTAGTCATAAAAAATGTCATTCCATGATTTTTGTTTTTTAGTTTTGGTCTTGAGAGTTGAACCAATACTAATGTGACACATGTCACTCGTCAGAACTTTATCGGTTTAAATCCAGATTTTGCAACGCATAAATCTTGAAAATTACAAAGTATTAAAAAATAGAATAATCACCAATATTCATAATTTTTGAAGATCTATAAGTAAGATATATTTTGATATTTGTATGCTTGTACTTATGTAGAAATAAGAGAGAGAGAGTGATGATGGACTTTATGTTTGGTCATGAGTGGGATATCCATGAACAAATAGATAATGAGTCGTGACTAGATAGAGATAAGTGGATGAGAGAGATGGATGACAAGTTTTTTAGTCATGGTGGAGATGCTCTTAGAGCCATTTTGAAACGTAACTTTCCCAAAGATTTTCGATTTCTTATCCCAACTATTATTTTAAAAAATAAAACTTTTTATCCCAGCCATTGTTTATTATTTAATTATATTTTTATTTGGATCCAATACAAACTTTTCCTAGTTTTTTTGCATGAGTAAAATGACTTTTCCATTTATTTTCCATTTTTCTTTTCCCTTCATTTATTAACATTTTATTCCATCCATCTGATTTTTTAAACTATTTTACTAGCTAGCTAATATAACACATTTGTATTCTCGTTTGGTTGCCAAAGTGAAATAGGGTCCAAGCAGAACAAAATGGCACAATGGAAGATTGTTGTTACAATTTTCCTTGTCCTAGTGTCCACCGTTCTTGCCGAGGCTGCATTAGAACGCAAACACTCGAAAAATAATGGTACCCGCCGGGGTCACCACCATCACCATCACCATCACAAGGGAAGACAATGGGCTGTTTTGGTGGCTGGATCAAATGGTTACTCTAATTACCGACATCAGGTATCCGCTATTAAAATTTTCTATCAATGTTATGAAAATCCAGTTTCACACCAAGGTCCTCGGTCTTGATTTATTTCAGGCAGATGTTTGCCATGCTTACCAAATTTTAAAAAAAGGCGGGCTCAAGGACGAAAATATCATTGTGTTCATGTACGATGATATCGCGTTCAATGAAGAAAATCCAAGGAAGGGAGTTATTATTAACAAGCCTGACGGCCCGAATGTCTACGAAGGAGTTCCTAAGGTCTGAATATCTAATAAGCACATGCACAGTTCTGCATCCTGTTTCTCTTTTCTCAAGCGAGTCACGTGAAGTACAATTATTTCATATAATGCAGGATTACACTGGAGAAAATGTCACAGTTCAAAATTTCTTAAATGTTTTGTTAGCAAATAAATCAGGTCTCACTGGTGGTAGCGGAAAGGTTTTGGACAGTGGCCCTGATGATCACGTTTTCATTTACTATTCTGACCACGGCGCCCCAGGACTTGTCGGTTGGGCTATGCTTACTTTTTTTATTTGTTTTTTTGCGAAAATGTGAAATTTATTAGAGATCTTATTTATTCAAGTTTACACAAGTTGGTATGCTACTTTTTTTCTATTTGAAAATCTTTTATGTTCAATATTATTTTCAGAGATTCCAACCGGTATAATGTTCGCTAAAGACTTCATCGATGTTCTAAAGAAGAAACACGAAGCAAGATCCTATGCGCAAATGGTAAACACATATATTCGACTTTACCCTGTCTTGAAACTTCTGAAATATACATGAACAGTTATGTAGTTGATTTTGATAGGTGATATATATGGAAGCGTGTTTTGCTGGGACAATGTTTGAGGGCCTTTTGCCTGAAGATTGGAACATATATGCTACAACTGCATCCAATGCAACTGAGCTGAGCTACGCATGTTACTGTATGGAACAAGGAGAATATAACAACACTTGTTTGGGTGATTGTTATAGTGTCTCTTGGATGGAAGTCAGGTATGTATCTTATCTTAGCATTTGACTTTATCTAAATATATTTCTATTTGGCAAAAAGAAAGGTCAGAAGAATCAACCTGTTAAAAAAATTCTATCATTGTACTGACTTGCTATGTATATATTTGGTCAGTGAAACACACAATTTGAACAACGAAACTCTGGAGGAACAATTCCAAGTGGTAACATATTGTGTGACTTATTTCACATCAAGCAATGAATTGAAAAACTGAATGGAATACAGTAAATAAAATTTATTATATCCGTAGGTAAAGAACAAGACAGTTGACTCTCATGTGACGGAGTATGGAAATAAGACTCTAGCTGCTCGTAGTTTCGTTAGCGCATTTATGGTTTCGAAGTCTCGAGGAAAAAATGCTACCGTCAAGGTCAATGATTCCCGAAGCTCACAATCGCACCTGAAGCTCTCTCAACACGATGTTGAACTTCACCGCCATCGTCAACAGGTAATCAATCGATGAATCTCTTGTGCATCAGTGTTACAACTTTCATTACATTTACAGAATTTTTATTTTTATATATAATGCAGTAGAGTTGAGATCTGGTGAGAAGGGCTTGTTAGATGAGAAATAAGAAATTTTAATAACCACTCGATCAAAATATTAAAAGGTTGAGATTAATCCGAATTATAATTATAATTCGTATTTAATTAATACTAAATACACTTAAAGGGCAAATTAGGAAAAACGAAATCAATCTAAACCGAAATCCCACTTTCCACTCGCGGTCATCAGTAAACCTTCATTCTGTATTTGGAAATTAATTGTTTATTTAATAATTAAATATTTAATATTCAACCTAATGAGTGCTACAAATTTTGTTTTAATTGCTTCGCATTTTAGTCGCAAAGCAGCAAAACATGACTGTTACAAATTTTGTTTGTAATTGCTACGCATTTTGGCCGTAAAGCACCAAAACATGAATGCTACGAATTTTATTTGTAATTGCTACGCATTTTAGTCGTTAAGCACCAAAACATGACTACTACGAATTTTGTTTGTAATTGATACGCATTTTATCCAACTTGGTCTGTTACGAATTATATGTATTAATCTACGCATTTTATCCAACTTTGTCTTTCAAGGCCGGCCTTCACGACCTACTCGTAATAATAGGGATTAGAATTTGTGTATATTGACATATTTGCCCTTATTTAAATTTTAAATATATTTTGATATACATAATATTCAGAAATTTGAGAGCCGCTCGATTTAAGATCCAACAAGTACAAATATTTCTTATTTCTCATGAAAAATGTTATTTCTCATATGATCCTAACTCTAATGCAGTATGACATTGCTGCGGAAGGGTCAGAGGAGAAGAGCGATGCGATGAAAAAGCTAGATAGTGAAACTCAGAGGCGAGGGGAAATTGATGGAAAAATGAACGGAATTGCAGCTGCATTATTTGGGTCTGAAAGACGTTCGAGTATGCTCACAAGTGTCAGAACTGCTGGAAAGGCTGTGGTTGATGATTGGGATTGCCTGAAAAGCATGTTGAGGATTTATGAGGAGAGGTGCGGGACACTAACTAGTTATGGCATGAAATACACTGCTTTGTTCGCAAATATGTGCAACGCGGATATCAATGAAGACGAAATGGCATCAACTTCAGCTCATATCTGCACTGGAAGCAGGGCATGATGATATGATCATCCCAATAAATTTGTGTGTTTGTTTGTTATTACATAAGAATATTATATGGTCGTAGGAACTTTTTTGCAGTTTTTTCAATTTCGGCAAATTGATTCATTTTTATTCATTTTCGTGGAAATTTTTTGGTACGGAATGAAAATTGAGAGGAAAATGAAGTTTCGGATTTGGTTTACTATGGAAAACTTTATTAAAGCAAAATGATTCAATTTAAACTTTTCCCAACATTTTCAAGGGGAAAATTACTTTCCCTTTCCCTTTCATTTTCCATTTTATTTTCTTTCCACCATATTTTTCATGATCCAAATGTAGGGCTTCATAAATTTACCCCCTGCATGGTTGCAGGAAAATTAGTGGGAAATTAAAGTTTTGAGGATGGAAAACAAAATCAGCCTATTTGGTTAGAAAGAAAACAAAAAGGGGGAAAAAGTAATTGGAAATTAGGTCAGAAAATTGACTCAATTTTCCTCAATATATTTCCCCCAAAAATTGAGAAGAAAATCAAAATCCACAATTTGCAGCGATCCGAAATCGTCATCGATACTCATCCAAAAAAAAATCGTCATCGATTGAGTCAATTCTTTCTTCATCGATTCCAAAACCCTAACCCAAATCGCCCTCTTCATCTCTTTCTTCTCCAGATGTCGCGCTTTACAGCGGCGTTCGCGGCGTTTACTCCTCCAACCAAACCCTAAATTCCACTCGCGTACGTTCGTTATCTCCGCTGTTTCTTTTCGTTATCGAACTTGTAGTTGATTTCTGGAGCTTCGCTGACGTATTTCATTTTTCTAGATTTGGTTTGAATTTCCGAGAGAAGAGAATCGAAATGAGTGAGGCAACAGCCGGCGGTTTGAAGGGGAAGAAGAAGTGGGTTTTTTTTTGTATAAGTTATCTTTTTCTTTCCATGTTAATTTTTTTTATAAACCAAACACGGTGTCATTTTTTATTAAATTTTCTATTATTATTTTTCATGTATAACCAAACATGGAAAAAAAGAAAATTTCATTTTCCATAAAATTTTTTTACTATTTTCTGCCCAATTTTCTTTTCTTTACACTTTCTTGCAACCAAACACAGCGTTAGGATCAACTGAAACTCGTATGTGACATAATTAATTTTAAGTGCGTTGGTCGATTAAATGCTTTGCCATTGCAAGAACAAGGAAGAAAAAAAAAGAGTCTGATCATTGTCTATGGGTTTAATTTTGTCTACTTTTTTTTATGTATAGTGGAAGGGTAATTTAGTCCAAATTCCATCAACAATATGTGATGGAAAAAAGTTAATTCCAAACTGATCTGCTAATTACTCCCCTCCAACGCTCTAAGCCTTAGGGTGTTGGAGTGGAGCTCTCTGTTCTACTTTATTAAATTGGTCGTCTCATACTCTCATAAGATGAAACTCCAAAACGCACATGTGCATTAAAAATATGTGACAGAAAAGGAACTTCAAGACATTATTTCAAAAAACAAAATAAACCGCAAGGTCCCATTTGAAGGTTTGCAGGAATGAAAAGAAAATTTAGAGAAAAAACATAAATTTATGTTCCATCTGTTATAATAATAAAAAACTCAAATAAAATAAAAGCATCAACTGACGAGCACAACTGAGGAGGATAAAATAAAATAATTCCATCGTATTTTCCGTGACCTAAAGGGAGGGCAAGCGGATCAAAGCTAGACGCCCCAAACCACATTCGCAGCAAAATGCCATATCAAAAGTAAGACAATATAAAGTCTAGTCAGCAGCTGATCCAATGCTTTCTTTTCGCCATTGTCAGAATGATGAACTTTTTTTGATTGGTTATGAATGACATACACATATCAAAATTATCATGAGACTTTTAGGATGAGTGAGAAAATGATGGAGAGGGAGGGATGATCATTTTTCTTTTATCATTGCTTGATCTTAAAGGTTTGAATGAACATCAAAATATCATAATTTTCAACAAAAAAAAAAAGATGAATCAAAAATTCAAAATATGATATTTTACATATACTAAACGGCATCTTTCAACTCAAATTGGCACAGCACTAGAGGGTAGAGACACCACACCAAACTAGAAACAGAGAAGGACAACTGAGGAAGACATCATGAACACATAGACCACAACCAAGAAGCCAAAAATACAGACCCCAATTCCTCTTAAACTTGCCAAAATAGCTCTCTCATCAGGCTCCTGGTACTGAATCTCAAACTCCCCATCTTCTTCATCTCCAAATCCCCACTTATCATTATCCTCTCCCTTTAGCTGCCTGAGTTTCTCAGTAGCTAAACATAAAGTAAGCTTGTGACATCTTCTCTGATACTTTAAACCCATTGATGCAACTGATGGGTTGTGAGACGGAGACGTAGAAGATGAGGTGGGAGAGTGAGAGGAATGTTATGGGGATCCAGCAGTGTCTGCATTGGAGCTTGGTGGAGTGGTGTGTGAGAGTGAAGAGGAGTAAGGAGAGGAAGATGAAGAAGAGGTGGAAGAGCTTTCAGAGGTACTTTTTTTTTGAAGATCTATTGCTTTTTTCTTCTCCAGGGTTTTTTCAAAGTGGAGATGGATGAGGGTGTTTAGGCTTTGGAGAGCTGATATCTCTTTGGGGATTGACTGGTTGTGGGTGGCTGTTGTGGTGTCATATTGTTGTTCCATTGATGATTGGTAAAAGATATCTTCTTCTGGGAAGAGATGGATAGAGAATTTTCACAATCTCCACTCGTACGGTTTTGTTGTATATAAATTGGTGAATTGAGTCATTGACTTGTCAGTGTCCAACTTCTGTACAACTTGTACCCATCAAAAAAAAAAAAAAATTGGTGAAGTCAATGTTGATTGGGAAATGGCACAACACTATTGCCAGCTTTCGGTTCTACTGGAGTTAAATAATGCAGTGGAGTAATGGTAACTTTTTTTTTTTAATAATGGCACAACAGTGAACAGTCGACACTATTGCCAGCTTATGATAAAATTCATTCCTTGAATATAAGGACCATTGCACAAACTCATCAATAATGATCAGGCAACCACCCTGAAAGTTCAATTTAAAATCAAGAACAAAACGAAACATAAAATGACATACCAGTTCAGTTTTTAGCAATTCTCTATAAATCAATAACCTGTAATTTACATTCTCCAAACTGCTATTTGTTTCCCAATTGCATAATGAAATCTCAAAAGGTTTAATCTTAATTCAATTTAACTGTAAATTCTTTTGTTTTTTTAGCATCTGTAAAATCAAGTCAACGATGACCACGGAAACCTATTTCACCAAACAAGTTAACACTACAAAAGTGACAGCGCGGTATTAAATACCAAGTGAATGAAAGTTCTGAGATTCATGCATACTAGGATTTTGCTTGATTGCATCAGAACACTCCCTTGCATTACAATCAATAGATATTTGATATTAGCAAAACATTGTCAAAACCAACAAAACAAAAAAAAGAAGAAAAAAAAAAGAGGACAATTCCTTAAATAAACACTGGAGAAGGTCAATAGAAACATAAAATGAGGAAGATAAATAAAACTCCACAACAATTTTCTTACTTACTGCATAACGCATTAACCCTGATGGAAGGCTTCTTCCATTTTCGACCGGGGACCACCAATCACCGGAAGCCTACAAGACTCGGCAGATGGATGATAACATGTGATTACACATGCCCTGAATAGCATACTGCATCCAACATCTACCATATCATACCAATCGACTCCACATGACTCGGGACACGAAAAAAGACAGACAAATGATAGGATAGGAACTCACAAGAAATCAAACCGAACTTAGAAGCACTTCCTGTGGACAATTGATGGACCGGACTCGTCGTATTCACCCTTTGAGATCCACATCTAAATCACCAAAAATGAAAAGTGTCTAAGTGATCATAATCAAAACAACGAAGCGATGGTGGTCCCTGTTAAGGAAAATAATGTTCACCTGCTGGAAGGTGCTGAGCGAAGCAAGGATAGATCCACCAATCCACACACTATACTTCCTCTCAGGTGGTGCCACAACCTTGATCTTCATGCTGCTAGGAGCAAGAGCTGTGATTTCCTTGCTCATCCTGTCAGCGATGCCTGGGAACATCGTAGTACCACCGCTGAGCACAATGTTACCGTAGAGATCCTTCCTGATATCAACGTCACACTTCATGATGGAGTTATATGTCGTCTCGTGGATTCCTGCAGCTTCCATTCCAATCAAAGATGGCTGGAAAAGGACCTCTGGACACCTGAATCTCTCGGCTCCAATGGTGATGACTTGTCCATCAGGCAATTCATAGTTCTTCTCCACTGACGAGCTGCTCTTTGCTGTCTCCAGCTCCGCCTCATAATCAAGTGCAACGTATGCAAGCTTTTCTTTCATGTCACGGACGATTTCCCGCTCAGCAGTGGTTGTGAACATATAACCTCTTTCAGTAAGGATCTTCATGAGAGAATCTGTAAGATCGCGGCCTGCAAGATCAAGACGGAGGATGGCATGGGGTAGGGCGTAACCTTCATAGATGGGCACAGTATGACTCACACCATCACCAGAATCCAGCACAATACCTGTTAAAATGATTGATCACATTAGTGAACCCTCAAACAGATTACCTGATACGTAAATTATTTCAGGTAGATAGATCCATTGCATACCAGTTGTACGGCCACTAGCATACAGGGACAAAACAGCCTGAATGGCGACATACATAGCAGGCACATTGAAGGTCTCAAACATGATTTGAGTCATCTTTTCTCTATTAGCTTTAGGGTTCAACGGGGCCTCGGTCAGCAGCACAGGGTGCTCTTCTGGAGAAACACGGAGCTCATTGTAGAACGTATGATGCCAGATTTTCTCCATATCATCCCAGTTGCTGACAATACCATGCTCAATCGGATATTTCAAAGTAAGAATACCTCTCTTCGATTGGGCTTCGTCACCAACATAGGCATCCTTTTGACCCATTCCAACCATAACTCCGGTATGTCTTGGTCTACCCACAATACTAGGGAAAACTGCTCTTGGAGCATCATCACCGGCAAACCCGGCCTGAAATGATAGTCATGCAGCATAAATAATTCATCTTAAAATGATAAACAAAATTAAAAGACTAAGCAACTGTAAAGCCTTGATGGTGTTTGCTCACCTTGACCATTCCAGTACCATTGTCACAGACAAGAGGCTGAATGTCTTCAGAATCAGCCATCTTAGCAAAACTGCAATGATGGAGAGATGTAAAAAAAACAAAACAAACTAATAGTATCTTTCTTTAATACTTAAAAGTTGAAAACATAAAAACTGGATAGGCCATGTATATGACTGGAATTCCATTAAAAATTTTTTTGAAGTAATGAAAAAATCAGGAGCTCAGCTATGACTGGAAAATCCAAACATGACATTATAAGAATTTGCTACTCAACAAATTAATGAATCGGTTACACGAAAAGAATTAGGCAAAAGCTAGGATAAGGATAAAGGTGTAATATTGGTTCACTATACTGTAAATCGCACTAACAAAATCAAATGTAACAATATCTGTGTATGAATGAGTAAATAGGAATCTCTTTATCGGAAATCAGCTAGCTGACTGAAACTTGCAACCACAGGATCCAGATCTAACATCATCAACCGCAGATCGGTACTCAAAAAATCAAATCGAAGACTAGTAGACAAATATGATCGTAAAAACAGAAATGGAAACCATACGAATTAGTCGAAACTGATAGCCGTAAAAACTTGTGTTAAAAAAGACGAAGATATAGAGAATGTTTGGGTTCAGATCAGAGATAAGCTGACCTCGGGGAGAGAAGATCGCGGATGAATCTGCGGAAGCCGACGGACGAAGTGACGGGAATCGGATCTTTCTCTCTCTACTCGTCGCCTTTGTAATGTAAATTTATGTTTTATGAGCCGAGTATTTCATAATTTACGAGTTCATCCTTTTTATGGAATGTAATTTATTGATTGTATTTTTAACATTACTTTCTCTTTATTATTATTTTTATCTATACTTATCTCTTTATTTGTTTTTTGATGAAATTTACTTTATCTCTTTATTGATAATCGATAATCGATAAGGAGTTAATATTTTTACTATAAATAATTTTGCATTTTGATTTTTTTTATATCTTTGTAGTAGTCGGATTTATAAATTATAAAATGTTCGATATAGAATTTAATAATACAAAGTGGGCTAGAAATATTTTTTACCATTGGCAAGTCTCATAAGTTTAGGGCATATGGAGCGGTAAGGAGGGGAAGCACCTCTCACGCTAGGCACCTCCTCATCTCATCGACTCATCCTCTAAATCAAGCATAAAATTAGTAGGAAATACTATTTTAAGTGCTACTTTAGAACTTATGATAGCACCTCCTACGTCAAATAAATAAAAATTTATGTAAGTGATCGCTTTTGCCCACAAGAATGTCACTTTGATAAAGCGATGAATTATTGAATATCTCTTTGCCAGAAGGATTTTCTATAGAAGATTGCCCCTATTGAAACTGAAAGCGGTCTCGCAAGCCTCTTCAAGCTTCGATTGATCGCTTTCATTGTGAGATTGTTCATAACAGATCAAAGTCGACTTTCACAACGATAAGTAATTAAATCATATGATTCATCTTCTCGAGTTAGATCAACTAGCTAAGCAAATCTATTTCTCAATTTCATAAAATTATAACAAAATGAATTATAAATTGGGAACCCAATTAGATTTGGGCTCGTAATTTCACACCATCAATGTTGTGGACGAACTTCTTTCAAATAATTGACGCAGTCGAAGTAATAAATATCTTCTTTTTTTCGATTCAGATAAGTAATAACTATCTTAAGTCTGACTTTCACAACAACGAGCAAATTCTCTCACAAGACTCGAACATGTTGAGCCATACCAATTCCGAAATCTAACTTACTACTCAATTTTAAAAATTGGTAACAAATTGAAGTCTGAACTGATAATCGAAGTACATTGGTGGTAGAAAACAAATCAAAACCTCAAAATATAGCACAATAAGAAAAATATATAGCACCTATATTGATCCTTCATATTGATATGCCAAAATGTCAAAAATAAACGCATCAAAGTTTTAATTCATGCTATGAGACAACGTAAAAAATCATTTGCAGGCAGTTGAAATTGCGATTGTGAACATAAAACATGGAAACTGATTGGAGTTGATAAAAAAACTTCGTACATTAACCGGACATGAACAATGCATTGTGTAACAAATAGACTAATATCTAAATATTTTAATATATCATTTTTGATAGGAAGAGGGATGAGACAATTAATAAGGAAGGGGATGTATTAGTAAACAAGGATGATGCAAGACCTAAAGTGTGGCGTGTGTATGAGAGGAAAAAATAAGAAACATATTGCCAAGGAAGTGTGACTGCCCCTGTGACTGCCTTGCTGGCAGTCAGTTACAATAATCTTCCATTGAAATAGTGCAGTAGGAATCAGTTATGTTTTAGGATGTTAGCAGTTGGTAAAAGATAAGACAGGAGAAATCAGTTTTCTCTGGAGGAGGAGCCTTGCTCTGGGTTAGTATTTAGTGTTTTCCTTTATTTCAAGATCTCTGCTCTATCAATTTTCCTCTCTTATATTCAAAACAAAACGTGAAAGTAATACAGTACAATTTAACTCGATTATATGAACAAGAAATGAGGACACTTAGCAAACATATCAAGAAGTAAAATTTTGAGCTACTGAACAATAACAAGAGTTGATAACCAAAACAAAGAAAGCGCGTTGTACTTAGCACTGCATCATTTCCTGGTTATTTGATGTCATTCTCAATCACACTCCGATAATCTTTTAACCTCATAAGATTCTCCATGATCAAGCTCCAATGATCATAATGGCCATCGAATTTGTGCACACACTGTGCCGTTCAATTGCGGCTCTACGCTGCCATTTCTCCCACATAATTGTTTAACTCTCCTATTTACCATTCAAAACTAACTTTTATCTCAAAATCAGGCCCTTTTGAAAGTTCTGATACCAAATGTGAAAAACTTGGCACTTTCTTTAGCCCGCTGAGGAAGTGAGCCTTGGTGAAAGTTATAATTTATAGCACACACGTTGACTATATAAAAGCCTTAGAACATGCATAAATACAATATAAGGTAGCTACTCTTTCAACAACTACTTAACATAACCATAAAACCTAACCTATTTCCTGAAAATTAGGAATTGTTAATAACGGATCTGCCACGTTGCTATACCGCATTCCAAATACGAGGGCTATATGGTTTGTAACTAAAATTGCATAGTTTTAGATTTTCATTTTATCTGATGAATATACTTCTTGCATGTTGTTGATTCACTTGTGGATATTTTCTTTAGGATTTTTCTTTAAGCAACGTATCTTATTCGCTTCCATCAAGAATCCCCTCTATAATTTCTGGCACAAACTCCGTCACTGCCATGCCCACCTCTTCTCTTAGGTGCTGTTTGATAGAGCTGAAAAAAACTTTATTTAATTTAATTTAACTTTACTGAACTTTATTTAACTTTACTTAACTTTACTGAACTCAAAAAAAATAATTTTTTTGAATAAAGGTGTTTAATTTAAGCTTTTAATCATGTTAAACTACAAAATTAAAATCTGAAAATTTTTATTTAATTTAATTTAACTTTATTTAACTTAATTTAACTGAAAAACATGAAATTTAAGCTCTACAGAACAGACCCTACTCATTAATTTCCATGTCCAACAACTAAATATACTACTTTAGGCTCCATTGATTAACTCATTAGCTCTTATACACCGGTCTCTATGCAATTATGTATAACTTATAAAAAAATTGAAATAGAACTTCTAATCTCTTTTATTTACCTTCTTCCACTTAACTAAATTTATTACTCTTTTCATTAAACAACTTTCATGACTCATAAATCTCTTTTTAATGATGTTTCACTCTTTTTTGTTATTTCTTCTGTTTTTTTTCGTTTTTTTGTTTCACTTACATTTCAGCTTCTTAGCTTCATAATTTAGTTTCTTTGGAAGTTATCCAGATGTTGGAACACAATCCTTCTACAATATGTCCCACCTGCCTCCTTTAATTTCTCTTCCCTTGGTGTCTCAACATTTACTGATTCTTTGTTGTGTGATTTTGAGTGTTGTTCTTGAAATGTATCTTCTTTGGACCGACTTTTAAAAAAAATTCTATCTTTTTGCTAGCATTAGTATTTCTTGATCTCCTTTTCGGTTGCTCTCATTTTAGAAACTTTTTTTTGTTAAGCTTGGTACTTATTAGTAACAATATGTTTATTGTTTTATAATTTTGCATTCTGACAGATCAGATAAAGAAGTGCAAAGCTCTCGTTATATAACCGATTACGAACAGAAAGGGACACTAGGTAATATAAATGTACTTATATCTAAATATAATATCTTCTTCGATTTTTCTCATTCACTATGTTACATGACAATGTCAGGAGAAGTGAGATTTGGTAGTGTATTGCTTGCTCAACACAAGCTAGTCAAGAAGTATTATGATAGTAAATTAAAAAAAATGATGGGTTAAAAATGCTGATAACTTTTGTTGATATATTTAGGGAAGTAAAAATCATGTCTAGATTGTATACAAATGCAACTTCGTAACTTGTTACCAAAGTTTTATAATTTTACTATAACTTTTTTAGTTTTGTTATAAGTTTTTTTAAATTTTTTTAGTTTTTTTAGTTTTCTTTATAGGATTTTAATGTGTGATTACTCAGTTTTATTTGTGTTTGCATGAAACTCTCGATAACTTTTAGCACTCAAACTATATAAATATAACAGAGAAAATGTCGTAAACATATATTAACAGATTATTATGGGAGCAAACTATTTGCATGAAAAAAGAAGATTGTCAAAAGGCCACGGCTACAGAGTCTCATCAGTAAAGGGATTGAAAAGATTATAAAGGTACTAACCACAATCCAAATGAATGTTGTTGATTCACTTTTAAAAGATGTTCTTTTCGGGATTTCTCTTTAGGATTTTCATTTGATATGATGAATATACCTCTTGCATGATTTCTCTTGACGATAAATTCACATATATCAATAATATACCTCTTGCATGATTTCTCTTCTGGATTTCTCTGTAGGATTTTCAGTTGAAATGATTTTGAGGATTTCTCTTTAGGATTTTCATTGTATCTGATGAATATACCTCTTGCATGATGTTGATTCACTTGTAGATATTCTCTTCAGGATTTTCAGTTTATCTAATGAATATACCTACCTTTTCTTGTATGCTGCTGATTCACTTGTAGATATTCTCTTTAGGTGCTAAATGCGAACATAATTTTGTATGTATTCAGATGCAACTTTGTGGCAGGTACCAAATTTTAATGATGTGTTTTCCTTTAAGTGTTTTGATGTTTGATTACTGAGTTTTATTTGTGTTTGCAGAAGTTAGATTACTGAGTTTGATTATTGAGTTTTCAGTCATATCTTGAGTTTGATTACTGAGTTTGCAGTCATCTCTTGAATTTTGTTTGCAGTCATATCTTGAGTTTGATTAGTGAGTTTTATTTGTGTTTGGAGGACTTGATTAGTGAGTTTTATTTGTGTTTGCAGGACACTGCATATTAATGTGCTAGAACTCGGCGTATATCAGTGTAACAGGGAAAAAGCCATTAACACATTTCGACAGATTGTTAAGGGAGTGAACTACTTGCATGAAAAAGGAATTGCACATAATGATTTGAATCCGAAAAATATATTTTTTGTTGCAGACACGGTTAAAATAGGAGATTTTGGGCTAGGTATGGGACATATATGGATTTTGTAAATTCTTGTGTTTATGACTGACTTTTCTATGACCAATTATATGTTTCTGTCTGATACTACAGCTACATTCCTGAGTGGTGGGTCTGATAAAGAAGCTGACTCATCGGGTTCAAGTCAGGGACGGAACTAGTGAGGAAAGAGGGTGACACTAGTCACCCCAAACATTTTTCGAAACATTTTTCGAAATATTTTTATCTCATACTAAATTTAATATTTTCAAACATAATTAATTAAATACTTAAATTTAAACCTAATTAGATAGCTTAATTCATCAAGTTATGTTTAAATATATAAGTATAAGTTACATTAAATAATCAAACTTGTTAATTTTGTATTTGTATAACTGCTCACATACAGGTTGAAAGTTCGTTAAATTAGTTTTGTGCTGATAAGTTTGTATTTGACCCAATTACATTTTGATTATAGTTTTTTATGTTGTTTGTTTTTTAGATGAAAACAACAAATATTGACTCATTGTTCAAAAGAAAAACTATTCAAACATCAGAGCAAGATAGTCATTTACATAGTAAGGAATTAATAATAATTTTGATATCAATAAATTGGACAGTGATCAGGTCCACATCCACAACTATCGAAGTGCCCCATTGATAATGGTGACGATGTTCAAAAATCTTATATTAGTTTCAATCTGAATCATAACAAAATGAAAGATGGTTTCTTATCGGATTGATTGGTTTTCAACACTGAAAAAGAACTAGATGAAATGTTTAGCACAGATTCGATAATAGATGGTTTCTTATCAGGTCCATTTTTTTTATTATAATGTATTACATTTTTTTGAACCGTAGTCTAATTTTTGTTTGACACCCCCTATCTCAATTCCTGGATCCGTCCCTGGTTCAAGTACAGGTGTTCCAAACTACTATATAGCACCAGAGGGTTGACCTGCCAATGAGAAGGTATTTCTTCTATATATGATACAAATTATGCTGATTTCAATTTCAATGTGTCTCTGACCTATTTGTTTTCTATATATTAGGTTGATATCTATAGCTTAGGTGTTATATTGTTTGAACTGTACAATCCATTTGGCACCGGGGTCGAAAGAGAATTAAAGCTCAGAGCTCTGAAAGGAGGAACACCTGATTCTAATGTGGCTGCCAAATTTCCCAAAGCCTCATCACTAGTGAAGCAGTTGATGGCTTTGGATCCGACAGATCGTCCATCAGCTAAAGACTTGTTGGAGCTGCACATTGATACGTTGTTGGAAGATTATCACTCTTGGATTTCACGAAGTTTGTACTGAAATAGAGAATTATCTTGAATTGTTACCAATCCCACTTTTAGAACTTACTACTAAAAGTTATCTTGAATTGTTACATATCCCTACTGTTACTATTAGATTGCTCTCTTCCTACATGTGTTTTCATGCATGTTGGTAATCAGTTTGATTTCTCTTGTCAGTAAAGCAAAACACATGAGTGCAATGCGATTTGAATAGATGTATTCTGGATTTCTTAGAGTGGTTTATCAGCAATTCTTATCGGGCTAGGTGCATATGACTGATGTGAAGTAGGCTAGATTAGTTTAAATAGGAAATTCTCTACATTATAAATACGTTTTGGATTATATTCTCATGTACAATTCGTATTTATTAAATTAAAGATACACGAAACCTTAAGCGGAGTTCTTTTTAGTTTTTGGCCCTATTTTCAAACTCACATTTCGTTTTTACCGTGCCCCAAACTCGAATATCAATTTTGCTCTGTTTTTAAAGGGATCGTTTTGGGGGAAAACAGTTTCGTGAATTTTTTTATTAAAACCGTTTTCCGCCACACCGGTTAAGTTGATTTTCAACCAAACCGGTTTGGGAGAAAACGGTTTGATGAGTAAGCGCATGCGTGGCATATTTTGGTCACACGTGGATCAAACCGTATGTACTTTGTCGTACACGTATCAAACCGTTTTGTGAGAAAACGATTTTCATTTAAATAAAAAAATTGTACGTACTTTGTCGTCCACATATCAAACCGTTTTGTGAGAAAACGGTTGTCATTTAAATAAAACAGTTTTTGGGGGAAAACAGTTTTCATTTAAAGCCTCACCAAAAGCAAAGGACCCCAATCGTTTCGGAAGAACCGATTTCAATCGGAGTCGACGGACGTGTGGCCGTGTGTGGAGGGGAGGAGAGGAGCCGCTGCCGGTTTCAATCACCGTCGGAGGATGTGTCGGAGGTCGGAGCGGGAGTCACCGTCGCCGTGTGTGGAGGAGCGGAGAGATGATGGGGAGAAGAGAGAAAAGAAAACCCGATTTCTTTTTTGACAAAAATCGTTTTCCCGCAAAACGGTTTGATATGTGGCCGAGATATACATATCGTTTGGTCCTCGTGGGACCAAAATATGTCATGCATGTGCCTACTCATCAAATCGTTTTCTCCGAAACCGGTTTGGTTGAAAATCACTTAATTCGTGGTGAAAAACGGTTTTGACATATACGGTTTGATACATGGACGACAAAGTACGTAAAGTTTGATCCACGTGGGACCAAAATATGACAAGCATGCGCTTACTCATCAAACCGTTTTCTCCCAAACCGGTTTGGTTGAAAATAAACTAAACCGGTGTGGCGGAAAATGGTTTTGATCGAAAATTAATGAAACCGTTTTCCCCAAAATGGCCCTTTTAAAAACAGGGCAAAATATATTCGAGTTTGGGCACATTAAAAACTAAATGAGTTTGAAAATAGGGCAAAAAAAAAAAAAAACTCCTTTAAGCGTCAAAGAAAAATAAAAACTTAGTTTTGAGAAGCATGTGAAAATAATTGACGCGGCAGCAGCGGAATTTCTTTTGGGCCAAAATTTGTCCGACGACCTAAAAAAGGAAATTCAGTGGTGGACAGCGGCTTGGGTTAGATCGGCACTTGATATGATTTCCAAAGTTGCAACAGTTTCTAAACTACTACAACTCTTCTCAATCGGAAATTCTACAATTGACAATCGGATTGAACTAAGAGAGAGAGAGGGAGAATTCGATCCGACAACCATGCCGCCGGCGCCGGAGGAAGCAGAATTAGCGGATGATATAATTGAGGAAATTCTTCTGAGACTCCCAATCGAGTCGCTGATCAGATTCAAAAGCGTGTCAAAACAGTGGTTTAGACTCATCACCAGCCCCAGATTTGGTTTTCGACAATATTCAATTGCACAAGCTCCCACCTTTGGCAATCCCAGGAGGGCTTCCTTCTTCGTCCTCCGTATTGCAGATCCAGATACTACTCGTGGCAAGGATTTCATCACCCCAATTACTGTTTCGGTCAGACATGAAGCTCTTCGGGTTACAAAAAATCCCAATATTGACTTCCCACATATAGAAAGTGACAAGAGTGACCAACGGTATCTGCATGTTCTATTCCCAGCTGGTTTCGGCTTCTACTGCCTATTTGAAATTATGGAGGGAACTGCTTTGCTGTGGAATCCTACTACCCAACAAACTAAGGTGTTGCCTCCATCTCCTTTCTATCGCTCCTACAAACGCGCTTATGCTTACAATTTTGGAAAAATTGATTATAAAGATGGCAACTTTTCTTACAAACTTGGTCGAGTCATTTCAAAATCACATTACCCTAATAATAACGAGGGAACGTATAAAGTAACCCGTCTTTCTCTTGAATTGTTCTCCTCCAAAACCAAGTCTTGGAAGTTGATTCCTGATTTTTGTACTGGTGAATTTTGTGGGTATCCTGATTGGACTTTACATAGTGCCAATTTGAATGGAAAGGCTCATTGGGTGATTCGTTCGGCCGAAGAAGACGATATTTATATTACCACTTTTGACTATGAAACCGAGGTTTTAAGCAGGATTAAAGGCCCTTTATCTCCCGAAGTCGGTAATTATGATAAGTCGAGGTGTATTATTACTTTATACGATGGCAAGTTTCTTTGTCTTGTACTTTTTTGGGAAACAATTTTCCTGGACATCTGGGTTATGCGTGAGTATGGGATCGAAGATTCTTGGACCAAAGAATTTACAGTTAGAAAAATTCCTATGAACATGGAAGTGTTGGGGTTTTCAAGTAAGGTACAAGGTATATTCTTAAGGCCAACGAATGAAGTGGATGCTACATTATTATTGTATGACTGCAACTCATCAACTAGCAAAAGGTATCATCTAAACATTGCACACCGGCGGCAAAGACTATACGTATACATGCAGGTTGTGGAACACGTAAACTCCCTCATTTCAATCGAGTAGCAATTCAAGTGTAAAACTTACCTCTATTTCTTATTTATTTTAGTTCTAAGGTTTTTTTTTATAAATCTTTTGACCTTTGATGGTTTTGTATCTTTGTATGTACACTAGATATATTTATTTATATTATTATGAATCTCTATTACCTGTTTTAAAATTTGATGAAATTTCACGATGCTTATGCAATTCGATCCTGGTTTAACGTGGATGTTGAAAACAAAGTTACAAGTTCTTTGCAACTATTCATTAGTGCCAATGCTTACTTATAGACATTGGATAACATTTACTGGATCATATTGTAGGCTTTCCCTCTGCTAAGTGTAAATACCACTTTCATGATGTGATTTTGACAATGTTCATGTATGGAATTTTGTCATCTCCCTCCCTTACATATCTTTGCCACTATCTCTTTGTTACAAGCTTAAATTTTGTCAAGTCCTCATAAGCTTGTCTAGGTAATTCTTTCTCATCATGGGATCTTATTTTACTTTGACAACACTGTAACTGAGTATTTGCGAGGCATGAGCAGACCTTTTTATGACACTTACTGAAAGTGTTGGACTTCAGAAACTGAAAAAACTCAAACTTCAAGAAATATCATGTTAAAGACTTCATCTTTTGTCAGTTCATGTTTAGTTATTGGCTGATTACATACTACGCTCGTGACATCCCAATTCAGATTCGAGCTCCGAGTGTTTTTTGGCTCCAAGTTATATCTTTTTTAAAAGTACAGTCAGCATGTCTTTGTCTAGGTGAGTACTGTTATTGGGATCTTCTTTTTCTTGGACAACACTGTGATTGAGTAATTCTGAGGCTTGGGCAGGAGCAGGACATTTTTGTGCTCAAGTGTAGGACTTGGAAACTGAAAAAAGAAAATCAGAACTTCCAGTAACATCCTGTTAAAGACTTCAGCTTCGTTATTGGCTGATTACATTGTATGCTATATGCTTGTGACAGCATTATTCAGGTTCGAGCTCTGAGTGTTTATTTGCATCGGAGAGTTTTCTATTTCCAGGTAAATAATTTATCATATTTCTCTTCATGTTGATTAAATGATTATGTAGTTTTTCAGACATGTAGCTGACCTGGAAAATAACGATTTATCAAATTGATGAGTTATTTTTACTGGTTTAAGCCTACGGAGTCATACTCTGCAGTTTTTCACTCTTTGCATGACTTGACATCTGAGGTTAGACATCTGTCAAAACTATAATTGAAGAATTTTTAATTTGGACATGTACTAAATTTCTTGGGCGATCTTATCTGAAAAATGTTTATTCCATTGGGTGCAGAATAGTGCTGCGAAATTCAGGTTGTGTAAACTGGAAGTTGAACTCATACTTTTGATACGACTTTTGGAAATTCATGGGATTAGGTGGTCAATTATGTGTTATATAGTTCAAAAGTAGACTTTTGGAACTACTATTTTTATTATGTGATACGACTTTATATAGTTCCAGACTTCCAGGTTACGACTTTTCCTTTTGTTACTTTCTAGCATTAGGGATGGGAAAGATTTGTATTGTTGAATGTCAGATCTGGTTCATTTTTTAAATTTGTTAGGTCCTGTCCACTTGAATTTATATTTTTGACGGTTAAGTTACTTTCAGTTAATATAAGTTATATCATCATCATCATCATCATAGCATCAACATCATCATATCATCATCATGTTATCATCATCATCATCATCATCATCATCATCATCATCATGTTATCATCATCATGTTATCATCATCACCATATCATCATCTTCACATCATGATCATCATCATAACATCATCATCACATCATCATGATCATATCAACATCATTATCATCATCATATCATCATATCATCAACATCATCATGTTATCATCATCATATCATCATCTTCACGTCATCATCACATCATCATCATCATCATATCATCACATCATCACATCACATCATCATCATCATTATTATCATCATCATCATCATCGTCATATCATCATCATCATCATCACCATCATTATCATCATTATCATCATTATTAACAAAAAAAATTATATTTTTTTTGGCTGATGTCAAAGTTAAGTGAAGTTTCAGTTAAGTTAATATCAGTTAAGTTACAGTTAAATTCAGTTAAGTTAATATCAGTTAAGTTACAGTTAAGTTTCAGTTAAATTCAGTTAAGTTTCAGTTAATATCAGTTAAGTGACAGTATAATTTTTTTGGGCTCATGCCCTTGCTCTGATGTTTTCACAACTAGCTTTACAGTTCCTACCCACGTCTTAATTTAGGATCTGTAGAGTAAGAAATGGCTCAAAGGCATGAGTTTTATTATTTTTTAAAATTTTTGTGATAGATTGAGAGCTGTTGCAATGCAGACCATAATTCTTGTGGCATTTTCACTCCAGCTGATTAAAGCACTATTCCTCCTGACATGGTTTACCGTAATTTGATGTCCTTTTTGGATGAGAAGTCCGTATTTTCTAAATGGCACTTAATTATCCTTTTTTTTCTTCTATTCTAATGGGGATTATTGAGTTTCAATCCTACCCCGGGGTGACTCAAACCAGAGACCTATTGGTTCCAGGTAGTGAGTACTCACTTCGTCAATCTTAATTATCCTTTGCAAACATGTTGCAGCAGCATTTGAAGTCAAGTTTAATGCTTTAAAGCATTTGAAGGACTCTTGGCTTCTGGTTCAGGGGGAGGTATCTACCTTAGTGCGCAAATTATGTTATTTGCACCAAATCCTTTTCTTAAAGGTATTTTTATAGGGAAAATGGCACGAAAGCGTACAATCAAGAAACCACATAGAACCGACACAACGGAACAACGACATAAATACAGACAAACTATTGGATCGTAGTTAGTAATCTGGCAAGTAACGTTCCTTGCCATATAAACGTAAAGCAGCGGAAAAGAAAATAGTGCAAGTAAAATTAAGATTACACAACATGTTATAGTGGAAACCCCACCACTCAAACAAGTACTGGAGAAAAACCACTACCTTCAATCAGAACGAACAAACTCTAATGGAGGTCGTAGCATCCATCTTATATCTCGTATATCCTCCGGGAAACCCTAGATTTTCCAGCGAAAATCTTTCCTATTTGACAAGATTATCCCATAATAATCTTTCCAAAATCTTCAATAAGAATATCCCATAATATTCAAGTTGGTCGTGCACGTTTTAGTTTCCTAAAGAGTAGCTCCAAAGATCCTCAATCATATATTGCCCAAATCTTGATCTTGATCTTTTAAGCACTTTCCTAATTTGTAGCAAGATCTTTGAACGGATCTTTCCTTTGTCATCCACACGCTTTCCAGCTGCATCTCGAGATCTTTGGGAACTAAAAGATCTCTAAGAATATCTAGACCGATATTCTTTCCCTACAGTTACGCACCGCGGGAATGTTACTTCCAGAGTACCTATACATCAACCTGCACGCTCAAGTAACGCATCACCAGGATGTTTGTCATATCAAAACTGGTGGAGTTCACAAAGTCCAACACACAAACAAAAGAAAGGCCGCGCTTCTCCAGCTCTCGCAAGAATTGTATGGGAGTCGTCCTCGGAGGGACTTCCCGAATGACCGTACCGAGGAATTCTACCTTACTCCGTGAAGCTCTTGTTGTTGATCCTGCAGAGCCTACCCAAAGGTTCAGGCCGGATTGTAGGAAGTGGGCGATACGTTTTTGTATTTCTATGATAAGCTCTACGGCACCCACAATTCCCAGTAGTGAGTCGTCGGCATATCGCGCGTAACAAATCCTTATTAAGTAATGGGTTTTTAAGGGGGCCAGCTTCCGGGCCAGGCCTCTCTCTGACCTGATAACTAGTATCGCCTCCCCGCCCAGCTCTATCAGCAGGCCCTTTCTTTTGCAATAGTTAATCCGGACCTAACTAACCAGACCAAAAAAAATTCTAAAACATACCCACAAACTAAAGACAAGTACAACACAAAGATTACGACCAACTGAAGAGAACAACAACACACCGAGGACTCAAAAGTTGCGAAACGAAACAAAAGACAGTTCCCCCGTGACATCTCTTGAATTGAAACCTTCACGCCTCCATGCCTTCTCAAACTAAAAGAGCGCTGAATTAAAGCACACGTCAGTGGTAGATACAACAACGAAAAGAGGACTTAAAACTGTGAATTAAAACACAATCGGGAACATGTCCCGACAAGAACAATTGTTCCACTTTGCCTCAACGCCGACTGACTCTCCTCTTCCTTCGCCCAATAACGAGGATGATTGCCGCACCCAAAAAGGAACCAACATGGACTCACCTCTCCTCTTCCGCCGCACCAACTCGTTCCACCGCCCAACACTCTGCTCATCCCCAGCATCATCAGATCCGTATCCCAACCAAAGTCCCTCCATCTCACTCCAATTGCCGCAAGGCCGCGTAGCCCCATCATCGCCAAACATGAAACCGTTCCAAGCTTCCCCATAGATATGACTTAGCAATTACGGTGGCGTGGTGGCCAGAGCTACCGACGAAGCCGTTTATGTCAACAAGCCACGAAGAATTGAGGACTGAGAAGAAAAATGGAAGGCGGTGCGGACGAAGAAGATAAGAACGGTGACGCCAAAGAAAAGAATTAAAGGTTGAATGTACATTTTTGTTGTTGTTGTTGTCTTTGTTTAAAGATTGACAAAACTTAAAACCGCGGTAATTGGGATTATTTGCCAAAATGATCAAAAGAATGTCCATAGCCGGTCAATATCAGATTTCTTACGCGGTATTCATATGGCATTTGATTCGTAAGAAATCGGGTCATGTCAGCCCCACTTGCAAACGTCCATATCTCCAATCAAATAAGTAAATAAATTAATCGTATCTAAAAAACATTATAAATATAAGAAAGACACTAAAAACGTGGGATTTTTTTTTTCTTCACAAATTTGTAATAAAAAGCTAGGGCTAGATATATACTGTGTATATGATTTCCAACAGTTTTCAAACATTATCAGATTTTGCCTCATTGGAAACCATACGCTACAACTGAAATTTGAAAAGCAGATTGAACAAACAGGGAGGGATAATTCGATCCAATAACCATGGCGCCTGCACCGGAGGAAGCTGAATTACCAGAAGATATATTTGAGGAGATTCTTCTGAGGCTACCAATCAAGTCGCTGATCAGATTCAAAAGGGTGTCAAAACAGTGGTTTAGACTCATCACCAGCCCCAGATTTGGTTTTCGTCAATTTTCAATTGCTCAAGCTCAAACCTTTGGCAATCCCAGGAGGGCTTCCTTCTTCGTCCTCCGTATTACAGATCCAGATACCACTCGTGGCAAGGATTTCATCACCCCGATAACTGTTTTGGTCAGACACGAAGCTCTTCGGGTTAATATCAATCCCAATATTGACTTCCCACATATAAAAACGGAGAAGAGGGACCAACTGTATCTGCATGTTCTATTCCCAGCTGGTTTCGGCTTCTACTGCCTATTTGAAATTATTAAGGGAACTGCTTTGCTGTGGAATCCTACTACCCGACAAACTAAGGTGTTGCCTCCATCTCCTTACTATCACTCCTTAAATGGCGCTTATTTTTACCATTTTGGAAAAATGGATTATAAAGATGGCAACTTTTCTTACAAACTTGGTCGAGTCATTTCAAAATCACATTACCCTAGTAGAGAGGCAAAGTATAAAGTAACCCGTCTTTCGCTTGAATTGTTCTCATACATAACCAAGTCTTGGAAGTTGATTCCAGATTTTTGTACTGGTGAATTTATGGGGTATGTTGATTGGTTTTTTCATACTGCCAATTTGAATGGAATGGCTCATTGGGTGATCCGTTCGGCCAGAGACGATATTTATATTACCACTTTTGACTATGAAACCGAGGTTTTTAGCAAGATTAAAGCCCCTTTGGCTCCCGAAGTCGGTCATTATGACAACAATAGGTGTATTGTTACTGTATATGATGACACGTTTCTTTGTCTTGTACTTTTCTGGAATACAAATTTCCTCGACATCTGGGTTATGCGTGAGTATGGGGAACATTCTTGGACTAAAGAATTTACAGTTAAAGACATTCCTGTGAACATGGAAGTGTTGGGGTTTTCAAGTAAAGTACAAGGTATATTCTTAAGGCCAAGGAAAGCTCTGCCTACTAAGTTATTCTTGTATGACTGCCACTCATTTACTATCAAAAAGTATCGTCTGAACACTGCATATCGTCGGTACGGACTATACATGCAGGTTGTGGAACACGTAAAGTCCCTCATTTCAATCGAGTAGCAATTCAAGTGTAACTTACCTCTCTGTCTTATTTATTTTATTTTTTAGGTTTTTAATTATTTTTAAATCCCATGACCTTTGATGGTTTTGTATCGTTGTATGTACAACTAGATATATTTATTTATATTTTTATGAAATCTCTACTACGTGTTTTAAATTTTAATAAAAAATCGCGATGCTAATGCGATACGATCTCGGTTTAACATGAATGTCGAACGCAGAGTTTCAAGCTTACAAGTTCTTTGGATCCATTCATTAAATGACAATGCTTACTTATGGATTTCGGATAACATTTACTGGATCGTATTGTTGGTTTGCTCTCTGCTATGTGTAAATACCACTTTCATGATGTCATCTTGACAAAGTTCATGTATGAATTTTCGTCAACTCCCTCCCTTATATATCTTCGTCACTATCTCTTTTTTTTGTCAGTACATGTTTAGGTATTGTCTGATTACATACTATGCTCGTGACAGAGTTAAAACTCTTTTTTTCTTCTTCTTAAATTTAAGTTTTCTTAAATTACAGTCGGCATATGTGTTGTCTTGTTGAATACTGTTACTGGGATATCCGTTTTCTTAAATTACACTGTGATTGAGTATTTCTGAGGCTTTGGTTATAGTGCTCAAGTGTAAGACTTGGAAACTTGAAAAAAGAAAATAAAAACTTCCGGAAACATCCTGTTAAAGACTTCGCTTTCATTATTGGCTGGCTACATAGTATGCTTGTGACACAGCCTAATTCAGGTTCGAGCTCTGGGTGTTTATTTGCATCGGAGAGTTTCCTATTTTCAGTTAAACAATTTATCATTTTTCTCTTCATGTTGATTAAATGATTATGTAGTTGTTTGGACATGCAGCTGACCTGGAAAATAATACAGTCATCAAAGTGCAGATTTCTTTTCATTTGTCTAAGCTTACGAAGTCATACCCTGCAATTTGTCTCTTTTTGCATGACATGACATCTCAGGCTAAACTTCTGTCATGTTACGACTTTTCCTTTTGTTACTGGCTAGCAATAGGGGCGGGAAAGGTTGTTATTAATAGTTTGGGAACATAGTGGTTTAACTGACTCTGTGTTACAAATGCCTGATGATGCAGAATCGCGTTTGAGACGATCAACGTCAAGCACAGTTCCATGCTCGACTCGAAGAACTAATCAAATGTCAGATCTGGTTTGTTAAGTTCTCTTTCATTTTCATTTTCTTCCTCGGATTACTGTTTAAATTTGGCACTTAGATGGTTTTTATGAGGATTACATTTGCCACTAGATTTGTAGTTACTGTCCATGTCTTAATTTAGGATCTGTATCAAGTAAGAAATTGATCGGATGCATGAGTTTTATTGTTTTTATTTTTTTTCCTGATAGATTAAAGCATGCATCCTCCAGACACGGTTTACCGTTATTTGACATCCCTTTGGGATGAGAGGCACGCATTTTCCAAATGGGACTTAACAGTCATTTGCAACAAAGTTGAAGCAGTATCTGAAGTCAAATTCATGCCAACAAGCAGGAGTCCTAGCTTTTGGTTCAGGTGAGGTATCGACTATCGACCTTAGTACGCAAATTACATCTTGTTTCATCATGCGTTGAACCACTTGGGCACTTATACTTAATTAAATGAATGTTCTTTTGCCACTGGCGGCTGACGCCTTTACGCTGGTTAAATATACATCCACAGGTGGCTTTTTATGAAATATATACAGACAACTTTGGTTACTTGACAATAAGCAGTGTATTGTTACTTTATACGATGACAAGTTTCTTTGTCTTATACTTTTTTGGAAAACAAATGGTGACAAGTTCCTGGACATCTGGGTTACGCTCGAGTATGTGCTTGAAGATTCTTGGACCGAAGAATTCACAGTTGGACCATTTTTACGAAGAAGGAAAGGGTTGGGGTTGTCAAGTAAGGTACAAGGTATATTCTTAAGGCCAAGGGAAGCTTTGCCTACTCCACTGTTATTGTGTGACTGCAATTCATGATCAAGTTTTAAAAGGTATCATCTAAAAGGTATATACCGGCGCCGATAAATACTCAATCTCATGCAGGTTATGGAACACGAAAACTCCCTCATTTCGGTCCAGTAGCATTGAAGTGTAACTATAGATATATTTATTTATATTATTATGAAATCTCTACTATTTATTTTAAATTTTTCTGAAATTTCACGATGATTATGCAAATCAATCCCGGTTTAACGTTGGTGTCGAACTCAGAGTTACAAGCTTACAAATTTCTTTACAACATTTCATAATGCGGATGCTTACTTATGTACTTTGGATAACATTTATTGGATCGCATTGTAGGTATGCCCTCTGCTTAGTTTACATACCACTTTTATGATTTGATTATTTTTATAATGCCGCAATCTCAGGAAGGGAAAAAAAAAGGTTGACATGAATTATGGGATACTCAAAATAGGAGAGAGTTGACTGGTATGCAAAAAGCCTCGTTAAACTGTTTGTAAGAACATTTTCATATAGTAGCAACTCTATTATTACATTACTTACGACACTGCATGCTTTGAATCATCATTAGGTCTCAATTAAAATCATCACTTTCTTGAAACTCAAGGAAACGAAAAATGCATCCAATGCAATCATATACTTACTGTACTGCTTGCTTTAATATTACTCCATTTAATAGTACGCTAAAATGATTGTTATATAAGACGTCAGTTGCATTCAGTGGTGATAATAATAATCAGGAAACCAAACCAGTTGGTGATATGGAAATTACCAGAGTGGCTGTAATTTTTAAGTCACTTATTTTCCTCTTGATTATAGTTTTAGGAAATGCACTGAGCTTGAATCACTATGAGCAGACATGTCCGATTGCTGAATTAACTGTTGCAAAGGTGGTCAAAGAGGCAACAGCTAAAGACAAAACTGTCCCAGCCACTCTGCTCCGGATGCATTTCCATGACTGCTTTCTCAGGGTACGAAATTTTGAGAAAAATAAGTGTCGGAATTTCTTTTTGACACAACATACAGATAGTCATGTAATGAAATCTGGTTGCAGGGCTGTGATGCATCGATTTTACTGAATTCAAAAGTGAAGAAGGCGGAGAAAGATGCGCCACCAAATGCTTCCTTGCACGCGTTTTATGTCATTGATGAAGCAAAGAAAGAAGTAGAGGCTATGTGTCCTGGGGTGGTCTCTTGTGCTGATATTCTGGCTTTCGCAGCGAGGGATGCCATCGTGCTGGTAAGTTAAGTCTTCTGATTATAATAGTTTATACAAAATGGTGATTTTGTTTTAACAACGTGATATTTAAATTTTCAAGTCCGGAGGGCCATATTGGGATGTCCCTAAAGGAAGAAAAGATGGAAGAATTTCAAGAGCAAGTGAAACAGAAAAATTGCCATCTCCAGCTTTCAACGTATCTCAACTGGAGCATCATTTTTCACTACGAGGCTTAAACACAGATGACCTCGTCGCTCTTTTAGGTAAAACATAAATCAACATTCAAAGTCTTGTAACATTCATTTGACATACACTGATACACTGATATGCCTGATCTTCCTCAGGGGCGCACACAATGGGCTTCGCGCATTGTTCTTCGTTCAGTAACAGAATCCACAACTTCAACGCGACACACGACGTGGATCCTACGATGCGACCATCCTTCGCAGTGAGGTTAAAGAGCATTTGCCCAGCTAACAAGAAATTGAAAAATGCTGGTGCTTCAATGGACCCATCATCATCAGGAACTTTCGACAACAATTACTACAAACTAATCATCCAGAGAAACAGCTTATTCTACTCTGACCAAGCCTTGTTAACTACTCCAAGAACTAAAGATTTGGTGTACAAGTTTGCAACCTCAAAACATACTTTCACAAGAGCTTTTGTGAAATCAATTACCAAGATGAGCAGCATCACTGGAGGGCAGGAGATCAGGAGAGATTGCAGGATGGCAAATTAGAAAAGCATCAAAAATTTAAAAATATCTCCAATAGCGAGTTAATCATCCACTATTCCTACCTTTTGGAGTCTGGAAAGTTAAAGTACTTAATTATATTGTCTTTCATCATAGAGGCCTCAAATAATTAAATTGTAATTTAGTCGTATATTCTACGAATTCGGATCAGGTGCAAGTGCAACAAAATGTTGAATTATATCATATAAAAAAATCAAATGAAACTACTAGTTCGAAGGAAAAGTACAAAAGGTGGTATGAACTACCATCTTTTTACAAATTCTTGTCAGGACTATATAAATTTACAAAGTACAGTCAATTTTCAATCTGTGTACTAAATTAATCTTAGAGTTATTACGATAAGCATCCTAACTTTTTTAGAAATTGCAATTATGTATATGGTTCGATTTAGTAATACAATTTTAGACAATTATATATTTTTGTTTAGAATATATGGTTCGATTTAGTCCAAATTTATAATTGCAAAAAAATACAATTAGGATTGAACCAAATATATAATTGCAATTTCTAAAAAGGTTAGGATACTTATCGTAATAACTCTAATTGCGATTTAGTTTAAAAATTGAAAATTAACTGTGATTTGAAAATTTACATAGTTCAGACAAGAATTTGTAAAAAAATGATAGTTTATACCACCATTTTGTACTTTTCCCTAATTCAGAAAAATTATCAAATAAGAACGACGTCGTTTATTGAACGAAATTGTTTTGATACGCGTAAATTCACGTTCACCAGCGGGCCGGGAATAGATTAGATCAACGGTCGAGATTCGGAACAAGCCATCAGGTCCACTGCTCCATCAAAAACGTAGCGCGCATGCAATCACTCCACTAGCTTTCTTCTTCATTTTTCTCGAGAGTCGAGACTCGCATTTCTCAGACGAGACGAAACACCAAAAACTCAATTAGCCGACCTCGCTTCGAGATTTTTGCTCTTCAAAAATGGCGTTTGCGCTCTGTGTTGCCGCTGTACCCTGCACTACCAGAAACGCAGTTCCGGCGTCATTTTCCGCTGCCGATTCGTTTCTCTCAGTTTCTTCGGTTTCGCCTCTGCGCTCCTCGCCTCAGAGGCTCTCGATCCTTCCTAAAAACTGCAGAATTGGACGCAAAGGTAATTGATTTTCTAAGCCCTAAGGCTTTTTCCATGTTTTGCTTCCTAGTTTGACTTCGGCAAGTGCTTGAGCTCTGCTTGTTTTCTAATATGCGGTTGTTAGTAGAATTAGTGATTTTGTATCTTGCTGTCTGTAATTGATGATTCCTTGTTTTAGGATATAAATTAGACGCTGGGTGATGTATAGAATGAAGCCAACAGCCCACTTAATTGTGGAGTTGATAGTTCTTTACTGTAAAGTTATTTGAGGCTTTTTTTATTATGGGATGCGATCTTATTTTAGATGCTAATGGTGTGATTCTTTTCTGCATACTGGTAATTAACTCAGCAAAGGTTACGCCGCAAGAATCTGAAGTCAGTGTGGCCACAGATTCGTTTACTCAGTTTAAGCACTTGCTTCTGCCAATCACTGACAGGAATCCCTACCTTTCAGAGGGAACACGGCAGGTAATTCTGAAGTCACATTTTCTTTTGGGTTCACCCTCTTCCGTCCTCCCTATATTGAAGGATTATTGAGATCTTTACTGTAGAATTCCTCCGTTTGGGAAATATCTGCACTAAGCAATGAGATTATATCGAGCTCTAACATATAATATATACTAACTTTCATGTGGTAAATAGATGCACTGTTACTAACTGTCGTATGGATTTTTATGGGCATGCCATTGAACTTGTTTAGTGTAATATATCCATATCCTTAAGAATTCCCTCTGTGCAGGTTTGGGGTTCATGTATATTTTTTGTTCCAAAATACTTTGATCGTATGCCACTTATCATGAGTTTTGACTTTTGTAGAACAAATCCTGAAGCTGAAATCACATTGATTAGAAATCACTTGGTGAAATGTCTCATATCGTGCATTTTCTATAAATGGTATACAGGCTGCAGCAACTACAGCTGCTCTAGCAAAAAAGTATGGAGCTGACATAACAGTTGTGAGTGAGTGCCCTGGCCTATAATACGATCATTTATGCCAATACACACAGTTACTCAGGCGGCTATACAACTTCTTGAATTATTGCTTTGAATTTAACCTTTTCATAAATTCTAGAACGTTCTTTCGGTTGTAGTTATTGATGAGAAGCTGAAGGATTCAATACCTGAGCATGACACCCAACTCTCAAGCATCCGCTGGCATTTGTCTGAAGGTTTGTGTAGATTCATTTTTCAGCGAGTTCCAGATTTTCTGTGCAAATTATTTAACGTGGAATAATCAGGTCATGTCATGTGTTTGATTTATTCACCAATCACCATATAGGTGAAGCATGAGCTTGCAATCTTTGGCTACTTTTTTAGGAATGAAATACATCTGCAACGGCAGTGGTGAAAATGTAGCTGTCTGTCCATTTGTATTCCGTACACAATTCTATTATATGTAATATGAATGGAAGAGACTCTTTCAGTGAGGCTTTTGTGCATAGTCGCCTCTGAGTATGAATCCATTGCTTTTCAGTTAATTATGGCAGTAGAACAGCATGAAAACTCTTCAATGATTTCTGAACAAGTGAAGTTAATTGGAAAGTTAAAACTATATCTGCCCTGCGCAAAGGAAAATTTATGCAAATGTCATTATGTAGGTTGTTCACTTCCTTGTCATCCAAAGTTCACTTGTATACTAGATTTCCACATGCCTCTTCCACTTTTCCTTGCCAAGAAAATTGCAATGCATAAACAATCATGTAATATAACGATCCATGTTTTCTCCATGAAAATTATGCCAGGCGGTTTTCAGGAGTTCACTCTGCTAGAAAAACTTGGGGATGGGAATAAGCCAACTGCAATCATTGGTGAAGTAGCAGATGACCTCAACTTGGACTTGGTAGTTATAAGCATGGAAGCTATTCACTCAAAGCATGTGGATGCAAATTTGCTGGCTGAGTTCATTCCATGCCCCGTCCTACTCCTGCCGCTGTGAAATGTACCTGTTGGTGTCGGATTCCTTCTTAGGTACTTTGTTATCACAAGTACACTCCGGGCACTGTCACGATTTTCGGGATTTTGATTTTGAACTGTGATCAACCTGATTGTAAATTGAATGTACTTTCTCTTTGTATTATTGTATAAGTCATAAACCGTGAGGCCTCGGATGCTTGAAAATCTTGATCTCCTAATCAATAATGTATGCTGAATTTTGTGTTGATGGAGTTAGCTTTCCGAACTGATTGCAAGTCACATCGCTGCCACCACCATTTGTAAGTGTACTGCTGCAAACCATAGTACCAAAAATCTCTATTCTCACATATTAAATAAAAACGATGACAACTCTCACCAAACATGAATGGATCATCAAAATCAATAATTAGTAGTTAAAAGTAAAAACGTGTTCCTTAAACTATCATCATAGTATAATATCTCAGGGCGAAGTGAGTGACCGGAAGAGCACTCCTCCGGTGTCAAAGCATCCGAATTCAAGTCCCTGCTCTAACAGATACTAACTCCTAACATTAACCCCTATCAAAAAAATAAAAAAAAATCATAGTATAAGATCACGCGTGCAGATCACATGGCCAATTCACTTATGATAGAAATTATTAATATTTATAAATAATCTTCTTTCCAATTCTATTCAATTTTCATTTTCGTTTCCATTTCTCACAATAATTATCGATTTTCAGAACAACAGGCAAAAAGAAAGGAATAAAAAAAAAGTGACGGAAGGGTATGATAGGCATTTTTCAGCTCGACCAGGACTGCGCCTCGCTAGAGTTTACTTGTCTGAAGATCTCTCTACAAGCCAACAAAACAACGTTAAGAAAAAGAGTAGAATAGCGAAGGAGAGGTCGGAGAGAGAGGTCGTTCGCTTCTTCGCCTGCGTGCTTCTCTCTTCTTCTACCTGTACCTCGGTTGGATCTTCACTCATCCTCTCCTTATCACGATTTTTGGAATCTATTACTTTTTTTACGCAATCCAAACCCTAATCTCTATCCCCAATTTTGTGAATCCGATCCTCTTTCGCCTTTGACTCCTACTTTTTCCGCCGCTAGATTTTATCTAAAAAGCCCTAAAATGGCGTCATCGACCAACAGTGGCGGCTCTAACTCTCCGACCAAAGGCGGCGCCTGCTCCCCGACTCCGTGGACGCAGGTTGTTACTGGCGATGCGGAACCACAAGTTGATGATGCTGTTGACTGCTCATCTGATAAGACTATGATGAGGTCGGATGAGACTGCGGCTGACGGTTCATACAGTGGTGGTGATGTGAATGGGGGGAGTAAGAAGCCGGTTTGGAATAAGCCATCTAATGGAGCCGTAGAGATTGAGCCTGTGATGGGAGCAGACTCGTGGCCTGCACTCTCGGAAATAGCAAAAGGTCCTCAGAAGTCATCTGGGGAGTCTTCCAAAAGCTTTCCGGAAGCTTCTGTGCTCTGTTTACAGGTTTATTGCTTTCTATATGTTGTTTTGTCAAAAGGACTGATGATACAGATTTGGAAATGCATTGGTTATATTTTGAAGCTGGTATTATGTGACGATGTAGTAGCTAGTTAATATGGTAGAATTTCATGTTTTGATCTTGTGATTCTGATGATATTGTTGTGTTTTTTACAGTGTTTACTCTTTTTGTTTTATGGAAGTTGAGATGCCATGTGTCCACATATATATGTCTTGATCATGCTTGGTTTAATTATCTCCAAACTAAAACGAGTAGTAATCATTTGATTATTCTTTTTGTCTTCTGCTTGCTCACCGAAATTCTAGTTAAAAATGATGGTACCGTATCTAAACATAGTGATGGCAAACTGCAGGGGACCGAACCTGCACCTCCTGCCCAGAAACAAGTGGCTAGTAACCAACATCCTAACTCCAGTCAAAACCATGCATATCCAGCGCGTCAGTTATCTTTTAAGCGCCATGGAGGGAATGCATCTGGAAATAATGGTAGTTCTACCCAGCCACTACCACCTCCAACCTTGGGTCAATCTGCTCCGGTGCTCTCTAATCAAAACACTTCTCGTTCTCAAAAGAACATTAACTTGGAATCTTCACAAAAGGTTGCATCTGAGTCACAGTCCTATGGTACTAATGACAGACAGCAACATAGTAATTCTCACAGGAGGATAAACGGGCCTCATCATGGTGATAGTTCTTACAGTCATCGCAATGGAGCTAGGAAAGATCAAGATCGTCCTAACCGCGATTGGAACTCTCAACGAAGTTTTAATGGTAGAGATGTCCATCCACAGGCTACTGGGGCTTCACCCAGGGGACTCATCAGACCTATTACTATGCCACATGGACCTGGCTCCTATATAGCCCCACCCTTATCGCCAACTATGCGACCATTTGGTCCTCCTGTTAGTTATCCTGGTATGGGTTGTTTATTATGATAATAGTGTTTTGCTTTCTTGGATTCTTCTAACGCACCTATTGTTTAGATTTTCCATTTTATTATGTTCCTGTTCAACCCGAGTCAATCAGAAGCATGGGCATCCCTTATCCTGTACCAGCACCAGCACCGCATCACTTGTTCATGCAATATCTTGACCCTGAGCTTTATTCGAAAGTGATACATCAGATTGACTACTATTTTAGGTATTTAGATGCTCCGTGTTTCTTTTTAATGCTAATATTGTAAATTGTTGTCTTTTTTATTTTCCTCTCTTTTTGTATACAACGATGATTATCTATCAACACTGATCCTTATTAATGATTATTTCAGCACCGAGAACTTAATTAGAGATGTATTTTTAAGAAAGAACATGGATGAGCAGGGCTGGGTTCCAATTAAACTGATTGCAGGCTTCAAAAAGGTTTTTTTTTCCCTTAGCAACCTTAGTCTTAATCTTGTATACAACCTTAGTCAAAAAGGTTCTGGCTCACTGTGGGTTTTTGCTGATAGTTTTTGGTGCATTAAAGTATAACGACTTACATTTACCCAAATGATCCACCATAACGGTTTCTATGCCTTATGTTATACAATAACCTCGAAACTTTATAGGCAAATTTTTATTATTTCTTAATTTGCTCTTGTATTTTAGATCCATATTGTTTTACTAAATGGTGTGCATGTTAAATGCGCTGTCAGTTTTTACTCAAGAAATTTTTGCGAATTTCACGTGAATGAGCATGACTATACATTCCATTTCTGCATTTTTTGTTAAGTGTGCTCTCTGTTATTAGATAATGGTCATTACTCTTTGCTGATGTACAAAAGTACACTGAATTGGTCTCTTAATGTCCATACATCATACTCCATTGTTGGTGCCGGAGCTCAGCTCTCTACTTTAAAGGCATGTATCCAACAATGAAGTTAGAATGCCTGACATTAAGAACAAAACAACTCATGGGTGCACTTTTGTGACGCTGACGAAACTTCACACTGTCAAAACTATTGAATGCAGATTTCATTTTTCAAAAAAAAAAACACACACTCGTATCGTTAAATTGCAGGTCGTGAAGTTGACTGACAATATTACATTTATAATGGAAGCTATGCGGGCCTCAACTGTGGTTGAAGTGAAGGTAAATGGTGTTGCTCACAATGAGCTAGTTCTTGCTGTGCTTGATCAAATTTGTTGGATGATTATTTCTGCTTTACTGTTTGCCTACTTGTCAATCACAATTAGCTGAGAGGGGTACTAAGGAGGATAGGCTTTGAATAAATATGTGCCAAGCTCATTCTTTTCTTATTATTGGAGCAGTTCCTATTTTTGACGAGGAGAACTAAGGATAGTTTGTTTCATAACTCATTGGGTTTTTTCTTATACGAACAATATATCTATATTTTTAGAGGACGCCTGTCACACCTTTTAGATCACTCCCCAGGATGACTTTAGTAGTGGTTAGGTCAATCATAAATTTTCAAATCATCGTATCAGAATCATGGAGTATGATGCAGATGCCAACATATTTTATGTTTTCTCTCAGGATGACAAAGTTAGAAGGCGGAATGATTGGATGAAATGGCTAATGCCAGAGTCTTTAAGAGTTCCATCTCAGTCAACTTATCTGGATCCAGGAAGTTCCAGTGATGTTGCGGCTCACATCGAGAAAATCAACATCCATGGGGACAGTGGTGACATTTTAAGAGCAACTCTGCCGTCTGGTGATCCACCATCGCAGCATCCAAGTCGCTAATCAAGTGGATCAGAACAAGTGCAAGAAACAGTTATGCTGATTATGTGAAAGAATGAACGAGTACGTGAAGCGTGGGGAACAGAGATCAGTCCATGAAGGTCTTCCGTTTTTGTTAAAATTTTGCTTGTTCCCTATCCCCAAGGCTGAGTATGCATTTCTCATAGATGCAGGTTATATCAAAAATCAAAAGGAAATAAGAAAGAAGAAAGGAAACTTGTTTCAAACACACGGAGCCAAGTTTTGTGACCGAATCTTTTTGGGCCTAAAAAATTGCTGTGTGTGTTCTCATTCCATATTTCTTAATCTATTCATGTGTTTGAATCTTTATTATCGTTATCTTTTATTTATGTATTTGAATTATACTCCAAGATTCTGATAGATTTTTTTTTTTTGATAAACATGTAAATCCGATCAGTTTCCTGTTTCTGTTAGATCTCCTTCTTTGTCAAAAAACAACATTTGGAAATTTTCTTAAGACAGTAACTTGACCACTATATATACAAGACCACCCAGAGTGATTGAACCAACGCTTCAAAGCAGAAAAACCAAGAGACAATGGATCCCGAATTAATTGATGCAGCCGAGACTTTATTGCTTTTTTCGAGAGAAGCTTGGAGAGAGTCCTTGAGTAGGAATGTGTTGCCTAATACAGTGAAGCCCGTTCGCTCTAGGATCCCCCCTCTTCGTTATCGCGATGAGTTTGATGAGGCTGAGACGTCATCAAGAAGTGTATGTAGAAAGCGAAAGGCTGCTGCTACTTCTTCAATGGCTGTTGATCAAAGCGTTAGTGATGAGTTCAAGCCAGTGCGCTCTAAAATCCGCCCTCTTTATTATTGCGAAGAGTTTAAAGTGGCTGAGACGTCATCAAGAAGTGGATGTAGAGAGCGAAAGGCTGCTGCTACTTCTTCAATGGCTGTTGATCAAAGCGTTAGTGATGAGTTCAAGCCAGTGCGCTCTAAAATCCGCCCTCTTCATTATCGCGACGATCAGTTTGAAGTGGCTGATACGTCATCAAGAAGTGGATGTGGAAAGCGAAAAGCTGTTGCTACTTCTTCAATAGTTGTTGATCAAAGCATTAGTGATGAGTTCAAGCCAGTGCGCTCTAAAATCCGCCCTCTTCATTATCGCGAAGATTTTGAAGTGGCTGAGACGTCATCAAGAAGTGGATGTAGAAAGCGAAAGGCTGCTGCTACTTCTTCAATGGCTGTGGATGAAAACATCAGTGATGAAGTCAAACAGCATCAGAAGAAGAGAAAAAGGGCCGCAATTCCGGTAGATAATGAGAATGGAACAAAGAATATCAAGAATGAGAATCTTGATCAAGGTCAGAAGGACATGCCAGAGGATTTGAAGTCTACGATCGAAACTCTTGGAGGAACTAGCGTAGTCTTAGTCATCCAAAAGCCGCTCACGGCCACTGACGTAAAAGACGTCCAGAACAGGCTACAGATTCCATTCAGTCAAGTGGCGAGCCACGGTTTCTTGACCGATGAGGACAACCGTTTATTGGGCACCAGGGATCGGAACGGTCATCCCAGTTATATCAAGACTACGCTGTTGGACCCGAAACTGAGATCACATGTGATAACGTTTCGAAGATGGACAATGCGTAAGGATTCAGGAGCTCAGACCCAAGTGTATGCTTTCAACAGTCCTTGGATTGAAATTGTGATGCTGAATGGATTGAGGCCTGGTGACGTGGTTCAAGTTTGGGCATTTAGGGTCGGTGAGCAGCTGCAGTTTGCTCTGGCAAAGGTGGACGACTAGCTTCTGCTGATTATTGCCTACGTGGAATTTTTATTATTATTATTAATCTACAGGCCTACAAGGTTGCCTTGTCCTGAGATCGATATTTTTTTATATAGAAGTTATAAATATCAATGTAGAATTACAATTACTATTTTTTTTTTCCAGACTGAGCAGTACTAGCTTTACTGTCTTTTTTTCAAATTGGTAACAAGAATTTTTTTATATATTCAGAAAAAAATTGTTTATATTACAAAATTGTTTTTTATCTTTAAGCTTTTGGTTATTCAAAATTTTAAGTTAAATTGCATTTTAGTACAAATAAATTAAGCTCATTATAGTTAAATTAAACTCAGAACAGTTAAATTAAATCAAATCAAATAAAGTTAACAAATTTAAATATAAAAAAAATCAGCTAAAAAGAACAACACCTTATTATTGGTAGCGCTGCAAACTGTAATACTCGAACTCAGTTCGATTATATATTTATTTAGTTTGTTCGATTCGAACTCGTGCAGCTTCAAAATATCTTATTCGACTCGATATTTTTTTGTGATACTCAAGCTCGACTCAAAACTTAGTCAAGTTCAAATCGAAAAAAAAAAAACTTAGTCAAGTTATATCCAAAATACACGAACCACTCGTTTCTAATTTAACAAAATATATAATAAAATGTATAAGATATTTGTTTAGTAATTTATTTATGGGTGCGGTTCAGGTACAAACCGCTTTATAAATAAAAACTACAAACCGTTTATTAAGCCGACACGTGTCCCATTTGAGTCGAAATCCCGGAGAAAACACGGAGGGGTATAATAGTCATTCCACACGGATGGGTATAAAACATAATAATGTTATTTTCAATTTAGTCCAATAGTTGTTAGTGTTCAGACTTAAAATACTAATGTTCAGACTTAAAAATACTTAATAATCAGACTTAAAATACTATGTTCAGACTTAAAATGCTAATGTTCAGACTTAAAAAAAAAAGCAATGATCAGACTTAAAATGGTAATGTTCAGACTTAAAAATAGGCAATGATCATACTAAAAATACTTAATGTTCAGACTTAAAATGGTGATGTTCAGACTTAAAAAAAGCAATGATCAGACTTAAAATGGTATTGTTCAGACTTAAAAATAGGTAATGATCATACTTAAAATACTTAATGTTCAGACTTAAAATGGTGATGTTCAGACTTTAAAAAAGCAATGATCAGACTTAAAAACTTAATGTTCAGACTTAAAAATAGCCAATGATCAGACTAAAAATACTCAATGATCAGACTTAAAAATGGTAATGTTCAGACTTAAAAAGAAGCAATGGTCAGACTTAAAATACCAATGTTCAAACTTAAAAATACTTAATAATCAGACTTAAAATACTAATGTTCAGACTTAAAAAAAGCAATGATCAGAATAAAAATACTTAATGATCAGACTTAAAATGGTATTGTTCAGACTTAAAAATAGGCAATGATCATACTAAAAATACTTAATGTTCAGACTTAAAATGGTGATGTTCAGACTTAAAAAAAAGCAATGATAAGACTTAAAAATACTTAATGTTCAACTTAAAATGCTAATGTTCATACTTAAAAAAAAGCAATGATCAGACTTAAAATGGTAATGTTCAGACTTAAAAATAGGTAATGATCATACTAAAAATACTTAATGTTCACACTTAAAATGGTGATGTTCAGACTTAAAAAAAACAATGATCAGACTTAAAAACCTCTGAACATTGCTTTTTAAGTCTGAACATTGTTTTTCAAGTCTGAAAATTGTTATTGTCATTACTGGTTTAAGTCTGAACATTGTTTATTAAGTCTGAACATTAATGGTTTAATCGCATAATTATTTTTCTAAGTCTGAACTTTGATTTTTTAAGTCTGAAAATTGTTTATAAAGTCTGAACATTGTTTTTTAAGTCTGATCATTGTTTTTCAAGTCTGAAAATTGTTATTTTCATTATTAGTTTAAGTCTGAACTTGTTTTTTAAGTCTGAACATTGTTTTTTCAAGTATTGTCATTACTGGTTTAAGTCTGAACATTGTTTTTTAAGTCTGAACATTAATGGTTTAATCGTATAACTATTTTTTTTAGTCTGAACATTGATTTTTTTAGTCTGAACATTGATTTTTTAAGTCTGAACATTGTTTTTTAAGTCTGAACATTAATGGTTTAATCCCATAATTATTTTTTTAAGTCTGAACATTGATTTTTTAAGTCTTAAAATTGTTTTTTAAGTTTGAACATTGTATTTTAAGTCTGAACATTGTATTTTAAGTCTGAAGATTGTTTTGCAAGTCTCAAAATTGTTATTTTCATTACTGGTTTAAGTCTGAACATTGTTTTTTAAGTCTGAACATTGTATTTTCAAGTATTGTCATTACTGGTTTAAGTCTGAACATTGAGTCTGAACATTGTATTTTCAAGTATTGTCATTACTGTTTTAAGTCTGAACATTGTTTTTTCAAGTATTGTCATTACTGGTTTAAGTCTGAACATTGTTTTTTAAGTCTGAACAATGATCAGACTTACATTTATTTGTATTTTTAAACAAGGAGGGGCTTTTTAGTCTTTCTACATATATGGTTAAATTTTATTTTCAATTAGTTGCTTGTTTGAAATTCCGTCTGACTGTTTCATCAGTTTACAAATTTAGGGTTAGTCGTAGTAACAGATGGACGATTTAGCCAGCGTCGTTGCAGGTTAGAAAAATTGTTTTGAATTCTTTTTTAGTTTCTGTATTTCTGTATAGGTTTCTGAATTTTTATTTAGTTTATACAGTGTTTTTAGTCTTAATCTGCGCTTTTTTACATTGAGGAGGTCCAATGTTATAATAATGTTCTCACATCTATACTAAAATTATTCTTTACTTGATAATACAGGGAACATTAGCTATGATACTGAGAATGAAGTTGTTGATTCAGAATGTTCAAATAAAACTGTTTCTACACCTTCTGATGTGCAGTTCTACACACCTCTGTGTCCTGATGAGCATAAGCCATTCATAGGGCTTTTGTTTGATACATTGAAAGAGGCATTTAAATTCTATGACAAATATGCAGATATCTGTGGATTTACAATGCGCCATGGTACCAAAAAATTACATAAAGATGGCATTACAGTGCTTGTTCAACATATGTTGTGTCAATTTTTAAGTTTTATCATTATCAATATTAATGTCTAAACGTGCTGTTTTTAGTCTGATTATAAAGTCTGATCATTTCCGTATAAGTCTGATTGGTAAGTCTGAACATTTGTGTTTCAGACTAGTCTAGTTTGTAATAAATCTGACAATTTTTTTTTTAGGATATGATGACAGTTTTTAGGAGTCTATATGGAAAGCTTGAACAAAACCTACTTGAGTTTAAAAATTTGTACATTATGCTGAAAAATGATGTACATTTTTACAATGAAGTGAAGAGTTTACATGGGAGGATCAAGTCTTTAATAAATGATGACTTACCAGAGTCTTCAAACAGAAAAAGGTCATTGGATAATTTTTCAGAGGAAGACCTTTTTCATCTCAGTTTAGGAGATGTAATAAATTCTCCTTTATTGAAAAAACAAGCTACACAACCTGCCGAGGAAGGTTTTGAAAGGACCAACTATAGTACACTTGGAGATAGCATGGAAAATGACCTTGAAGCAATTTTGGTGGAGGTTGCGAAAATTGAATCCATGTATGAGTCAAGTAAAACTACATCACTGAAACCCCAGGAGAAAGCAGTTCTGACAGACAAGATACTTGAACGATTAAAGAAGCCTTTAGTGGCTATAGAATGTCCCTACAACAATAGAGTAATTCCTATTGATGATGAATTGTCAGAAGAAGAAATTAAAATTTATGATTGGGTGACGACTGTCATACCTGATTCGTAAGTCCTTTTTTTACGTGAATTACTCATCTTATTTTTGTGGACAATATTTTTACCATATATGTTATGATTTTCTGTTTTTACACAGTCAAGATGAGGTGATCTTCGCTTCAAGTGGACTGTTTTCGCTAAGATCTGACTTTCAGTCATTGAAATTGAATCATTTTATAAGTGAGAATACTCTCAATTCCTGGATAGTTCTTTTGAATGAAATGGAACTACAAAGTATTCATACATCAAATATACGGCGGTACTTCTGCCTTATCAGTGAGACTGTAAGTATATTGCTTTTATTTTCCTTATGTCTTATCAGTTTACTAATCTTTTTCTTTTCTTTTTAGCTTTACTCTCTGCATGAAGAATATCGGCGAGATAGATATAAGGATTTCGAACGCAATATGATATTTACAGCAGAGACGTTCTGATGAGCAATTATTTGATGAACTTTGATGTACAAGTCCAGTGACTTTGAGCTCCATATCCATATAATATTATGCAGATTTGATGGTTTTACTTAGTGTTTCAGTGACATATCAATTTGAGAAGTAAATGGCAAAATTGAGCTTAAGCTGCGTGAAAAGCACCATGCGCTCGCACACTCGACCATCCCTCGGCCAGCCGCTCGCACATCCGATCGACTACCCGACCTCATGCGCTCGCATAGCCGCTCGCGTATCCGATCTCCATGCGCTCGCACACACGCTCGCGCCTCCGAGTCCCGCCCGCATACACGCTCGCACAGCCGCTCGCATGGCCGAATTCCACCTCGTACACACGCTCGCAAACGCATTTAATTCCATCGAGCAATGCGAGTTTATGGGGAATACAAAGAAACAATTGGAGACTGGGAAGCCTACATTGAGAACCATAGAGCCAAAGACAGTTATTACTAGAACGGCTACATGCAATACAAAGGGCATCATACCTGACATTAACGAGGACCCCACATCCATCCATCAGAATCGAAGATACTTGGCGACAGCAACATCACAGCACCAGAAGGAGTTCAACAATCAGGGTTTCTCTTAACCTAGTCTTGTACTTCATTTTCATTTAGCTGTTGTCATGTATCAACTCACCATGAGTGAGTAGTCCGCTTATTGGGATCCAATGGATCCCCAGAAACATCTGCAGTATAACACATGTCTTTTTATATGATTACGATTTTATTTCTTTACATCAGATACGAATAACTCAATTCATGCATTCTGTCCTTGGTATTTTCGCGAGATATCAATAATGTTTGTGTGTGGATAGTTTGTATCTATTGTCTGTGTTTGCAGTAGCATATCACAGTAGGTTTACATAGTTGCATGATAGGCGAGAAGCGAAAGTTGAGTCTATGCATGTAGCGAGATAAAATCCGATAGACAAGAAGCGAAAGTTGAGTCTTGATGATTTGTGTATCGAGTTTGGTTATTATGCAAGAAGCGAAAGTTGAGCATGTAATCGAACAAATGACCTAGAGAAATAATTCATTATCATGTATCAAGATCTACTGTTAGGCAAGAAGCGAAAGTTGAGTCTGCAGTAACTTTGTGTTATAATCTGTTGTTTTTGGGGAGTCATTGATTCCCAATGTTTCATCAAATTTAAGACAATCAAACAAACAACCATCGCATGCAATAACAAATCAAATCTTTAGTTCTCTGTTAATTCATTTCACTGTTCAGTTTATTCATTTTATTGTACTGCACTTCATTTTAAACCCCCCAATTTCAGTACTAATATAAACAATCATTTACAGAAAGTAGCAAGCTAGTTCCCTGAGGATTCGACCTGAGTCACACTCAGATTAATTGTTTGATCTGTGTTGCAATTACAACCACCACATTTACAGCCGATCACGTTCCCTAAATTAGATATTAAGAAAGCTACACTGGTAAACTAATCTCCTATTATGTGAAAAGGATTAAATAAAGACAACCATTTTTTTTTTAACAATTATTCTGTTCTTATCAGGTTTTCTTTCCCGTCTGTCATTTGTCACACTACTTTGTTGTCTGTTTCAATTTCTCTGGAAGGACTATAGATATATTAGACAATTCAGGAGCACAGGAATCCATTGAAAAAAAATATGGAAAAAGTCTTCCAAACCTGGTATGTTTTCATTTTCATTGTTGTGCATAGTATGATATGTCTATATAATTTAAGTCGGATAAGTCTTGTCAATTTCATCTTTAAGTCTGATGTTAACAATCTTTAAGTTTGATCATTAACATCTTGAAGTCTTATCTTTTTTAAGTCTGATCATTACCATTTTTAAGTCTGATCATTACCATCTTTAAGTCTGAACATGAGCATTTTTAAGTCTGATCATTACCATATTTAAGTCTGGTCAATACCTGATTAAGTCTGATCACAATCTTTATATTAATGATATTTTGTTTTGAGTGATTAATTTTTCAGATAAAAATTTTCAAAACTTATCTTCTTAAGATTATGCATCCCGATAAATCTTGGATATCAGTAGATACGCCAAAGAATCAGTTAGAAATGTCATGGAGTACATTTTCTAATGGAAATGATTGTGGCGTCTTTGCAATGCGCCATATGGAAACTTATTATGGGGAAACAGTTGGGGATTGGTATAGTGGATTTGCCCCTGAATCTGAAAAGGTAATCCTAAATTATAAGATACATTTCAAATTATCTAAATTACTGGTGAATTAACTTTTGAATAACCAAATTAATTTTTCTACAGCAAAAAAATCAAATAAGAAGACTCCGAAAAAGATACCTACACAAAATGTTGCTTGCTGATTCCAATCCGTTTAAATGTAAAGTAGCTGAAGCTCTTTATAATCATCTGCTTGTGAAAAAAGAAGTGGAGCAGGACGATTAGAAATGAGGAGACTGATATTTTTGAAATATAAACTGAATGAACAATATGTGATAATACTATCATTTTGTTTTGGATATCCTTGAATATTATTCCAAATATCTTAACATTTGTCTGATCATTACCATCTTTAAGTTGAATCATCACAATCTTTACGTCTGATCATTACAATCTTTACGTCTGATCATTACAATTTTTAGTTAATGATCAAACTTAAAAATAGGCAATGATCAGACTAAAAATAATTATAGATCAGACTTAAAAATGGTAATGATCAATACTTAAAAATAGCCAATGATCATTACTGGTTTAAATCTGAACATTGATATTTTAAGTCTGAACATTAATAGTTTAAGTCTCATTATTATTTATTTAAGTCTGAACATTGTTTTTTAAGTCTGAACATTGTTTTTTCAAGTATTGTCATTACTGGTTTAAGTCTGAACATTGTTAGTTAAGTCTGAACTTTGTTATTTAAGTCTGAACATTAATGGTTTAAGTCTCATTATTATTTATTTAAGTCTGAACATTGATATTTTAAGTCTGAACATTAATAGTTTAAGTCTCATTATTATTTATTTAAGTCTGAACATTGATATTTTAAGTCTGAACATTAATAGTTTAAGTCTCATTATTATTTATTTAAGTCTGAACATTGGTTCTTTAAGTCTGAACCTTGGGTTTTCAAGTATTGTCATTACTGGTTTAAGTCTGAACATTGTAATTTAAGTCTGAACATTAATGGTTTAAGTCTCATTATTATTTATATAAGTCTGAACATTGTTTTTTCAAGTATTGTCCTTACTGGTTTAAGTCTGAACATTTTTTTTTAAGTCTGAAGATTGTTTTTTCGAGTATTGTCAATACTGGTTTAAGTCTGAACATTGTTAGTTAAGTCTGAACATTGTTATTTAAGTCTGAACATTAATGGTTTAAGTCTCATAATTATTTATATAAGTCTGAACATTGTTTTTTTAAGTCTGAACATTGGGTTTTCAAGTATTGTCTTTACTGGTTTTAGTCTGAACATTGTTTTTTAAGTCTGAACATTGTTTTTTCAAGTATTGTCATTACTGGTTTAAGTCTGAACATTGTTAGTTAAGTCTGAACTTTGTTATTTAAGTCTGAACATTAATGGTTTAAGTCTCATTATTATTTATTTAAGTCTGAACATTGATATTTTAAGTCTGAACATTAATAGTTTAAGTCTCATTATTATTTATTTAAGTCTGAACATTGGTTCTTTAAGTCTGAACCTTGGGTTTTCAAGTATTGTCATTACTGGTTTAAGTCTGAACATTGTAAGTTAAGTCTGAACATTGTAATTTAAGTCTGAACATTAATGGTTTAAGTCTCATTATTATTTATATAAGTCTGAACATTGTTTTTTCAAGTATTGTCCTTACTGGTTTAAATCTGAACATTTTTTTTAAGTCTGAAGATTGTTTTTTCGAGTATTGTCATTACTGGTTTAAGTCTGAACATTGTTATTTAAGTCTGAACATTAATGGTTTAAGTCTCATTATTATTTATTTAAGTCTGAACATTGGTTTTTTAAGTCTGAACCTTGGGTTTTCAAGTATTGTCATTACTGGTTTAAGTCTGAACATTGTTATTTCAGTCTGAACATTAATGGTTTAAGTCTCATTATTATTTATTTAAGTCTGAACATTGGTTTTTTAAGTCTGAACATTGGATTTTCAAGTATTGTCTTTACTGGTTTAAGTATGAACATTGTTTTTTAAGTCTGAACATTGGATTTTCAAGTATTGTCTTTACTGGTTTAAGTCTGAACATTGTTTTTTTAAGTCTGAACATTGTTTTTTCAAGTATTGTCATTACTGGTTTAAGTCTGAACATTGTAAGTTAAGTCTGAACATTGTTATTTTAGTCTGAACATTACTGGTTTATGTCTCATTATTATTTATTTAAGTCTGAATATTATTTTTTTAAGTCTGAACATTGTGTTTTCAAGTATTGTCATTACTGGTTTAAGTCTGAACAATGTTAGTTATGTCTGAACATTACTGTATCAATTTTTGGACGATTATACCCCTAATGTCTTTTATGTATTTTTAAATAAGTCCGCGTGTATTTTTGTTTATTTACAAAAAGAACCCCGAACGGGATTAATTCTGATTGGTCGATTTTTACACGTGTCATTATTTTTGTGGGTTTGTAGTTTTTATTTATAACTCTGGTTTGTATTTGATCCGAACACTTTATTTATTTATAAAAATTTTATTCTATAAAATTTTATATTAATGATATAAGACTTTAATTGAGTTCTTATACGTATTTTAGTTGAGTTTTTATGGAGTTTTAATGAAACTTTCATACGAGTTGTGCACGAGTTAAATATTAATTTGTTTGTATACTTGACTCGTTTACTAAACGAGTATTGAAAATATGATCGTACTTGATTCGTTTATAATTGAGTGAATATTGACCAAGTGTTAACCGAATTATTTACAAGTAGGGCACGAGCATATCAGCACATTTGCATTCCTAATCATGGCCACCACCCTTATGACTAGGGTGTGCAGAAGCCGACTACTCCCACGGATCCGTCCACCGAGTAAAGTAGAATAAACATCGACCCGACCCGACACTAGGTTGAGACGGGTTCGAATTAAGGTTCGGATTGTCCGTCCTCATAGATATTTGACCAAATCTAACTAGTACCATATATAACATAAATAAAAATAGTTATGTTTCAGTCAAGGCTTGAACCTAGACCCTTACCCAAAGATTACACAACTATAATTAGCCAATCTATCTTTCATCTAGTTATATATGACATTGTCTCAAAGAGGAAACAGCCAAACATGGATAATGAACACAGCATGAATATTGCTTTAATTAAAACTTGAACTTTTTTGTTAATGTGTTAAAAAAAATTACGCTTTAAAATTATTTTTGTTTGAAATTATATATGTTCAGATTTAGTTATTTTTTACTGGTTATTTTATAACTGAACTTTTAATGTCGAGTTAGATTTCATATAAGCGATCCGATCAATGTTTAGAATTAGATTCGAACTTTACTAAGTGACCTACTGTATGTTTCGAATCTGATTAAAGATAAGACAAATCCGTCTTAACCCGTTCCACAAATGCACACACCCCTACTTATGACAACTAGCTTTATTATCTTAAATATACTAGTTTTAAGTACTAACTTTAATATATCTGAATAAAATCAATGACTTCTCTCCAAAGGTTTTGGTCCAATCGATGATTATTAAAAATAAATGGATATAATTGTTAATGCGTTTACTCATACTTTGCGGATATTCCTCTTCCCTCCTAAAAGGCTAGAATTCCATCGTTTAATTTTTAAATAAAAAAAATTAAGCCGCGGACCAGAATCCATCTCCACCGTCGAATACGTGAACATCGCTCCTCATTGGCTCATTCGTCCAATCAAATTCCGCCACGTCCAATCACAGGCTTGACATCGAGATCTTCGAGTAAGATATTTGGCGGGCAAATTCAAAATTACAAAAGCGCAGAGCCCTAGAAAAACAAAGTCGCTTTGTATCTCCATTGATGAACACAATAATCAATATGGCTGCTGTTGTTCTCCTTCCATCATCCCTCATTCGACTCCGCCGTTCTCAGGTTCTTCCACTTTCGCTTCTTAATTCGTGTTCCAGTTCCGTATCGGATTTGATGGTCGATTTGATTCGGATTTCTCTCTGATGCTTTACCGTTTTTTTCGCTCTCAAAATTCGATTAGGTTTTTCTGTGGACTATGGTCGCCTTTTTGGTTTTAATTGGCCGTTGCTTTAGGGTCTAGGCCTATAGTGGATTTGGTAGGGAGTTCAATTTTCTGATGCTTTGGCTTTCCCTCATGTGCCTGATACCTTGCAAACCATTTTTTTTCAAGCTGTGCTGGAGAAATTGATGACATTTCGCCCTTAGAATTATAAGGATTTGACACCTGAAATTAGAGGCAGCGAGTCAGCTATTTATATACATGTTGTTTACTGAAGTCTTACTGAAGTTGTTTTGCAGTTTGGATCTAAGACTAGGGTAAGGTGGTTTGATACTGATGAGTTCACTTCTATAGTTCTATGTGTACATGTCAAAGTGATATTTCCTGTTTGCACGTTTTCCATGTGCTTTATCTTCTTCTTTTTTTAATCTCCATCAGTTGTTTTAGTCGTTGACACTCATTCATGCTTGTTTTCTAGTTTTAAATTTTGGAGACCTATCTTATGATAATGTAATAGGTGTTTATGAATTTGGTTAGGTTCTTAGCACAAGTAATTGTAGTGTTTGATTTGAATCCATAATCTTTGAATTTACGAATTGCATTTAAATCAGTTGCTGCAGTTTTAGATATTTGTACAAATGGATTGGAGATGCTAATCAGTTTTATGACTGATTTAAAATTATTAGTATCAGCTTTTGATTTTGATACTTAATCTTTTATTTTATTTCCTTGCACTCATCTTATATTTTGTAGATATGCCAGCTAGCCAGCACATCTCTCATGATTCATATATGTTTTTCTTAATTAACAGAAATGACGTATCTCACAGCTGACTAGGAGCTTTAGCTATGGGGAAGATATTTTTGGACGATAACGGAACAAAGGATTTAAGACGTAAAGGAAAATTGAATGGCAAGCAGAACAAATATCTCAAGCCTGGTGCACTTGCTCAGCATCGGTCTCGTAAGGTTTTGACTGCCAAGCCTTATACTGATTTGGGGAAGAAGAGCGTGGCTGTGTTGGATGATGGGTCTGTGGACTATGTGTTACAGGACCAATTAATTGTTTCAACCCCTTCAAAGCAGATTAATCACTCTTCAATTACTGATGCAAAGCAGATTAATAGTAATATTCACTTGAAAACTCCAGAAATGCCCTTTATCAGTAGTCCTTCATCAGAATCGATGCTCGAGTCTCTCCCCTGGGATATATTGGTACACTTTTCTGACTCTAGTCGGTTATGAACTGGCACCTTCAAAATTGGAAGTGGGAAATTAACTCTACAAATTGTTGGTGAACTTTTTTCTGTTTCTTATTTTATCATGTTAGGTGAAAATAATTTGTCACTTGCATCACGACCAACTGAAGCCTGCTTTCCATGTCTCCCAGAGGTTAAGAAAGGCTGTAAGTATTTGTTTTTTCTTGTTAGATTAACATCACATTGCAAGAAACAGGGATCTGAGCTATTTATATTGGAAACAGGTTCTGCTTGCTATGCAAATCCACTTCAATTATAAGACTCCGAAGCGCTCACGCCAAGATCTAATGCGTGTGCATGCTGCAGTTCCTGCTGAACAATGGTCCTTTTTAGGGTAATTCTCCCCTATAGGTTGGAAATTTTGATCATAAACAATTTAAATTGTCAATTTAACTGCAATGGAGTGACTTCTGTTAGGGTCTCAAGTCCACACACGCCGAAGGCTCCAAGGCCCGGCCCCAGACCTTCTCGTTTGAAGTATACAGATATGCGGCAGATTGCAGCTGTTCTCTTCCAAGAAACACCATTCCCTACAAGGTATATGGTTCCTTCAGCTCTGCCAAGACCTCCTTGCAAGCCCGTGGTATCTCACCGAGTCCTTTTCTATGAAGAAAAGCTGTGTCAGGCTGTGACTCGAAACAAACTGAGTTGATGTCTCTTTTTTGCTACAAAGTCTCCGTTTGTTTGATTGTGTATAGTGTTGCTGTTATCATCTACCCAATGATCACTTACCCAACGGGAAGTCTGTGATTTTGTAGTTTGCTGATTGGTAGAGACTCAGTTGGTTTAGGGATGGGATAGCAGTTAGCAGTTGAAATTCTCAGTGTACTGTGATGTCTTGTTAGAACTTTGCTGCTTTATAGTAAAGCGGTATATATTATAGCTTGTGTTTGCAAGAGTTCGCTTGAGAGTTGCCTAGTCATGTCCTAACCTGCCAACTATTTAAACTTGGGCTACAAAATCTGTGAGGAAGAAAGACAAGGAGATTTCCAGACATATATTCTCCAGGCTAAAAATATTAATGTTCAAGATTAAGCGCAGCAGAGTTTGAGGTCTCGTGAAGGCCGGGAAACAAGCACTGAAAGATGGAAATGTAAATTTCTTGGTCAAAACTGTAAGGAAATAAAGTGCCCTGCCTCAAATTTTTTGACTGAATGATAAATATTCATTATCAAGAAAGACCTTATTTATAATAGATTATTATAACCGACTAGCCCACAACTAACTGAAAGCTTAATTAATGAAAGAAATCTAAATATGACATTAATGTCTTGTTATATTGATATAGATAGGTCTCGAGCAGGCCTCTTGTAATTCTTTTATGTTTGTTAGCTGATTATTGTATTCAGTCTTTCATCAACAACAAAAAATCTCTTGCTGAAAATTTTATCCATACTTCTTTGAATACTTACTACAAAGATAGCAGCGGAAAAAAAAAACCCTCAAAACTGTAGCAAAAAAGTGCGAATTTCCATGGGACCAATCTCAACAACAACACCTGACTATTGACTGGTGTCACTGGTCCAACATGTTCCATTTCTCCATTACCTTCAACATTCCATGCCATTCTTTTCATAACTCTCCAAGACTGGGGTAAGGCTCAAAAGCTCGATAATATTCCAGCGGCTTGACCTATGACAGCTAAAGAGAAGTGGTGAAAAATCATCATAGTTCATACCACAAGTCCTTCACATTTGTCTTCCACGCACACGGTCTCATCAAGCAGCCCAACCAATCCGTCTTTAGTACTGAACACAAATAAATCTTTAAGACTAAACTGCAAAAATAACTGAAAGAGAGGCACAACCCACCTATGAAGCATTAGCTCTACTTGTCCATCTTTGAGGCTGGAAGCCCCAGTGGCGCGATCAACCAATACAGAAAGCTCATATGTATCTTACTTTATGTACATTCCAAGAGTGAGCTGATAAAAGACATGCATAACTGTCAAATACTAGATTTACAAAATCCATTCTGGTGTAGAAAAGATTCTAAAAATTATAAAATTGGAAATTTTTTGAATTATAATTTTTAATATTGACATTGATATTCAATCATCTTGCCAGTTTTACCAACTTGATTCGGCAAAAAAATTTAAGTGGACTCTGGAATTTACAGTACCGGATAGTAGTTCCTCGCAACAGGTTGGTTAACTGAAAGTGACCAATCTTCCGTTTAGTCTCGGACCTGATATAACAGTAGTCAATTTGGAGTTGGCATTGGTAACAGTAAAATTAACCTTATACAACAGAGTGCCCAGATGTATCGATCACCCATCCAGCTCGAGGAGCCTTGTTGAACTGCTTCTTTATGAATTGATGACCGAGAGTTGTTTGTTCAATCATGTCTATATAATGCGTTGCAGCTTCATCATTCAGACACCAGCCACCATTTCTGACAAAATACGCACTGCAATTGCTAACGTTAATTTATCAAACTGGATACACATCATGAATTATTATGATACTCTTAACTATTTACCACAATCACATACACAAACTCTAGCTGGCTGCCATCCACGATTTTTCTCATTGTTTCTCGGATTTCTTCACTTTGAACTCCCCACCATCGCTGGAAAAAATGCCTAATTACGAAACAAGCAATATCAGTAACATAGTCCATATACGTCATTTGTAGATATTAAGAGCACAAGGAATCAACCTGCTCAGCAAAGACAAATTTCCGGTGAGGATCATGGAGTAAAGCCTCCAAAACCGAGGTGAGCACATTCTCAACACAAGCTCCCTACAGAAAACCATCGAAACTTTAGTATAAATCTTCATAAGCGTTAATTACCTGAATGCTATTGTTAGAACCAACGTAGTACTGATCAACAGTCTTCAACCATCCAACATCATCATGTGAATGTGCCACCAAATGCTTATTCAACTTCCCCTTAACAATACCAACTCCAGTTTCATACTTCAAAGAATCACAATTTTCAACCGAGACTATAAAAAGAAAGACGCTAAGGCAATATCGAGCAGCTATAACCATGTTGTTGTTGTCTATTGACTACCATCTGACAAAAATGAGCGGATTTCAGCATTATCAATGTGCTTGATATTTCTTCATAGCATTGTCTTTGACGTCGTGGTAAATGAAGACATAATTTCTACGTGGTGACAGGCAGAAAAAGCCTGGCCGGGTTACGAAATGGATTGAATTTTCTTTGGGGTGCTTATCTAGCTAATTTCAGTGGCAGTAAAAAAGGCCAACAGATATTTAGTTTCGAATCTCCAGTCTCCATTATGTTCTGCATTTTTGTATTCAATTCATACTTGTTCAGCATGCTCATATTTGCTATCATGATGTCCATATTATGGACCAGTTTACAGGTGCTCAGTGTTCTAATTGAGACAGTTTTTTAGGAATTTTCTGTCCAAGTGAAAGATAAAAATCGGTCGTGTTGCACTTGCACCCCCGACTAAGTTAGATATTTTTGAGTGTATGCATCATTCGTGGCCACCTAAGTTGAATTGACTCAAAATGAACAGGACTAAAGGCTAAACTAAACAAGACTAAAAAGGGTTGAACGTAATGTATTCAAAATTAGGATGTATTTTCTTCAGCTTCATTGGACCAAATTGAAGTGAGCTCATCAAACTTGCATAACAAATAATGTTTACGGTTCAGGTGAGTATTCTAAACAGACATGGCATCCAAAATATAGGAGACCGAATCCACAACAGCTTTCACATATAAATGTATACTGTACAGCATCACACAGTTAACAGAAATTAAAACTCAGGGAGAAAAAGCGTAGATTATATAATTTTTAAATATCATAAAACATGTCACACTGTATGTGTAGGTGCCAAAACACACGAGCTGCATATTACAGGACATGATAGCTAACGGTTTCAAGTTCAAGGTATCAAATGTAGGCATATAAACATGCCCAATCCCATCTTCTTGAAGCTGTTACTGGCCACATGCACTAGCGCGGTGCCCAGGTTGTCCACAGTTGAAACAGTTACCTGCATTGTAGCTCCCACCTCCAAGGTTGTTCCTTCGAGGAACATCCTGTAAACATTCCCTTGCCCAGTGACCAGACTCACCGCAGTTAAAGCACTGACCCGGTCCACTGCTGTTTCTTCCAGCATCTTCCTGACCACAACTCCTTGCCCAGTGTCCAAATTGACCACACTTAAAACATTTGCTTTCACCAGTATTGTTAGTCGCATTGGCCTCCTTACGGCAATCCCGAGCTATATGCCCAGACTCTCCGCAGCTAAAGCATGTGTTCCCGTATTCACTATAAGTCTTAACTGCTTCACTACCACAGTCTCTGGCCATGTGCCCAAAGTCACCGCAATTGAAACACTTACTTCGATTACCATCATCAGGCTTAACAACACACTCCCTAGCCATATGCCCTGATTCACCGCAATTGTAACACTTTCCACCACTACTGCGAGTAATCTCAATACCTTTCTTTTCACAATCCCTAGCCACATGCCCCAACTCACCGCAATTGTAACACTTTCCACCACTACCGTGAGTAAATTCAATACCTTTATTTTCACAATTCCTAGAAACATGCCCAAACTGGTCACACTTGAAGCACTTGCTGACTTTACTACAATCCCTAGACTTATGTCCAGACTCACCGCAATTATAACATGCAACATCACCAACAACAGCACTGCCAACCTTCTTGGGACAATCCCTACCAATATGACCAATCTCCCCACAATCATAGCAATCAACCCCACGCCGATCCTCACCTCGCTTCCTCTCACAATCTTTAGCAATGTGACCTACATCCCCACAATTAAAGCATCCGCCTCTTCCACGCCCAAAACCCCTCCCTCTCCCCCAACCCCTCAACCCTCTCTTCCCCTCGCTGCTGCTGCTGCTTCGGACGACGACATCCACAGCTTTCAGTCGCCCGCCTTCTTCAACCACAGTGAACTCGACCTCATCGCCGACCGAGAGCGTCCGATAGCCTTCGGATACGATGACAGATTGGTGAACGAATACGTCATCGCCTCCGTCGACAGGCGTGACAAAGCCGTAGCCTTTGAAATCGCTGAAGCTGGTAATCTTACCGGATCGCCTTTGCTGCTGGTGCGCCATTGTTTAGGATCGATTTCGAAAACAGGTGTATGTGATATAATGCTTTGATTAGATATTTATAGCGGTGAGGAATGCGAACCCTAATCAGTATACATTTGGGGATTTTGATTACTGTCTAGGAATTCCGTGCTACTTTTTCTGACCGTGTGGGCCCTACTGACGGTTCAACTACTAGGCCCCTTCGGTTCAATTGTATGATCTTGATCTAATTTAAACCTAACTCTAAAAAATAAAACGAAGGGTTACATTTTTTTTTATATATATAACAAACGAAGGGTTGATTGAATAAGCAACAGCGACACCCAATCAAAAAAAAGAATAAGCAACAGCAAGATTGAATTGGAGAGCTGCCAATATATTCAGGTGGAACTTATTTTGGTCATGTTGGTTTTGCCACGTTTATTTGTAACCTATACATGCATTGGTGTAGGACTAAAACAAGCAAATACAAATATCACAGCAACAACAAAAATCAGAACTCACCAATTTTCATGAAATTTTTTCTTTGTTGTCCCAAATGTAGTTCTAAAGGATGCAATTAATAATCTGAACTAGGTCCGCTTCTGTACTCGTTTAATACTACTAATTGCTATGTTAGCCATAAAATGACAATCATGTAAACGCCTTATGAAGTACTGAAATGAGCCTGTAATCACATCAAATTAAAAGAAGATACTTGACAAAAGTTAGACACCAAAATTTCACAATGTACTTCAATATTAATGGCACATGCTGTCAATTTCTTTTATATTCAATCCTTCACGCTTGCTTAACAACATCTGCAGCTTTCCTTTTTTCCTTTCGATCCCTCTTCTTTAAAGATGTCATTCGTGCCTTCAATATTGTTGCGTACGAGGCCTGGAAACGCATGTAGTCCTTTGCACCCAACTGATAAGCCAAAAAAATCAAGTAGCGACCTCTGTTTAATTAGTACAGAGGAAAATTAAATACAAGGAGAAAAGTAATTTCCTATCAGAAGACGCTAGCAACGAAAAACATATACCGATAAATGACTAGCATTCAATGGATATCTTTAGTGCCATGTGCTTCTATTTTCAAAATCATTTATTGGGTATATAATTTAGCTTCACGTTTGGTGAGTTCCACGATACCGCACTCTGATTATTATGATATTATCAAATCTGTTCGGTGACGACGTCATAGTGCAGGAAGGGATATGCAATTTTCATTTCTACAAATGCAGCTAGCTTCTGATATAATTGCTATATATAACACAATCAGTTCCTGTGATATCGTGGCTAACCTCAAGCATCTGGATCTATGTAGGCTAAAAAGGAAAAAGAACACAATAGAAAACAGCACGACATCTGATTGACAAGGAGAATCTGGATAAACTAAAGTAAGGTCATCTAACAGATGGCTCATGGAAAACTATAGAAGGAAACAGATTATATCTCTGACAGGACTTATACTATAGATATATATTACAGGTGCTAAAGGACCAACAATTCGAAGTCCCAGTGATCCAGTTACAAGATAAGTCCCATGACAGATGAAAGTGTTCTATTTTTTGGATGGTGCAAGATCGTTAAGGATTTTATGATGGATACATTGAAGAAAAACAAAAATAGAACTAAATGTTAAGGATTTGGTTGGTCAACAACTACATCGTCTTCGGGCAAATCACAGATAAGTAAAGGATGGGAAATGGAAAACGAAAAAGCATCAGGGATCACATGTACCGAACAAATTAACAAAAAATGAACAGAAAGCATGCAAAATATTAAATTATTAATAAGTCCATCTCAATATCAAGAATCATCTCAAATAAAAAAAGAATTATCTAAAATGGCAGTTTTCAAAGCAACAATTACGAATTACCCATGACGTCAAGATTTAAGTTCCAGAAATTCCTTGAAGAGGAAACACCACTAACTCTAAGGGGAAAAAAATAATCTAGCGGGATGTGCTACTTTTGTTTCAATACTGACAAATTTTGCCTTCCCCCCACCCCCATACACCTATGTCACTTGAAGCACGAGTATGAGTGTTTTTTATACTGGTACACATGTTAACTACATGCTACAAAGCGCATAGGAGGTTACATACGTTTACACCCTCCATCAAAAGCAGAACATAACAACAGTACATCAAATATATTGGATACTGATTGTTCAGGATGTATTCGTACCGAAGTAGCAATTTTCTTCTTCCCATCCGTAGCTCGAACTAAGCATCTATACTCAATTTTTTCGCCTTTTGTTTTCAGCTTGTTTCTGGCCACTTTGGACTTCAAGGAAGCTACAAAAAGAAAAAGTAACACAAATCACTAATATCCAATAGTAAAAAAACCATCTAATCACTTTGCAGATGCACCAGAAGTAAAAATTGAATTACATACATCGTTTGAAGTTCACCCAAACAGAACCCTTTTCTCCATTGCGTTCATACATGCTGCTGAGTTCACTGAGAAAGGGATCCGGCTGCAAGTGAACCTACAATCAATTATCAAGATGAACGTCAAACTAACAACCTACAAATTGCAAATAAGTCTTAAACATAGACAATGCCAATCAATTAATTAAACGAATGCAACTCTTCTTATAGGATGAGATTGTAAAAATCGAGGTTCAAACGATCATCAACTGTATCAGACAATCTGAAACCACATCGAATTTCGGATGTATGCGAAACTTAATGCATCAAATAACATAATGGTAGATCAAGATGATTGATTAACGAATATGCGAGGCAAGAAATACGATGAATTGGTGCGAGGAATTACCATGATGGAGTAACGAGCGCAGACTTGCGATCAATGCCAGCAAACCAAGTTTAGTTGATGGAGGAAGAAAGCGATCGGCTTCGATTGATTTTGATCTTCGGCGCAGATACGATACAGATTGAACCCTAGGCCCAAGACGCCGCCATACATTTGGATTTGGGTTAATTTGTCTAATTACAGATTCGACCCTCATGTATTTGTAATTAAGCTTTTTTTTAGACAAGATTTGTAATTAAGCTTTTGATCCTATAATATATAAATGTTTTTTTAATAAAAATGACCGGTTTGAGTTTAACATATTCAAAATGACTTTAAGTGAGTTTGACATTTCAATTTTGTCATGTTTTTAATAAATCCGGATCCTAGGGATCCGATAACAAAATAGATTGGCCAGCAGTGGCGGACCTTGAATTTTTTTTGACTGGGGCGAGATAATAAAAATAAAGACCAAATGAAAATATATTATAGTTGTTTTCTACGAGTTTTCATTTACATAAAGCGCTCTATCACATCTCCGTTACTAACGGTATAAAATAAATCTTATGTAACAAATAAGACCAGTGGCGGACCTACATTGAACACAATGGGGTCATTTGCCCCCATCAATTTTTACAATTGTTCCTTTATTTAAGCTTAATTACACAAAATTATGTTAATATTCTTAAGAAATACCATTGTTGCCCCATCAATTTCTCTAAACTTCGGTTATGCCCCCAATGAAATTTAACCCTGGGTCGGCCCCTGAATAAGACAATCACACAAAAAAAGAATCTGCCATGTGGTTGCACAAATTTATCTTCTAATATTCATCGAGGGAAAACATCTCTCAACAATTGGAGTAACTACATAGTATGTTGTCAAAAACTAATGTGGATTAATTAAATTAACCATATATTAATACAAATTTAACTCATAAAAATACAAATTTAAGAGAATTGATTAGGGGCAACAGCCCCATATGTTTACATGCGAGTCCGCCCTTGTTAGACGTGAAGTTCTTTCATTCACACGTCCTCTCGTTTGCACATAGAACTGGATCCGTTTTGTTAAAAACACACAAAATCGAATTCTGAGATCAATAAAAACAGGTGAAAACTAAAATGTCAAATTCACTTCGGATATATTGAAACTCAAACCTGTCAAATACACTATATGCAAGCCTCGATCCTGAATGACTTTAGCATCTTGCTTATTAATAATACTCCGATGGTTGATTCGAATAAATATTCCATGTTCGGTCCGAACTGAATCGTTATAGACCGATAATCCATAATATATGGTTCGACAGAGAAATTGAAGGCCGAACCGTTCATGAGAACCTTAACCAGAAAATCATGATACGAAAATTAAAATAATTAAATAATTGTGGGAAGAGAGACGTAAAAGCAATCTAACAATAAAACCATAGCTTAAGATTTTGCAGCCAAATCGAAGCCAATTGACCTAAGATTTCGAATCTGCAGCCACGGATCTGTTCGCTCACCCGTTGACATCTTTCAATTGATTCCACTGCAGCTCAGTTTTCGATTTTTGATTTATTGTTATTTTTGGAAATCGGTGGCGTCTAATTTATCGGCGCCGCAAGGGTTTGGGGGTCTTTAATAAGATCAGATTCCGTCGAGGCTGATCTAGGCGGAATTGAAAAGGATGTCGCTAAGGAACGAACAGAGATTGTCCGATCAAAATGATTCTCAACCGGCTGCCGCGCTTCATAATGACCAGGTTATTATTGCTTCACATCTTCTTGAGCTTTTGTTTGAATTGTTTTGCCTTTTTTTTTATTACTTAAATAGCATAATTGTGATAGTTTAGCGATCACAATTGCTTACCTATGGTTTATTATGATTTCTTGGTGACTTGAATTTCCAGTTTCAATCTTATTATGATACATTGTTCATTTCCATGACAGTAGAAAAAATTGAAACTTATTGCTGCCGTGATTTTTGATTATTTACTATGTGTTCTTTTGAAATGAACTGAGTGACTGAACCTAAGTACTTAACGTAAATAGGAGAATTAAAGGTGACTTAATTTAAGTACGACTTTTAAGTTTAAAAAATTCGCATATATAACTTGATTTAAGGTTTACCATAAAAAAACTTAATTTAAGGTCTTAAATGAAGTGTTGAACTGAGCGGATGAACTTTTAAGTTCAAAAGAGCAGACAATTATCTTTGCTAACACGGCAATGGTTCCATCTTAGCTCCAGGAGGACGAGCCACAAAGTGAAGGAAGCTTAACATGGAGTGCGGCAGTGAAGAGACTCATCTGTGGTGTTGGTGCCATGAGGAGGTTTCACGAGCGCATGCTTGGTCCGAACAATACTGGATTATCTAACTCCACAAGCCATGTATGGCTTTTAGGGGTTTGCTATAACATTCAGGAGGATGCTGATTCATCTCAACTTGCTGCTTTTGAAAGGGACTTCTCCTCCAGGATACTAGTGACTTACAGGAAAGGGTTTAGTGCGATTGGAGATTCCAAGTATACCTCGGATCAACATTGGGGTTGCATGATAAGGAGTAGTCAGATGCTCGTTGCTCAGGCTTTGCTATTTCATCGATTGGGTAGATCGTGGAGAAAGCCGCCTCATAATCCTATGGAAAGAGAATACATGGAGTTGTTAAAATTGTTTGGTGATTCGGAGTCCTCGGATTTTTCTATTCATATTCTTCTTCGAGCTGGAAAGAACTATGGCCTTGCTGCTGGTTCATGGGCTGGTCCATATGCTGTGTGCCGTGCTTGGGAAGCTCTTGCCCGTTCAAAGAGAGAAGGGGTAAACTCTTCTGTCAACCACAGCTTTCCCATGGTCATTTATGTTGTTTCCGGTGATGAAAATGGGGGGCGAGGTGGGGCTCCAATAGTCTGCACCCCAGATGCTTCCAAACTCTGTTTAGAGTTCTCAAAAGGACAATCTGCTTGGACACCTATTCTTTTACTGATACCGTTGGTTCTCGGCCTTGACAGAATCAATACCAGATATATTCCTTCTCTCGAGGCGACGTTCACCTTCCCGCAAAGCCTAGGTATCATTGGTGGGAAACCAGGCTCGTCCACATACATAGTTGGGGTGCAAGATGCAAAGGCTATCTACCTTGATCCACATTTCGTTCAACGCGTCATCGATATCAATGAAGAAAAACTGGACACTGATACATCATCATATCACTGCAACACCTTACGGCACATGCCTCTTGAGTCAATTGATCCATCCTTGGCAATTGGGTTCTATTGTCGTGACAAAGATGATTTTGTTGATTTCTGTAAGCGGGCTACCAAGTTAGCCGAGGAATCTCAAGGCGCGCCATTGTTTACTGTCTCCGATACTCCAAAAACATGGACTTCATCAGACCATGATGACGCACACCATAATTACGAGAATGGTGATGCTGGACACTTGGAGAGCAAGGACAAGGACAACTTGGGAAGTGAGGATGATTGGCAGCTCCTGTAGAAAGTCTTGAGGTGATTCAAAAACTATGTTTTGGAACTTTTTTTTGTTGAACGACAACAGTTTCATCATAATGGTTGATTTACAGTTCTGCTACTAGTCAGATGCTCATTGTAATCTCGTCATTTCACTAATCAAAGCCAATCTGTATTCATGAATGCAACTTTCTTTGTAAATGTAAAAAGTATTCCTAACTACAGTCTGACATTGTTGAGAAGGGTGCTAATTTGTGCATTCATGTCTTTTGCTGGGATTTAAATCACAAAAATACTGAACCAGAGCCAACATGCTCTGACTAATGGAAGTCAGTTGAATAAAGCTACAATATTAACTCTCCGTGACTGATATATTTAACCATATGATTACCAATTCACAAGTTTTCATCGAACACCGGACTCCGGCAGGATTCACATGTAGGTAGTATTTAAAACAAGATACAATTTGACATGAATATAAAATGAGTAGTAGTTCAGAGTATGACCAGCATCTTATTCTTATGCAAACATATCTTTTTGACATTTTTCTTTATTTATCTACCACTACACACTGATGACCAGGAGGATTTTATTAACATTTCTGACCTTAAACTTTTCTCTGAATCTTGACTAGGACCATAATGAAAACACGGGAAAAAAGGACATTACAGTCCACGTTAATATGATTTTTAATCTATAGAATACTATAAAGCTTCATTCAACAGATAATTAACATAGTAAAAACTTGGGATATGCTGATTCACACATGGCCTAGTCCCCTTCCTATTTTTGTATATAACCCTGCATTGACTGATGAAGGCTCCGTAGACATCTGCAGTTGAGAAAAAACAGATTAAAGTTTGAGGAAGCGAGCATGATGATAACGAAAAATCATGTATTATGTTGTGGCTATAGTAATCAAGAGCGCGGAAGGTGTGGTAATTATATTGTAGCTGACTGTACCTTGGAGGCGCGGGAGAGGAAGACAGTTTGTGTGACTACGGGAAACTCGATCTTGAGTTCTCACATTATCAAGGAATTATTGTCTCATGGGTATCTGATAAGAGTCACTCTTCAAAATCAAGGTATCCAGTCATGCATTTTTTGAAAGTGATTAAACAAAATATTTCTTTACATACATACCTGTTTGAGTCTGAGCAACTGTTTCTGAGCAGAGGATTTTGAAGACATGAGGGAGCTGGTGAGTGACAATGAGATGACTCAACTGGAGAGAGTTGTGGTAGCCAAAATGGGTGATGTGGATGATTTATGTCAGGCTTTTAGAGGCTGCCATGCTATTTTCCACACCTCTTCATTCATCGATCCACATGGAGTCTCTGGCTATTCGGTTAGTTGTTTATATGTATTTGATCGCGAATGGTTGATTTTTGAAAATATAATGAACTTGCAAGAAACAAAAAAAACCAGGTCAGTCATGAAGAGCTTTTTTTCTTTCAGGAGAGTATGGCAGTTCTTGAAACAGAAGCAGCTACGAATGTTATCGAGGCGTGTGGTAGGACAGCGTACCTAAAAAGATGCATATTTACTTCTTCACTGCTTGCTTCGATCTGGCAGGGTAACGACTTTTCTAATGAAGTTGTGGATGAAACTTGTTGGAGCAACGAAGACTTCTGCAGAGAGAATAAGGTAACAATCACCAATAAATGGTTGCATTCCATGTTCATGCAGTTTCAAATGGATATGTCATACCTGAAGAGGAACAGGATATAATGTCTGAAGGCTTAATTCTGAAATAGTTATGGATGGCACTAGGGAAGACGAGAGCCGAAAAAGCAGCATGGAGAAAGGCCAAGGAAATGAAAGTTAATCTCATTAGTCTTTGCCCTGGTCTTTTGCTGAGTCCGTCAATCCCAATTACTGCCTCGGCGACCTGCATACCATATCTTAAAGGTAAGCGATAATTACAGCTCCTTACAGCTAACTCAAAATTTTGTCATAAAAAAAAAGAGAGTTATAAATCATCACATTTGCTCGTCTCAGGTAGTCAAACTATGCTACAAAGAGGATTACTAGCAGTTGATGATTTCGAAAATCTTGCAAAGACGCACGTAAATGTATACGAAGAAATGGACTACGGAGCTTGTGGAAGATACCTTACCTTCCAAAGTGTGGTAAAAGGATTAGATGAAGCACGTGAAATCCAAGATCAACTAAAGGCACATGGATTAGGTCCAATAAATTGTGAGCCTGGAGAGCACGGTGAAAAAAAGAGCAGCCTGACTAATGCAAAGCTTATGAAACTGGTCGTCCGTGCTTCTAATCGCATTTCATCTTGCAGATAGTAAAATTTTCAATGTATCCTTATTTACTGTATCATGTACAAGAAGAAGCAGCATAGGTATAGTTGAGCTTTTTCCGCGAGATCCTTATATTTACAGAAGCTGCTTCACTAGTCAGAACCTCATTGTTACCTAACATGGGTCCAATAAATCCATACAGTTCATATGTGAATGTATGATCAGAAGTTGTTTCTTGCGATTAGGCTCATTGACATTAGTCGACGATAATATAAAGCATTCTAAAGTTTGACTTACAAGGCAAAGAAGCAGACTTGTTTTCAAATGCAGCCATTCAGAAGGGACCGTAGTTAATTTTTTGTATAAGACCATCGTCCAAGCAACTGCTCGTGTGCTAAGCAGATGGGCAACGCCGAAACATATCAACTTCACCTGGCCTTTTGTAGAGAACATGAGATTCAGGCCAGTGGAACAGCATAATATGAATTCTTTAACATACAACATACCTCAACAATGGAAGCAGACTGTTGACACTACCCAAAAAAACAAAAACAAAAACTGTTCAGTTTACCTGGTTTGCTCCTGATATCATATATATCACAATAAATTATTTTCAACAAACAATTTTGTCTATTATCACAGATCCCTTATTCACCTTTTTTATTTATATTTATATTTTGAATCTTTTAAAATTTCTATTGTGAAAGAAAGAATATAAAATGAACAATTAATGGAAACCACCAAATTGTGTGGTGTCGATTAATTTTTGCAGGATTTTAGCATGCTGTTGAGAATTTTTTGATTTTCATCGTAAAGGAAACCAGCATTTAATTTCAATTAACATGTTACAACGACTATCATAACCCTGTTAATGATTTATATAAGTTTAACTGGTGAAAATATTAAGACCATTGGATCGTTTAATCGTGTGGTTCATATTGGTTCTCAGTTCGTAACTTAAATGGCCTGCAAACCGACAAAGTTTAGACTCTTTGTCATGAACTTTGCTAGTTCGCCGCAAACTTTAGTCTAAAAATAGTTAGGCGCTAACTATAGCTTAAAAATTTCGATTCATGGAACAACGCTTAAAATTAATAATTGACATATTTTCAAGGTATGGAGCAAATTGGTAAGTTATTATTGGGCCGAAAACCAATCAGCTTAGTTACTAAAAACCGGCCCAGTTTCTATAATTTTTTTCTTATAAATCCGAGTTTAGTAAGTTCCTATATTTTAATTATTATTTACATCGGGACTATATTTTAGCTTCAGCAATTTCTATATGTTTCTTATAAATCCGGATGCTTATTGAAAATCAAATCAAGCTTCTCAAATTCTATTGTTCACAATCTCTCTCTCGAGCGCGAAACCAAAAGTTCGAAATCGGGAATCGATGTAAGCCCTCGCTCGTATCTCATAATATATGATTTCGATGATATGCATTTTCCTAATTTACTGAAGTGTTTGCTGTCGTGTTTGATGTGTATGTGCAGCTGCTGCTGTTGGAGTCTTTGGAGATGTCAAACTGCTTGGTCAGCCGTGAAATTGCGTCGGAGCACACTCAGTATGTGTTTAATTATATTTTCTTCTTGATTTAATTGTTTGATGCAACTTTTGGTGTCTGTGAAGTTAGGGTTTTTGGGGATTGTTGTAGGTCTCCTCATGTCACTGGCACGTCTGTAATCGGTATTAAGTACAAGGAAGGTATTCTAATTGCATCTGATATGGGAGGTAGGTTCACGTTCTCTCAGCTGTCTCCATTTGATATATTGATTGTCAAAGTCCTTGACGTGCAATTAAATGGATGCAGGATCATACGGCTCTACCTTGCGCTACAAGAGTGTGGAGAGAATCACGTCCATTGGAAAGCATTCTCTACTTGGAGCAAGCGGGGAAATAAGTGATTTCCAAGAAATTTTGTGCTGTCTTGACGACCTTATGTCTGTACCCTGAAACATATTTTCAAGCATGTCATGAATTTTTTTTTTAATTATAAATAATCGTGTTGTGTCATCTTTCTTGCAGCCTTAATGACAACATGTGGGATGATGACAACAACTGTATGGGTCCCAAAGAGTTGCACAGCTACTTGACTAGAGTCATGTACAGCAGATGCAACAAGTTTGATCCGCTGTGTAGCTCGCTTGTTCTAGGAGGAGTTAAGAATGGGCAGACTTATCTCGGCACTGTAAGTACTTGATTCTCCTCAATGTTGTCTTCTTTATTGAAAAGGATCCTCACATCTGAAATTTGTAGGTTAATATGATTGGTGTACACTACGAGGACGATCATGTTGCAACCGGTTTTGGAAATCACCTTGCACGACCAATTCTACGTGCAAAATGGCACAAGGATTTGAGCTTTGAGGAGGCTGTTAAGTTACTCGAGGAGTGCATGCGAGTTCTGATCCATCGTGATCGTTCTGCCATCAACAAGATTCAGGTAAAATTCATTAAACACTAAAATTTGGGAATTCGCACAGTGCATACTTTCTATATGGAAGTGATGTGTCTTTTTCTTCTCGCAAATCACTATACAAAATTGTTGACAACTTCTTAGGCTAGAATCAAATGCCCGATTCTCAAGTTATATTTATATCTGAAATTTTATTTTCATCTACTGGATTGTGTACTTGCAGATTGCACAAATCACGGAGGCAGGTGCGAAGATATACCCACCGTATTCACTTAAGCTTCAAGCACGGGGCGAAACTAGGAATTGAGAAAGCCAGCAAGACAGGATTGGATTTTATTTTTTTTACATTGTTACTAAATTATTAATAAACATATAGCTAAATTGTATCCGGAAGCATTACATAGCTAAATGATTAAATTATGCTTCTTTTTTTTCATAAGCATTTGAAAATACAACACATATTATATGATGACGAGATCATATATCCATGAATATAGTATCTATTTTCTTATTCAAAATTATACCAAAAAATAAGCCAATAATAATACTCAAAAGCATGATAAAAATGTTACTTTTTACAACTATGCCATAAAAGAAAAAAGTATAGTAATATTTGTTCAAAGATTAAGCATTGCAAAAATGTAAGATTTCAAAATCAAAATATTGAACATTAGACACAAAACACACAACAACATTAGAACTACTGTTTACAAGGACCAGGTTATTCATTCAAGGTTATCCTGTTCTCCTCCTACTGTTTTTTGGAGTCTGCACCCGAACAAAATCATCCTCCACCAGCCACTTCATTTATCCTCGATGCTGGCTGCTGTTACTCTGCCCTTGTTCCTTGCCTCCACTTAAGGCCACAAACTTCAGCTAGCTAATAGAAAGTAGTAACAAATCAATCATACCTTGATATTGTCAATGTCATCATCTACCAAAAAGAATACGAAACAAGATGCATCCCTCAGGCCTCAACAACAACAAAAAAAAACAGCTTCGGCCACTAACTTCAGCTAGAACTTGTATGTGCCTCAGACCTCGGGCTGATACAGCTTGCTGCATCATGCCAACTATTGCACTTGGCCCCTCCATGAACTGAAGATTAGCTAGCATTCATGGGATAACTCGTAGTACCAACATGTGTTGTCATAACTGGAGGTACGGTTGGACCAGTTTCATTATCAGCTGTCGATGTCGTAGCCAAACCACTTTTAATCTAGGCAAATGTTCTTGAGATCTGTTGCTATAGAAATCAATTCACGGCTTGAGAAGCTGGTGTCTTCAAAATAATCAACAAACTCTGGTCCTAGAAGTGAGCTATGAGAGTGACCATCGATTGGAGATGTACAGCAGCCAAATCCACATCTGAGTAGGAATCACTGCACATGCCTTCGAGGAACTTTGATATCCCGAAATCCATCTTAGGGGCTGCCACCAGCATTAGTCATGTCCATGAAAATTGAGAACCAAGAGTGGGGTTGGCTTTGGAGTTATAGACATTGAATGCACTAATGTGTGCGGTACAGGTCGCAAGGGATGGAAGGAAGCTCCACCCGCTATAGAATGATAATGTTCTCCATTAAATTGTGACTTCTCTTCAGCACGAAGATCAGGTGTAGTACCAGTCAAACTCAAAGATCCTGCACTTCGTTGCTGCCCTGGATTAGTGTCCCCATTAGATAGTGTTTCCTCTGAGGATGCCTTATTACCCATTCAGGAATGTCATACAGCACCATACCAGTGGCATTGGCCTGAAAAATAAGGGTAAAGAATGCCACTGGGTATGGGCTTATTTCTAAGAACTCCAGTAATTCGTCCCCGAAGTGTAGAATTCCAGTGATTGCGTTATATATGTTCTACATGGCATCAACTTTGCAATTGCTGCTCATTTCCTACAATGGATTGCATGGGCTTCAATTATGAAGCGGTTCTCTTCATCTGCATCATATTTTGTAGAAGAGTATGTATTATGTATCTCATAGGGAAATCCACATATTCCGAAAACATTCATATATAAATAAACAAATGGACCTGAAATGTGAAATTGACCAAAATTAGACAGACGCCATCAACTTACCCATTGACTGGTTCACTGCCAGCTTCAATGGATTGAGAGGATGTGCAATTGTTAAAACAAAACTGCATAAAAGATGAGTGAGGAAACATTAGGTTGTTACAGACATAAACAGATATCACCATGACACTAATAGACACATGAGTTAGAAATGTTGATAATAAACAAAATCAAAATTTTGCTGAGTCCGTCAATCCCAATTACTGCCTCGGCGATCTGCATACCATATCTTAAGGGTAAGCGATAATTACAGCTCCTTACAGCTAACTCAAAATTTTGTCATAAAAAAATGAGTTATAAATCATCACATTTGCTTGTCTCAGGTAGCCACACTATGCTGCAAAGAGGATTACTAGCAGTTGATGATTTCGAAAATCTTGCGAAGGCGCACGTAAATGTATACGAAGAAATGGACTACGGAGCTTGTGGAAGGTACCTTACCTTCCAAAGTGTGGTAAAAGGATTAGATGAAGCACGTGAAATCCAAGATCAACTAAAGGCGCATGGATTAGCTCCAATAAATTGTGAGCTTGGAGAGCACAATGAAAAAAAGAGCAGCCTGACTAACGCAAAGCTTATGAAACTGGTCGCCCGTGCTTCTAATCGCATTTCGTCTTGCAGATAGTAAAATTTTCAATGTATCCTTATTTACTGTATCCTGTACAAGAAGAAGCAGCATAGGTATAGTTGAGCTTTTTCCGCGAGATCCTTATATTTACAGAAGCTGATTCACTAGTCAGAACCTCATTGTTACCTAACATGGGTCCAATAAATCCATACAGTTCATATGTGAATGTATGATCAGAAGTTGTTTCTTGCGATTAGGCTCATTGACATTAGTCGACGATAATATAAAGCATTCTAAAGTTTGACTTACAAGGCAAAGAAGCAAACTTCTTTTCAAATGCAGCCATTCAGAAGGGACCGTAGTTAATTTTTTGTATAAGACCATCGTCCAAGCAACTGCTCGTGTGCTAAGCAGATGGGCAACGCCGAAACATATCAACTTCACCTGGCCTTTTGTAGAGAACATGAGATTCAGGCCAGTGGAACAGCATAAGATGACCTCAAGTGGCTCTCCGCATCCTGAAATAGAAGAAACAACCTTGAAATATGCATATGCACCTCAGTTCAGCTGGTTAACGTATAAAATAGCTCAACAATGGAAGCAAACTGTTGACACTAAAAAATAAATAGAACTGTTCAGTTTACCTGGTTTGCTCCTGATATCATATATATCACAATAAATACAGAAAGAACAGGATGGTCAAATCTACTAATCAAATGCAGCATGCATTCCTATCAGTTTAATTTGGCACCCATAGCACTTTATAACAATTTTGCAAGGGACAGAGTACCGTGGTCTTTATGCACCATTCAACCTTGTACGCTTTGTATTTGTACTGCTACTTGAGCTGATCTGAATATCATCCAAAATTATGAAGATTCATACGGTGTAAGTATAATTATTATTATCGGATAATATTTAATAATAAAATGAGACTTTACGATTGTATATAATGATTTACACGAAATTCTTTCCAAAGAGCAAGCAAGTGTGAAATACAAAATACAAGGACACTCAGTTTTTTCAAATCAATCCAAATCCATGAAACTACTATTGGTGCACAATGAGGGGCCAAGCCAAGCAAGGAATCCCACTTCAGTATCACCGTTAATCCTCTGGGATGAATACTCTGTCAATAAATGCCACAGATCTCCTACAGTCCACTTATGAGACAGAATCCACCGAGTGACCTGAATAAATAATACTCAGAAAATGTGTGTGAATCAACATTCTGAAATGTACTCAGCTAAGGAAATGCATTTCTTAGATAGATCAGTTGGTTATCATTTAGTCATTACCTGTTCCAGACTCCGTAATGCAGCCGAACCAAAGGTGTAGTAGGCAATAAATGGTCTCAATGCCTGAAATGTACAACAAACTGACAAATTATAGACTTCGATCATCAGAGTGATCATTAAGCAAACCAATACACATTCAGCAAGGTTTCACGATAGATTACATGAATTTATTCTCTTACAATGAGAAAAGCTCAGTCAAGAGGTATATGTTTTCAATTAAAAAATATAGTTGAATAATGAATGTAAAGCGAGTTAAATGGCAAACAAGAAAACACTGAATGGATTAATGTTAGCAGATGAGAAGCTCAATCCTGCATTTTTATGTGAAAAATAAAAATCCAGCGTAATATACAGAAATACAATCCCATGAACACTACTGTCTTTTGACAGACAAATTGTGAGCATAGAGAAACAAGGAAATGTATTATATTTATATTACAACAGAATCTTTCAGAATGTAATAGAGGCAAACACCTGAGAAGCAGCAAGCCACTGAACCACCATTTTTAACTCAGGATCTCCCCCAAAAGCACCACAACCCCAATTCCCCGTCACAATCCCCACACTGTCTTGATTATCCATAGATTCATGTTTCATCTGTCCATTTATATACAAATCATCATATAAGTTGTCTTTCTGACACTTAGAAGCAAAACATTATTATTCATATACTCTCATTCAATAATTTGCCACTGATACAACCTCATCTCCATCATTTGGACATCCAGCTGTTCCATGATTACCATCTTCAAACAATCTTAGATACTTTTGATATTTACACTGATAAAAAAAGCCACAGAATGCCTTGTTAATCTCCCTGCAGAAATTCCAAGTCTACTCTTGTCAACTGGATGAGGAAATCAAATTTCAAAATGTTTAACAGCACGTCCAGACCACATACCGAATGATGAACTCAAGTTCATATTGTCTCATTCGTGGGCTGCACAATGCATCTATTGCGATTAATTTTGTTTTGCGTCTTCGAAATTTATCTACTTCTGTTCGATCTATATGGGCACCAGAAAAGCGGAATGTATGAGCATACCTAACAAAATAGTTAAAATAACGCGCTTATCAATCATCATAATCATGTTGAGGAAATAGTTAAGAGAGTAAATTGGTGGATGGTTTCCGATGATCAAGCACGACACTTTGGTAAAACACCAATACTGTAACTTTTTGTGTGACTAGTACCGTATCTAACGACTCAAACTGACTCATATATATTCAAATGGTCGAATACTGACCAATCTCAACTTTTGACTGTTAAATACACAGAATTCACAAGTGATAAATATTCTCAAGGACATGGCAATGAAAGTCTTTAAATCGATAAAAAAAAATACAAATGCATCAACCCAAATGATATCTTATTATTAACCCCCTTTAGAATCCTAACATTGTACTTGGAAATAAACAAATTCTTACCCTGTATAGTTTGAAAAGCGCTCTGCGCCAACAATTTCGATAGCCTCATTATCTGCCATTGACGGAAGGAACAAAATCCCAGCAATAAGCTCTGGACTGATCATAAAAAGAATTTCCTCCTTCAAAATAGGAAACGAATATCATCATAATCTTAGTAGCATAGAATGTGGTGTTCGCGAAAAATATTAATACAATAAACAAAAATACAATACCAACTAAGTGGGTTACATAATGGAACAGAGTTACAGAGATATCAGACTCAGGATTAAGAAACCACATGAATAAGAGAAAAAATTATTTAGTTCGGTATCGGTACACAAACTTTGAAATGTAAAATAACAGAATCCTGAAAATGTATATGATGTGTTTATATTATTCTATTGTCAACGACAAAAACCTGTACACAGCCACTACGAAGGGCACCCCCTCCAAGATATTTGTTAGCAAAGTCTACTTCAAGACCTCCACTTGAATGATCCTCAATTAAACCTGAATTGTGAACCTGAGTACAGAAAATCAATAAGAAGATTACTAACTCAGAATCCTATAAAGGCAAGAGAATGATTTACAATCGATTATTCACATAAAAATATGACCCTATAAGGGCAATACCATAAAGTCGCAGAGGAGAACATCAGATTTACTCCAAAAACCAACTCCTGGATAAGAAACTTGATGAGGACAAGGGGACAAAGGAAGAACTTTGCGCTCAAAGGAGACTCTACCCGTAGGCATGCAAAAAGATACCCTTTCAAAATAGTTAGCAATGCACTTTATTTTGTGTTCCATCCTTTCACTGTAATTTTCGTAAACCATCCTGAAATGACGAAGAGACAACTGAGCTAATTTATTTATTTTAGAGAACAAGGCCATGCTCCACAAAGGCGCAACTTATACTTCCTTTATATCACCAGCAAAGATGAAAGAAAAGGTGACTAACTGCAAGTGCAAAAGACTGTCTAGATGCAACATTCAATCCTATAAATATCATCAGCATTGGCAGTGGCCAACTCCGTAAAAACTATACTTTGACCACTAGGAAGGTCCATAAAAATGGCATAAACCACTCAAAACACAAATTCGAATAAACATATGTAGATAAAGAATATACAAGGAGTATGAAAAAAAATAATTCAATGATATGGAAAAGCAACAGATGGGGAACATGCGGACCTAAAGACAGTGAGAAAGAGAGAACCTTGTAATAACAAGAAAAAACAACACACTACCAAAATCCCTTTATAAAAGCTAACAGTTACATACTCAAACAATTGATCGAAGTTGATGAGTGGGAGATCTTCGGAAGCTCTGATAGCAGAGGGAAACAGACAGAAGAATGAGCATGTGAGAAGAGCAGCAATCAACTCCTGTAATGAGCATTGGACGTGCATTTTTAGAAACAATGTGATACGTCAATGTGTCAATGAACATAGTTCTAAATAATAATAAAAAATACACAAAATAAAGACGTAACTCCATTAATCCACCAACTGATGCACTGATTGATGATAATACCTTACGATCACACAGTTTCATTTACAAAGGTCCAACAACTTCATAAATGAAATCTGACTAGGAACTACCTGACTGAGGAAAACAATGCCAGGCTGTTGCTGGTGCAGTATCCTAAGACCAGTAGGGATTCCATCCACAATGCTATCTGCATCACTATAATGAGACTCTAACAAGCCCGGTAACCTCAACAGCAATTCAGCCATTTTCGGCACAACCTCCGCAAACCATTTCCCTGATTCCGTCCGCAACATTAACTGCTCAATAAAGAATCATCGCCATCACCATCAACATTAACACAAAACAACCAACGCAAGGAAGCAAGAGAGTAAAAAGGATTTACATCGTCGAAATAGAGAGCGTAGCCGTCGGGAGCAGAAGGCACGAGGGGGTCAGTTGACAGGGAGAGGGAGTTCCTGAGATCGGATATGGCGAGGAAAAGCGACTCTCCGGAGTCGATTCTGCTGTGATGAGGTCCCTTGGAGATGTCTTTGAGTACTTCGATTACATGCGAGGGCCAGAAGAGAGAGGAGGAGCGGTAGATGAGTGGCAGAAAGGGTAATATGGATTGAAGATCCTCCCGCTTCTCCATTTTCGATGCCTCCTCTCCAGCGCTTCCGATTTGGACTATGATGGCTGATCGGTAGCTTTGACCCAAACTGACTGAATTTCACCTTTCTCCGTTAACTCATTCATCGATTATAATTTTTTATTCATGTAAATTTAATCTTGTTTTGGTTGATGTTGTTGTTTTGAGATCCAATAAAATACAGAATTAAGTATAAATTAATAAGGTCTTCTAATAATATAATTAAATTTAGTGCTTTTTGTTTCTATGATGAGAAATGCAGTGAAAAATAAATGAAATAAAATATACAAATTAACTATTAAAACTATTTTCTCATGAAAATGGGAAGAAATTCTTTTTATCAATTTTTTTTTTAAAATTTTTTATGGAAACCCACAAAAAATGAAAAGTAAATTTACTTTCAAATTATTACCTGTATTTGTTGATAAATCTAGTTGTGAAGATCGTGACAACTTGGTAGAAAAAAATCCGAGCGATAAATGACGTTGTTTCATTTAGAGTAGAGTGTTGATCTACCATCTCCCCTACCTTGACCAAAAATGTACATATTAATAATACATGAGATCTCTTTGCTATACTCCGTATTTAAGTGTACAGACCTGTTGTATTGAAGTGTACAGACCTGTTCAAGTGTCAAACCTGTCTACTGTCTTATAATTTTGGGTAATAGCCTAATAGGTTATTAATTTGAAAAGGGTTTGATGAGGAAGCAACAATACATAAGGTGATGATTGGTCCAAGGCTTGTGTTGCATTATGAACGCAGAGGTAAACTAATGTTAATTTGTACATGGATCTATTCCATTAATAGCAACAGAGACTGCATTTGTATTCATGGAACTAGCTGACGTAGAAAAGATGGGGTGGAAATGGAAGAACAGCACATATTGTACAACAGAAGACTTGGGAAACATACAGTTTGATCCCTTAGCGTCAACTTTCTGTCTGTATATGATCTGATGTAGAACTGTAACACATCTGCAGTTGGGACCTCAAATATGGAACTAATCACCTTGATCCACCAACTTCAGTTGATTCTTATACAAAGGAAAAAGTAACAAGTGGTGGAAGTTACCTGAAGACAGCTTTACATCAGGTTTGGTTGTGTCTTTGTAAATACTTGTGCGAGTAAAACTCATCCAAGGACAGGCGGTGCCCTGCAAGTTAGTTTTCATTATGTATTACATCTATGAAGATCTCAAAGGTCAATGAAACTACTACTCGCAATCGCAATCGCAATCAATGAAAGAAGAAAATTAGGAGATGTTAAACACATTTCAAGTCTTGTCCTAAACCTGGATCCTTGGATAAAAGCCGTGAGCACATATCTAAACAGTCCTGATGCAACCCTGGGAGGATTTCCTGAGCAAGTGGCAGACTTGCAAGTCTTGATATTTTTTAACAACTGAATGACGAGGCCTCACCTCAGTGCAGTGTAATAGAAAGCGTAAAAAGTGTCCTTACAAGAGAATAACTTCAGCGTTTATACAAATAACTTAAATAGTTTCACCTAAGTGGCATACCTGAAAGTTCTTTCTGCCATTAAATGGCCGATAGCCATTGAGAAGCTCCAACCTATGAGATCAAGATCAAGCAGGCACACAACTTTTAATGAGAGCAAACAGTAATAGTGCGGTGGGTCAATATTCTTACCCTCCCATCATATCTCTGAAACTGTAAGACTTCAGGAGCCATGTATGATGGTGATCAACAAACTGTCTCTGAAACTGTAACTTAAATACTGCCAAGGCCAATAAACAATAGAACAGAATAGCCCACATCTGAATGAATCTATATATAGTATACGAACTGTTCTAAAGACACACAGCTAAATAAAAAGTATAATGTCATTGTCAATAACAAATACGACGCTATGCCACGTTTCAAGACCTAGCAAGCTATGTCAGTGTCGTAAAGAATATAACACATCAATGAAAAGACAAGGGCATTTACTAAGCAAATAATATGTTAATTTAGATAAAGATAATTATTACCATCAGCATAAACTGAAAACAAGGGCACACTACTCTTATGGCAGAAGCCTAAAAAACAAAGAGAGGACACAAAAGTTATCTATTGAGCAACCTCATCCACATTCAAGATTCCTTACATGAGGGTTAAATTCTTTGCAAATTAGTAAAATTTACTAAAATTATATTCTTTGATGCACTATGTGGCACTGCTGAAGATGTTCACTAAATTTTGCCTCATTCTACATTGGGTTTAGAACCTGAAGATCCATCGACCTGAACCTTAAATCACGTGTAAGTGACCCGTTGGGTTAACTCTTTGAGGGAAATTTGGAAGCAAGGTAAGAAATTCATGATATTTCTCTTCCTTCAACAGCTGGGTTATGACCATGTCGTCAATCACATCGTTCAGCTTGAGTTGTCGGTGTGCCATCATTTGGAGAAGTTCCATTACTTTGTGTGTGTCACTGCTTTTGCAATAACCATGAATAAGTGCACCAAATGTGTACAAGTCTGGAGGAATACCATTTTTTTCCATTTCAACAAACAACCTTTCCGCCTCGAAAAGTTTCTCTTCCTTAGCTAATCCATTGATGAGAATATTATATGTCGTACCATTTGGTACCACACAGTCGATAGACATCCTATCAAACAATAACAGTGCCTTTTCTAATTTACCAGCTTTACAAAGTCCGTCAATCAAACTACTATATGTGATGACATCTGGTTTCAGCTTGCTATCACTAATCATATCAAAAAACTTCACTGCCTCCTGAATGTAACCATTCTTACAGAACCCATCAACCAAAATGTTATAAGTAAAGATATCAGGAGTGAGACTGTGAACTGTTATTTCACTTTTCAGTTCAATCGCTTCGCTCACCATACCCTTCAAGAGCATGCCCTCTAATAAAGTATTAATGGTGATGATAGTAGGTTTGACTCCCTTATGAACCATTCGCCGATATTCTTCATTAGCGTCATGTATCATACCATGCTTGCAATACCCTTTAATCAATGTATTATACGTGACAACATTAGGCGTTATACCCTTTTTATCCATAGAAACGAAAAATTCCTTCAGTTCCTCAATATTTCCTTCCCTATAGATGCAGTCCATCAACGAGCTGTATGTAACCACATCTGGCATTTGTCCACTTTGTATCATGTGTGACAACAGTTCCTTTGCTTCTTTACCTTTTTGCATCTTTGCTAGGGCATTAATCAACACGTTAAATGTAACCACATTGGGTTCAAGACCATGGTCCAACATCTCATGAAACATAGCTTTGGCCTTCTCCCACTTACCAGCTCTGCAAAAATTGTCAATCAAACAATTATAAGTAACGACATCTGGTTTGAGCCTGCTATTACTCATCTTATCAAACAGCTTCACTGCCTCTTGTATGTAACCGTTCTTGCCGAGCCCATCAATCAGAATGTTATAAGTGCACACATTAAGAGTGAGATTGTGAACTGTTATTTCACTTTTCAGTTCAATCGCTTCGCTCACCATACCCTTCAAGAGCATGCCCTCTAATAAAGCACTAATGGTGATGATATCAGGTTTGATTTTATTTTGAATCATTCTCCGATATTCTTCATTAGCTTCATGTATCATACCATGCTTGCAATACCCTTTAATCAATATATTATAGGTGACAATACTGGGCGTTATACCCTTTCTGTCCATGGAAACAAAAACTTCTTTCAGTTCCTCAATATTCCCTTCCCTGTAGAAACAGTCCATCAACGAGTTGTATGTAACTACATCGGGCATTTGACTGCTTTGTATCATTAGTAAAAACAGCTCCTTCGCTTCTTTACTTTTTCCCATCTTTGCTAGCGCATTAATCAACACGTTAAATGTAACCACACCGGGTTCAAGACCATGGTCCAACATCTCATGAAACATAGCTTGGGCCTCCTCCCACTTACCAGCTCTGGACAAACCACCAATTACTATATTGTAAGTAATGATGTTGGGACTGATTTCCCTATTTCTCATTTCTAGAAATAATTCCGTAGCTTTATCTATAAGTCCATCCTTACAAAGACCATCAATAAGTGTACTGTAGCAAATGGAATCCAGCTGCAAATCACCGCTAAGATCATGAGTCCCATCAGAAATCTGCTCGTGCAAATTTAAGGCGATTCTAGAATTACCAGTCGAGCATAATCCCTTGAGCAAAGTCCCAAATGTAACTCTGTCAGGTGTGCAACCCAAATGAGTCTTCATTTTTTGAAACAGCAAAGCAGCCTCATTGATCCTGAGCTGCTCACACAAAGCATTCATGAGAATATTAATACCAATGACATGTGGAGTATAACCCCATTTCAAAATGAGCCCTAGAACCCCAAAACCATATCCTGTACACCCAATCTTGCTATAGCTCCTCATTAACTTACTCAAACTAATCAAATCAGGCAACGACCCTTTGCAACGCATCCGTTTTTGAGATCTGATGTTCTCAATATAACCATCGACATAGTTTGATTTCGGATAATCAGGCACAGTAGCTTTCGCAAAGCTCGATAAAAAGTGGAAGGAGATTCCGCTATTGTTACCATTGCTGCAAAGAATTGAAGGATGCTGAAGTTTCAGCCTCTTCCAGCTGCCAATCGAAGACAGTGACAACCACCGCATTGTTCCAAAATGTTGGTCGTTCGACTCCGCATGTGAGAAGATGAAAAAAAAAAAAAACAAACCCCAATTGCAGCTGCCTGAGTGCAAACGACGCCGTTGCATGACAATAGCTATTTGCACATTGTCGTATAAATAGCTCATTAATTCAGAGTGAAAAATAAGATAAAGAATATATAGAGACTAGAGACTAGAGAAAGCGGATCAAATAAAAATTGGTGTTGTAATAAAAATTAAAAATTTAATAAAATATTGTCACAACTCACATGTATATTTCAATCAATTGTAATTCGGGTCACTTTTTATAAATAAAATTATTTAAAAATACATAATAAATGCGAGGATATAAACATCTTAAGTTTGGATATTACTGTTTTAAGTATGGATATTGCTGTTTAAGTCTGGATATTACTTTTTAAAGTCTGTATATTGCTGTTTTAAATATGGATATTGTTGTTTAAGTCTAGATATTGCTATTTAAGTCTGGGTATTGCTGTTTTACCTTTGGATATTGCTGTTTTTAAGTCTGGATATAATGCCAACAGAGGTGGTGACCTGTTAATTAAGGAGTTCATCCAAAGATGGTTGGATCCTTATATCTTAGGTTCGAATCTTGGGGTCACCAATTTTTTTCATTTCCCTTTCCTTTTCCTCGTCTCGCCTCGCGCGTGGACGCTTCCTTCATCCCTCGCGGATGCCTTCCTCTTACATGCCTCGCGCGTGGATGTTGTTCCTCCCCTGTGGAGGTCCCATGCGTCCGTAATGATGGACATGCTTGCAATGGTAAATGTGCCAATGTGGCATATGCTTCAAATGTCGAGAAATGTACCAGCGACTACGGGGTAGATGTGAGCGGATCCATGGTAAAGGTGCCAAAATTGGCATGTGCTTCAAGCGGCGGATTTGTTAGGATCGCGCAAGTAGTTATGACGAGAGAAAAATAAAAAGAAACGATGCGAGGACACCAAACTTTGATACCCAGTTCGTCACTACACTGTGACTACGTCTGAGGGCACTACCAAGCCGGGGTTTTCTTCACTATGCTGTTGGATATAATTACATTAATCAAGTTGGGTATAAAATAGGGTAACCATCTAAACCCTAATTATCTAATTAGAAAATAGAAGTCCTAAGCCTCACTGCCAAAATTATGGACTTCCTAAACTGGATCAGCCCAATAATCTAATCAGGCTCCACAACCCAACAATCTCCCACATGGAGACTGATTCCAATTGTAAATGTCTTCGTCCTGAACAACCCATGCAGGCGGTAGTGCCATGCCTTCAGCTCACGTTTTGAGCCCTGTTGAAGCAATGCACAGCTTCAACTTCTTCCTCTTCAAAGTTTTGCTACCCTGCGAAACTTTCCGATTAATGTGACCAAACAACAATGCCACAAATCCGCATCACCGCTCCCACCTGAACTAACGATGCCGTTCCGAACGTTCCTCACCTTGGACAACGTTCCTTCCTTCTTTCCTTGAGCTATCAACCTAGCTCCCTAAGCTATCTTCCAGTTCCTGCAGCTGAAGGTTACATCAAATCTGTCATCGTCTTCATCCTGCTGCTCAACTAATAGCAAATTCTTCTTTTCTTGAGCTATAAACCTAGCTTCTTTTGCTATCCTCCAGTTTCTGCAGCTGAAGGTTACAACATAACCATCTTCATCTAACTGCCCAACTGATAGCAAATTCTTCTTGAACACAGGAATGTGCCTTACTCCACGCAACTGCAGCATAGATCCATCTGGTGTTTTGATTCTAACATCTCCTTTGCCCACAACTTCTAAAGGTTCAGCATCACCAAGATACACCTTCACGAAATCTCCAGAGATGTAATTTTCCATTACGTCGCCACTACTGCATGAATGAAACGAAGCTCCAGAATCCAACACCCAAGCCTCTACTGGATCTTTGACACTCCAAATCAATGCATATGCAATATCTTTTGTGGTTGCACTCCCTAACATATCCTGTGATGGTTCCTTACACTCACTCTTGTAATGGTCGAACCTATCACAATTCCAGCACTTGACTTTGCTCTTATCTTTCACAGGTTGCTCGTTCCCTCTGAACTTTGACCTGCCTCTGCATCCAACCTTCAAAGCTAATCCTGAAGTAGACTCCGACTCCTTCCTGCGAGTTGCTTCACTCACTACTAAGTTTCTAACTTCATCGAGCTTAAGTTTCTCCATTCCTGCTGTCGCACTTACTGCTGTAACCGTCCCGCTCCAACTCTTTGGCAAGGAAGATAATAAAATTAGGGCTTGTACCACCTCATCGAATTTAATCTTAACCGAGCTCAGCTGCGCGATTATCATATTAAACTCACTCAAGTGTTTAGCCACCCCCGCACACTCTGCCATCCTGAGATTGAAAAGCCGCCACATCAGGCGAACCTTGTTCGCCGCGGATGGTTTCTCATACAGCGCCGACAGCGTATCCAACATCTCCTTCGTCGTCTTGGCCTTGACCGTGTGATATGCTACGTCTCTGGACAATGACAAACGAACCGCGCTCATCGCCTTCCTGTCCAACTGCTTCCACACGTCGTCCTCCATACCCTCTGGTTTCTTGACGTCAATTGGTAGATGTAAATCATTGTCATACATGTAATCCTCAATCTGCATCTTCTAGAACCCAAAATCCGACCCATCGAATATCTCCACCGGATGTTTTCCATCTCTCTGCATGACTGCTACAACCCAAGCTCTTGATACCAGTTGTTAGGATCCCGCAAGCAGTTATGACGAGAGAAAAACTAAAAAGGAACGATGCAAGGACACCAAACTTTGATACAAGTTCGCCATTACACCGTGACTACGTCTGGGGGCATTACCAAGCCAGGGTTTTCTTCACTATGATGTTGGATACAATTACATTAATCAAGTTGGTTATAAATAGTCAATTTTTTAATGTCAAAAGTTGGCTTTACCAATTAAAAACATCTTCTCTTTCAAGCTGAATCTTTTATCAAAGGTTTGCTTTCAGTTACGGCCTTAATGAGTTTAATTCTGTAATCATCATAGAATACGGCAACTCGCCTTATAATTAACCTCGAGGAAAAAAACAGGGCTCGCAATCCTCAGTAGCTCTCTGAAAGTTTGGATTCTATTAAAGGTGAAATCACTTCCGGATGATGTCGATGCCAGCAATAAGCCACCTCCATTCACATTTTCCGACAAACTCAAGGAGGACCTCATAACAGAAAAGTTACCCTCATAGCAGTCAAGAAATGTTAAGAAGTGAACACAAATGTTTGCAGATGCAGTTTTACCATGTATCCATGATGTAAGACAGAACCGTGTAAATAAACTTTTTAAGACATGTTGATAATCCCGAGAAGTTCAACTCGAAATAAACGTAACAACATTATATTTTTAGTACAAACTAAATAAAAAGCTGCCACTCATTTTTAATACTTTTAGCCCTCCACATAGGGCTGCAAACGAGTCGAGTTGAGTATTAGATTGCTCAAGCTTGGTTCGTTTAAAATTTGACGAGTTCGAGATGAGTATTAACGAGTTCTGAAAACGTGTGTTCGAGCTCGGCTCGTTTAATGTTCACGAGTTTCGAGCCGAGTTCGAGTTTTATACGAGTAATTAAAGTAATTTAAATTAATGTGAATATTTACTATTAACGAGCTTTAGTCGAGCTTTCACGGGTTGGAACAAGCTCTAATCGAGCTTTTCACGAGTTGAAACGAGCTTTTACTGAAAAAGTATTTTAAAGTTTACAAATTTACTTTAATCGAGCTCATTAACGAGTTTTGAACAATATAATTGTAAATATTGATATAAAAAATGTGAAATAAATAAGTATATAAATTATAAACGAGTAATAAACCGAGTAATAAATCGAGTATATAAACGAGTTGTTCACGAGTTTAAACGAGTCGAGTATCACTTTGTTCGTGTTCGACTCGTTTAATAATCGAGCCTAAATATCGTGATCGTGCTCGACTCGTTTATAATCGAGTCGAGCTTTGACCGAGTTTTGACCGAGTAGTCTCACGAGTACATCGTCTCATTTGCAGCCCTACCTCCACAGACTCCCCGCGTTTGTTTCCCAATCCGCAATAAGTGTCCTTGAACTCTTTGTAGGTCAAGTCTGCAAACTGGTTAACACCTTTAGCATACTTGCGCCCCTGTACTTTATTATGGGCATTTACTCTTTGCACAGTTTCTTTGAATACTGTGAAACGCGTTTCCTTCTCTTTGGGGTTGCTATAAGTACGACCGTACTTTGCCATCCACTCTTCGAACATTTTCCTCATCTCCACTTCTGCAGAATTTTGCAAGTGATATAAGAAGACAGTTTTCAGACTAGTGCAAAAACAGAAAACAAAACAAGATGTAAAACAAAAACTCATAATTCATACCCTTTTCGCCCTCTGCACTGATGGTGATGATGGTGACATGATGATGATGGTGACATGATGATGATGATAATGATGATAATGGTGACATCACATCGCCCTCTGTACTGATGTGATGATGATAATGATGATGATGATGGTGACATGATGATGGTGGTGATAATGATGATGGTAATATGATGATGATAATGTAATGATGATGCTAATATGATCATGTGAGGTGATGTGATGCATGATGCTGCATGATGATGATGATGCATGGCGATGATGATGCTGACGCATGATGATGATGATGCTGACGCATGATGATGATGGTAATATGATGATGATGATGCTATGATGAGGGAAATACGATGATGATGATATGAAGATGGTGGTAATATGATGATGGTGATGGTGATGGTGATGGTGATGGTGATGGTGATGGTGATGATGATGATGATGATCATCGTCATATGATGATGATGCGATGACGATAATGATGATGATACGATGACGATGATGATGATGATACGATGACGATGATGATGATGATGATGGTGGTGATGGTGATGTGATGATGATGATGAACTTAAATCAAATACAATTTATTTTAATATAATTTAGTTTAATTTAATTTAATTTATGTTATGTTAGCTGAATTTAATTTAATTTAGTTTAATTTATGTTATGTTAGCTGAATTTAATTTAATTTTTGTTAATTTAATTGAACTTAGCTGAATTTAATTTATAAAACATAAATTTAAAGACAACTGGATAGACCCATAGGATCTAATGGGACATACAAAAGAGTGTCGCTTCCGACTGTGTCGTTTAAGTCAAGTAACACTACACATCTAATGCAAAAAGTAAAATTTAGTCGCTTAAGACACCAAATGGGACATAGTCTAGAAGGGAAAATAGACGCCCAACAAATTTTCACCAACGTTAAAACAAAACCCTAATTTTTACTATAGCCGCCCAACAATTTTCACGACAACTCTATATCCACACCAACTAACATCTCTCTCCACACTCTCGCTCTTGGTCATCTACATCGCGCTCTGCACTGCTCCTCCCTCGCGCACTCCATCCGTATCTCCGTCGCACTTGGTCATCTACATCGCCCTCTGCACTGCTCCTCCCTCGCGCAATCCATCCATATCTCCGTCTTCTCCGCTTGATTCCGGTAAGTAATCCTCACATAAATCTCTTTCAGATCTGCTAAATCCTTAAATCGATTTTGACCCGACGTCTAAAACTCTAAGTTTGTGTTTGCATTTCAGATGGCACCAGGGAAAAGAAAGAGCATACCGTTTGTCCAAAATAAGAGTCTGAAGTTACTCCGGTCGGAACGAATGAAGCGTTCACCAAAAACAAACTGAACCCAGAGAGTCTCAAGGGTAAGGTAACCAACAAACTCACCGGATCCAGAGCATGTAAGCCTCCAACTTTTGTGGATCTTGCTTCACTATGAAACCAACCGTCACCTGAAAACACTGAGCATCCAGCTACCTCTTAGCTTCCAGCTAGGCTTCCGTAACGGATCTTGCTTCAGAAGTTCGTTTAAATCACAGTGTGAAAATATGAACCAAGTTTGCCATATCCCAGTCCGGGTAATGCATGAAGAAACTTGTTTGAATGTAACTTTTTGCCAGGCTACTAAACTTTATTAACTTTTGTGGTGGGTCGCACATTTAGATTTTAGACATTTGGTGCACCCACTTAACTCTTTTGTAAAAGGCTTTTGTGTTTGGTTTGCATGTGTTGAACTTTTGTACTGAACTCTATTAACTTGTGTTTGGCTTAATTGTATTGAACCACAGAATCATGGTGTAAATGCATTAGTTGCATAAGAACAAAACATATATAGGGAAATTGTTACCATTGTCATATAAGAGACATGGAGGGACAAGGCAATTGCTTCAGTTGTTGTTGCATAAGATACCCAAAGTGACAGAGCACAGTTGTCTAATGTGTTTCAAGTCTTATCAATAGCAAAATAGGCACTTTAATGCCCTAGTTTAAATCAATGCCTTCTTGTCAACAATTTCAAAACTAGATGTAGTCAAAGATTATTCTCTTTGAATCAAGTCTTCGTAATAGCAAATTAGGCTACTTTAATGCACTCTAATGCCCTAGTTAAAATCATTGTATTGTCGTAAAGAATTTCATCATGAGATATGGTCAAGATTCTCTTTGATTGAAGTCTTATAAGCCGCATAATAGGGCACTCTAATGCACTCTAATGTCCTAGTTAAAATCATTGTCTTGCCGTCATGAATTTATTCACGAGGTCTTGTCAGTATTCTCTTTTATTCAAGTCATATAAGTACCAAAATTGGCCACTTTAATGTCATAGTTAAAATCATTGTCTTGTTGTCAAACAATTTCATCACGAAAATGTTTTCAACATTCTCTTTGATTGAAGTCTTATAAGCGGCCGAATAGGGCACTCCAATGCACTTTTATGTCCTAGTTATTCCATTGCTGTCAAGAATTTAATCACAAGGTATTTTCAAGATTCTCTTTTATTCAAGTTATATCACTAGCAAAATATGGCACTTTAACGCCCTATTTCTTTGTTATCAAGAATTTCATCACAAGATGTTGTCAAGATTCTCTTTGATTGAAGTCTTATAAGCAGCAGAATAGAGCACTCTAATGCATTTTAATGTCCTAGTTAAAATCATTCTATTACTGTCAATAATTTAATCACGAGGTCTTGTCAGTATTATCTTTTATTCAAGTCATATAAGTAGCAAAATAGGTCATAGTTAAAATCACTGCCTTGATGTCAAGAATTTAATCACGAGTTTTGGTCAAGATTCTCTTTGATTCAAGTCATATCAGTGGCAAAATAGGGCACTATTTTGCACTTTAATGCTCTAGATAAAATCATAACTTTGTTGTCAAGAATTTAAGCACGAGATGTAGTCGAGTTTTTCCTTGATTCACGTTTTATCAGTAGAAAAATTGGGCACTTTAACACATTTTAATGCCTCAGTTAAAATCATTGCCTTGTTGTAAATACTTTTTTAATGCGGTGTTTGATTTAATGGGTGTAAACCAGCCTACACCAAGCAGAGTACAAAAGGAAGGCAAAAAGCCTAAGAAGAAAGATCACCCTCAAGTGCCGACAAGATATATTTCCTTGTGTAACAACGCCGAACAGATGAGTATAAAAAGAAGGAAAAACGCCTGAGCTAAGCAAGAAGGGCATCACGGGCAGGGGCGCGTCAGGCATAGTCATCACGGGTCTTGGACAGATTCGTTGGACGAATGCAAAGATTACCCTCGCTGAAATGACCAAAAGAGTCTCCAACCAAACCATGTCGGACGCTGGTTGGGAGCTTATGTATCTGGTGAAAAACACCCTCTGCATCAATATAAGCAAGTGCAAGGGCCGGATTGTTATGACTCGGGCAGACTCGGGTGTAGTTGAAGCCGTTAGTAGCTGTGAGCATTTGTCGATAAAGGTACGTGATATCCCAAGGCCTATCCCTCTCCACCTCAAGCTTCAGGATCTCCGTTTGAGGGTGGGAGCTCTGTAAGTGACATACCGACCAACTAGAGACCCTCAGAGTCCTCATTGACTCCGTGGGGAACCAAACCAGCTCCCTCACATCAGAGGACTTATCAAAGGAAGTAGCGAAGCCTCGAAGGAAGATTCCAGAGCTACTGCAGAGAATGACTCTCCCATGAAAATGATGATGACCAAACCGAGATGCCAATGGACAAGGTGACTCCTCTGTCCTCTCCACCCAGGTTGCCTTTGTAGGGATAGGGAATGCAATGCATAAGAGCAGCTGCCCATCGTCTGATGCTGATATATAAAGGGATAATAGGTTCATCATGCCTTATCTTATTGCGAGCAACCCAAATGTCCCATAGCCCACAACACTACAGGCCAAAGGCAAGGCACTGCATAAAGTCTTTAGGTTTCTTCTGGGGGGAACGATGAACCAGTCTCGTTAGTTTTTAAAAAAAATTAAATTAAATTCACTATATAAGCAAGGAATGGACAAGCCCCAAACTCATGTCGGTGCATCCAAGGCAGTGAAGAAAAAGGCGACGCCTAGGCGCTCGCTTCTCGCTTAGGCGACCAGGCGTTAGGCAAAACGCCTTCAATGGCTTAAGGCGGGCGGTGTCCAAAAGGCGTGCGCCTTTGTTGCCTATGCGATAAGGCGGAGAGGCGCTCGCCTTTCGGTTGAGTTGAATTTGTTGCACAAAACTACGTCGTTTCTTACTAAACCCTAGAATCTAAAATTGATTTTCTAGTACTAAATGACGACGTTTCATGACTAGCGTATGTGCACATGTTTATTTATTAATTAATGATTATATAATAGGTAATTACATCTATTACACTTCTAGATATATTTTCGTGAGTTACTTGACATTATTTTAATATAGAAAAAAGATTTACACTAAAGAACGCCTTAATCCAAAAGGTGTTCGCCTTTCGCCCCTCGCCTCTCGCCTAGGCCATATGACCCATTTCGCCTTTCCTCGTCTTTAACCTTTTTCTTCACTGATGATGATGATATGATGATGATGATGATGATAATGATGAGGATATGATGATGATGATATGATGATGATGATGATATGATGATATGATGATGATGATGATATGATGATGATGATGATGATGATGATATGATGTTGTTGTTGATATGATGATGATATGATGATGATGATATGACGATGATGATGATGATGATGATGATGATATGATGATGATGATGATGATGACGATGATGATATGATGATGATAATGATGATATGATAATGATGATATGATCATGACGATGAGGATATGATGATGATGAGGATATGATGATTATGATGATGATGATATGACTATGTTGATATGATGATATGCTGATACGATGATGTTATGATGATGATGATATGATGACGATGATGATATGATGATGATGATATGACGATGCTATGATGATGAAAATGAAGATGATATGATGATGACATGATGACGATGATGATGATATGATGATGATATGATGATGATAATGATGATGATATGATGATGAAGATGATGTTGATGGAATTGATGAAAAAATCGATTTAAATCGAACTTGAATTAACTGAAATTATATTAACTAAAATTAACTTACATTAAGTGAAAATAACTAAACTTTAAGTTCAAATGGACAGGACCTAACTGGTTTGAGAAGGGCGTGAGAAAGTAAGAGTAAATAAGGTGATGATTGGTCCAAGGGCTTGTGTTGCGTTATGAACGTAGAGGTTAAGAGTAAATAAGGTGATGATTGGTCCAAGGGCTTGTGTTGCGTTATGAACGTAGAGGTTACTAATGTGTACACATGGTAACATGGATCGATTTCATTAATATCGACCGAGTCTGCATTTGTATTCATGGAACTAGCTGACGAAGAACAAATGGGATGGAAGAACAGTAGACTTGAAACATAGAGTTTGATTCACGCTACTCACTGCTTGATCCCTTCATCATCTTTCTGTCTGTATATGATCTGCTGATCTGATGCAGAGCTGTAACAAATCTGCACTTGGACCTCAAGTATGGAACTAGACACCTTATTCCACCACTTCAGTTGATTGTGGGTCATTCTTATACAAGAAGAAGTAACAAGTCGTGGAAGTACCTGAAGGCAGCTTTACATCAGGTTTGGTTATCTATGTAAATACTTGTGCGAGTAAAACTCATTGAAGGACAGGCGATGCCCTGCAAGTTAGTTTTTATTATATAGTATATCCATGAAGATCTCAAGGGTCAATGAAACGAAGCTACTACTAGCAATCAATGAAAGAAGAAAATGAGGAGATGTTAAACACATTTCAAGTCTTGTCCTAAACCTGGATCCTTGGATAAAAGCCGTGAGCACATATCTAAACAATCCTCATGCAACCCTGGGAGGATTTGTTGAGCAAATGGCAGAGACTTGCAAGTCCTGATATTCTTTAACAACTGAATGACGAAACCTCTCCTCAGTGGAGTGTAAAGCGTAAAAGGTGTCCTTACAAGAATAACTTCAGTGGACATACGGAAAACTTATACAGTTTCACCTAAGTGGCATACCTGAAAGTTATTTCTGCCATTAAAAGGCCGATAGCCATTGAGGAGCTCAAATAGAATGACACCGGTACTCCACATGTCAACCTAAGAGATCAAGCACACGACTTTTAACGAGAACAAACAGTAATAGTGTGGTGGGTCAATATCCTTACCCTGTCATCATATCTCTGAAACTGTAAGACTTCAGGAGCCATGTATGATGGTGATCCACAAACTGTCTCTGCATGACCACCTGGATCCATATTTCTGCTCATGGTACATGCAATAACATCGAGTGTCAGTTGATGTTCAATGACATAAGATCAAGGAGGTGATATAAAGTGCCATGCATTTTTCTCTTGCTAATGAACCAAATACAATGGGTTAGAATATGTGCAAGGTATTAAGCGGAACATCTTAAATATCTAAACGGGCAATTGCTATTTTTATTTTCAACACAACACAAAAGTATTTTCATTGACGACAGTAACAGATAAGATGAAGACATTGCTCTTTAATTATTTCTATGGATTTATTCCACTTCTAATAACAGACGGACTTTTAGAGCTGAATTTATACACCCATCAAGGCTCAAGCTACACGCAGCTACGCTCTAACTACCTTGCCAACCCAAAATCTGCAATCTTTAGCACGATGCCAATTTCAGAGCCATGGAGGAGGATATTCTGACATGACAAGCATCATAAATATATCAGAGTATACATTTGGACACTTGATACTTTGAAAGTAAAAATTAATTGTTAAAAATTATGATTATATGAAGGCCTATCAGAATAAAATTATCTTAACACTTTTACACATGTGGATGCAGAATGAATTTTAAACATATACTGTCCATTGTTGAAAGGAAGGACGACTGACAGTAGTCTGTATAAAAAGTTGCTGTACCTCTGGCTTCAAATCTCTGTGAATGATACGGTGAGAATGAATTATCTGTAAACCATCTCCTACATCAAAAAATAACTCACATGTTACAGAATTGACTTTTATTCCTGGAAGTCAAAAGGTTTGCAATATTTACTACCAATAAAGGCATACCAAGTTGTTTCAAAAAACTTCTTGCAGTTTCTTCATGTACCCTACCATGCTTCCGAAGGTACATGGCTAGATCTCCCTCAGCACAATACTCGAAAACCAAAAACATGGAATCCTCCGTCTCACACTGAACAAATGAAATATCATAAATATTGTAAAAGAGTATACAAGTCTACTAACTGACTTAAAACCAAACATATGTATTCTAGTGCTTCTTTGATTCCCGACTTATTTGGATTTGTTTTGAAAAGCAGTCTTAACATAAGCTGACAACTCTTATTCCTTCTAAGTGAAGGTGGCCTATATCACCAACTGCTCCATACTCAAATTGTATATCGAATTCTCTATCAAATAAAAAAACACATTGTATATCGAAAACAAATTCAGGGCTTTGAAACAAACAAGATAAATCAGGAAATTGAGATATACAAATACAAAAGTATAAATCCACTCAGATACACAAAGGCCCTGAAACACAATTGTTCCATTTTCAAGCTTTGAGTATCAATCTAGCAGAATTCATCATCCGAATGAAATTAGGTCACCCATAAAGTAATCACTTTGAAATAGAAAATACAGGCTATTAAATAAAGCAGGAAAATCCTTCATTGGATATTTATGATAAGAAGCCCTAAACGCACAAGTCATCATGGCTTTAAATATATACGAATATCAACTCATTAGATGATAAATCAAAAGAAAGAACCAAAACTCAGTACTAAACTACTAATTTCTTACATAAATAACATCAATAAGACGAACGATGTTCGGGTGATCGACAGAGGACAAGAATTTAAGCTCGCAATCAAGGCAGTCTTTGAGATGTCGATTGAGTTTAGACAGATGGATTTGCTTCAGCGCCACCTCCTGACCACTACTTTTATGCTTTGCCTTCCACACCGTTGACTGAGAGCCTTCGCTGATTTTACTTGTCACTATATACTCTCCGCCGGTGACGCGTAACAAACTTTCGGTTGCTGCTGCTGAGCTGAATTTCGCCATCGTTGAAGCAGTGATCTTCTCACGAAATGAATACAAATGACACGCTCTCCGACGTCGTTTTAGTAGTCATAGTGTAGTTTTTTGTGAGCTTGTTTTTTTAGTAATGAGTTACAAATTGTTATAGAATTACTATTGGGAATCGAACTCGATATCTGAAATATTATTGATCAACATATCAACTATGCATTATGGCCAATAGGGTGGTGACATGTTATTTAAGGAGTCCAATGATTGGATTTTTAGAGTCCTGTGATCACAAATTTTCGTATAATTTTTTTTATTTCTCGTTCGCCTTGCGCTGGATGCTTCCTACATCCCGCTACCTCTTCACGCATCGCGCGTGCGGCTGTCATGATGGATGTGCCGAGTCTTGCAAACGGTAAAGGGTTGCTGAGATCTTATATATGTGCTAGATGATAAGGCGTCATTGCATTGTAATGTTCTGAATTATTGTATCCCATTATCAAAAAAACATATCAACCATCCTGCAATCATCCTTACATTATCTCAATCAACATGTCACCACATTCACTACAAGGTTGTTTAATTAGAAATGTAATAGATTAGTTTACAAGTGCGGTAAATGCGGAATTAATATATGAAAGAGATGTCATTTGGGAGCCCAAATGGAAACTACCGTTAGAGGTTTGGAGTTCCAACAAAGAGCTAATCTACCATGCTCATTTTGAACCCAATACCCTCCTTTGAATAACCCCACTAAAAACTTAGCTTGAGACACATTCCCAAAGCTGAATCTCACTTGCTTGAACTCCTTCAATATTTCTTTCTCAACTTCCCCACTCCGGATATGCCTCAGACTACTTATAATCTTCACACCCAAAAGCTCATTTTCTACCATGCTGATACCTATTGTGTACTCATTCACAAAGGACGACATAAGTGACTCGTCGATCGCGTTGTAGTGATGTAAAGCTTCGCAAAATAGCTCGACGAACGACTTGGATGATGATGATGTGTTGTTCTTGATGGAAAATGAGTGTAACTCTTCCTCGACGAGAACGAGTATCTTCGGGACTAGTTTCTTGACGCCATTTAGGAATATCGCTACTTGTGATGAGTTTTTTTGCGGCATGTAGAACTGATTGACTATACAATTTGCGACAACTTTTGATCGGATGTAGCCCGTTTTATTCGTAATGACGTTGAAATCTTCTTCCTTTGTCATGACAAAGTGATTAAAAGTGAAAGGCAAGTTTATTGAGTCTGCAAACTCTTTGAGTCTTCTACCGGTTTGGTGTGCAGTGTTTGTAGCAGAGGTTGTTGTAGCTGTGATTTTGAGTGAAGCATTTTGTCTTAAAGAAAGATCAATCATCAACGGCGGCCATTGGATCCCATCCATGATGTCGAAGTCAATGATGTGAATTTCTTGCTCGTCTTTCGTGGCCTCGAAGATAGCTTGGTTGGCAGTGAAGTGCGCGAATTTCACATACGGGGTCAGCTCTTGAAGCATTTGAAATGCAGACATGGTATTTCCTTTTCCGAATATCGTCGTAGACTCTTCTTCCTCCTCTTCTTCGTGAAACAACGGTTTACCAGGATCGTAAGTATCAAGTTTCTGATGCAAACCTTTCGTAAAGAACAAAGCTAGTCTATCGAATGCATTTTCATGTTCTCTTTGTTTGGTACTATCAAGAACCTTGTAAAGCCTCGAGATGACTTTTGACGCTTTAAGCCAGTTTTGTGCCTCTAACGCCTCGGCTCCCATCAATAACAAATCCGTGACACTGTTATGCTCATTGACCAACAACTCTGCCTCGTCGTTCGTGGAAACTTGGTTTGTCGAGGAGTCGATGCCCATGAGCTCTGTCTCGATCTCGAGCAGCCTCTCAATGTCTTCATCGTTCAGAAACTCGTCGATCGGATCTTCATCAACTTGCAGGCCACATTCATCGAGTTCGTCGATGTAGAATCCTTCCATTATGCAATCTAGAAAAGTACCCAAAACTAGAGGAAGAACAAAACCTTATATAAAAAAATCACACAAACTGCATTATGAAAACTCTTTCCTTTCCTTTCACTGGAAATTGGAATGGAGTCTGGAATATTCTTGGAAAATCATATAAATAAAGGCGCTAGGGAATCAAAATATATGTGGAAATAATGACCTGAATAAGGCTGGTTGAGTTCTCATCAACTTGGGAGGTTTTAGCTAGAACAGATCCCACATACTTGGAAGCATGCACCAATAGTGTTTCTTGGACAAAAGACAGCTCAGCACAGCGTGCTGTTGAAACTTAAAACCCTTTAAAGATGAGATTGGTGTACTTAAACTATGACTTAAAGATATTTACTCACCATCACCGTGGGTTAAGATCGGATTCAAACCTGTTTTTTTGGTGCAAACGAAAAATTTCATAAAAAAAATTTGCGATTTACCTCATGATTGACTATATGGTGAGGAGGAAAAAATCAGGTATAAACAGTCTTTTTTTGGGGGTAAAAAATACAAACAAATCACAGTCCTTGATTTAGTGATTTGGACGGATGAATTAAATTGGTCGTACTTTTGTTTTTTCGGCGACTAATTATAATGTCAAATTTACGAACTTTGTAAGTACAACTCACTTATCTCTTTCGTCGAAACATATAGTATTAAATACACGAACTATATCAATTTATGTTCCAAAAACTTTCATCAAGCGCCCCTCCATTGAATCGACACAACAACCGCGTCAAATCTCCAATTATTTTTCATTTTCCATACAAAATGAAGAAAAAAGAAAAAGGAACAACAACAACAACGTTAGATGATGAAAAAGAGGGAGAAGGAAGAATGCACCAAGTTGTCTAGCTTTATAAAGAAACAAGTCATGTATGTCATTTATGAACAAACAATATCAAAATTTCAAATAGATCCAAGCTACTAAAAATACTAACATTACCTTTGATTAATTGGCTAATAATATTTCAATACATGTAAACAAAGAGCTACTTGATTGTAACTGAAGTCAATTTAACAATGTATTATAATGCATAATTAACTCCACATTTGGCGTTCGAATCAATCCCATTTGCTTAACAAGACAAAAATAATTCAGTAGGTGATGATGCAAATAACATAACATATGTTCAAGCTCCAGTCAGAAACATTAGGACCACTACAAGTGCGACCATAGCGACAACGAAACTTACTCAGAACATGGTCCTCGGCCTATTTTTACTACTTTAACATTGCGCTAGGCCTTACGTCCTTTTAGCTTCTTCTGTACATGTTGCTCTTAAACTAATCGAAGATGAAAACAATCATCAGAGAAGTTTCTGTCTGAGAGAGTAGTAAAATGTTATGGATCCAAAAGCACCAATGTTTGAATTGATGAGGTCATTTTTTTTTCTCTCTTCATTTTTTGGAGTTGGAAAGCAACATGACACACCGTGAACATATACTAATCTTTGTCATTAGTAGCCGTATAAAACAAAGTAGCGTAATTGATTAAGGTTAGAAGAGTTGGTGAGTCCCTTTCAAACTCAGATCAGCATGATGATGCTCAGCTGATCAGCAGCTAGTTCCATCAACTTTCCTTGCCATTAAATTTCAAAAACATCCAACCCTGTCTCAGTCGAGGTACGTACTGATCATCACATTCTTAATTGTGGTCTTTTCGGGAACCTTATAAATATCGACATATATAACTTAATTTGCTCGGAAAATAAGAGTATAATGATAAATGACCATGCTTCATTACATCTCAAAATTGGTAAATCGTGAACTTTCTTTCTATTTTACACCGAATGCTAGTACGTTTTATCATTTATACGAAAACAACGATAAAAATTTACTACAGTCCGAACGTGCATTTAGTGCAAATCATGCATCCGGTATAAAATGGGAGGAATTCAAGGATTCACCGATTTGCATATTCACTTGAGCACTCCTCTGTTGTTCTTGTCGTAGGGTGTCACCAACCCTTTTCAACAGCTCTCCAAGCACTCTCATCAAGCGATTTTAGAAACACCTTCATTCTCACCCTCCAGCAACGAGGTCGCGTGATGTTATGTCTTCTTTCTTACTGATCTCGAACGGGGAGCGCTGGATTGAAAACCCTTAAAAATTCGAGAACTTGAGAACTCAAATCTTACCATTAGATCATGATGCATTTTTGAATCTGCATGGACACATGTCCAAAAAGCAAAGTCAAAAAAGATAACTTTGACTTTGCATTAAATGCATCTTGAAAAATACAATACGTGTCACCACCAAAATACATTTTGGAAGGTGAAGATTGAGGTCTCAAATTCTCGAAATTTAAAGGGGTTCTCATTTGAGCGCTCCTCGATCTCGAACAACCTTCGAATCTCACTATGTGCGTCGAGTGATCCGCTCTGATACCAATTGTCGATATCTTTATTGAAATACTCTCGTGTATGTCGAGATGTTGTTGTAGCTGTTTGCGGAACAACTAGCTAATTAACCTAATGCAGAATTCAAAAAACAACTACGTGCAGAACGAACTAAAGACACGCAACTTGACACCCAGTTCGGCAACCGCCTACTCTGAGGTGAAAAGCAATTCACTTTATTGAGTTTAGAGTACAAATGGACTTACGATTACAGACTACCTCTTAATCAGCCTACTCTAACACTCATAGCGAACTTGTGATCTAGGCTCCCTTTAGATCAAAGATCCCTCTATCTTTACCTTGATCCTCTTCCAAAGATCAGCGCCTCCTCTAGAAGACGAACGCCCTCTCTCGAAAGCGTAGTAGCAACCAAGTCACAGTGCGTACAGTGTAAGTACGTTCCACGGTCAGTTTGAACAGCACTCGGATCATACTAATTCAGTATGCGTTAGAGTTCACCAGAATAATGAATTTAATGCCGATGGCTATAAGCGTGAAACAATGCTAGAAATCTGCAACTCGTTCAACCGTCAGTCTGGAACATAACCATGAACAGACTGACAGCAGCACCGTCATTTCACCGGAATAATGAACAAGGCCGGTCGATCTCCCTCTCTCTCTCTCTGACTGTGTATGCGTGTATGCTTTCTGAAATCGATGCATAATTGAGATCCCAACTCTATTTATATAGGGTTAGATCTTTCCTAAAACCTTTAGGAAATCATATCCCAACCGTCATATATTTTTGAGAAACATTCCTACAAAAATATTCCTGAAAGATTGCACCACCTCCTTCTTAATAATCTTCAATATCTTCTTTCTAAATTATCTACATGCGCATATTTCCCTAAAAAACTCTCAGCCGCCTCCAAACTCGTCAACGACCTTCCAAGTATGACATAGGAAATTCTGCTCTGCGTCAGTCTTGTTCCAAGTCCTCCGTAGCTTGTTGTGTCTTTGGTCTTGAACAACTCATTATCTGACAACTTGAACATTTCACAGGATTTTGCGAGAACACATGTCACTAAATCTAACAAAGTTCATACAAAAAAAAAGAAGATAAAATTCCAATAGATGAAAAAGAAGGAATGTATACGTGCATGATGTGGCATTCTTCGGATCAAAACATGTTAAAGAAGCGGTAACAGCACACTAAAATTTAAACGCAGAATTACTAAGAAGACCAAAAAATTTCAGTCCTCATCGCCATCATCTTAATAATCATCTCAACAACGTAGCATATAACCAGAAATAGTTAGCAAAGCCAAAAACATGGAAGGTGTATTGTGTGTTTTGGCATCCATTGAACACCAGTGCTGAAAAAATTATACATAGTAGAGTTAAAAAATATGTATCCAAAAGCAGTGATGCATACATAATCTTGTGGAAATTCTGACACATAACATCATCCAGAAATGTAAATCATCATGAATGGACACTTATCTTCGAAGAACTAATTTGAAAGGTGAACAAATATGAAACAATCGAAACTTTTCATCCAAATATGCAACAAAATGAAATGAAGGGATTTACAGAACTCTGGGTAGAAAATATGAAGCAAGCAAAATATTCAAATCCAAAACTCACACCAAACATATATACACAATGAAAAAATGCGTGTATAGGGATCACTTCAAGACCTACATACCCAGTTTTGAGAGACCGAGCATTAAAAGAGAAGTTTTGTGTAAATACCGCATTTGCAATGGCATAAATAGAACTGTGCCTAAAATTGATGAAGCACATATATTCTTGCAACAACTTCCGTATAGAATTGGAATGATATCGTATTGCCCAGAACGGGAATACCAAGATAGATTCCGCAAGACAAACATAAATGCGAGCAATGGGGCATTCAACGACTAATCCTTTTCAAAAACATCCAGACATGTCTAAGCAAGCCTAATACCATGTAAAATTAAAATGCAGCTACTTTGAGAATCACAGACTTTCAGTTCTCATCATCAGTACTTGGGAAAAAAATGCACACCGTTTGTAAGTGGAATGTGCTCACAACGAGGGAAAGAGTTCGCGAGATATTAAATTGTGACAAACAAGCAAAGAGAGACATCATTTGTACACTGGGGAAAAAATAATACCAATATATAGAGTGCTACATGTAAGAATGATAATATGCACGAAATACAGCAACATAAAATACAAGAGGAAAATAAATGGCACCAGCCAGAGGATGAAATTCTCCACCCTAATCTTGCATTCTAAAATTGAGTCTCACATGAAGATATATTTTACATTTTAAAACTAGGAAATATATTCACACGAGTACAAAATGACAGTTCATAAAATATTCCATGTCAATGAACAGACATGTACTTTCTAACTTCATGTGTTACACAAATTTAAACATATACAATCTAAAACACTCAATGATAACAAGGAAATCACCAAATGGAGCATAAAATAAAAACCTTATGAATGAAAATATATATGCAAAGGAAACAATGAGTGGTAGGTAGGTCTTGACCGTCCGAGAATTGGCCAGACAATTTGGGATGCATATGCATTCAAGTCCAAGTTTCAAATGCTTTATCAAAGGGCTCAGAGTATTGCCAGGGTGACAAACATGACATTTTAATCGTCGTTATATGTGCATAACTATTGATTGGCAACATAGTAAACTTAACCTGGAAAGTACATTCAAAATGTGAAAAAGTACACAATATTTCACATTCCATTCACTTGTATCAGAGCCGATCCAACAAATGAAAGAACTAAATAAGAGCTGTTGATTTTCAAAGTCACCGTAACAACACATGATTTTGACACCTACCAAAAACAAGAATAGATCCACTCCAAGATATGAAAGAATGGTCATACATGTATGACACCATAACTCAAAGAAACCAACTTATAGAAAATATCAATCACACAAAAATTCACACACATTCCACTCCCATTTGCACCAGCTTATAGCAAATATCAACCACACAAACATTCACACACTCACATTTGCACGTCGACCCCTAAGACAACGGATCAATTACAATATGCATAAGTGTGTCTTTAGTGTTTGGTCCTATGGGCCTCAGTGTATCTTTTCGATCCCACATGAGTTGAGTTCGGTTTTTTAGTGGTTAAATTCCACTTAAGAATCAAAAAAAAATATGCATAGAAAATATTCTGAGAACAGAAAGTCAAAGCAGATCACACGTGCTACTAAAGATGGAATATGGTAGATGGAAGCGCCATATGCCTCCTCTACCACCAGGTGAGCCCCTGTCGGTCAATCAAAAGAGAAATATTTGACTTTAGAAGCATTACATCGAACCTCCAAAAAGAAAAATATGGCTGCACATGATCAATCCAAGCTGCATACATACCCAGGTACCAGGGATCAAGCCACACGTAGTTCTTCATCATCCATATTACAAATTGTAATTTTTAAACTAGCAAGAACCTGGATATGTGGAACAATAAAAGGTTCCTAATTTCAGCATATACGTGCCCCAAAATCAGTGATACATATATAATCGTTCAACAAATTTGATCTAGATATGGAGTATTATCGTACTCTTCAAATAAAATGAGAATACAATTATACAATTTTAAAATGATAGATTTCACAAGATACAAACAGTATGCGAGCATAAAGGCGTTCAATACCAATCTTTTTCCAAGCATAAAAAGTAAACAACAAACTTCACAAAAATATAAACAGAAACAATTTGCAATAAAGGAATCAACGGCCTAAAAGGTGTCTCTGTGCCAGAGTTCATCGCTTAGCGAATGTGATGATTTAGCTGTTAAATGACATACAATAAAGATCTCTGAATCACATTTAAAAGTTCGTAGCAAATTCCCACATATTATGCCACCGATGCATTATAAAGAAGACATGACGCTCAAACCATATGCATTGCTAGTATTATTCATATTCACCAACTCTGATATTTTATCATACTCATAAGTCTTCATTTTATGGACTACTTGATGATGGAAAAGAAAAAAAAATCAAAGGGGAAGACCTTTGATTTTCCCAATATACAACCCTCATAGTAAAAAGATGACACCTCAGCTGTCAGCTCTTCTGATCTTCTCTAGGAAATGCATGTGTAATTCTTTGACATCAGATCATCACGACGAATATGAAAAGGGATATAAACACATCTCAATAACCTTTTTGCGGAAACAATAGAGTGCTATCCCTGCATCCCAAAATCACAATGGGCCAATCACATAAAAGATTTACCCCGCATCAAAACCAGCCACCTTAAAATCTGAACTAAAGTCTTTTTTACATATCTTTTCCGATTATCTGATGTTATTATGGTTAGGTATGAAGGGACTGTGCTAGTTCGTTCACTAATGGTCGAAGTAATTATGCAATCTTGCAAATTAAGAAAGAGATTGCAAACCTATCCAACTATTCCAAGAACAACTGATGTGAAACCCCAAAATTACAATGCTAAAGATTGTTGGACAGCCCTTAACAGAAAAATTGAATTTTCACCTAGCCCAATCCCCTACCGCAGTGAAGTTACAACAAATATAATTTTTCATACCTAGCCATAATAACATCAGATATCAACTTGCCAAATATGAAAAGGGATAAAACACATCTCAAAAACCTTTTTGCGGCAACAACAGAGTACCATCTCTACTTCCCAGAATCACAGTAGGCCCATCGCATAAAAGATTTACCCCGCATCAAAACCAGCCACCTTAAAATCTGAACTAAAGTCTCTTTTACATATCTTTTCCGATTATCTGATGTTATTATGGTTAGGTATGAAGGGACTGTGCTAGTTCGTTCACAAATGGTCGGAGTATTTACGCAATCTTGCAGATTAAGAAAGAGATTGCGAGCCTATCCAACAATTCCAAGAACACCTGATGTGAAATCCCAAAATTACAATGCTAAAGATTGTTGGATAGCCCTTAACAGAAAAATTGAATTTTCGCCTAGCCCAATCCCCCTACCGCAGTGAAGTTACGACAAATTATAATTTTTCATACCTAGCCATAATAACATCAGATAACAAATATGAAAAGGGATAATAACACATCTCAAAAACCTTTTTGCGGCAACAACAGAGTACCATCTCTACTTCCCAAAATCACAATAGGCCCATCGGCGCCATCGCATAAAAGATTTACCCCGCATCAAAACCAGCCACCTTAAAATCTGAACTAAAGGGACTGTGCTATTTCTTTCACAAATGGTCGGAGTATTTATGCAATCTTGCAGATTAAGAAAGAGATTGCGAGCCTATCCAACAATTCCAAGAACACCTGATGTGAAATCCCAAAATTACAATGCTAAAGATTGTTGGATAGCCCTTAACAGAAAAATTGAATTTTCGCCTAGCCCAATCCCCCTACCGCAGTGAAGTTACGACAAATTATAATTTTTCATACCTAGCCATAATAACATCAGATAACAAATATGAAAAGGGATAATAACACATCTCAAAAACCTTTTTGCGGCAACAACAGAGTACCATCTCTACTTCCCAAAATCACAATAGGCCCATCGGCGCCATCGCATAAAAGATTTACCCCGCATCAAAACCAGCCACCTTAAAATCTGAACTAAAGGGACTGTGCTATTTCTTTCACAAATGGTCGGAGTATTTATGCAATCTTGCAGATTAAGAAAGAGATTGCGAGCCTATCCAACAATTCCAAGAATAACTGATGTGAAATCCTAAAATTACAATGCTAAAGATTGTTGGATAGCCCTTAACAGAAAAATTGAATTTTCGCCTAGCCCAATCCCCTACAGCAGTGAAGTTACGACAAATTATAGTTTTTCATACCTAGCCATAATAACATCAGATAACAAATATGAAAAGGGATAATAACACATCTCAAAAACCTTTTTGCGGCAACAACAGAGTACCATCTCTACTTCCCAAAATCACAATAGGCCCATCGGCGCCATCGCATAAAAGATTTACCCCGCATCAAAACCAGCCACCTTAAAATCTGAACTAAAGGGACTGTGCTATTTCTTTCACAAATGGTCGGAGTATTTATGCAATCTTGCAGATTAAGAAAGAGATTGCGAGCCTATCCAACAATTCCAAGAATAACTGATGTGAAATCCTAAAATTACAATGCTAAAGATTGTTGGATAGCCCTTAACAGAAAAATTGAATTTTCGCCTAGCCCAATCCCCTACAGCAGTGAAGTTACGACAAATTATAGTTTTTCATACCTAGCCATAATAACATCAGATAACAAATATGAAAAGGGATAATAACACATCTCAAAAACCTTTTTGCGGCAACAACAGAGTACCATCTCTACTTCCCAAAATCACAATAGGCCCATCGGCGCCATCGCATAAAAGATTTACCCCGCATCAAAACCAGCCACCTTAAAATCTGAACTAAAGGGACTGTGCTATTTCTTTCACAAATGGTCGGAGTATTTATGCAATCTTGCAGATTAAGAAAGAGATTGCGAGCCTATCCAACAATTCCAAGAATAACTGATGTGAAATCCTAAAATTACAATGCTAAAGATTGTTGGATAGCCCTTAACAGAAAAATTGAATTTTCGCCTAGCCCAATCCCCTACAGCAGTGAAGTTACGACAAATTATAGTTTTTCATACCTAGCCATAATAACATCAGATAACAAATATGAAAAGGGATAATAACACATCTCAAAAACCTTTTTGCGGCAACAACAGAGTACCATCTCTACTTCCCAAAATCACAATAGGCCCATCGGCGCCATCGCATAAAAGATTTACCCCGCATCAAAACCAGCCACCTTAAAATCTGAACTAAAGGGACTGTGCTATTTCTTTCACAAATGGTCGGAGTATTTATGCAATCTTGCAGATTAAGAAAGAGATTGCGAGCCTATCCAACAATTCCAAGAATAACTGATGTGAAATCCTAAAATTACAATGCTAAAGATTGTTGGATAGCCCTTAACAGAAAAATTGAATTTTCGCCTAGCCCAATCCCCTACAGCAGTGAAGTTACGACAAATTATAGTTTTTCATACCTAGCCATAATAACATCAGATAACAAATATGAAAAGGGATAATAACACATCTCAAAAACCTTTTTGCGGCAACAACAGAGTACCATCTCTACTTCCCAAAATCACAATAGGCCCATCGCATAAAAGATTTACCCCGCATCAAAACCAGACACCTTAAAATCTGAACTAAAGGGACTGTGCTATTTCTTTCACAAATGGTCGGAGTATTTATGCAATCTTGCAGATTAAGAAATAGATTGCGAGCCTATCCAACAATTCCAAGAACAACTGATGTGAAATCCCAAAATTACAATGCTAAAGATTGTTGGATAGCCCTTAACAGAAAAATTGAATTTTCGCCTAGCCCAATCCCCTACAGCAGTGAAGTTACGACAAATTATAGTTTTCAGACCTAACCATAATGGGCAGAAACACATCTGAGAAACCCTTCTCCGGCAACAAAAGCTAATCATCCCAAAATCACAATGGGCTCATCACATAACAGATTTACACGGGCTCCTAGGCAAATGGCCATTGAATTAAAGACAGAAAATAGCATACCAATTACCACACTGAGGCTGCACGGAGTACGATCGGAGTAACCCAATTAGAGTATGGACGGTCGTCGATCTGAGTCCCATAGAGAAAGAACACGTCAATGAAACTTCTTGCTTTTTAAGACCCGTTTAAAAATAAATAATACTAATTCTAATTGGACCGTTGACTCAACGGTACATATCATATGAAACTTCATCCAACGGTCTATCTTTTTGTGCACAGCTGGCTACTTCAACGGTTCAATTAGAAAGGTTTCGGTTTAAACAGTTTAAATCTTTTCGTTTTTGGGCTTTTTGGGAGGCTAAGCCCAACAAACACTTCAAATTGCAGCGCAAAAAGCGAAGGCGAATACGAACGCGACTGCGAATTCCAAGTTCCCGTCATGTATACGATCTGTTCCTCGTTCGTCGTTGGCGATCACTATCCACGCTAAGCCTGGCTCTAAAGTCGCCGCCATTACAGGTACACTCGCATCCTCGTCAACATCTTCACTGAAGCTCAAACTGAGTGTGAAGTTTATGATTTCGTTTTTGTGTTGTTGATTTCAGGGATGATGCATTAGGGTGTGCAGATTGTGGCGCCGCCTAAGGATGGGGAGGCCAATGCTGCGCTTATTGATTATGCTTCATTCTTTTCCTATGAAAGATTGATATGTTAAGATTATTGGAGATGGTGATCATGTGGTATGGAATTCTGCTTCTTAGTTGACATTGACAGTGAAGCTAAATAAACCTATCATCTTCAGAGTTCAGACTTCAGTTGATTTATGCAAGTTACTTAAGAGTCTTGAGTGCGGGTTGAGTGTTGACATTGCCAATCATCAATTTTCACTTATAATTTTGAAAGCATGAAATCCTTGAAAAGTCACTATAGTTGCAACTCCTGTCATCAATTACCTTTTGTTGGTTAGGAGTTGGATTAAATTGAATAGTTGGGTATTAGAATATGTGGCTGATCAGTAGGTCGTAAAGCACTCTCCTGGTGTCTTCCTTTGGTGTTTGTTTGAGTTTTAGAAGAGATATAAGTAAATGGAAAACATGGAGTACTTCATTTAAAACTCAGCATATAGTGGCGAAATGTATGACGTATGAGACTCAACCTTGGCGTCTTCTAATTCTAACAATATTTTCAAGATCAATTTTTGTTAACAAATTGGATATAAGACAAAGTGCAACATTGTTTGTCAGTGGATAACCAATATTTTTGGAGTGCATAATTGTTTATCTGCACTATAACTCTTCCCTTCTATGATTAGTGTTTTCACGTGGTAAAAAGTTTCGCAAAATTAAGTGGATTCCTCTAATTTGGACTTGAAATGTTTTTTTAAATCTTTACAAACCTAACTTTTTTGAATGCCCGAAAATGGTGATGTTGAAATTACATTTGATTTGCTTAATTATTCAAACTATGTTAAAATATATCGTCCTCTGTGCACTACAGGTATTGGGAGTGAAATGGCGACAAGTATCGTTAGGCGCGGGCTCTAAATCTAGAGATAAAGTCTTAGTAGTTCAAGATGTAACCCTGCCAAGTGTTTTTGATTCTTTGGATAAAGTTTCAAGTGTGTCTGAAATTTGTATGTACAAGCCACTTTAACCAACCATTTAACTCCTTCATCCTGAGTTACTGTAACACCAGCTTCCATCTCTCATAAGCGGGCTCAGCTGTTCTCCGTAGCTGTAGATATAAAACCTAATTTGCTACTTCGATTCTCACGTATCAAGAGAGATCCTGTAACTTAATTTTCGCCACGTCTTTTGGGTAATGGTCTGCCCATGTCTTTAGTATTCGCAAACATCCTATAAACTGCATGTGTGTTATATGTGCAAAAGTACAAACGGGTTGATGTAATTATTTAGATTTTTGATTTATCTAGACAAGAAGTACTTCTTAGGAGAAAACAGCCTCATAGGTGCAAATGTGATATGTGATACTGTTTTTTTTGGCTTAACATAAGTGGTGGGAAAGGTACAATCTGGGTGAGTGACAGGCGTCGTCGGTACCTGCAAATTTGTATTTATATCTCCTTACTCTTGGCTATGGGTTAGTACAGCGGCAAGCAAGGGTCGAACCCTAGGGAGCTAGATGGTTACTCGAACCCTAGGGAGCTAGATGGTTACTTGTTGTTCTGACGAAGGAAACAATTGGGTTTGTAAGAGATTTGGAAACAAGTGTGAGAATAGGGAACGAGCGAGATATGTCAATCAGAGAGGATTACTCAGGCTAGGGGTTCTAATTGTGACTTGTCATCATCGACTGCTAACAATCTAATTCAATGTTTCTAAGTGTGGTCGTCCCGACAAAAGTGACTTCCCAAATAACCCGACCAAGGTGTTATGTCACAACCTAACCCGACAAAGGTGAAAGGCTTCTAATTCCTTCCTAAATCAAACAACCCGACAAAGGTGTTATTTGACCTAGATGTGCTACCTACCCAAACGACAAAGTATCAGGCAGATAATAATGATAGAAATAAATGCACGAGAATTAGTAAAATATAAATGGCATTAAGAACGAAGTCTCAAACATTAGTCACAATGTATAAAACCCTAGCCCGAATAAAGGGCTTAGCTACTCATATCCATGTAATACAAAACAATAAAAAGACAGAAATTGCTTCTCTACTGCCGAACTAAGAAGGAAGAGCCGGGCCGTGAGGGCTGAGTGCCGAGGATGCTAGGAACGCCGGATGGTTTCAGCCGAGAGGAGGAGAGGTGAGCTCGCTTGTGAGAAGGAATGCTCGTTTGTGGGATCCGATCGGAGTTCACGTTTTTGGGAATGATGGGATGGATTGCCCAGCTTAAGCTTTACCGTTTCGGGTCTCCACTTAAACTTGCAACTCAAACCGGAATCAACCTTGAACGTGAAACTCGAATTTTTGGATGATTGAAACCCTAGACCAAGAGGTCTTATTTATAGGAAAACATCTAGGGTTTCGAGTAGTTCTTATTTGGGCCTGGTCCACATCCGTTTGGCTTGGTGGGCAAGCAAACAAACCGCCTCACTTTTGAGCCCACTGATTTGGCCCAGCGCGTGGGGCCTTCAACCGTCGTTTTGCTCATCTCGGCCAATCCCGCTCGTGCGTTTTGTCTGGTAAGTGATGTCGTCCAAGTCATTTGTCATTTCGATCACTTTGGTCGACCCAGATTTGTTAGATTCGTTCGTTTGGTCGAGCAACTTGGATTCATTGCTGGTCTGCTCGACAGGGCCTTCGGGCGCTGGCCTGGAACTCTGCTCGGCTGCTCCTGGGCCATTCCACTCGTGCGTTCTCCTTGGCTTGGTGACATTGTCCGACTAGTTTTCCATTTTGAGCAACTTGGTCGAGTCAGATTTGTCATCAGAGTCCGTCTGGTCGAGCGGATTGATTTCGGTGCCTATCAGCGCGCGCAAGCCCTTTGAGCCAACTGTCAATCTGCTCGAGCGTTTTCCTTGGTTTTCCGACATTGCCCACTTTATTTGCTATTTTGATCACTTTGCTCGAGGTGGATTCGTCAGATCAGCTCGTTTGCCCGAGCAACTTGAGTTTAGTGTTGGTCGGCTCGACTCCTTGTGCTGTTTTTAGCTTAGAAAGCCATCTTTTAAGCGTGTTTCCTCCTAGAGCTTCCGAAGCACCTGAAATGCAAGACAATACTAAAAGTAACTTGTTCGCATGATAAAGTGTCGGAATTGGTGGGATTTGTTGACTCGATGAGTCGTATAAATACGGCTCATCAGTGAGTATATATTTTTATTATATAATCAGTTCGCCCGCTGTAACTCCTTTGTTGTTAGTGAATTTTCTGATCTGAGCTTGATCGGGATAAAGATGAGCAAGTTAGTGATCTATATTCTATAGCCTGTGCAGGCTCATTGAAGCTGCTTATTTATCTGGAATCTGGATAACTCAGTCGACCAACACAAGGAGTGTGAGTCATATTTGCTTCTTTCTCTTGCAAGCATAGAACTTTTTAAAGCTGTAAGTCTCACTTTATAGTTTGATGCATTGAAGCTAACTGAGAAGCTGTCAAATGGATCTCAAGAACTTGTGCAGCCTGACCTTTCATACCATGGTCTAACGTCTGACTTCATTTTTTCGATGGAGCTAAAGTGCCGAGTTGATAGGTGGAATTGCTGAGTGAAATCTGCCAGGAAATTGCCATTGTGTTCCTTGGTGTTGTGACGAATTAAGTCTTGAATGGTCAACTTTATGTGGATTAATTTTACAGGGAAGGAACGCATTAACATGTCTGTCCTATTTTTGCCTTCAAAGTTTGGTGCTTAACATTTGTCAACCGGGGCTGCTGGACTTGTTCAGATTTATTCGCACTCTAATGTGGCTGTGACCTCCAGCTCTCCCAGTTGATATATGATATATTTGTCCACTGATAGTATCTTTTTTATCGTTGCAGGGAATAGTTCTCTGGAAGAATCCCGTTTGAATTGTAATTGACTGACAAAGATATTGCTTCAGCAATTCCATCTGTGAACAATTTTTATGATGATGCCAAGGACAATCAACAAACTGAGGTTGATAGAGTTCGAATATTGCCTACACCTACATCCATTACAATGAGCCTGAGGTTGCTGACAGTGAAGATGAATAAATTATGAAAGAATAGGTGGTCTTAAAAGCTACTCACAAATGGTCAGGTTCAATACAAAGAATCACAAGAACTGTCATCACCAAAGCAGAAAGTTTAAACATCTGGATGTTAGCAACGACCATGTGTTTATTACTCAAGATGTAGGGCTATAATGCTCTACATACAAGAGCTGGCCCGAGCCTGTAGCATGTCATGGACCACATGTTCCATCTTTCCTCGCAAGCGGTAGTGTTGTGGCAAGAGACCATGTTGCAGAACGGGATGCACTGTCTTAAGAAGGTCAAACTTCATATTTAACTTGTATAACCATATTATACTGATGAGACTTCAAAAATGTTAGTATCATAATACATCTTCTTAAGAAACACTTACTGCTGAAATGATCTCTTCAGCACTAGACTGACACCTTACTTGAGTTCTTTCCTAAGGTGATTGCCATTCTTGGAAGCCAATTTGATTATGTTTTCTTGAAGGTGCAGAAGCAGTTGCTGGAGATCCTCTTGGCAGAGAGTCCATGAATCGGTTAACTGGATAGTGCTCAGCTGTTCTTACTGGTCTCGATGCAACTTCTTCATGTATGCCGCTAGAGCCATTACCCTGTTCCACAGCACGGAGAATCAGCAACAAAAACAGGCAAGCATGCACAACATGAGGCATTTTCAGTAGACTGGTTGTGCAAGGCGTAAGAAGAAAGATGAAGTTGAGTTTCATGCTTTCAAGCACAAAGCTTATATCACATGCCTGGGTAGACACTAGACAGTCACTGTGTGTTGCTTTAGTTTAGAGATGACTGCAGTCTCACATGTAATAATAGTGTTTTAGATTTCACTGAATTTACTAATGAACCCAGCTAACGTGACAAATCGGTTTGTATTGATAATTAGTATGATCAGTTGCTTCATTATATTAGCTGGACTATTATAAGGCAGTATTTGAATCTTTTTGGATAGAGTTGGAGAAGAGTTATCTTTCACATGGTTTTGTTGCTATTTACTGTTTCGGGTGATCTAGGTGCCAAATATGAGCACCATTTAACCAAACTTTACAGCACAAGCAACAATAAAAGAGAATGTGTGTACATAATCTGCGGAGTGTTGGATGGTCATCGGAATAAGTGTCTTTAGTATATTTATGTCTAATTTAGGAGAGAGTCATTAGAATGGTATGAAATTTCTGATAAAATATTTAAACCATGCTAAGAACTTGGGACTTGTGTATGCTCATTATGGGAACAAATCTGAATTGCTTGGCTATGTGTACTCAGATTATGCTAGTAATAGGGACAGTAGAAAGTCTACTATTGGTTTGTTTTGTACTTGGTGTGGCAATTGCATATCGTGAAAATCTAAGTTATAATCAGTTGTTGCTTTGTCCTCTACTGAGGCTGAATTTATAGCTGCTACTGAAACAGCTAAAAAGGTTGTGTGGCTTAAGGGTTTGTTGTCTGAAATTGAACAAAAATGTTACGTGCCTATGGACATATGGTATTTTCTGATAGCATGAGTGCCCTGCATTTTGTAGAGAGATCATGTTTATCATAAAAGAAGTAAACATATTGATCTTAGGCTTCATTTCATTAGGGATACTGTTTAATCATGGCGCGAGGAGCCGTTACAAGTCGTTGAGGAGCAGCGACGTCGTTTTGGAAAGCAGAAAGGCTTCGGACTTACGTCGTTTGGCATCTGGCGTGTATTTGAGCCTGGAGTCAAATGCAGCGTTTTGAAAATTGTTGGACTTGGGATAAAAGGCGAGCTGGATTGGGAATTAAGGTTTATCCAAATTTCCCAATTGCGATTTCTGATTCGAAGTTTCTCCAAGATTGTGAGTTGTGTTCGAGTGCTAGAGATCCGATTCGAGTAATCTAGGTGGCGGGTGCTATCGTGATTGTTGCTAGTAACTCGTCGATTGCTCATGAGTCGTGGTTGGTCTCAAGATCAGCGTCGGAGGTCGACAAAGCTGTGCGACGACGCGCGTCTCGTCCAGGGGTTATTGGAGGGGGCTTTAAACCCTCCAGTCTCGATTCTACTACGTCTTATTAATTGTTGTGACTGACATTGTTGTATAAGACAGTTTAGAGTGATTTGTGCTTGATTTAATAGTGGGTTTTTTTTTCCTAGTGCTTATATGCTCTTGTTTGATCAATAAAAACCTAAATTGCCCTAGTTTGAATCGGTATTGCTACATCTCAAAATTGGTAAATCGTGAACTTCCTTTCCATTTTACACTAGCATGTTTTATCATTTGTACGAAAACGCGCTATACGATAAAAATGTACTACAGTCCGAACATGCATTTAGTACAAATCATGCATTCGGTTTAAAATGGGATGGATTCAAAGGATTCACCCATTTGCATATTCACTTAGGCGCTCCTCTAATGATAAAAGATTAGATATGCAATTTTGCTAAGTATTACACACAACTTACATATTGCACAAAAATACGACTGGAGAGGGATCACTTTAAGCTGCTTACCTTTCCAGTTCTTCATCATTCCATCAGATGACCAATTGTGGTCAACAAAGATATTTGCTAGAAATATTAATATATTTGATGTAATTATGCTCACATACGAAGAACATTTGAGTAACTAGTGGCTGCAATTGACCTCAATGTTAATGGTACGTTGCATTGTATGTCACCTTCATTTGAACAATTGAATATAGTACGCTTGCTATACACACTGAAATTTCCTTTTGCTTCTTGAAATGCACACTGAGATTTGAATCTGCTCAGCTCAGTTGTCTCATCAACTAATTTATTAAATATTTTTTCAGATTATTGTTTTTTCAAATTCTTTACCGAAAATCAATCCGGCACAATAAATTCAGCCCGGCCCATAAACCGCCACGTCAGCGCTCTTGACTTGACTTGTACGCTAGGTTTTCCTTTCTTTGATTTCCTAAGAAATTACATATATAAGAAAAAACTGGAGCAGATGGAAAAACCCTGATTTCTTCTCACTGTCATCTTCTGCCTCTCGAATTCCTCATCCACTCGATTTAATATAGTATAAGAAAAAAATGGAGCAGATGAAAGTGCTCCTCGAACTGTAAGCCGCTAATTTGTTGATTTATTTATTTTGAGTTCGATTGATTAGGGTTTTGGAATAATTTTTGAATGTCTACTGGATTGATTTTGGTCAAATTTGATTTAGATTGTTGACACATGTGAAGGTTATGTAGGACGGCTAAGTTGTATAGTGTTTAAGGTTTTGGATTAATTTTTTGTTTGTGTTCAAAATTTGAAATTTGATTGTTGAGGTGTGGCGGGCTTTTGTGGGAAAGCGAAGTTGTATCATTTTGACAAGGATGGAAACGAGTGGATAGAGAGTGGTGTTGGTGTTGTTAAACTGCTGAGGAATATGATTACTTGGAAGGTGAGGCTTTTCATGCAACAAGACGAAACCTTGAGAATCTGCGCTTACCACTTGGGTATAGTTTGAATTTTGATGAGTGTATGTTTTATTCTTTGGCATGCAGAAATGTATATTATTTTGTTTTTATTATTATTATGTGTTTGATAATTTCTGTATTAGCAGTATTGCCGCATATGAAGGTGCAAGAACATGCTGGTAATGACAGGTCTTGTGTATGGCATGCTTTTGATTTTGCTAATTGTGAAGTTAATGAAGAATTATTCTGCATAAGATTTGCATCTGTTGAAAGTGAGTTCTGATTCTTTTTTTATTACGCATTTTTATTCCGATAGCTAGGCGTTGTACACACCTTTTTCAGAATGTAATTGGTTTGCGTTTTTTGGGGTTTCAATATTATTTTGTTTGACATGAAATTGTAAAGCTAGGTAGGGCTTATGTTTATATATGGATACAACTGCTTAATTGCTCTTTCTGATATTACCCAACTCAAATCAAACAAATAACTTATACCACTTTTAATATTTGTTAGCTATACTATCTACAGTATCACTTTTAATGATGATGATGGTGATATGATGATGATGGTAATATGATGATGTGATGTGATGTGATGTGATGTGATGTGATGTGATGTGATGTGATGTGATGTGATGTGATGTGATGATGATGATGGTTGTGATGATATGAAGTTGATGATGGTGATGATGAAGTTGATATGATGATGTGATGATGTGATGTGATGATGATGGTAATATGATGATGATGGTTGTGATGATATGATGTTGATGATGATGAATATGATGGTGATAATGATGATGATGGTAATATGTTATGATGATGATGATGGTTGTGATGATATGATGTTGATGATGAATATGATGGTGATATGATGATGATGATACGATGAGGATACTATAATGATGATGATGTGGTGATGGTGATGAGGATCACATATGATGATGATGCTCATGTGATGATGATAATGATAATGATGGTGAATTGGTGATGATGATGATGATGATGATGATGACACGATGATGATGATGATGGTGGTGGTGGATGTGATGATGATAATGATAATGATACGATGAGGGCAATACGATGACGATGATATGATGATGATGATGGTGATGATGACAATGATGATGATGATGATGACGATGACGATGACGAACATAAATCAAATACAATTTACTTTAATTTAATTTAATTTAGTTTAGCTTAACTGAATTTAATTTAATTTAGTTTCATTTAATCTAGTTTAACTGAATTTAGTTTAATTTGAGTGAATTTAATTTATAAAACATAAATTTAAAGTCAATCGGACCGCCTAAGTTCTTCATTTTGTAGATACTTACTGCCTGACCTATTAGAGGCTGTAGGTCATGCAGTAAGTAACTACTAGAGGCTCTTTGGACATTAAATAAATCGATTCATGACTTTTTAATGATACTGATTATGACCAGTGACTGCTGCCAATCTCAGAAGCGCATTAATGATGCTTTTAATTGGGAACGTTCCCAATTTTAGGAATCCTTTTGTGTGGAACCTCTAAGCTGCCTTTGTATATCAGTTTTAAGAGCTTCCGTTTTGTATTGAAATATATGGCTTGCTTTTTATTATTCAATAATCTTGACGAAGCATTCAGTGCAGATCATATGTGAAGTTTTTTGCTCTTGCTAAATATTTTGTTTGTCTGTTTCCTGCAATTGTGGTCTTATGCTGCTTGTTTGTTTTGGGATGATCAATTCATACATAAAACGTATTGTTTCTATACATGACACTAGCAATATTTTGAAGTACTGTTAGCATTCAGTGCTAATCAAATTTTTTATCCTAGATTGCCAGACCTTTATGGATATATTCAATGGAGTTGCTGCAAAAACCTATTCAACAGTGACGGAGCCATCATAGGGACACTTGCCTAAAGTACATCTTCACACCAAAAGAATTATAGGATTAGCTTGGAACAGTTAGGATTAGAAACCAGGACACAACAAATTCCATTCGAGTTGTTTACCATCTTCACCCCAATTGTGGTATTTTTTTATTTTTATTTTTTTGCATCGGGGTCTTTCAATTCCATATAGGACTGAAGTGAATCAGTTATATCAGTTTACTGGTCTTTTTAAAAGATTTGGATGGTTATTGGTATGCTTTTTGTTCTTGTAAATATTGCTTATTTCACATGTTTTCTGCTGCTATATATGAAGTGATCAGTTTTCTACATCCACTCTGAACTGCACCCGCTGATACTGTTGTGGTGCTGTGATCAGTTTTATACAGTCCTTGTTGAAAAGTACTTTAAATAAACACAGAAAATAATCCATATCCACCGTGTGGTGTACATTCAAGCAAACAAAATTCATTGTTGTCAAACAAGCTCCTTTCAGCTTAATCTTTAGTAATAGTAAAATGTTATCATTTTCACTATTTTTGTGCATTTAAATACTCAAATTGAACCTTTTTTTTTTGAATCCTCCAGTTTACTTCTCAACCGTCGACAACGCTATCGTCTAAGCTATGTTCCTTATATTTGCACTAAGATATTCCAACCTACAAGAGTAGAATACACAAAGACTAATATTATCACGAGAGAGATAAATTAAAATGCAAGTGACATTGATATTATACTTGGACCATAAATAAATTAAATTTTTTTTTTTTTGATGGGTAAAGTTGTACAGACATTGGACACTGACGAAACAGTGACTCAAGACGGTACATAAACAGCAAATGAAGTCCAGACCAACAAACGGCCAACCCATCCTCGTCAGAAAACTATCAAAGGTTGCGAACCCATGCCAAAGGCATGGACCAACAACCTCTTCAGACACTGTAATCCCCTGACCAAAGCCGGGGAAAAATACGACTATCTCATACCGCGAGCGGCTGAGAAGAAGACAACTTACTCAGTCCGGAAACCGGCTGAGAATAGTCACTTATTGAAATTAAAACAAACAAACTAAACTACACCTAACCTACACCTACCACAAAAACGAAACTAAAACCGGCGACGACACACGGCAGCAAAGCAATGAAGCATCCAGCCAAACTCAGCCCTCCCAACACCACCCGACGGCAACCGTCCACTCCCATGACACCGAGAGTCCGCCCGCCATCAGCCGAGCTCCGACCAGACGCTAGCTAAGCAGCCCCCACCACCAGCTCAGCCGCACCATCCATCCATTCCGCAAGCTAAAACAGCGGCGACACCGCCCATCCACTAAGCATGGCCAAAACCAGCCCAGTCGACGGGAGCAACACCCCTGCCCAGCCAACAGCGAACACCACCCCAGGCCAATCACCGACTGAGCGGCAGCGCAACCTCAAGTCACCGACTACATATTTACATCCGGACGAGCCGGTCAAAAAGAAGAAGCCACCATCCTCCGGCAGCCAAGCCCAAACCCAGGAGCAACACCACCATCGACGGCACCCAAATCCATCCCAACCGCCGAAACGATCCGCCAGGCAGCAGGCCGAAGGGCAAGAAAAGAAGGGCGAGGGGTGCCAGCAGCCTGCCCAAGGCATGGAAAAGGCCAAACCACCAGAGGATGGCCGGCGGAGGAGCAAGAGCGCCGGAGAACCTTCTGAAGACTTCTTTGGAAAAAACTAACCTAGAGAGAAGCGTGAGAACCTTCTGAAGGCTTTTAATATCAACGTTCATAAATAAATTTGAATCATAAATAAATTGAATTATAATGTCACATATATGAATTTCCATAAAAAAAAATTTAGTAAAAGCGAGTCAACGGGGATGGATCCGATTAATCACTGACACATTAATATAGTAACCTGACTGGATGGGTCGGTCGATTTTCATATGAAAGATTTCTGTTTTAAAAGTTGTATGTACGTAGCCTCTTGGGTTTGGGGGCTTTCCCGAGGCGAGCCTAATGGGCTAAGCCCAAAAAAAAGAAATTCAATTGCGAATCTGTGAGCGTTTATCAGAAGCTCTCGACTGCAAATTTGGCGACGACGACAGACGCGGATGGCTCCGGCGAAGAAGGGCAAAGCGAAGGCGAATACGAACGCAACTGCGAATACAAAAAACGCCGATTCAACTCAAACTGTAACCTCTAAGTTCCCATCATGTATACGATATGTTCCTCCTTCGTCGGTGGCGATCACTATCCACGCTAAGCCTGGCTCTAAAGTCGCCGCCATTACAGGTACACTCGCATCCTCGTCAAAATCTTCATCGAAGCTTAAATTGATTGTGAGATTTATGATTTTATTTTTGTGTTGTAGATTTCAGCGATGATGCGTTAGGTGTGCAGATTGACGCGCCGCCTAAGGATGGGGAGGCCAACGCTGCGCTTATTGATTACATGAGCTCGGTAAGTCTAAATATGCTTCATAAAGATTGATAAGTTAGGATTATTGGAGTTGGTGATCATGTGGTATGTATTTTTGCTTCTTAGTTGACAGTGAAGCTAAATGAACCTATCATCTTCAGTTGATTTATGACATGAATGCAGGTTGACATTGCCGATCATCAATTTGTACTTTTAATTGGATTTTGAAGCATGAAATCCTTGAAAAGTCACTATCGTTGCAACTCCTATTGTAATAACAGTGAGCGGACACATGCTCTGACGTTTTGTAGCTTAGGAGTTGGAATATATTGAATAGTTGGGAATTAGGACATGTGGCTTATCAGTTGTCATAAAGTGCTGTGCTATCCTGGTGTCTTTCTTGGGTGTTTGTTTGAGTTAAAGAAGAGATGTAAGTAAATAGCAAACATGGAGTACTTTATTTAGAACTCAGCATAGTGCTGAAATGGATGAGACTCAACCATGGCGTCATCTCATTCTAACAAGATTTTCATGGTGCATTTTTGTAAACTGTGCAATATTGCTGAATTAGTTTCAGTTGATAACCAATATTTTTGGAGTGCATAATTGTTCTTCTGCACTTTACACTCTTAGTTATTAAAACTAAGTTAAAATGTAGCATCCTCTGTGCACCACAGGTATTGGGAGTGAAAAGGCGACAAGTATCGCTGCGCGCAGGCTCTAAATCCAGAGATAAAGTCGTAGTAGTTCAAGACGTAACTCTACAAAGTGTTTTTGATTCTTTGGATAAAGTTTCCAAGTGTGGCTGAAAATTTGATGTACGAGCACATCAACCAGTCATCTTCGCTCCTTCAACCTGAGTTACTCTAACGCCAGCTTCCATCTTTCATAGGCAGACTCGCTGTGCTCGAGAATTGTAGATATGAAACCTGCTTTGCTACTTTTATTCTCACGTATCAAGAGAGATCCTTTGACTTACCACCTCTTTTGGATAATGGTTTGCCCATATACTATACCGTCATTTATAGTATAGTGTAGTCTTCTATGTTCACAAACATAATATGCACTACATATTTGTTATATGTGCAAAAGTGCAAAATGGTTTGATATATTACTTAAATTTATGACTTATCGTTACAAGATGTAGTTCTTACGAGAAAACAGCCCCATGTGTGCAAATGTGACATGTGATAGTTCTTTTCTTGGCTTAACTTGAGAGGTGGGGAAGGTGCAACTTGGGTGAGTGTAGCTTTTTTATTATATAATCAGTTTGCCCGCTGTAACTCCTTTGTTGTTTGTAGATTAACTGAGCTTGATCGGAATAAAGATGAGCAAGCTGATGATCTATACACTATGCAGGCTATTTGTAGCTGCTTGTATCTGGATATATGCTCAGTCTACCAACACATGAAGAGTGAGTTAGATTTGCTTATTTTATTTCTCTTGGGCGCATAGAAATTTTTAAAGCTGTATGTCTTATTTGGCTGCCACTTCTTCCTTTATAGTATTGTGTATCATGCATTGAAGCTAATTGAGAAGTTACCAAATGGAACTCAAGAACTTGTACAGCCTGACCTTTCATAATGTGATCTAACATCTGAATGCATTTTATTATGGAACTAAAGTATAGAGTCCATGTGTGGAATTGCTGATTGAAATCTGCAAGCAATTGTCAATGTTCCTCGGTTTTGTGACGATGAAGTCTTAAATGGTCACCTTTATGTGGATGAACTTTCCAGGGAAGGAACGTATTAACATGTCTGCTCAGGAATCTGTTTGGCCCTCAAAATCATGGTGCTTAACATTTGTTAACTGGGGCTGGATGGACTTGTTCAGATTATTCCCACTCGAATGTGGTTATGACCTCCAGCCCTCCCAGTTGATATATTAAATATTTTTCCACTGATATTATCTTTTTTATCATTGTAGTGAATGGTTCTCTAGAAGAAATCCCATCCAAGTGTTTGAATTTTGATCGACTGACAAAGATATCGCTTTAGCAATCCCATCTGTGAACATTTTTTATGACGAAGCCCAGGACAATAAAAAAAATTGAGGTTGACAGAGTTTAAATACTGCCTACATCCATTACAATGAGCCTGAGGTTTGTTGACAGTGAAGAACAGAAAGTGAATAAATTATGGAAGAATCAGTGGTCTCCAAAGCTACTCGCAAATGCTCTAGTTCAGTTCAAAGTAAGGGATCATCACTCATCCACAATTTGATACAAAAACTGTCATAAGCAAAGCAGAAAGTTTTAAATTTTTGGATATTATCAACGATGATGTGTTTACAACTCAAGTTGTTCGGCTATCTTGCTCCACATGGTCACAAGAGCTGGCCCAAGACTGCATGTCATGGACCACATGTTCCATCTTTCAACGCAAGCGGTTAAGTGTTGTGGCATGAGACCATGTTGCAGAAGCGATGCGCTATCTTAAAAATGTGAAGCTTCATATTTAACTTGTATAACCATATTATACAGATGAGACTTCAAAATGGTTAGTATCATAGTTAATCTTCAATCTTAAGAAACACTTACTGCCGAAATGATCTTCAGCAGTAGCCTGACTTCTTTGTTACCTTATGCGAGTTATCTCCTAAGGTGATTGCCATACTTGGAAGCCTATTTGATTATGTTTTCTTGAAGGCGCAGAAGCAGTTGCTGGAGATCCTCTTGGCAGAAGGTCCATGAATCGGTTAATTGGGTCGTGCTCAGCTGTTCTTACTGGTCTCGACGCAACTTCTTCATGTATGCCTCTAGAGCCATTACACTGTTCCACAGCATGAAGAACCAGCAACAAAAACAGGCAAGCATGCACAGCATGAGGCATTTTCAGTAGAATGGTTGTGCAAGGCTTGAGAAGAAAGATGAAGTTGAGTTTCATGCTTTCAGGTACAAAGCTTATATTGTATGCCTTGCTAGACAGGCACTAGTGCCTTGCTTTTAGTTTAGAGATAACAATCTCACAGATAATAACAGTGTTTTAGATTTCACTGAATTTACTGATGAACACAGTTAATGTGGCAAATCGTTAAATTGACTTTGTTTCTTTGATATATAGTATGGTCAGTTGCTTCATTATATTAACTAGACTATTATAAGGTACGATTTGAATCTTTTTGAAGTGAGTTAGAGAAGAGTTTTTTTTCACATGGTTCTGTTGCTATTTACTGTTTCGGATGAATTATGTGCCAAATATGACCACCATTTAACCAAACTTTACAGCACAAGCAACAATAAAAGAGAAAGTATGTACGTAATCTGTCGAGTATTGGATGGTAACACAAATAATGAAGAGATTTTCTGCACATGGAGATGAGCTAGTATATCACGTGACATGCAAAGCAGAGTAAATCAGTGAGAAGTGTTAATACGTACGTTGCTATCAGTCAGTGAGTTTCTCAAAAGACCTTTTGGCCCCATTTGCCAAATTGTGCAACAATAATTCCCAAGGCTGCTAGCTTTTGAAGAAAAAAAAATTCAAATCTTCCATGTTTTGAAGATTTACAATTTCTTTTACAATGTTTTCCAAGATAATTTACGTATGTCACTTTTCTAGCAGTTTGTTCATGCCTTTTCTTATCATATGCTGTGTCAGACGCTTAAATGACGTCTTTTATGGCAAAAAAGCACAAACCGACACTACTGCTTACTGTAGGAAATTGAGGTGGAATTGTTGGTAAAATAGGAACCGACGTTGATGGCTGTTGAATTGGTACTAATTGTGCTACTTATTAGTTTGTTTTGTGTCACTATTTTTATTACCAGAAGCTGTAGAATTTTGCTCTGTGGTGATATTTCTTTTGCTGTATATATGCTGAAAAGATGGCTCTTTGCTGCAGTTTTCTTGAGTTAGAGGGTGTCATAAAGAATGAGGTTACTATCTGGAATTTAGCATATGACTACTTTGATCAACTGGCTGTGTGATTTGTTAGATGTAGTAGCTGGTGTGGGAAGCTATTTTTGTTATTATAACGAGGAGCATCATGAAGGAAGAAGTGGAACAAGATGTTTTCTTTGAAACTGTGGATTCCATTTCTGTGTGTAATTGATGACTCTTCCTTTTCTAGCTTTGAGTTTATAATCATTCTTAGCTTTGGAATCATGAGTCATGAGTATCCTAATGACGAGGAAAATCCACTTAAATGAAGTTGTCCTTCATAATCGTTACAGCTTTGATTGTCTTTATAGTTTTAGAAACACTAAGTCCTCATTTTGAGGTGTTCGCAACCTAGTTCGAATACTAAATATTACACATCCATCTCTTGAATTATGCTTTTTAGAATTTATGTACTGTTATTTGAACTCATCTTGCATTGATGACAGTTAACTATATTGGTATACATGATGCGAGCCTTAGCGTGTTTCTTATTTAATAAATATCGTCTTGCTTTGCCAGTTTCGAGGCTTGGACTCAGCTTTGACATCTATGCCTGGAAATGTTGCCAAGTAACACCAACCCATAGATAATAAAATCTCGCAAAGTTGCTCACGGGTTGTTCAATCTAATTCGCTTCTACTAGCCGTGTAGATAATATTCTATATGTGACAGGTGAAACAGGTAACAACAAGCTTCACAATTACATGTGAACTTGTCAGCTCTATCGGACCCCAATACATGTGAAAAAAAAGACAAGCCTATATGACAACAATGCTTTTCGCCACCCATAATCATCTTGTGACAAATTTCAAAGAAGTGGGTATTCCGTATTAGTAAATTATTCTAGAAGATCAGCTGCCGATTCTGAGAATATCCAGTATTTAATTTTCTCTATGTCACAACCAATTCACTGGCCTGAATAAAATTCTCAGCAGAATAAGCAGCCACATGTTCCTCAGGGATCTTGCTACTCCACTTCACTCTGCCGCTCAAATCTGCTCCAGCCCCAGTATTCCCATACTCACCATAAAACAACGTCTGCAGCGCAAAGTCTCCGCTCCACGGCATCCACCCATCCGACGACACTATCCCCTCCATCGCGCAATTTATGAACACCGTCCTCGAATACTCCTTCCACGGCCGCCCCAAGTAATTCTTATGCACCTTTGGATTAGCCTTGTAATATTTCAGATACTCTTCAGTCCCATTAATGACACAGTTTCGAAACACAAAGCCAGTGGATTGCGCCGGATCAATCCTCCCATGAGCCGTGACTGCATTGTTCGCACCTTTCTCAGGGTTTAGCTGCCGCGGCTTGATCAGTATCGTGCAGTCCTGGAAAATCGAAGCTGAGTTGCCGAAAATGAAGTCCACATTTCCAATAATTCGACAGTTCTTGTACATCTGCCGAAGCGAATGCGCATATAGAGTGTCCTGGTTGCCAATAAACTCACAGTTTTGCAACAAAGATAGGTCACTGTCGGACCGGAATGCCACTGCCTGGTGTGCATCTGGCCCTGCCGTGTTCTGGACAGTCACGCCGCTCATCATAAACCCATCACCAAGAACACCTTTAAAAATACAAAAATTAACATCAAAATCACCACTTCCCCAAAACCCAAAATCCAAAAACCAAACTTTGCACTCAAAATCTTAAATTTAAAAAAAAAAAAAAATTGTGGGATTCTGAATCTCACCGAGAGTGGCAGAATTGTAAGTAGAAACGCCGGGAATGCCCACTTTCTGATTACCAGTAATTACCGTTTTGCCCATCCCATCTCCAACAAACACCACATTCTTCTTCTCAAACGAAACCCTAACAATCTCATCATACACGCCCTCCTTGATCCGAATCACGAACTTCTTCCCATTCCCATTTCCCGGCGCCGCGTTCACAGCGTCTTGGATTTTGCTATAATCGCATCCCTTGATTTTACACACAGTGACGTCAGCCTTCATCCCAGCCGGAAACGCCGCCGCCGATGACGATCCGGAACCCGAAACGGGCTCCCAAAACCCGTCCCGCTCTGTCCGCGGCGGCTTCCACGAAGCGGTGTCGGTTCCGTACACGTCGTACGCGACGACGATGCTGAGCGCGTTACTGGTCTGTTCGATGAGGCCGGCGAGGAACGACATCGTTTCGTTCACTTTGGAAGTCTCGTTGACGTACTTGAGACCTGACCAGCAGTCGTACTGGTACGCTAACGCGGCGCTGATCCACGCGCGGCCGTCTTTAACTCGTCCGTTCGGTATTGCGCCGCTGACGGCGGCGGAGAGACGGCTGTCGGAGTTAGTTAAGATTTCGATGCAGCTTTTTGCAGCGTTGGTTCTGTTGAGGTTCCCGGTAGATGAGGTGAGAATCTGTTGGACCATGGATTTGGCGGTTTTGAGGTTTTGAGTGGAGGCGGAGATGGCGGCGGTGATGATGTCGGAGGGAGTGGAGGAAGTTTGGAGGTTTTGGAGGGAGGATTGGCAGGTTTGAGGGAAGCGGGTTGCGTGGCATGCTTGCTGGATGATTTGTGAGGTGGCGGAGGAAGAGATAGGGTGGTTGTTGTTGTGGTGGTGGACAGAAGCGGAGGAGATGGTGAAGAAGAGGAGGATGGAAATTGATAGGAGGAGGAGGGAGGCCATTGTTACGGTGGAGAGCTTTTTGTTCCAGCAAACTCTGTTGTCGTTGTCCATTTATAGTAAGTGAAGAGAGAGAGAGAGGAAGTGTTTGACTTGAGAGACTTTTTGTTTCGTTGATTATATTTTTATGGCTCAAATATTTTTATTTTAATTGCCATCGGAGTAAAATACGATTCTTTTTATCCCGGTTTCGAATCCTGGAGAGATTATTTTTCTCATAATTTTATGAGATTGTTTCTCTTCCTTTTCCTTTCTATCTTACTCGTCCCGCCTCGTGCGTGGATGCTTTCCAGTTCACGTCTCGCGCGTGATGCTTTCTCCGGCCGTCAAGTTGGACATGTGGTGTCTTATAACGGTAAAGGTGTCCAAAGTAGCATGAGCATCGGATCCGGTCAAGATGTCTTACTAGAACTTCAGATATCAATATATATATACTAGATGATAAGACTATACATTGTGTTATTACTAGTTGTACCCATTATCAAAAAAAAATTACTTTTTATTACCTAATGAACTAATTTGGTTCATAAATCTAATTAAGAATTAATAAGTGAACTTGATTTCAGTTTTTACATCCATGGATTTTTTTATATATTGTGATATGGATTCTGAATATGGTTCATTTATATTAGTATATTTTAGTACAAATAGTTAGTTAGAGTGGAAGCTGGAGCGGGGAGCCAACTCGAATATAACGATTCATTAAAACTAAACGTATGAAAATCAACACATTAGGTTTGAAAAAAAGACGCATAAGTGGATCAACTGAATTGAAAGAAAATCGAACTTGTTTTTCTAATACCTAGTTAAATATATTTGTGTCTTGCAGTGGGGCAATGAGTGTTATAAATCGATTTCTAACAATGAGCTCGATCGTAGTGCTGCTTGGCATGGTGTCACAGTCGAGCACCAGGACAAAAAAAAAAAGTGAAATGCAACAAAATTTCAATTGCCATATATTGAGATGGAGGAGTTCTCGAATCAAATTTTCTTTATTTTTTAAAAATTTGAGAATTCAAATTTTATCTTAAAAATACAGTACTAAATTATTTTGGCGATGACACGTGTCATATTTGCATATTCAAACTTGCATTTAATACAAAATCTAAACAACTAACTTTGATTTTACTTTTAGGATATGTGTCATATGCAGATAAGATGCACTATAATGGAATCTCAAGTTATCGAAGTTTTGGCGGATCTGAGCACTCCCGTATTGGGATATGATCCAATTCGACTAAGGGCGTGTGTAATTAACTAATTATAAAGGGTAGTCGGTAGTGTGCGTAAAATGTAATACTTGAGGGTGCACTTCGTCGGTTATGCAGAAATGAAATAAGTCACGGGTTCGGTGGGACAGGTGAGTGATTTATAGTTAGAGGACAATTTATTTGACATTCGGAAAATGGACATTTTGCTACCATATCAACCAACACACAAACCTAATTGTGGTTTTTGATCCCAGATTATCCCATGATTGATTGAATACATATACAAGTGTTTGAGCTTAAGGAGGCCAGCTCTAACTGATTTAGTTGGTATCAAACAGCATGACAGAATGACGTCGTATGCAACAGGCGCGAATTGGTTTTGTTTGGGCGCAAAGGAAAACGTATTCGTTTTGGCAAAGGCGGGACTTCCGGTTTAATCGAACGATGACGTTTTGTTCAGCGGGAAGAGTCGAGTTTGATGAATCGAGGTCGTTCCAATTGGATTTGGGGCGTTATGCGGACGTCGTCGTTTCCATCAAAATCAACGGATATATATTAACGTGTCCGAATTGAAGCGAGTTACGAGTGAGTCGCGAAATCGAGTTCAATTTTCCAGAAAGGGGGATTAGGGTTCTTGGAGCGATTCGATCAATTGGAGTTCTGTGAGCGAAATCAAATGCGATTGAGTGTGTAGTTTCATTCCGTGTACTGAGCGACGCTTGTGTGTGTATTCAATTGATCAATAAAGAGGCTTACCTTTGGACTGGAGTAGGATCACCCGAATCCAAATCAATATAAATCATCTGTGTTGATTTTTCTTAGTTTTCGTTTTCGATTCTTTGCAAGATTTCCGCGTTACATTCTCTACAAATCATAGTTATCATATGAACCTCATTCACATCTTGCTAATATATTCCGAATTTTCCTTGCATATTATTTAGGAAATTAATAAATAAAAAATTGTGCATGAACTCTACTCTTTTTTTTTTGTTGATGGAAAACATGTCGTACAGGAGTTGGACATTATCGAAACAATGACTCAATCCTAGCACATTCGAAAGAAATGAAGCTCAGGTCACAGCGGCAACCCATCAAAATCAAGCAGAAAATCTGTAAAGGCACAGAGCCTTAACGAAAACACCTCCGCAAAGGGAGGGAATCCACCTCCTACGAAAAAGAAGGAAAATACCACCAAAGCAATGTGGAAAGACACCACCATAACAAGGTGGAAGGACACCACCAAAAGATGGGAAGACACCGGCCAAACCGGCTAAAATTAACGCTACACTAAACTGACTACATCTAAATTACAGTTAAAAACTAACCCTAGTCTAGAAATTAAAAGGAGACAAACAGCAACCCATCAGCAGCCAGACTTCGGCGTCGCCACCAGCCCCGCACAAACGACCTCCCAACGGAACCAACCACCCGCAGAGGTGCAAAGACAGATCCATACCACTTCGCGCCGCTCCACTCCGCCAGGACCACCACAGCAACCCCCGAGACCAGCCAACGCTGCCAGCCACCTCCACTGATGGATACCAAAAAACCCCAAAAATACAGCCCCGCCGTCCCCATCCCAACCTTCCGACACCATCAAGCCGAAATCGGCTCAAATCAGCCAACCACAGCCGCCCAAAGTGAGATGTTGGCTGGATTAGGCGAGAAACGAGGAAGGAAAGGGGAGGCGTGGCCCAAGCATCGCCGGAAACCCTAAATCGCCTTCAGGAGTTCGAGAGAGTTCGAGAGCAGCAGGAGAAAATTAACTGATTAGTTTCTTGAATTGTAGCATGAACTCTACTATACACACAAAATCACTGCACAAACTACACTCTAAACATAACCAAGTTGGGATCAAAGCCCTCCGGAATTTCACGTTCAGCCGGAAACTTGGGAAGTAAATTTGCAATCTGTATAGCAGTCTCCAAATAACACTCATACTTACTTCCATCTTTCTGCTTTTGAGCCTTACTCTTAATACCACTGCCCACCTTTACATCAAGATTCTTCTTTTCTTTCGCTAGCAGAGTTTCCATCAATTTTGCAGTGTTTAAACTCCATTCAGCTGTTTTCCAGTCGTAGTCGTAAAGCGGAACAAATCGCTGCCCATACGTTGCCATGAATTCTAAGGCCTTTATAATGAACTCAAACTCCTCCGCCGTCATGTAGTATGGAAAACTCACCCTTGTCCACCCCGGCTTCACTCCGATGTAACCTTCCTGCAATGCTTAAAACTCTGCTCAGTATGCTGTATGCGCATATTTATACAACAAGAAATTCGATACAGCACAAACAAATGCTGCGAATGCTTAAACGATATTATAGATGTTTTAATCAAAGATGTGAAGCTATAGTTTACCTTTTGCAAAGCAAATCTGAGTTCAGCTGCGTAATTTTCATCAGCTCCTAACAAAGTTTCGCCATACGGACCAGCACAGGAACAGCCACCTCTAGCCTGAATCCCAAACAAGTCATTCAAAAGCTTAGCCAAAAATGGTCCATGGAGAATCTTTCCCTTTCTGCTTCCAGTCACGTAGAGCTTCTTCTCGTCTCTCTCATTTTGCAGCATTTCGGATAAAGAAGAGCCGGTGGTAGTGAAGATCAGGAATGACATTATCGCTAGTCGCTTCTGGCTAGTGGTTCCTAAAATTTGTATGTTCTTGTTTGGAACTAGTCTTGCAAGTGCTCGTCGGATAAATGTACTTTCCTTGAAGCTAATCAGTTCGTATCCAATATACTCTTTGACCCAAAAAGCTAGAGCTGCTCTGATCTTCTGTATGATTTGTGGAGTTCCAGCGTCCTCCCTTTCTTCGATATTGTCGTAGTACAGTGTATGCTGCGGATCAGTCCATTTAAAAAAAAAAAAATCAGTAACATGCTAGATCAGTTTCTTAAGGTCAGAACAAGTTTTCGTTTTATTTGATTTGTACCTTGACGTTATAGCCGCTAACGAAATAGACCGTTCCTCCTCCACAGGTTGATGGATGAGAAGATGCTAATTGATAAAGAGTTTTACTCATTAGAAGGATTCCAGGAGTGCCAGGTCCTCCCAGGAACTTATGCGGGCTTAAGAAAACTGCGTCGTACCCTTCAGCCTGACCTGATCGCATATCGATGTCTTCGTATGGACCACTACAAAAAAAAAAGAACAGCACAGTCAGAAATTAGAAGAAGGTTAAATGAAATGTCATTAGTTACTTGGATACTTATTTCTACTTACCTTGCAGCATAATCGAAACACACGAAAGCTCCGAATCGATGCATAAGTCTAGCAATGGCTCTTGTATCGGTCCAGAGACCAGTTACATTGCTGCAAGCTGAGAAAGACCCAAGCAGCGGTCTACCAGCAGACTGATACTTTTCTAGCTGAGCTCTGAGCTCCTCCATGTCTAGCATCCCATTTTCATCTAAACCGATTGCTACGACTTCAGCTAAGCTGTGACGCCACGATAAGAGATTGGAGTGATGCTCGTACGGTCCGATGAAAACAATCCATTTCTCCTCATCCTTCATTGTTCTTAAAACTCTTTCTTTCAATGCTGCTGATATTGTGATCCCCATAACTTCTTGGAGCTTCTTGATGGCTGCCGTCGTGCCTGAGCCGCAGAAGAAGAGGACGTCGTTCTGACCGCCGCCTAGCGTTTTTTTGATGTAGTGGCTTGCTTCATGCACCATTTTTGTGGTGTGGTGGCCAACGTAGCTGTCTGAAGTGTGTGTATTCCCTTCAAAGTCCGCAAAAAAAAATCACAAAAAAAACATATAAGAGACTCTTTTTAAAAAAAACAATTTAATTCCGTAAGAAATGGACACTATTAAACTGTCGCCTTCCTAATCATTTGATCAAAAATCGCCTGGACCACAAATTTTGAAGTTTTTAAGTTCCTTTGACAAATAAATAGTCAACAAAAGTTTGAATATTGCATTTTGTTTGAGAGTTGAATGGACTTACCATAAAAAGGAAGAACATGGTGGATGATGTAATCTTCTATGTAATGCAAAGATCGGCCCGATGCGGTGTGATCAGCATAGGTGATCCTTCTCCTTCCGAAGGGAGAATCAAACTCTGCGTCGCTACCAATGATCTGAGACTGTAACCAAGCCAGCCGCTTCTCCGAGCTACTGGTCGATGGTACACCATTTTCAAGTAATCTGAATGAGCCATGTTGTTGGCACAGGCCATCACTCAGTGCTTTAGATCCTGGAGACATTTTTGGTCTTGGTGCTCTTCTGTTTTTGTTTACCGAGTGTTTCAGCTTGTGGTGGATCTGAAGAAAGAGCAGAGGAGGCAGCTAATGAGGTCCAATGGCTTCCGTTGTTGTGAGAATTCAATGTGTTTTTTATATGTGTGAGATTTTGGGTAGCTCAGGTGGGATTTTTTGGTCAATTATTTACGCAACCGCGTATTCAATGCAGATCAAACAACCTCTGGACACATAAGATCAGTAGAAATCAATATTTGTATCTATATCTCCTCCTACAAACTTCTTAACCAGCAAACCTTCGTCCAGAAACCCTCGCCTAGCATACGATCTCGTCGAGATGTCACCGCTGCACAAAGAAGTCGCCGAGATCGTTCCCAAATCCTCCTCAAGATTGTCACCGCTGCTTATGCCCTTAGTGACTTCAATTTACACTTGATGAGATTATTTTATATACTATTAAATTTTAATGCATTTACAAGCACAACTCATTAATATATTTATCATTCTCCTAAAGGTACTGTATTTTACTTTAACTGTAAAAGTCAAAACATTGACCTTGTTAGCAGTCAGTACTCCTCATGTATGACCTTGTCAAGCATTATATACAACGGTCATCCAATTTGACTAAATCACATCACCTTGTTATAACTTATATGTAATTAGACGTTAGAGTATGGATTTGTTTTCTTTAATTTCTGTTGGTCAAAGTACGCTTAAGTCTTAATTAATTATGCTTGGTAAATGGTAAACGCTTTCATGAAGATTTTCTTTGACAAAAAGAATAACAATTGGTCACTTAAATATGTAAGATTTTCAATCACCAATTTGATGTCCAAAGTTTATATACCGAACCCAAAATTAGAAACTACAAAAAAGAGTTTTTTATAAATATCATTTTTAATTGAATTGAAACTATTTTTGTTGAATCTTCGTATAGATATTGAGTGACACAAGAGAGGAAAAAAAAAAAACTCCAGAACCCTCTGCACACAGAACCCTTCGTTTTCTCAGACAGCCACTGCGCAACTCCGTTTCTTTCGTCGGCGGGTGCCGGCTTTCATCCTTCGGGCTGCTTTTGGTTCCGTCGCCCCTGATTTTGCGTCCCTCCATCCCGTGTCGCCCTTCACCTTGGCTTTCCGACATCATCTCCACCTCTCCCCGCTGTTGTCTTCCCCTGCCGGTTCCCGTCTCAGTTATCGGTTGTGTGGTTGTTGTTGTGGATGGAGTTGTGTGGCTGTGGGCGAGTCGGGTTGTATGGGTCTGATGGTTTGTGTGTATGATTGTGTGGTTTCGGCGGGGTTGTTGGTGGTGCTGTGGATTTTAGTGGTGGGTATGTCGCTTTTTTTACAGGCGGTTCGACGTCTCAGCCGTGGACGGGAGGCTCTTGGTGCTTTGCCGGTGTTTGTTGTTGTTGTTGTTCGTTTTTGACGTAGTTTATAGGTTTTTCTTGACTTGTCTTTTCTTGTTTTCTTGACTTCTTACTTTTACTTTTATTCGATTGCACTTGTTGCCTCATCTTCCTTGGCGTGAGGCTAAGTGGAGCTTCTGTCTGCTCTCGGGTAGCTAACTTGTTCTAGTTTTTAAGTCCTCTTTGTTGCCTTCATTGGAGTTTCAGGTGGCGTGTTATCTTTGATAGGAAACTGAGCGGTGAAGGACACGAGTGTAGCCTATCACAGTTTTTTAATTGGAAATCCGGCCGGAGCCTCATTGTGCCTTTGAAGCTGGCTGACGAGTCGCTTCTTCAGTTTGGCCGGTTTGGCATGGATTGGCTTGAGTGCTTTCAAGATTTCAAGACAATAGCAGCAGATGAATCGATTTCTTTGGCACAAATTTTTTTTCTTGTTTAGATGTGTTGTCTCTATACTTGTTAGTCGATTGCTTTACTGTGTTGTTTTCTCTGGTCTACATGTCTTTGTATGCCATTTTTTTGTATCAAAAAAAAGGTTCTGAAAATTAAAAGATTTTTAATCGAATGCTGTCATCATCTACAATATAATATTCTTAAACTTGATATATTAATTTAAGTTTATGTGATGGTACGTATTAAAAACTTGTCATCACATGAAAACATTATATTTGGAAAGTACAAAAATAAACATTGTTTCAAATTAATTATTCGACCATTACGTTCACAATTATAAAATATACTGGACCATTACTTTTTTTTTCTTTCAAACTTAGTAATGAATTATCAAAATTTTCGAACAGGGTATCGACCTATAATATTTTTTTAACCGAATCCTTTTTTTTATTATTCAAATCCTATTTTTCCAATTTAGTCAAATAACTTAATTTCCCAATCAAATAATTTGGAAACCTCAAAAAAAAAATTCGATAAAGGAAACCTCAAATTGGAAAGTGGAAACTCTTTTTTCTTAAAAACGTACAAGGACGTGGCAGCAATTCAATTATGGTGTACTTCAGATTTCTGTCTTTTGAAAAGTTTAGATTTATATGGGATCAAAAGCTGTTTAATTAAGGATTTAGAAAACCTTAAAACTGTTTAAGGAAATAAGTACAGCTGCCGATCTTAGGGCTTTTATAAATTCACATATAACATATATTCACTCTTCCATTCTCAATTTATGTTCGTAAAGCAAATCAGTCATGGAGCAACCTATTCGCGCCGCCATCGCCGGTATCCACTTGAGATTTGATTCAGAAATTATCGACGAGTCTCATGTCGCATGGAACCGCATACAAGATGATTGTTACTTGTTTGAAACTCGTATTAAATACAAACGCCTTAAGATATTCGACTCTCTGGAAGGTCATCGTCATCTTGACGAACAACGCATCTATCCCAAATTCAAATTCATTACGTCATCCGAAGCCAGTAGTACCTCAGAAGGGATTAGCCGCTTTGTTGCTAATGCTTTTCGAAGAAAACGGGACACTCTAATAAATTCTGGTGTGGTTAACACGAGTTGGATTTGTGATCACTTGCAAAATTTCATAAGCGAAAATCCTCCAGGAACATCCAAAATTGCTGTGGTTGATATCATCGTGTACCATGTTTATGATTTCAGTTCTGCCTATGAGGTTACAGATGACGACGGATCTTACCTTTCGGAAATCATAGCCTATTTGTTTGGTGCCGAGGATAACAGTGTCAATTTCAAGATGGAGTTACTGGAGTACAAGGTTGGAATGGGAGATGGAAGCTGCTCGCTTTGCTTGGATGACTTTGTTGAGAAGGCTGAGATTGAGAAGACTGATTGTTCTCACTACTTTCACAAAAAGTGCATTAATGCCTGGCTTATTAGGATGACTACTTGTCCTGTGTGCCGAAACGAGATGTATAGGCCAATGTCAACTTCTCATAATCGCCCAACTATTAAAATTTTTATGTAATTTTTTCATTGCAAACAAATTCATCAATCATTCTGTACAGCTTCGGTATCTAAATTTTGCTGAATGTATTTTTGAACTGGGCATTTAGAAATTTAATTATTTAGAAATACTTCCTGAAATTTAATTACTGTTTAAATTCTGTAACTCTATTTATGAAAATAAAGAATGAATTTGATCGCTTTGGATATTAATATTTAGTCGGATTAAAATGTGTCAAATAATATTATTTCACTTTTTTTTTTATTAATGTGGATATTGACCACGACATGACTCGTTGGAACCTTTAGTTCTGGGTGATGAGCGCCTACCACCAGGCTAACTCACTTAATATTTTAACATAATGGTGTTTAAATTGTATTTCATTCATTAGGTACTTGAGTTGAAAAATCAAATAATATGTTATATGAATTAAAAAAAATCGTAGTTCGGTATTTAATTTGCAAGAGGATGATAAATTTTTTTTGTAATTAATGGGTACAATACATTAATTACTACGAATATTATGTTACGCATTTTGATTCAATTACTACGAATATTATGTTACACATTTTGATTCAATTACTACGCATTTTGATGCTCTAATCGTACTGTAAAGTTTACTTATACCAATTTAAGTTGACCAAGTTGTCTGTAGCATCCAAAAACATGCACAACTTTTGGTGAATCCACCAAATCCTGACAATCACAAGGATCACCAGCACAATTTAAGTTGACCAAGTTGCCTTTGTTTCTCACCCTCCAGTCTCTTATAAATCTCCCCAAACCTCTTAATCGCATTAGCCAGCTTCTTTATCCCATCTCCCTCTCCATCCTCCTCAGTCCTCTCCCCACTAGATCTCGACAACCTAAAATCTTCCGGTATCTGATCAACGGGGAAGCCATCGGCGGCGACACCGACATCCCACCGCGTAACCTTCTTGACATTAGGATCAGTCAACGAATCTAGTCGATCATAAGGCGACCAATTACTCACTAAGCGTCATTACACGAAGCGGCTGCGTCAGAGATGTAAATGTTGGCCGGAGTCCATGAATTTATCCGATGAGGGAAAGAAAGGCAGTCGGAGGTGAAAGGCAGCGGCTGCTTTTGGATAGGTTTTTTTGTTCTCGGAAAATATTTTGCAATGAACAAATGACGAATTTACCTTTGAATGCGAGTTTAATGCATAAAAATAGGATAAATAATTACGAAAATTAAGGACCGTTCGATGAAAAATCCAGTGACTGTTGTTATTTCTCATTTCTCATGAGAATTACTGTTTCCCATATGATCTAAACGTGAGAAACTATTTCCAATTTATTCAATTTGAATTATTTTATTTTAAAATTACTCAATTCCCATATTAAATAATTCGGAAATTTTCTCTTAAAGACGTACAAGGACGTGGCAGCAATTTAATTATGGTGTACTTCAAATTTCTATCCTTTGGAAAGTATAGATTTATATGGGATCAAAAGCTGCCAATCTGGCATGTGTTACTCGGATTTAGAAGAAAATCTTATAACTGTTTAAGGAAACAAGTTGAGCGGCCGATCTTAGGGCTTAAAAAGTCACATACTCACTCCTCCATCTCTATTCGTACATCCAATCAGTCATGGAGAGCGACCTATTGGCGCCACACCATCAGCTGTAGCCATGTGAGATTCTATTTAAAAATACTTGACGAGTCTCATGTAGCTTGGATTCAGATAAAAGGTGAATCTTACTTATTTGGAATTCGTATTAAATACGAACGCCTTCAGATAAAAGATGATTCTTACTTGTTTGGAATTCATACTGAATACGAACGTCTTCAGATAGTCGATTCTCCTGAATAATGTGATTTTCACAAATACTTCACACATTACTATCCTAGCTTCTACTTCATTACATCATTCGAAAAGCTAGTACCTCAGACGGCACTAACGGCTTTGTTGCTAATGCTTTTCGACACTATCGGAGCATTCTAGTAGAATTAGGTGGCGTTAGCACGAGTCGTATTTGTGAGTATTAGCACGAGTCGTATTTGTGAGTATTTGCAAAATATCTCATAAACAGAAATCCTCCAGGTACGTCCAAAATCGTTGTGGTTAATATCATGATATACCATGCTGACAATTTCAGTTCTTTAAGTTTACCTATAAGGAAATTAGATAGTTTTGTGTTCAGTTTGGCTGCCGGTTTGGAGCTTTTCGGCGTCCGTGGGCGGAGGCTGGACGGATCTGGCTTCGCTGAGTTTTGGCTGGGGCGTATGGCGGTGGCGATATTAGATTTGCAAGTTAGTTTTCGTAGTTTGTAGGTTAGATAGGTTAGTTTCTCTCAGCCGGTTTTTCCGGTCTGAGCTGTTTATCTCAGCCGGTTATCGGTCTGAGCTTGTTAGATGTTAGTTTTTAAGTCTCAGGAGCTCGTCTCCTGCTTTGTATCAAAGGGCACGACGGTGCGTAATTCGTCTATGTAGTGTCGACCACTGCGGTCGGTCCGACCAGAACAGTTTCTGTTTGGTCGTGCCCTTTCTTGGACTTCTGTTCCTTCGGGGGACAGTTTGTTCTCGTTTTAATAAAAGTTGAACTTTGATCAAAAAAAAAAAAAAAAAAGTTTACCTATAAGGAAATTAGAGGCTATTTGTTTGATGCCGAAGATAATAATTTCAAGATGGCTCCGGTGGATTACAATGTTGGAATGTGAGATGGAAGCTGCTCGATTTGTTTGGATGAGTTAATTTAATGAGAAGTCCAAGGTTGTGAAGTTAGATTGTTCTCACTATTTTCATGAAATGTGCATTAGTGATTGGTTCATCATGAGGATGACTACTTGTCCCGTGTGTCGAAAACGATATCTCTGATTCTTAACTCATGATGTGATTGTTTTCAGCACAAATAATTTCATACTATTGGTGTATTTTTTCAAGAGTGCGCGGTAATTGAATTTATAGTGAATTTGGTTATGGTCAAAAGAAATAAACTTTGTTAAATCTGGTGAATGTATTTTTGAACCGTATATTTAGAAATATTTCTTGAAAATTGATTAAACAAAATCAGTTTAACTTAGGGACATATTTAATTCAACTGAACTTTAATAATAGTGGATATTTTGAAGTTGTTTATTCATCAGATTGTCGTTTTTTTTTTTGTAGTTTCCCTAATAATAAAAATATATCCAATCCCACAAAATTCCAAAATTATACGAGTAATTAATAAAATACAAAGAGTGCAAATATCATCATTCTTGTTCCAGTCGTCGTCGTCTTGCTGTTGCTCCTCATTTTCTCCACCAAAGTTAAGCTCGATTCCCAGCAAGCGTTTCTCATCGCCTTTTCCTCTATAAATGCTGAATCTATCTCTGCGTCTACACTTCCCTCCTTGACTTCACTTTCCAGGTCAATTTTCACTCTGTTCCTTTTCTCATGGAGAAGAAGGATGCCGGCCGCAAGCTCCGCCGAGATTCGCACTCCGGTCGTCGATCCTGGTGCTGCTACTTCGCCGCGCCTCCAGGTAGTCCCGAAACCCTATCTTTCTCTCAGTATTCCAAGACCACTACGCCACGTCATGTCAAATCGGAAACCCTAATTGGTAAATCTACATCCAATTCGCCGTCCGTCAAGTCTTCTGGTTTGGGGAGGATTGATCCTCGCCGGATCTTGAGTCCTGAGAGAGTCTCGCCTATTGATTCCGATCCCGCCGTTGATTTCGGTAGGGAGGTGGTCGCTACGCCGCTCGATGATCCTGATGTGGAGTCCAATGTTAGGGAGATAGGGAAGGTGGAGAGTGGAGGAGGAGGGAGATGTGGTGTTGATGGGGGAGTGTTTGATGTGAGGTTGAATTTGAAGGGTAAACATGGGGGCTGTTTGGTTTTGGAGTTGAATTCGGAGGTGTTGAGTGCCAATAGTGTGGTTTTTGCCAAGCTGGTGGAGGAGTTTAGGAGTGGAAAGAATGGATCTGGGGGGAAGTTTTGTAGGATTGAAGTGCCTGAGGTTGAGAATTTGAAGGTGTTTAAAGAGACTATTGAGCTAATGTTTGAGAATGATCTGATGAAGAAGCTTGTGAAGGTCGGAGCTTACCAGTGTATAGATATGCTCGAGGTGAGTTGCCTGGCCATTGGTTTTTTATCGCACATAAATTTTTGAAGTTTGCATATTATGTAATGTATGACTAAGCTCTTGTGGAATTTGCATCGTTTGTTTTCAGATTCTAGAGTCACAGAGTGTCTGTGTTATGTGTATCGCAGCACAGTCATGGAGTTAATGTATCTAGTTCCGCGTCCTAGCGTCGACAATAATGTAATGCCGTGAATTTTTACTATTAAAAATATGGATTTATGGTTATTTAAGAGTAATTTGATGGTAGTGTGTTGCTGAAGCCTGAAGGTCCTTTTTATACGTGCATAGGTTGACTTAATGGGAGGTGAGGCTAAGTATCCCATCAAGTAGCTTGCTAAAGTTATTCTTCGAGTACTTTGTACCTTGTTTTTATCTAGATTGAATATGGTAGGAGGTGAATAAGATGGTAACTTATCCAAAAAATGGTATTTAGTTTCTTGTTTGCACAATCCGACTTTAAGCAAGGAATAATAGAATGTAGTGAAAATTAGAAGTCTTGAATCTTGGCTCAATTGGATCTAACAACAGGCTTCAAGCCCTGTGTGTGAATTGTTTATTTCAGTATATTGAAGTCTTTGAAGTTAGGCATATGAATTTGTTAGTGATTTGATCGTAGTGTTATCTCCATGTGCTACTCGTAAATGTTTTCCATAATTTGATGCCAATTTCACATGTCCTATGGAGATGCAACTGTGGATATTTAAGATGTCCGCAATCATTTGTGATATTATTGAAGGTCAAGTAATTGGATCTAACAATTGGATCTAACAACAGGCTTCAAGCCCTGTGTGTGAATTGTTTATTTCAGTATATTGAAGTCTTTGAAGTTAGGCATATGAATTTGTTAGTGATTTGATCGTAGTGTTATCTCCATGTGCTACTCGTAAATGTTTTCCATAATTTGATGCCAATTTCACATGTCCTATGGAGATGCAACTGTGGATATTTAAGATGTCCGCAATCATTTGTGATATTATTGAAGGTCAAGTAATTCACTTTTCACATTGATATTGCGAGCTTGGGCATCATATGGTCTGAATCTTTTTACATTCATTGTGGCTTCACGCTTACCAAACAAAATATATGCCAATTACATTGCTTCATACTAATACCACTTCATCAATTCTTGTGCTCTCTATTTCGGTGGTATATGCATCAGCAATTCAGCACACCTTTTTATGTCTGCATGCCACTGCACATAAATTTTTGACTAACAAGTGACAACAATGAACAATTGCATGAACACGACAACATAATTGCGGCTCTGTTAAGCTATCAGAGAGATAAGATTTAGAGCTGTTTGTCCTGTTGATATCACTTGGTAACCATCCCTGAGCTCTTATTTTCTAGATCTCCAGTGTGCATATTGTCTAAGGTAGATTTTTTGTGTGTACTCTTTTAATGATAGGCATCGGCACATGTGTTTTCATGTGAACATTCATTTAATAATATATACAATGACTCCTGGGAATAATAATTATTGTTTTCAACAATTCCAGATATCAGCAGGCATCATGTTTGCTAGAGGGGTTTTGAACTGTCTACAATACCTGGAGGCAGTGCCTTGGAGTGAGGTTGAAGAAGAAAAGCTCAGGAACTTGTTCACCAGATTCAAGTTTGATGGCGCGACAAGTAAAGACATTTTGGCCAGACTGTACCCTGCTGACTCCACTGACTCGCAAAATGACATGGCCCGACAACTTGTGTGGTCTATCACCACTTGTACAGATGCTGTTTCAAGGAATGCACTCAAGTCCCTAGTGAAAGGTATTTTGTGCCGAAGCTCAGTTTACAAGAAGGATAAACCTGATATAACCAAGGAGGACATGTATGCAGTTTCAGAGTCGTGCCTGCAAACATTGTTGAGGCTATTTGAGGAGGCATCTGAGTCTACATCCTGTCAGAGATCGCCAAAGAAAGAACACAGCAAGAGTCTGATTGAACGAATAGGAATGCAAGTGGACAATATCAATTGGCTACTAGAAATCATGCTTGACTGGCAAGTGGCGGAAGACTTTGTGGATGTTTGGGGAAGTCGAAAAGATTTGCTCTCAGTCCATACCACCGCATCACCAATGCTAAGATATGAACTCAGCCGTATCTCAGCAACCTTGTTCAGTGCGTTGGGAACCCGTAAGCTGCATTGTCGTTTGGAAACAAGATTGTGTTTTATTCAGTCATGGTTCAGCCCCATGTTGCAAGATTTTGGGTGGCTGCAGAGATGCAGAAAGGGGCTGGACATAAAGGCATTGGAAGAGGCCATCGGGCAGTCGCTCCTTACTCTTCCCTTGAAACAGCAGCACGTGCTGTTCATGGAATGGTCCTGCTACTTCTCCAAATATGGAAAAGAATGCCCGAACCTCAGCAAGGCCTTCCAGATCTGGTGGCGAAGATCATTTCTTAGAGGAACTGAAAGTAGCTCCATGTCCAGATGAAAAAGGATCGGAGTGCCTATTACCATTATCAGGACTTCAGGAGTGCCCGTCTTGCTAGAATGTACTTCATTAGTTTAGGCTCGAGTGTGTGCATCATGAATGGGGAACACGGAAAAGAACGTGAAGCAGCTGCTAATGTAGAAATTGTTTGTAAAGATCGTATCTGATTTCATCTGATGAAGTATTCTAATTTCTGACTTCAGTTAAATCCTCTGCCTTCTCTCTAGCGTTTTCCAGAAGCCACTCAAGTCAATTTTCCTTTTGCTTCTCCGCTTGGCTCCCCTACGGTTTTCTTCCTCCCCCACTGCTCATCCTCATGGCTTCATCTCTACGCCTCTTCCTTCTCTCCCTCTTCCCCTGATTTCTCAGATCTGGGGTTGTGGGGCGGTAGGAGGCGGCCGGCGTGGCGTTGTATGGCTGTGGGTGGTGGTTTTGGCGGGCTGGAAGGAATGGAGGGGAGTCAAGCGGAGGACTGTACATACTTTTTGGGTTTCAGCGCCCTTTGCTTGTTTCAGATCCTACTGAGTTTTGATTTGCAAGCTTTGGAATTGCGCTTTGGTTTGTCTTTTTGTTTTGTGCAGCTTTCGCTGCTCTTTTACTCAGTTGGGTGCTCGCTAGATCTGAGTGTTGTTTTGCAAGCCTTTTGACCTTGCAATTGTTATGTTGTTGTTGGTTATTTTCGGTGTTGATGTGTTGGTGTTTCTCAGTTTGTGGACACCAGTGATGGCAGCGCTCTTTAAGGGTGTTCGCTCCTGTCCCGGGTTGGAGGTTGGCGTTTTCCAGATGGAGTGGCAGGCTCCTGTCTTGCTGGATCTCTTTGAAGAAATGTGGCCAGCGCTTGATTGGTGCTTTAAAGTTGGTTTCGAGCCGCTTTTTCTGTTTGGCCATCTTGGCGTATTTTGGTTCTTGAAGCCCCTCGCCTGTGAAGATTTTTCAGCAGCTGATGGATGGACATGCTTAACACGGATTACGTTTCCATGTTTTCTGTGTTTTTTAGTTACATTTTTCAGTATTGTTGTTTATTTTCATTTGTGAGTTTGTTTTCTGTTCCTTGTACACCTTTATTCTATCAAAAAAAAAATTTCTGACTTCAGTTGGTAACTTCTTGATCTTCATTATTTTGATATCTCATCATACCAACTACCTAGGCACAGTTCTTATCAAAAAAAAAAAAAAAAAACTACCTAGGCACAGTTTACGAACCCAAACAACTATGAACTAAACTTACGGTTCAGCTACTTGTTCGGTTCATTGCTCGGTTCGGTTCACGGAACCTGAATGAAACCAAACACGCGGACCGATGTTAAATGCATCCTCATCAGCGCTGGTAACTGAAAACCGCAATCGGATTGAAAACTCAAAAGTGCACCAGATGGCTGCGGCAATCCACCAAATTGAAGATTCCGATACTCGAATGGCCTCCGCTGATTCCACCGTTTGGGAACATATCGAGCTCGCTGAAAGGTACAACAATCATCACACCCAGACTCCGCTTTTAGCTATACTAGTTGCTTTGGTTACCCTAATTATCACACTGGAGATTCTTAAACTCGTTGAGCATTTGATCTGATTGACAATTTGCAGCTTTCTTGTCTGCTGTATGTATGAGAAAGCTTTATCCATGTCATCATCTGTTCTGAGGCGTGTATCTGATCCTATGTTTCCTGGAGTTGTTGAAGAAAACGAGCTGGTTGAAATCAAAGAAGCTGCTGGCATGGTGTTTGTTCAGTCCTTGAAGGAACTCGGCCGGTATATTTATCTGCTAGCTTTTATGTTTTTCTGTTAATAAAATGTCTTTTACGTTCGATCCTTAAAATAAAAGATGTTTCATGTTGATAGATATCAATAAAATTTCAAACTAATATGGAGAAATGGTATCTTCATTCGGCTGTATAATGTCTCTTAAGTCTTAACAACCTTACTTTTTTTTTTTTTTGCATACTGAATATGGAATGGTGCAGTTCACGGGATATACTGAAAGAGCTTGTGCAACTGTTTGGCAGGACGACAGCAATTCCAGTTGAGGTTATTCTGGCTGGGTACATTTTTGTTTCTGTTCATGAACTCTTTATGCAATCAATTTATATCTTGATGGACATTGGTAATAGTGTAACTGTATTTTGTTTCCCAAACATGTTTGTACTTGATAACAATCTAAGTTTTTTTTACCACCTATCTTCAAATATGTATAAAATAAGTGAATTTCTTAATTATGACTTCCCCATATATAGTGAATGAGATTTATATCTCATTTCAACTTTCTAATGACACTTTGGCAAGCATTCTGCAGTAAGACAAACAGAAACTGAAAATTAAGGGTCTATAACTGTGCACCGTCACTAATTTGGAAAATAATAACTTTGACATCTAATATGACATGAAATGCCGAGAGAAGATTTGCTTTGCTATGCGTATAATAAATATATCCGCTGTGTGTAGACAAGGAAATTATTGTTTTAGCTGGTCTTGGGGGCGTGGGGCAACTGATTGAAAGGACTTCATTGCTACATATTCTAAATATTTTTGAAAAGTTGTTCTACAAGCTGTTGTCAGCGTTAACTAAGTTATCTAAAACTTTTTTTTGTCTTTGATTTCTAGGGCATGTATCCAGATATCAGAAGCTCCTTCTGGTATTCAATCCTTTCTTGAAGAGTACCTTAACAAATGGAGGTGTGTGGATGAAAACCACTATGTTTTAATAGTGGAACCCACAAGTCCGTGCTATGCCAAGAATTCTGATGGTTCCCTAGCACTTGACAAGTACATGGAACTTGTTGAACTGTATGCAGTCGTGCTTCTTGGAAAGGTTTTAAATACTATGGATGTTGCCATCTCCTGGGTGGAGAAAGCTGAAATACCCGAAACGAAGCGAGAGGTTATCAACTTCCTGACGTTTGGTGTATTTTTTTATGTATAGATGAATGCTGGTTATTTTATTTTTTGTTTAGTGCATTACCCAGTGCTACTAGAAATTAATAAGTCTTTCTTAGATGCTTGTTGTTTTTTGCTTTTTTGTACGTGTCAGCATAATTTCTGAGGAAATGTACAGAGATTTGCCTTCACAAGAACTGACATGTTTTTCAATTTATTCTTAGTAGGATCTTCTGAGGAAACTGCACTCCCTGTATTCTCATAAAATATCCAATAACGCTTCGCTATTACAAAGAAACGAACAAGAAGCCCAGATTTCTTCTCATAATGGCATTCGAGTTTTGGATGGATCTTCTGAAGCTTCTCAAACAGCAGATGTATCTAAGCAATCAATTCTGAAACTGTCTTCAAGAGTCGAACATTGTTTCTGGTTTTTCCGCTCAGTCACCTTGAAATTTGGGAAGATTAGGTTGGTGATCACCACCACAAAAGTTTTGCTGGCCTGTTTGATCTGTCTTGTTGGTTACTATATCAAGAACAAGCGACAAACTTTATTCAGGTTACTCTTTTGCTACTTACTTTTGTGTCGAGTTCTCATACAGTGAGACTTAATTACTTCAAACGAACCTTTCAGTTTTGTACTAACCTTAAACAAAATAACTTTTTTTTTACAGGACGGCAAAGAAGCAAGTCATTTCAGTGAAGAAGGCATTAGCGGATCTGTGGCAGCTGGCATTTTCATACCAGGTGAACCCCTTAGCTGCTGTACAGGCTCTCCCTACAGCAACACGAGGCACATGACATGAACAGTAAGTATACATAGCGCCCAAATCCTCACTGAACCTGGTTTTGATGGGACACGAGACCAGAGAATTAGATTTTTTATACAAGCCGGGATATCCTAAAGAAAGAAAAGAGTGTCCTATGATTTGACACAGATCCTAGGCTTTTATATGATAAGCCTGATTCTTGTCAGATACTCAGATCCATTCACTTCCCATATATAAGCATTCAAAGGGCTTCTTTACAACCTTGTTGTAAGTGTAATTATTAAATTTTAATTATGGGATTTGTTCAAAAGATTTCATTTTATTAATTAATTAAATTATGTTATTATAGTATTGCGTTCCAAATTACACTGTTATCACAAATAAAAAAACAAATTATACAAAAACAAGGAGGCAAAAAATAATCTACAAAATGAAATTGATAATGAGAAGCGATCAAATGAGGCACTAAAATTAGAATGAGCCAAGTGAGGCACGATCTCAACCACACATCTAATCCCCGTGCATTTGTGGTGCGCCACGTGTCCCACTACAAAAAATTCATCAAAAGTAAAAAGCAAACACTATTCCGATACTATTACTGCCACATCATCTAAATGAGTGACCCAGATTGTACCTCACGTATCTCATTCTAACAACCCTGCGTGCTCAATTGATAATAAAATAAAATAAATTAAAGATAAAGAAATACAGTTACCCAGAAATCTTGAGTTTTTTTTTGCCCTGGTTTTGAAACTGAATATCCCTTTTGCCCTGTCTGAAACTCGAATCTCACTTTTGCCCTGTTTTTAAAGGAACCGATTTGGGCGGAATCGGTTTCAGTCATTTTTGGGTGAAATCGATTTCTCCCAAACCGGTTTCGTTGATATTCAACTAAAACTGATTTCGCGGAAATCGGTTTGCTGACTGTGTGCTTCGTGGCAACTTGGGTCCTACGTGGATTGTATGAAACCGATTTGGGGAATATCGGTTTCATGAAAAAAATTATTGAAACCGATTTGGCGAGACCCGGTTTCAAGAGAATTGCCTCAGATTCAAACATGTCAGGCTTTTTCAGACCAGGCAGACAGGCTTTTCAGATGATTTTGATAGCAAACCGATTTGGGGAGAATCGGTTTCATGAAAAAATAATTGAAACCGATTTGGGGTGACTCGGTTTTAAGTGAATTTGCATGAATTTCAAACATGTCAGGCTTTTCCAGACAAGGCAGTCAGGCTTTTTCAGATGATTTAACTTTGAAACCGAGTTGGGGAGAACCGGTTTCATGAAACCGATTTGGCGAGAACCGGTTTCATGCGAAACTGATTTGGCGAGACTCGGTTTCATTGCGATATATAAAAATATCCCTGCGCGATTGCATTTTAACAACATCAGAGTTTGTAATCCCCCCTCACCATACATTTCCTTTGCAGGGTTTTAACAACATCAGAGTTTGTAATCCCCCTCACCATACATTTCATTTCCCTGCAACATGGCATATGTTTACAATTCCGATTCTGATGAGGATCCGATGGTTATGTCGACACTAGCGACCCTTGATAACCCCGTAGTTGATGAATACGATATTGATGAAATGGAAGAAATGGAGGAGCGTGCAGCTGAAGATCCCACTACTGAATTCACGCAGCCTCAAATTACTTGGGATCATCCTGATTTTGATGATATCTCAGCATGGGAAACGTTTCAACCCTATGATGAGAATCTGCAAACAATCCATCAGAATTCTCCGTCAATCGCTGTAGGTGAAAGCTGGCGCAAAAAAGAGCAAGCCATCTATGCTGTGCGGAAGTACTCCATTCTGAATCGTGTGGAGTACTTCGTGAAGGAATCCGAGCCAAAGTTTATCGTTTTTGAATGTCTGAAAACTAGAGAAGTTTGTCCATGGCGAGTTCGCATTGCGGTTACGGGTAGAAGAAATTACTGGGTGGTTCGAAAGAACGAACATGATCACATTTGCCAGCATGGCTCCATTATGCTGTCTAACAGACATCTGAATAAAAAATACATAGCTGATGAGATTGCGGAGGCGATCAGTGCAAGTTTGCGAGTCGATGCACGACATATTTGTGCTAACATTAGAAGGGAGTATGGATATGAAATATCTTATCTGAAGGCGTGGCAAGCAAAGCAGTTGGCGTTTGTGAAACTGTTTGGTTAATGGGATGCGTCATTTGGTAAACTGCCGCACTTGATGCAGACGTTGGTGGGTTGCAGTCCAGAGACATTTGTGAAGTGGGATGTAACACCACTCAATAATGGTGCTTTGCAGGTGGACCGTGTATTCTGGGTATTTGCAGAACCCATTAAGGCGTTTACGCATTGCCGTCCCGTGTTGTCGATCGACGGGACGCATATGTACGGGAAATGGAGGGGTACATTATTGGTGGCTGTTGGTTTGGACGCCAATAATCATTTACTTCCAGTTTGTTTTGCAGTGGTGGAGAGCGAGAGTAGCGCGAGTTGGAAATGGTTCATGTCTTGCATTCGGGAAGGTGTCACTCAGCGCGACGGATTGTGCATCATATCAGATCGACACAAGGGAATTTTAGCTGCCATGCGTGAACCCCAATGGTCACCTCCGCATGCATACCATCGTGTTTGCGTGCGTCACCTGCAGACCAATTTTATGTCAAAGGTGAAGGATTCATTTTTGAAAGAAAAACTTGGCCATGTGGCTTATCAGAGGAAGGAACTGAAATTCAAGGCTGAGTATGCTGAGTTGATGGAACTAATGCACGACCTACCACTGGCTCGCAAATGGTTGGAGGACCATGATCTACAGTTATGGTCACAAGCGTTCGACGTTGGTGGGATTAGATGGGGCTCGATGACGACTAATGCTTCTGAGTGTTTTAATGACATTCTTAAAGGTGGGCGTGATTTGCCAATTTCATCTTTGGTGATGTTCACGTTTAGACAAACAGCAGCTTATTTCGTGAAGCGTCAACAGTCCCCCTATGATGGCCATGGATCTCAATTTCCTCCAAAAATTCGTAGGAAGTTGGCCAAACTTTGTGCTAGGGCAGATTACCACCGCGTTATGTGCTACGATAAGGATATAGCAGTGTACGAGGTTACGACAAAGGATAAGCTTCACAGATGGACTGTTAGGATGATGGATGGAACATGTTCATGTGGGAAATGGGGATTGCTGCACTACCCTTGCAGTCATGCAATGGCTGCGTGCAAATACGAAAGGGTGGACTACTCTAATTATGTGGCTCAGGAGTACACGCTGGATGCATACCACGCCACTTGGCAGTACAATTTCACTCCTTTGCATCATGAGGATTACTGGAGACCTTATGTTGGACCTGTACATGTTCCAAACCCCAGGTACAAACGTAACAAAGTTGGTAGAAATCCGTCAAGGAGGATACGCACCGAAATGGACCAGAGGCATGTCCATGGCGAATCAAGCACCCAAGGAGCGTCTTCATCGAGTCGACCGTCACGATCCCAGTGTTGCACCCTCTGCCATCAAGCTGGACATAACAGGCGTGCGTGCCCAAATCGAGTTTCTGGATGAACTATCAATGTGTTGTTTGCTGCATTCAATCGATAATTTCCTAATGTTGTTTTCCCGTTTCATGTACTATTAGTTTGTGATTGTTCAGTTTAATGCAAAGTGTTTCATGTAAAATATATACATAACAAGTCCATATACGATAAAAACATAATAAGTCCACAGTTAACAAACAATCAAAATCTACTACTGTCTCCCCTGCGCAAAGCCCTCAAAGATGAATACTGGGCCTCACGACGATTGCGCGAACCTCTACGCGGTTGAGGTCGTGACGAGCTGGGTGGATCAAACATATCGTCAGGCTGAAGCTGTGAAGAGCTAGAGGGCCGATAACGATCATCAGTGTAAACGTCTTCACCTGCAATTATATGAAATAAGCAATGTGCTAACATTAATATACATAATAAAAAAGCTAAATATAAATGTTTACTTACCAACGTCAAATGAAATGGTAGCAGGGTCCACACCCACCACTCCCGCTTCACCAATGTTGAACAAGGTCTCATATGACTGGTGAAAGATGGCATGAAAGTATTCCCGTGTTGATTCTTCTATGGAAAATCGAAATCCTTCAGCAGCTTTTCTTGCAGAGTACACTAAAGTGCTTACCTGTAAACACAACCAATTATTAAACATATGATATACTGCAATAAAAAAAGTAAAATTTTCATGAAACTTACAGTTTCTGGTATAAAATGTCCATCTGGCCGGTATGGCTGGGTATTACGAATCTGCTCAGGCGGATTGACCTCTCCCTCAACCACATCCTCCTCCACCACTGCGTCGTCAGCCACTTCCTCTATCATGGGCTGGACCAGCCTGCGAGTGATCATGGAGTACCAACCGTAGTACTCGGGAGACACAAGGTCACTATCAGATGCCTCTCCATCAACAATATTCTGAAAGCGGTTATACCACATCTGAATGTACCGATGATGATGCACACTCCAATCCACTTTCGGCTTCCTATCCTTACCATGATTCTCGTCCGAGCAAGCTATCGGCGGCTGTGGAATAAACTGACGACACCCAAACTGACGCATAACACGTTCTGGGTGATGCCACTCGATGACGTTGAAGTTGATTAGTGGCACATAAGCTCTCCAGGAATTCTGACCCTCCACACAAATAGGGTTCAAAAGATGATACAATCTCTCATCGTATGGTCTCCATATGAAATCGCTGATCAGCATCTTCTGAAACTCATCGCGGTAGAACAACAAACTACCTTTAGGTACCCCGATGAAATTTTTTGGCCCATGTCATTTCCTACACATAAACACAAATATCAATATTTATAACGATAAATTCAAAGTAATTTATAAATAATATATAAAATGCTTACATATATATCCAAGCTCCCTCTGTAACGGGTCAATATCATCATCCAGTGGGGGCAGATCCCTAAATATACACTTTGGCCTCCCAAAGCGCATACGCTCCCAGCTCCAGAATTGTAATAGGAGCACAGCACCACCAATCTGACATTTACCCGCTTTGCTGGCTCTGCAAAGCATACTGTATAAATATGCCAGCACTGCACTCCCCCAGCTGTACTGTCTGGCATTATCAATGTCATCCAATAAGGGCAGAAAGTGAAGTGGGACACTACTACCGCTGAGCTCTGAAAATAAGGTCAATCCCAGCAGCTGCAGGATATATGCCCTAGCATATCTCTTCAGCGTCTCCTCATCTGCATCGACTGGGATGATCGACATGTGGTCTCTAAACCATACCCTCTTCGCCAGCGATGGTGAGTCCTTGTGACACGTAGGGTAGTCACCAAGCAGTCTCATGCAAATAGGCGGCCATGTCAAGTGCGCGTGACCAGTCACAGGCATTCCTTCTATGGGTAGACCGATAAGAAGTGCAACATCCTGCAGCGTTATGGTGGCCTCCCCTCCATTGAAATGGAAAGTGTGCGTCTCGGGCCGCCACCTCTCGACTAGTGCAGTCAACAAACCTGGATCGATTTTCACATTGGCCACGATACTCCACGGGTAGAAGCCGGCGTTCGCGACATACTGCCTAATGCGCTCATCTGGCGGGTCCATGGTAACATGCTTAACTGTAAGCGGTTCGTACATTTTTGGATTCTTCTGTTACATAAAAATTTTCCAATATTAGTAACAAATTACATACAAAACATTGACAGACACATTAGAAACGCAAGTTTGATTAAATATAAACTTACCGAATTATTCCATATTTCGTGAGTTCGGTGGGCAGTCTGCCGAGTAAGAACTGAACCATCGATAGGACCGGGATTAATTATGTCGTCCGCATCCATATTCGGATTCAAAGTAGACTGCGATGAGATATTTATTTGAGATGATCGCCACTGTGATGCCATACCTTCAATCAATAAATAAACGTCCATGAATTAAATACAATTGAAATATAGATATTGTTTATATATGTACAAAATCATACTCAACGATTCAATAATTATTCGAACAATTAAACACAATCAATAATAATTCAAACAATTCAAACAATTCAACACACTTCACAATGATTAAGAGTTCAATTAAATACCACTCAATTCAACATTTAAACACAAACATTACAACTAATTAACACTCAATTAAACAAATAACACCCAATTACAAAATTAACACCCAATTTTAACACCCAATTCACCAATTAACAATCAATTTAATAATTCAACACAAACAACACAACTAATTACCACCCAATTCAACAATTCAATACAAACAACACCCAAATCGAATCTAATTCAACACCAAAATCGAATAAAATACAAACCGATTCGGGGGAATTCGGTTTTACGATTTGGGGTAACAATACCGGAGTAGCGGAGGTCGGACGGGCGGGGAGGCGCGGAGGTGCGGCTGGGAGGGAGAGGGGAGAGGGGGACAGGCGGAGGAGAGAAAGAAAGAAGAAACCCTATCTTATTTCGCTTGAAACCGATTCGGGGGAAATCGGTTTCAGTTAATTGAAACCGATTTGGGGGAAATCGGTTTCAATTAATTGAAACCGACGCCGCGCAAACCGGTTTTACACGTGTCAATAATTTTAATTTTCTTCTGGTCCACGTAGGACCCAAGTTGCCACGAAGCACACAGGAAATCGGTTTTAGTTGAATATCAACGAAACCGGTTTGGGAGAAATCGGTTTCATCCAAAAATGACTGAAACCGATTCCGCCCAAATCGGTTCCTTTAAAAACAGGGCAAAAGTGAGATTCGAGTTTCAGACAGGGCAAAAGGGATATTCAGTTTCAAAACCAGGGCAAAAAAAAAAAAACTCAGAAATCTTGCCAAACTGAAGGCAACGATGTATCAGTCTGTGGATCTTTTCCGTTATTCATCATCTTCAAATCCTCCTCTTATTTGTCATCCAATTCACTTAGTTCAATCATCAAGGTCCAATTTTTCATCTCATCTTTTGTTTCTTTCGACACCAGTTTCTAACATGCTTGTTTAATTAGGGCTGGAGCTGTCGTAGACGCCGTGTCAATTGAAGCCAGGAATTTGAGCTATTCGATAGCAACGAATCAGCAGGGGAAGCTTTTGCCAATTCTCAAGGATTGCTCGATCCGGATTCCGTCAGGCCAATTATGGATGCTGCTTGGACCCAATGGTTGTGGGAAGTCCACTCTTCTCAAGGTCCAAATTAGATAATTCTTCTCTTGTTGTAATTTTCTGTGAATTTTTTGTATTGTTTTCATTATTTTGGTTCTGCAGATTTTGGCTGGGCTGTTGAGACCTACAACTGGGACTGTGTCTGTGAGGAATCCCAAGAGTTTTGTTTTCCAAAATCCTGACCATCAGGTCTGGTTCTCTGCTTTTATGCCATTTATAGTATAAAATGAAGTTGGCTTGTTACTGTATCGTGAGTTCTTGTTTTATATAGCAGTCATTTCTTTTGGATTCCCATATTTATGCGCCCCGTTTGAAAATAAATGATATTCTCATGGAAAATTGCTAAATAATTTGTCCTGTGTTAGTATTTTTTTTTAGTTTTCCAAAAACTTAATGGGATGATAAGAATTTTTAGTTTGATCACGGGTCATGGTTAGCCTGGATTTTAGATTGTACACACTTGGTTTAGTGCAAACGATGGATTATAGCCGCTGCATTTCTGAAAAAAGATCATCTTCCTACTGTGTTTGCTTGCTTTGATACCTGGATACAAATTTGATCTCTCGCCTAAGTAATATCTTCCCAAAAGAGACATGTCCTTTTTCATCAACAACTAAAGGCCACAGGCAGTCCTTTATAGCCCATGACATAGGCATGGATTAAAACAAACTATTTGACATCAGACACTGTTGCTACTGTGTTTGAAATAATTATGGGTTTCATTGGTTTCCTTCAATGGTGTATTAAAGCATAATGGTATTTGAAAGGGTTCAAAAAGCATTACTCGGACATTCTTAAGTAAGTAGGTTGTAACCATTAGATCGATAAATCGTATACCTGAATCCTATTTACTTTGGGTTTAACTTTAACATACTATTAGTGCTTGATAGAAACTGAAATGAAATAATCAGGAAATTGTTCCTATTTCTTTGTAGGTAGTGATGCCAACTGTTGAAGCAGATGTTGCATTTGGCCTCGGCAAATTCAATATAAGCGAAGATGAGGTTCGGTCCCGAGTAGTACAAGCCTTAAATGCTGTAGGAATGTCAAGCTACATCCAAGTAAGCAATTGAGAGAAGCAGTTCCTCCTTACTAAAATATTCTTTTGATTTCTAGTTTATCATATGGTCAGTGGTCATGCATTTGACAGAGGCCAGTTCAAACTCTAAGCGGGGGTCAAAAACAAAGGGTGGCCATCGCGGGTTCTTTGGCAGATGCATGCAAAGTTTTATTACTTGATGAGCTGACAACATTCTTAGATGAAGTGGATCAGGTATATAAATAACTACTTGAGCACGGTGAATGATCCAACTATGAAGCAAATCAATTTTTTAGTGGTAGTTTTCTTTATACATATCAGGCTGGGGTAATAAAAGCAGTCAAAAGTTGTATCAAAAGTTCAGAAGATGTCACGGCGTTGTGGGTGACCCATCGTCTGGAGGAACTTGAATATGCTGATGGTGCCATTTACATGGAGGACGGGAATGTAGTGATGGTTGGAGATGCAGTCAGCATACATGACTTCATCTTAGCTAGGCAAGCTTCCTACATTAAGCTTATAAACTCTTGAAAATAACAACAGCTTGGTGCGCATAAAATTATTGTTCCAGCTAGCAACATCAACTTCTTCAGCCTTTCAACATCTACAGTTTAGTTTTTGAATTCAGTCATGTTAGCCCAACTTGTTTAGAGGCCCAAAAATGATTTTTGATATATGGAAATATTTGTTTCAGTTTTTTTTAGTTTTGTTTATAGTTTTTGTATTTTTAGATTTTTAGTTTTATGAAAACTAACGTTCTTTTAATTAGTGTAATAATTGTTTTTAAATAATAGTAATTTTTTCGTAATGCAAATTATTTTTAGTTTGTCACTCTGTCAAAATTTACGACAGATTGGATAAAACTCTTCATTGTGATCAAACCTAGCAAGTATGCATTTTTTTTATTCTTGTTGTTTTCTAACTAGTTGGGGCCCAAATATTATTTTCGATCAAGGGCCCCGAGAATGACAGGCACAACCCTGGTTACAACACACGACTACTGAGACACAAACTGAAAACCAAATTAATGCAAATTCACTCGGACTCTGAGACGTACTAGTTTGATATATTTGAAGGCTTATACCCACGTAACTGAGCTCCTTGAACTTGAGCCATTGGCAAGCATCATTGGCTTGATCTGACCGTGCTGAGGTGGCAGATTAGCTGGAGCTCCTTGAACTTGAGCCATTGGCAAGCATCTTTCGCTTGATCTGACCGCACTGAGGTGGGAGATTAGAGAAGGTGCCGACTGGGTGCACTTTCGGGGCCTGTCGGCAGTGGGCGAGCTGCCTTGTCTTGGATTGGGGTCACTCATTGCTATGGTGGATAAGTATGTGATTTTTTGTGTGGATCAAATATATGTAGAACCAAACCAAGTCGGTGATGTCATGCATGTTAAAGATAGTGTTTATTAGATTTGATTAAGTCAATTAGTGATGTTAATTGGTGTCATTAATATTTTGTAACCGTTACTTTTGTATAGGCTTTTAAGTCTGGAGTTCCTAATCGAGTAAATCAATCAATTTCGTTCTATTTGATCTTCTAAACCTAACAAGTGGTATCAAGAGCAAATCGATCCGTCGTCCGGCGGGCAGTAGCCGACATGCTACTGTCCGGCTGGTAGTGTTCTTTGAGTGTGTGAGTGTAAGTGTTATGAGAGTTGTAACGGACGAGGACGAATTGAATCCAAGGGAAGCAGAGTCAGATCCGGCGAATGGGGCGTAATCAGAGTCGCGCGCATGAGATCTGATGACGAGGTTGAGGTTTTCAGAATCGACCAGATTCCGGCTGGATCGCGATACCTATGGCGGTTACCAATGCTGCGTCAGATCGCGAAATGGGCAGAGGCTTGTGCCGGAGAAATCACACTTCTTGTCATTGTACGAGGAGAGATCTAATCGGTTGCAGAGTTAAAGCAGATCTAATTGGTACTGGAGGTTTCTGAATTCGGAGTGATTCCGAACACGATGTGTTTGAAAGACAACAAGTCGGTTATTAAGAAATTGATTTTTTGTGGTGCGTGATTCACTGGGTTCAGGAATAGGTCTAAACTTTAAGGGAGTTAGAGGTCGATGTGGAGAAGTATGGAAACTGGTGTAAATTGGTGCGTGGAAGTCATAACGAGTATGATGACAGTTTGAGCTGTAGCTGCAGATAGCTGAGTATGTGAGGTCATGTTGTGGCAAGCGTTGAGCATGAAGTGTAAATGCAGAAAGAAAAGGTCGTTTGAGAAAGCGGCTGCTGATCATGTTGGATGTGAGATTAGAAGTGTTAGGCTTGAACCGGACACTAACAAGGTTGTGTTGGTTTCGGGTGGTGAGTTTACTGTTTGCTACTGATGATGAAAAGTTTGCTGCACTGAAAAAAAGAATTTGTGGCAGTCTTTTAAAGGGGTCAAAACCATGAGCTATCTCAGAAACAATTGCAAGAGAGGCCTGCTGCCATTGATGTCTAGCTAGCTGCTGTGAGAAAGCAAAACTTGATGCTATTGGCTTTGATGGAGAGTGAAGTTTGATGGGTTTCCAAGGATGTATACTGAGAGGTTTTGCAAGTGCCGGGAAACTTGCATGAGAAAGCTGCATATTACGAAACGTTAGGAAAATGAATCAGTGGTGCTGGTTTTTTTTTATTAGCAGGCCATGTGTTTGTGGAGTTGCTTCACAAAGAAGAAGGGCGAAGGAGTCGATGTTGTTACTTAGTTAAGGAAGCAGTACAAGCATGGCCATGGAGTTTGGTCATATTGCTTGTCAAGGATTGACATTGGGTGCTGCAAAGAGCTGGCAAGGATGATGTCATGGCCTCAATGAAAGATGTACGAATGGGAACAATGGTTCTGCCAAGCTTAGTGAATTTGTGATCAAAATTGGGGCATTGGGCTGTAAATTGATGGTGTGACGAAGATGATGCTAGCCTTAATGTCAATGATGCCGAGATGATGAAGTGAGCATGATTTATGGAGGTTTGAAGTTCTGAGTTTTTGGTGGTATTAAAAAAAAGAAGAAAGCTTTATGATGCAGAAGATGAGAACTGCATGGATCAGTTGTTTTCTCTATAGATCGTTGCTGAAAAGATGAGGTTAATGGTGTGGAGAAGCAGAGAAGTGGAGGCACCAAAGATGTATGAGAACGGACATTGAGAAAGAGAAGCATCCAAATAGTGAGAAGTTGGTAGGAGGTATACAACGCGTTTCAATAGTTAGATTTATTCCAAATGAATACAATATTGAAAGCTCGTTTAGGAAGCAAAAGAGTGTTTTCTCAGAAGATCAGAAAAATGGAGTTGAAGGTTTGTTTGCAGAAGTGGTTCACAGGTTGGTGAACTAGAAACGATGATGACAGAGTGTCTTTGATGAAGGCTTATAGCATTTGCTCAGAGGCGAGCATAAAACTGGTTCCAATATTGATTTGGACGGGCATTTCAAAAATGTCAAGGTGTGATTTGGTTGGGGAGTGAACCCAAGAGAAAAGGTTTCTTTTGCTGCCGTGATTGAGAAAAGGAAGCCTTGTCGCTGCGGTGACAGAAGAGTGAAGTATGGACAATATTTCATGAGGGCTGTTAGTAGCAGCATATGTGTTGAGTCACACATATTATGAGAAGAGGATCATGAGCCCTGTAGCGCAGTTGGTGTTCTTCTTGCTCTTAATTATGAGCGTGATTGCTGTAGTTTGGTGATGAAAGAGATTATGGAGAGCTCATGACATTAAGTTGCTGGTAACAATTTTTGTTTTTCGATGTGAGTGCGAGTTCTCAATGAATCTACACTTACCGGGAACAAGTCAGTAGTTGACTTGAAGTTCGAGATGGAGGCGATGCGAAGATGGGCTGATGGGCAATAGAGTGTGTGCTCAGGAAACTGTTTAGAGTGAAAACATATGAGGAAGATTGGTTACTTACCTAGTACGGTAAGTAAAGTCTATGAGTGAAGTAGACTTGGTTTCTAGTCATACAACAAGTAGTGAAGAATAGCAGTGACTTTCACTTGTTGAGGAGATGACTGATACTGCGGTATCGAGAGATGGCGCTCTAGAATAGCGGCCTAGGAGAAGAAACCATGAGAGAGTTGATTCGTCAAGAGAACCAGTCAACGGGAAACAGTTGAGCAGCGCAGCCAAGAGTATCGAGATCGCATTGTAAACTAACGTATTCAGTTTAAGGAAGGGTGTTAAAGATAGTGTTTATTAGGTTTGAATAAGTCAATTATTGGTGTTAATTGGTGTCATTAATGTTTTGTAACCGTTACTTTTGTATAGGCTTTTAAGTATGCAGTTCCTAATCGAGTAAATCAATCAATTTCGTTCTATTTGATCTTCTAAACCTAACAATGCATGATATCATTGGGATGATATCATCATCTCATCACTGATAAATGATAACCAAACCCAATATAGGTAAAAATTTATGACGGGTTTAATGGATAGCACTTTCAATTTGTTTAGCAAAAAATGTGATACATTCAATTTTCCACCAATTGTGTATGAGTTCAAATGAGTTTTGTTTCATTTTATAGGTGGAATTGTCTTTTACTTATTTGACATGAATACATTATAGTAATAATGTAAAAAATAAATTTAACACTAAATATAAAATTATCTCATTCAATAAAACTTAGAAAATATTGACATTTGATTCCGATATGAGAGGCGTTCGTTTGAAAGTATCTTTATTTTCCAATAGCAAATTAGGTGCTACTAATAAAATATCCATTATTTATTAGGAATGCGGTTCAGGTACAAACCGATTTATATATAAAAACTACAAACTCAATTTCAAGCTGACAAGTGTCCCATTTAGTCGAAATCCCGAACAAACACACGGGGAGGTATTATAGTCATTCCACACTGAGGGGTATAAAAACTAATAATGTTATTTTCAATTTAGTCCTCGAGTTGTTAATGATCAAACTTAAACTTGGAATGATCAGACTTAAAACAACAATGATCAGACTTAAAACAACAATGATCAGACTTAAACCAGAAATGATCAGACTTAAAAAATAATGATCAGACTTAAAACAACAATGATCAGACTTAAACCAGAAATGATCAGACTTAAAAAATAATGATCAGACTTAAAACAATAATGATCAGGCTTAAAACAAGAAATGATCAGACTTAAACCAGTATTGATCAGACTTAAATCGATAATGGTCAGACTTAAAACAACAATGATCAGACTTAAAAACAATGATTAGACTTAAATCATTAATGATCAGACTTAAAACAAGAATGATCAGACTTAAAACTATTATGATCAGACTTAAAAAATAATGATCAGACTAAAACAGTTAATGATCAGACTTAAACCAGTAATGATCAGACTTAAAAAACAATGATCAGACTTAAATCAGTAATGATCAACTTAAAAAACAATGATCAGACTTAAAACAACAATGATCAGACTTAAACCAGTAATGATCAGACATCAATTATCAGACTTAAAACTATTATGATCAGACTTAAAAAACAATGATCAGACTTAAACAGTTAATGATCAGACTTAAAAAATAATGATCAGACATAAATAGACAATGATCAGACTTAAACCAGTAATGATAAGACTTAAAAAACAATGATCAGACTTAAACAGACAATGATTAGACTTAAACAACAATGATCAGACTTAAACCAGTAATGATCAGACTTAAAATTATTATAATCAGACTTAAAACTTGACAATGATCAGTCGTCATCGCCGTTCTTTCCTCTCCCAGTCGACATATCCTCTCCCAGTTGACATAAGTCGATTTTCTGTGTTTTTAGTCGACAAATGAACAGTACATGACATGTCGCGCGCCCAGCCTTAACATTAGTGCCGCTCCCAGTTAATGTAAAGGTTGGGTGTGGCGCTAATGTTAAGGCTGGACGCGCGGCACCAAATTAATTAGACTTAAACGCGTGATGATCAGACTTAAACAAATTTTAGGACGATTATACCCCTTCTATATAGTATGTATTTTAAAATAAGTACGCATTAATTTTTTTATTTACAAAAAGCGCTCCGAACGCGATGAATTCTGATTGGTCAATATTTACACGTGTCAATATTTTATTAAATTTGTAGTTCTTATTTATAATTATGGTTTGTATTTCATCCGTTTCCATTTATTAAAACGATAAATCAAACCTAACACAGACTAAAAATCATCATCAGTAAACACTCCAGCACCCTCGCGGTTTAAGAGGCCGACAGAAAAAGTATACTTTAATTGGCTTTCCTTTTTATATAAAACTTTTTTTTTTTGATGTACAACGGTAGAGAATGGGCAAGGAACATAAACTGGCTAAACAAACGGATTCTTTACACTTTGTTTACCAAACAAAATGGAAGAGAATCTGATGTAATCCAGCTCCAGGTAGTATCCTCCGCCTTCTTAGCCAACGCATCAGCCAACTTGTAGAAACTTAATATCCGAGTGGTCAGAGGCCGTCGTCGGAGCAGAGACAGCAGTCGGAGAAGACAAAAACGGAAAAAGGTGGTTTTGGGAAAGATATTTTTTATATCGAAATGATGAGCGTGCTCAGTCCATTTTATGGGCTATTAGCACTGTTACAATATCAACTTGAGTGTATCAAGTTTCAATCAATACAATATCTAACCCTATATATATACAAAATACACCCTGGACTAATATCGACCCCAATATCAAATCCAACGAAGTCCGCCTTTGCCCAAAATCTCAAACCAGTGCAATCGAGCTTCTTCAGTCATAATTGGGGTCAGCGGGCGAGCGGGGAACTCAGCCTGGCTCTCTGGTCTCATCACAACTCATTTCCTTCTCGGAGTATATGATTCAGGATCCAATTGCGATGCTTCCCCATCAGCTTACTGCAGTAAGGAGCATGCCGGGACCCCTCCCTTTGCTTGACCGGAGTTGCTAGCTCAATATGGTTCACTAGATTCACGCAATCAGTTTCGAAAATTACTCTGTGCCATTGCAATTCTTCTGCCTTCTCCATAGCTTTCCGCATTGCCCAAGCTTCTGCGTCTGTGAAATCTATGACGTTCTCCTTGGAGTGTGCCCAAACTGAAATAATACTACCATCTGGTGCCCTGCATACATAGGCTCCTCCTGCAACTTTAGTTTGTGAATTCCACGCCGCATCGGTGTTGATCTTTATATATCCCTCCTCTGGTGGTCTCCAACATATTCCCGGATCTTTACTAAATGTGAGGAAGGTGAACCTCCTTTCATTTGTTTGTTGGATTGTTTTCCTCACTCGTTGTGCTACCCACTTAGAGTCGTGCATCCCTTTACCATGCCATACTGAGTTTCTGTTGAGCCAAATTGCATAACTCCCTGCAAAGATTGTTGCGAGCTTATTTACTGAGAAATAGCAAACAGCTGACCAAATCCAATCACTTGGGTCAAGAGAGTTGGCCCTCCAGCCATCGAGCTCTGGTATAAGTTCCTGCCAGAGGCTCTTTGCCCAACTACAGTAAAAAAGGATATGGCAAACTGTATCAGCTCCCATGTTGCAAACTCCACATGTTGAGTCAACTTGGCATCCTCTCTTTATCAAATTATCTGCTGTGGGAAGAGCATTGTGAAATACTCGCCAAATAAAAATCTTGATTTTCATTTGCACTTTAATTCGCCAGAGCTTCTTCCAAAAACGCGTCTTTGCAACCCTGTTTGAGCTTTCACCTCTTGTGCTAATCTCCTCTCGTATCAAAAAATCTTGCAAGAGTTTGTAAATGTGTCTGACTTGTGGCATCTGACCATCTTCTTCCATAGTGGTTAGTTGGTGAGCCAGGCCCATGGTTCTAATTTTTTCCTTTGCTCTCCAAATACAGCGCCAAGCCATCGATGGATTATTTCCGAGCCTTGATTCTATGAAATCAACCTCCTTGAAATACTTTGCTTTTAGCACTCGTGATACAATCGCCTCTTGATTCAATTGCAACCTCCAACCTTGCTTTATCAGAAGAGCATCATTAAAGAGAGGCAAATTCTTAAAGCTCATTCCACCGTCATCCTTCATCATAACAAGTAACTTCCTCGGCAACCAATGAATACATTTTTTTCCATTCCCTTTACCCCACCAAAAATTGTAAATAATACTCACTAGCCTTTTGCAAATACCTTGTGGGATCTTATAACAGGACATTGCATAAACTGGTAAGGACTGGAGTATTGATTTTATAAGAATTTCTTTTCCTGCTGAGGACAGCATTCTTTCCTTCCAACTACTTGCTCTTTTCCACATCCTTTCCTCCAAATCTCTAAAAGAAACTAATTTGTTATTACTGAAGAGTATGGGCAAACCTAAATATTTTGTGATAGTCGCAACTCGTTGAACCCCCAATAGCCTACTTAGCTGATCTGCATGGTCTGTGTTGAGGTTTTTGCCAAAGAACACAGTCGATTTTTCCAAGTTTAATTTCTGGCCTGAGCTGTGTTCGAATTCTTCCAAAATTCGCTTAACAGTAGCCATATTCTGCTGATTAGCCTTGAGAAATAGTACACAGTCGTCCGCAAAAAATAAATGAGAGATACTTGGCGCATTTCGTGCAACTGTGATGCCGTTAAGCCTGCCTTGGGCCTGATGTTTGCTGAGAACTCTTGATAACCATTCCATGCATATCACAAACAAATACGGGGACAACGGATCCCCTTGACGGAGACCTCGTTTCGGGGAAAAAACCTCTGACAATTGATTATTAACCTTTATTAAGTAGGTAACGGATTTGACACACATCATTACCAGCCGTATCCAGTGATCTGGGTACCCCATTTTGATCTGCATCCACTCTAGAAAGTTCCAGCTTACTCTATCAAAAGCTTTGCTTAGATCCAGCTTCAGCGCACAGTACCCATTGTGGGTACCAGTCCTGGTCTTGATGTAATGAAGTAACTCATGAGCCAGTAAGATATTGTCGGAGATGAGCCTGCCTGGGACAAAGGCACTTTGAGACTCAGAGATGACTTTTGGTAGCGTTACTTTGAGTCGATTTGCCAAACATTTTGTAACAATCTTCATGGCAACGTTGCAAAGACTAATTGGCCTGAGATGCTCCACTCGGTCTGGGTGTTTTACTTTCGGAATTAAAACTATCTGTGTTCTGTTCATGCTTTCTGGGAGTCTGCCTTCATTAAGAATTTCCAGACACTGATTAGTGACCGCTTCCCCCACTAGCTGCCAGTTTTTCTGATAGAAGATCGGCCCAAAACCATCCGGCCCCGGTGCCTTTGCTGGATTCATTTGAAACAAAGCACTCTTAACCTCCATTGCTGAGAAAGGGGCGGTGAGGAAATCTTGATCAGTGTCTGTTAACAAGCCTCCTACCTCCTCAGGAATATCTACTTGGTTTGTTTCCCAGTTGCCATCTGCACTACTGTATCATTCTTTAAAATGATCTGTGATATATCTACATATATCTGCCTCCGCTGTTATTTCCTCATTCTGTCCCACAATAAGCCTGTTAATTAGGTTAGTTATCCTGCGCTGATTGGCTCTTTGATGAAAATAGGTCGTGTTCATGTCACCCTCTTTGAGCCAGTCAGCTCTACTTCTTTGCTTACACATCAATTCCTCTCTTCTCATCCACTCATCAAGCTGGTTGCATATTCTAGATTCTTCGTCTGCAATTTCATTTGTTCTTACTTGACACCTCATGAATTCAAGCCTTGCTTTCAGATCCCGCATCCCCTTGCCAAATTCATTTGTGTTCCACTGTTTCAAACCATCTCTGACTTTATCTAGTCTTTGTGAAAAGCTGGTTGTTTCGTGTCCCCACAACTTTTGAAGTGTGTTTTCAAATTCTTCATGTCGTAGCCACATGGCTTCAAACCGGAATAAATTACCTTTCTTTTTTTTTTACATTGTCCCTGTAGATCAAGTGTTAGAGGCAAATGATCTGATGTGAAAGTTGTAATGTGGCGGACCATTGCATTTGGGAATCTCCATCTCCATTCACTATTAGCAAAAGCCCTATCTAGCCGCTCTTTCGTCTCTGCATTTCCAATTCTCTTGTTCGTGTAAGTGAAGTCACTGCCCTGATAACCCAGGTCAGAAAGCTCACAGTCGCGGATTGCATCTCGAAATTTGCGCATTTGCCATTCCCCTCGGACCCTTGCCCCACTATATTCCCAGCTAAAAAGTATTTCGTTAAAATCTCCAATGACGACCCATCGGCCTTAAGCCTCCTTAACAGATTCCATGAGTCATCTCTTCTACAGGTTATGGGGTTGCCGTAAAAAATGGTGAACCTGAAGACTTTAACTCCCTCAATCCATGTATCGATATGATTCAGCGAGTAGGATTTCAATTCTAGATCGATTTCTTCTCTCCACCAAATAGCTAAGCCGCTACCCTGTCCCCTACGATTTGTTGCGAAACCATTCTTAAAGCCAAACCTTCTTTGTAGGTCTTGCATTTTACTCGCCTCCGCATTTGTTTCGATTAATCCCACCACCTGGGGCGCCTGCTCTCTGATTAAATCAGACAGAGCTCGAACTGCACGGGTGTTCCCCAGCCCTCGGCAGTTCCAAACTAGGGCTTTCATTTCTCCTGACGTAGATCAGGAAAACTCAGGAAGAGTCTGGAAGAGTCCAGGAAAACTCAGGAAGAGTCCAGGAGGACTCGACCCAAACGCAGGAAGAGGAGGTTCCGGCCGAAGCCGACACAATTCCAGCCGAAGCTGACACGTTAAAGGCCAAAGCTAAGATTTTTATATAAAACTTGACTAGTCACAGAGTATAAACGAATTGGCGTTGTTCTCCTGGCTACAAAAAAAATAGCGAGCCTAAAGGACCATTCACATTGTACATACTACTGGGATCAACATAGCAGCACCGACCTCACAAACAACCATGTTGCATCACCTCTTTCCAAAACGGTGTAGGACTAAACACTATACATTAATATGGCAAATAGGAGTACCATATTGTACTTGGGCCTTTTTGCTGTGAATGTGCACAAAAAAAAAAAAAAAAAGAATTAGTCAAAACTAGACTGGCGACTGCATCTACCTTGTAAATAAGCGGCCTCTAATGACACATTTTGCTCGGAGCTGTAGACTGAAAGCTCATTATCCTCTTCCAGGTCCAGCAATGCACGGTTGAGGAGAGACTGAATGTTTGAAGGAACTGGCAAGTCATCATCCCTGCACCCATATGTTTAAGCGAAGATGAGGTTCGGTCCCGAGTAGTACAAGCCTTAAATGTTGTAGGAATGTCAAGCTACATCCAAGTAAGCAATTGAGAGAAGCAGTTTCTCCTTACTAAAATATTCTTTTGATTTCTAGTTTATCATATGGTTGTCAGTGGTCACGCATTTGACAGAGGCCAGTTCAAACTCTAAGAGTCTAAGTGGGGGTCAAAAACAAAGGGTAACCATCCCGGGTGCTTTGGCAGATGCATGCAAAGTTGTAAGATATAATATGAATGATCAAGCCAAATTTCCTAATGATCTTAAGTTCAATTTATGCTTTGAGAACTTAAAGGAAATTGACAAACAAGAATTAACGTGGTTCGGGGGCTGCCCCTACTCTACGGGTGCCTCCAGGGGAGGAGGCGAGGATCAATTCACTATAATAGAACATTGTATCAAGAACCCTAATTCAACCTATTATGACCTAATTCACTCAAAGCAAAGCTTAGACTAAATTGACCGATAATAACTACAACATATAAGGGCGAAAGCTTCCCTGATGTCTGAATCGTCGATCTCAATCAACCCGAGGCTTCGACGTTGTCGGAGAAGAAGAACTGCTCCGGCAAGGCTCCGACGAGGCTAGTAGTGAGAGAACATTGCGCTGGCCGCCGTCGCTCCAATTGACTCCACGAACGAGAAGCACTGCTCTTCGAAGATCGAAAGCTTGCTTGAGATCGCTCCAAGAATCGCCTGTTGCTCTGGATTGAATCGATGTGTCGAATGCCTGAAGTCTGGAACGTAGCTCGACTTTAGACTGAAGTTGGACGAAGACCAGAACGACGTCGGTTAGACCGTGCTCGACGAAACGATGACGTTCCACTTAATTTCGGAATCTCCCGCTACGCTCGAAATGCTGTCGTCCAACTTAAACTTCAAATCCGGACTCGCGCGCCTTCATGAAGCGTCACCGTTTCCTTTGGCCTGAACTCAGAATTACCTTTGGACATGCTGATCATCCTCCGACCTTTGAGGCCTTCAAGCTTGATCTTCACAGCATCACACGAGCATACAAATATAACAGAAATGTCCTACTACATATGCTCTACAAGTCTACGATTCAAACCAATCCAAAGGAGCCCCTAGCGGACCTTACGCTAAGCCTAAAGGCACTAGGACAAGTATGAGGCACCAATTACTCACAAATGCCCTCTTGACCCATACTTGTACCAAACTTAAACAGACTATGGGAGGTCAGTATCTATAGTGGATTGAGGACCCTTACCTTTGTTCCCTTTCTTAGGCACCCATGCCCTCTCAAGTAACAGCTCCAATGTGAAGAAAATCCCTACAAAACTCAAACTTTTGGGAAGGCACAATCTTAGTGCCAAAGTCAGCAGGGTTAGTTTCACCAGTAATTTTTGTAACCAAAACAGATCCATTTTCAATCTTATCCCTTATAAAGTGATACCTAACATCTATGTGTTTGGTTCTTTCATGATAGACCGGATTCTTACACAAGTATAAGGCACTTTGGCTATTAATGTTCATCGTAGGGATATAGACCACATTCTGAATTTCCCCTAAAATCCCTTGAAGCCATATGGCTTCTTTTATAGCTTCCACAGCTGCAATGTACTCAGCTTCAGTGGAAGAAAGAGCAGCAATGGATTATTACTGGGATTTCCAACTTATGCAATTTCCAGCCCAAGTGAAGTAAAGGGATGTGGTGAATTTTCTTGTAGACTAAGCCTAGGTTCTGAGTCCCTGCTATGTACTTGAGAAGATACTTCATGGCAGTCCAATGAGCATTCCCAGGATTTGACATAAATCTGCTGAGAACACTCACTGCAAAGGCCAAATCTGGTCTTGTACATAGCATGTCATACATGACTGAACCCACACCTATGGCATAGGGGATGTCTTCCATTTTGTGTTTATCAGATTCAGTGGAAGGGCAGTCTGCCTTGGGCAGAACCAAGTGCCCTCCTAAGGGGATAGGTGAAGGTTTAAAGTTAAACATTGAGAATTTATTTAGAACCTTAGTTATATAATCAGCTTGTGATAAATACATGGTTCCTTTATTTCCGTTTCTCAGTATTTTAACTCCTAAAATCTTTTGTGCAACTCCTAAGTCTTTCATATCAAAGTGTTGTTTTAACTCAGATTTCAGCTTAGCTATTGTTGGTTTAGAGTTGGATATCAATAGGATATCATCAACATGGAGCAGAACATATAATATCACATCAAATTTCATAGACTTAAAGTAAAGACATGTATCATATTTACTCCTAAGAAAGCCCAAAGACAATATACAAGCATCAAACTTTTTATTCCAAAGTCTAGGGGACTGTTTTAGGCCATAAATTGATCTATGCAATAGACAGACATGTTCATGGTGATTTTTGTCTATGAAACTTGTAGGTTGTTTCATGTAGATGGTTTCTTTTAAGTCTCCATGAAGAAAGGCTGTTTTAACATCCATTTGCTCTAATTCATAATCATAGACAGTTGTCATAGCTAATAGCAATCTCAATGTTTTATATTTAACAGCAGGGGCAAAGATCTCATTATAATCAATTCCTTCCTTTTGGGTAAAACCCTTAGCTACAAGTCTAGCTTTGTATCTAGGAGGATCATTCACACCATATTTCCCTCTTTTATTCTGAATATCCACTTACAGTCTATTGTTCTAGCATGCTCAGGTTTCTTAATCAATTTCCAGGTCTTATTAGCATACATAGACTGAATTTCTTCATGCATAGCAATTTTCCACTCATTTGATTGTTTGCAAGTTATTGCTTGTTGGAAAGTTTCAGGAATTTCATGTTTCACAATTTCAGCAGCAGTCAAAGCATACTCAACAACATTTAAGGAATTCTCAAGCAAACTAGCATCATTTTCAGCAATACTAGCATACTTTTTATTGATTATTTTCCTTCTAGGTTCTCTATCTCTACTAAGTACATAATCAATTAATGAGTTGTTAGGCTCATAAGGTACTATAGCAGTAGAAGATGAAGGTTGAGAATGTCTTACTTCCCCACCTGATTGGTGAGGGTGCTGTACTGCAGGATCAGTAGGAGCAGGGGCTTGCTCCTCATTTTCAGTTTCTGGTTCCTCAGTTATGGTGGTTGGTGCAGCAGTTGTAGTAGGTGCTTGGAGTTCCATTTGGTCCAGTGACTGGTCCCCTAGTGCCTCCCCACCTTGATGAGTATCATCCTGTCTTAATAGAGAAGATGGGGAAAAGAAGCTGGTCACACCGTCAGGTGTGCCTGCTGGCTCATTATAGGGCTTAGTTTAGATTTAAAATGGAAATCATGTTCATTACAAGTGACATCTCTAGCAATAACAACCTTATAACCACCAGGCTGAATCAATAAGATTTTATAAACTTTCACACCATCTGGATAACCTAGCATTACACCCTTACCAGCCCTAGGATTTAATTTACCTTGCGAGGTTCTTACATACATTGCACATCCAAAAGGACTAAGGTGATCTAGATTTGGTGGATTGCCAGTCCACAATTCTTGGGGAGTTTTATAATTTAGGGCAGAACATGGTGATCTATTTATCAAATAAGAAGTTGTAATAACAGCCTCTCCCCACATAGAAGGCTTAAGGCCAGCACTAATTATCATACTTCTAGCTTTCTCAAGAAGAGTTCTGTTCATTCTTTCTGCAGTTCCATTCTGTTGGGGTGTGTAAGGGACTGTTAGGTGTCTTTTAATGCCATTTTCATTGCAAAACTCATTAAAAGCCTTATTACAAAACTCTAGACCATTATCAGTCCTAAGACATTTTAGTTTGAGGTCTGTCTGGTTTTCTACCATGATTTTCCAGATTTTAAAACTGTCAAAGGCTTCATCCTTAGTCTTAAGTAGAAAAACCCAAACCTTCCTAGAGAATTGGTCCATTAAGGACATAAAATAATTTCTGCCACCAACTGTGGACACTTGAGCAGGGCCCCAGAGATCTGAGTGAACATATTCAAGGGGCCTTATTGCAGTGAAGGTTAATGGCTTAATCCTATTTCTGGTTTTCTTCCCCAAAATACAGTTCTCACAGAATTGAAGGTCTGAATAAGACAGACCTTTATTGCCTATATAATCAAGCCTAGAGTGCCACAATTCAGTTAGTAACTCACTTTTATCTTGGTTCTTAGTGAAGTTAACATGTTCATGGGCAAGAGCTACATGATATAGACCTCCCATGTTTATACATTTAATCAAGACTCTATCATCTCTAATTATTTCTTTCACACCATTATGAGTTACTATGTGATAGCCCTGTTTATCAAACTTAGACTCAGATAGGAGACTTCGTCTTAAGTGTGACACCCATGCTACCCCAGTTATGGTTCTAAAAACACCATCAAACATGTTTAAGGTCACTTGACCAATACCCTTAATTTTCAAAGAAGTGTTGTCCCCTAACATTACATCACCACCATTAACATATTTCAAAGAATAGAATAATGATTTATCAGATGTAGCATGAATTGTGCAACCAGAATCAAGTATCCAAGAGCTAGCAATTGAGTAATCAGCACACATCATAATCTCATGCTTGTAAGAGTTACCAGTTTCACAAATATTGGAAAAATCTTGATTAGCATGCTGTTTTCCTTTACCCTTTTCTTTTTCATTTCCTTCTCTTTCCTTTTAAGTTTATAGCAATCTTTAGTAAAATGTCCATTCTTTTTACAGTAAGAGCATTTCAAAGTGCTTTTATCAAAACCTTTTTCAGTTGAGGAAGAGGAGAAAGTCTCATTTGATTTTGTAAATCTCCACTGTCCTTTTCGTTTGTTTTTGAAAACCATAACCTCTGACTTAGGTTCAGTTTTAACATCTGCCTTAGGGGCAGTTTTAGTTTTGAAAACTCTTAAGGTCTCATTTTTTTGAGTAATGGCTTCTAGGATTTTATTTAAAGAAATTTCATCCCTACCATATTGTATAACATCCTTAAGATTATCAAACTGTGAGGGCAGTGCATTTAGAATGATAACAGCTTGAAAAGTTTCCTTTATAGTCTCTTTGCATCTATCTAAATCTTGAGTCAATTTTAAGAAAACATCTAGATTTTCCTGAATAGACCAAGACTGGTTCATCTTAAAGTTGAACAATCTACACAAAAGTGTGATTTTGCTAGGCAAAGACTTAGACAAGAAAATCTCATCAAGTTTATCCCAAAGAGTTTTAGGGTTAGAGATACTTACAACCTGCCTGATGATGTCATCAGACAGCCTCATCATGATTCTCAGCATGAGCTTGCTCTTGGAGTTCCTTCTTTCTGTCATCAGAAGTTGCAGCAGCCCAGGTTCTAGACACAACTCTCCAGTATTTTTCCCTGGTGAGCATAGCTTGCATTTTGAATTTCCAAATGGAGAAGTCTTGTGTTCCAACAAAGCATTGGATCCTCGTGTCTCCCATCATGCCTGAGAGACAAGCAGCAGAAGAGAGTGAGCCCAGTTCAGGTAAAGAATCAAAGTAGTGAAATAAAGTCAAGAACAAAGTTCTAGTCTATATCAATCACTATCACAGTTCAAGATCAGTGCAAGAAACACAGATCAGATAACCTATAGGCTCTAGATACCAATTTGTAAGATATAATATGAATGATCAAGCCAAGTTTCCTAATGATCTTATGATCTTAAGTTCAATTTATGCTTTGAGAACTTAAAGGAAATTGACCAACAAGAACTAACATGGTTCGGGGGGCTGACCCTACTCCACGGGGTGCCTCCAAGGAAGGAGACGAGGATCAATTCACTATAATAGAACAGTTCGGTACAAGCATGTATCAAGAATCCTAATTCAACCTATCATGACCTAATTCACTCAAAGCAAAGCTATGACTAAATTGACCGACAATAAGTACAACAAATTAGGGCAAAAGCTTCCCTGATGTCTGAATCGTCGATCCCAATCAACCCGAGGCTTCGACGTGGCCGGAGAAGAAGAACTGCTCTGGAAAGACTCCGACGAGGCTAGTAGTGAGAGAACACTGCGCTGGCCGCCGTCGCTCCAATTGACTCCACGAACGAAAAGCACTGCTCTTCGAAGATCGAAAGCTTGCTTGAGATCGCTCCAAGAATCGCCTATTGCTCTGGATTGAATCGATGTGTCAAATGCTTTAAGTCTAGAACGCAGCTCGACTTTAGACTGAAGCTGGATGAAGACCAGAACGACGTCGGTTAGACCGACTTCGAAAACTTACCGCGCTCGATGAACCGACGACGCTCCACTTGATTTCGAAATCTCCCGCTACGCTCGAAACGCTGTCGTCCAACTTAAACTTCAAATCCGAACTCGCGCGCCTTCATGAAACGTCACCGTTTCCTTTGGCCTGAACTCAAAATTACCTTTGGACATGCTGATCATCCTCCGACCTTTGAGGCCTTCAAGCTTGATCTTCACAGCATCACACGAGCATACAAATACAACAAAAATGTCCTACTACATATGCTCTTGATGAGTCGTAGTTGTACGACTATTTTCTGTGTTAAAACCCCGTCTCTTAGTGTTTGCATGTATGTTATTTCACTACCTGTGTGTAGTTTTTCGTTCTCAGGTGCATTCGGAGACCATGGAAGGAATATCGGCTAAAGGGAGTCTGTTAGAATGTGTTTTGCATCGAAGAAATGAAGTTCGAAGTGCATGAAGTTTGAGTCATTGCTGAGCGCGTAGGCCTGAAGGATTAAATGCGCGGAGGTCTACTGAGTTTCGATAATCATCAGACCTCCGCGGATGCTAAATGAAGAATACGTCCGCGCATCCAGCTGGCAATCGAATTTCATTATTTCTGATTTGTTATCTCGGGAGAAAACAGACAGAAGAGAGGAGACAAAAGAGAGGCGGCTGGCTCTCGACTTAAGCAAGGAAAATCAGAAAAGACAGAGTTGGGAGTAGAGGATTGGAGAAGAGAACTCTCGGAGTAGGGTTCCAATTGAAGAAGCTTGAGCGTGGATTCGTTGCTGGATTCTATATTGGAGTTGAGCTGTAGCTTGGTGGAGAATTCATCATTAGTAATTTCGTTTCATTCTATTCAAAAAAATTTATGATGTATTCCCTTACGATGAGTAGCTAAACTCATATGTGTAGGCTAGAACTCGACATTGTGATGTTTTGACTTGAGACCTATATTGATTTCTGTGTTTTGTGTCATATTACTATGCATTGTTTATGGAATTGATTTTGTTAACACGAGTGGAACCTTAGCGGGGGAGCTTTAGTTTGTTAGTTGATTCCGATTGTCAAGTTTACTAGCAACCTAGCGGGGATAGCGAACTAGGACACGAGTAATATACCACTAGGATTAAACACCCTAGGACAACTTGTTTAAATCTTCATGCAACTCTAGCGAGTTAGGGTCTTGGTTATCGCTAGCGCGAGACTAAGTACTAGAACAAGAACGGGGAGTATAACCTTAGCGGGGAAGCTCTAAGTTGTAGAGCATTAGAAATCAAAACGTATTTGTCCATGATTTGGTCTTGCATCACAGTCGAAAGTTCTAGCTTGCACATCTCTTTGATATTTCATACTTGAATCTGTGTGACGATTTCTCTCTTGATAATTGATCATTGTTGCTTGCTTGTGTCTTTTATTTACTTGTTTGACATTTCCAACTCCATTGTCACTCTCGTACTTAGTGAACAGATTCTTATATCGATCTCTGTGGATACGACCCGACTTACCACTTGCTAGTCGGAATTATAAAATATTATTTTTGACGGGTACAACGATGCCCGTCAGCTCTACAAGTCTACGACTTAAACCAATCCAAAGGAGCTCCTACCGGACCTGACGCTAAGCCTAAATGCACTAGGACGCTAAGGCAAGTATGAGGCACCAATTCCTCACAAAAGTGTTATTTCTTGATGAGCTAACAACATTCTTAGATGAAGTCGATCAGGTATATAACTACTTGAGCACGGTGAATGATCCAACTATGAAGCTGACCAATTTTTAGTGGTAGTTTAGCGTAGAATGGATGCTTAAAAAGCTCTTTATTTATACATATCAGGCTGGGGTAATAAAAGCGGTCAAAAGTTCTATCAAAAGTTCAGAAGATGTCACGGCGTTGTGGGTGACCCATCGTCTAGAGGAACTTGAATATACTGATGGTGCCATTTACATGGAGGATGGAAATGTAGTGATGGTTGGAGATGCAGTCAGCATACATGACTTCATCTTAGCTAGGCAAGATTCCTACATTAAGCTTATTAACTCTCTTGAAAATAACAACAGCTGTCAAATTTCGTGTACTGAGAGCTTAGAAAATTATTGTTCCAGCTAGCAACATCAACTTCTTCAGTCTGATGTGTTTAAAGAAAGAGGGTAAGTTCTTTCTCATTTTGTTCAGGGTCTCACATCTTGAAGTGTAATTCACTACTGAAAATGAAACAAACTGATTACATGGAAATGTGCGAGTTTAAGCATAAATTGATAGATTCACTATCGAGTCAATTTTTACAGTGAAACAAATAAAGCATCAGATGTTACTTCTCCAAAGCATCCAGTGCGAAGTTTAGGATTTAGGTTAACAGTTCTTGAATTCTGTCTTGTCAGGAAAAGCCATATCTGACAGTTTATGAAACAAAGACATTTTAGGATATAGCTAGGTTATCCCAATCCCAAACATGCTTGATAATACATATCTGCAAATAGAACAAGGACATGGACAGAAATCTAGACTGCTTATCTTTACAACACACCAGAGGACTAAAGAGACAGAAACTGATAACCAAATTACTGTAAATTCACCCTGACTCCGAGACTCTGAGACATACTACATATTTGAAGGCTTATACCAGAGTAAGCTCAGTTGGAGCTCCTTGAACTTGAGCCATTGGCAAACATCTTTAGCTTGATCTGACCGCGTTGAGGTGGCAGGTTAGCGAAGGTGCCGACTGGGTGCACTTTGGGAGGTCTGTCGGCAGTGGCTGAGCTGCCTTGTCTTGGATTGGGGTCACTCATTGCTATGGAGGATGGTTGATAAGTGTATGTGATTGTTTTTTTTATTTGTGGTTGTGGATCATGAGAAGCATGTACAACCAAACCAAGTTGGTGATGTCATACATGATGTCATCAATGACATCATCATCACTTATTAGTGATAACCAAACCCAAATACGGCTTCTGGGTTTTTCCAGAAGCTCCTCCCTCTCTCCTATTCCCCAGCGCTCAGCCACCTCCGCCCCTCCCTTATTCAGCCCCGTTTTCTTTTTCTCCTCTTCCCCCACCCCACCCCTCTCCGATCCTCTTCCACTTCCTCCATGTTGCTTCGTTGTCCCCCATCGTTCGTCCTTTTTTCGGCCTCAATCTCTACGCTCCTCCGGATTTTTCGTCGTGTTCATATTTGCTGCTGGAGTGGTGCGGAATTGATGACTGTTGGAAGGGGAGCTATGGCGGCGTTGGCGGTTTGACCTGGTGGCGGTTGGAGGGGATGGCGGTTGGGGTCTTTTTTGGGTTGGGAAGTGGGAGCTTTTTGACCTCAGCCTTTACGGTCTGAGCTGCAGACACGATTTTTGTGTACATATGTTTATGCTCTACCGGTCTTCGGCCGGTATTTTCGGCAGGCGGATGTTGCTTGGATGATGATCAGTGGTGTCCTGCCTTTTTTCATGCTGTGAATGACGAGACGATGTGCCCATGCCAGAGGCGAAGTGGAGCAGCGGACTCGAGTTTATTCACGTTTTTATCTTTTATTGTCTGTATTGTTCCCAGCTGGTGATTATCTCCCAGCTTTAAGACCTCGGTTCGCCGTCGTCTTTGTACTTTACAGCTTAAATCAAAAAAGTAATTTATGACGAGTTTGATGGATACTAGCATTTTCATTTTGTTTAACAAAAAATGTGATACTTCCACCAATTGTATAAGTTCAAATTAAATAATTTTGTTTCATTTTATAGGTGGAATTGTCTTTACTTATTTGACATTAATACAGTATAATAATTATTACATAATAATGTAAAAAAAAAAATCTAACACTCAATATAAAATTATCTCAAGCAATAAAACCTCGAAAATGTTGACATATTATTCCAATATGAGGGGCATCATTTGAAAGTATGTATCCTTTGTTTTCCAATAGTAAAATAGGTGCGACAAAGTAAAGTAATGGCACTACTAATATCCATTATTATTAACCCTGAAGTTCAATTAGCCACTAGACAGTACGGATCTAAGGATGGAGTTCCTTCGATATCTTTCTCGGTAGCAGAATATCAAGCCTTGACAAGGAAACTCAACCATACGTTAATCGCCAAATTTTAGGTTGGTCGGCCATTGCTTGAAACAGTTAAGCAGTTCATGCTTTCGAACTGGAGAATTGAGGGTCGTGTTACCATTGCCAACAATTGGGATGACCGTCATGTTGTGGTTATCCTTGACTCTGAGAAGGACGTGCACTCAGCCCTCACTTGCCCGTGGAGGAAGGTTGGTCATACGATGTTCCGCTTGTTCAGGTGGACAACTGACTATGACCCAAAAAAGGAATCTACAAAGGTTACTAAATGGATTCGTCTTCCTGGTCTGCCGCTGGAATTTTTTGACAGACAGGCTATAAGGTCCGTGGTGTCCTCTTTTGCTTGTTTTTTGGATATTGATTCAAGAACGAAAGAGATGGCCTCCTTGTCCTATGCTAGAGCTTGTGTAGAGCTGGATGTTACCAAAGAGATTCCTAGTAAACTATGGATTAATCTTCATGGGGACGGGATTTTTCCAGGATGTCATTATTGAAGGAAATATGGCTTACTGCAATAGGTGTAGGCTTCATGGGCATGATGTTTCTACGTGCCGTAAAGCTATTAAAGCTCAAGCTAAAAAGGTACCCCTCCAAACAGAGGTCAGCGGTAATCAGAATGGTAACAAGGCCACAGCTGTGACAAACAATGGTCAATCTACAGAGCAGGAATGGCAGGTTGTTGACAGAAAAAAGAAAGGTAAGATGCAAAAGAGGGATGTTGGCCAACAACTACCAGATGCTGAGCTTGAGGTGGCTGATTTAATGCATATAAATATCACTGCAGTGGCTCCGCATATGCAGCCACAGACCTCTGAGCCGGTGGAGGAGAATTTAGAGGATTCGCATCAAAGTCAGATTGAGCAGGTTAATGGTGGGAAGGATGTTCCCTTGTTGGCTATGGTGGTGTACCATGACCAATGTATGGCTGAAAAAACTTTGGAGTTTCCAAACCATGATATTCAAGCTAACCAAAATATTTATGTTGCTCCTATATCGGAAATCCACCCCATACCAGCAGTGGATAAAGGTAAAATTTCAATTAATGATTTGACTAACAAAGATTTGACTACTCAAGATGAGGAGTCCATCGATCCTGCTTCTGCAATGATTTTGAATAATGAGCAAGACGACAATATCCTGCTTCCTGACCTGTATCTCACAAACGTTGGGGGTCAGTTTTATTGTGAGCAGCTTGGTGGTAAAATCTTCCAAGACCAGGAAGAATTTGCCAAATGTGCCAAGGAAAATGGGTACGTGCAGGAAGATCCAATAGAGGAACCTGAAAAAGGGTATGAAGTTCCCGATGTGATTCATAATAGTGCGAATCAGTCTCGTCAGCGAAAGAAAAAGGGGTCTCGGTCTTCAGGTCGCTCGTGCCCCAAAAAGAAAGACAAAAACTTCGTTTGGTCTTGATTTTTTGTTGTTGTTGTTGTTGCTCGCTCGTGCGAATCAGTCTTGTGCTGGTAGATTGTTGGATTGTCAGCGTCTGATTTGTGTGATGGTTAGTTGCCGAGTCAGCCTTGTCTTGGCTGTCTGTGTCTGTTGGTTGGGTCTTTTGTTGCCCTGTTGATTCTTTGTTCTTATATATACACCTTTTCCTCGGAAAAAAAAATATCCATTATTATTATTAATAATTCAAATGACAAACCAACGCCATTCTTGAATTTGTGTTTTTATTTTTATTTTGATATTAATTTTTTATTTCGATGGCTGAATCATTCTTCCTGAAGTTCTAGTTTGCCTTGTAATAAAATGTGGTTATACGTATTTGTAATAACTCCTACTAATCTTTTTTTTTTCCTGAGGAAACGGCGTCACGTAACATTCGTCTAAAACATTAACCCTGATTGGAAGACGGTTTTTGCTATTCTTCTTAATATATCTTGGCCTTCTTTGTGCTATCATGGTTATTCTCGGAGTTATCACTGCTCGTTCAAGAAACGTATGGCACAAAATAAAGATTTGAACGAGATTCTGGTCGAGAGTTCGATTGACGTTCGGTCTAGTGCTAATTAACTAGTTTAATAGTGGGATCAATGTCCGCAGCTATGTACATTACACAATCATTTCCACGACATATGTTTCACTGCTCCATTTCGTGAACATGAACAATCCAAATTCCAATCAAATGAATGAACTTGCAAACTGAGAAAACAAAGGCTATACTTACGATACAACACAATACCAACTATAGAAAGTTGGTGTTTTGCATATGCAATACTAGCCTAAAAGACAACTTGATCATTAGTTTCTGCTCACACTATTTGATTATTAGTTCTTGAAAAGGTAATTGTTGAATTGATTATTCAAAGTTTGATACTTCGAAAAAAGTCTACTAACGTAATTATGTGCCCACAGATTTATCCACGATAAGATCCCACTAAGCATCCGGTTTGGATTCTTCAGACCGAGTTATATGACCCCGTCCGAGGAATTCGAAGTGAGGGTGGAGTTCTTCCAGAGGAGATTGAGAAAGCTGCACTATGTTCGTAATTTTTGCTACTTCCTTCCCTATGTCAATGTTAGATATTAAGTGAATACTTTTCTTATTGTGTGTTGATTTTGCATGAAATGCATGTTGTACTAATATATAATGCGTAATTGCATGTTGTACTAATATATAATGTGTCAAATGTTTGTTAGGTGGCATTGGATGTTAGCTGTCGTATTCCATATGAAGCGAGTAGTTCTTTGGCTTGATCCAGGGGGTCACCAACCACTGCCTGAAGCAACGAATTTCGTGAACACGTAAGAACTATGCTAGTCCACTTTTATTTAGCATTACTACACATGCTACAACTTGCTGATATTACCTTATTGTTGCAGAAGCATGAGTCTATACTTCAACATTCATCATTCGCAAATAGAATGGAAGGCTGTGACGGTATTGAAATAACAAATTAGAATTGTTTTGAAATTTGATATTTTATAGTCAATATGTTTTGTGTGATTATAACTCAATTTCATTTTCAGTGCCCAAAACAGCCCTTCAAGAGTGAAGTATGTGGCTACTATGTCTTGCAATACATTCGCGACATAATCAAGTTTGTTCAAGCTACCAATGAATCACTTGAGGACGACATCAGACAAGTAAGTATATTCCGAGACTTGATTGATCAATACCAATTTGGGGTGTCTATAAACTTTCTAACTTTGAATTTTTTCAGTGTTTCCCTACAGGATGACAACCCTATGATAACGATGTGCTTGATGATATGAGGGATGAATTTGCAACTGCGTTGATTACTTACGTGCGGCAAGTATATCATCCGGTATAAACAAGAAGTTTACTGTATTATTGCGTTCGAATGTTGTTGTAAGACAAATGTGTCAAGTACCATATTTTTCAAACGTTAGACAGCGCTTCCTGGATAAGCGTTGTCTAAAGGTAGAATATTGTAAGCGTTGTGTATTGTCCAACACAAAACAGCGCTTTTGAGTAGAAAAGCGATGTCTTATGTCGAGACTTTAGACATTGCTTATCAAAGAAGCGCGTTGTCTAAAGTCTCGACATAAGACAGCGGTCTAATAGACAACGATTGCTGAAGCGTTGTCTCTAATGTCCTAAATAAGTGATGTCTATAATGTATTCTGCCATAAAATACACTATTTCATCTGGTGGTGATTTATAATATGATTCACTTGTAGTCAAGATTTTAAAAGTGTTGTGTATGTTAGTTAAGGACTCTTCTTCTGTATAAATTAGGCAATGTTACTGAAGAAAAAGGAATTGGGGAAACTGGCATGGAATTACATATCATCAAATTTGCATATGTAGTCAGTCACCAAATAAGCCATTTTATGCTATAAAATCCTGGTATTCAACTTCCAAGCCTTACCACCCTTACGTCTTATTTTCATCCACTTAACTGCGATCTCTATTCGGGTATTTTGCAAGTTAAGATGGCATACTTGACCACACCCTTATTGAACCCTTTGATAATTATCGGCAAGGCCAATGGATTAGATTGAAATACTTGACCACTGGCCAGCGAAGATGACCATACCGACGACGAGTACAGCAATAGATTAGATTGAAAACAATATTGTAATCCTATTTTTGTTTCTTATACAAACTAAACTTTGGGTGCATATTTTGGTATTTTATTAAATATTTTCAACATATTCAGCATATTTTTTATTTTGTAATTATATTTTTATGTATTTTTTAAAATAAATTACATATCCATCATAATTTGTAATTAAAAAATAATAATAAATGACCTTCCTCAAGGTCCCTGCAATACCCCTAAATTTACAAAGTTCTGATTTCCCTTATATTTTCCGGAATATCCCCTAAATTATATAAATTCGGTTACCCCTCTAAATTCCCGAAAGACCCCCTAAATTTGAAGAATCTGTTTCCTCTCACTTTCGCCGAAACACTCCCTAAATTTGAAGTTAATTTACTGTCAATTGAATGTCCCAACCTTCTCCTAATCAGCACCGGACTTTTCCCCGAAATTTTGCTTAATTACAAATTGAGGGGCTCATTTTAGAGGGGAAGGAGGTTTTCCCTCACTTTCGCCTGAATATGGTAGTTTTTCAACAGAATTAAGGGAGATGTAAGAGGACTTTTGTTCGCCGAAATTTCTGGCCAAATTTGTAGTGTAACGCGCCATTTGGTGCATGGACTCGAACTAGAAACAATAATATATAATACTGAAGAAAAAGGAAAATGGCCATATCTTTCATCCACTATATATTAACTCTCTCTCTCTCTCTCTATTCCGGTATTTTGCAAGTTATGATGGCATACTTGACCACACCCTTATTGAACCCTTTGATAATTAGCGGCAAGGCAAATGCACTTTTTATGCTCTTCCAAATACATCCTGCATGTCCAATTCAAAGATACACACAACTTACTTTGTAATTATTATTGGGGGATTAAGAAGAAGAAGAAGAAGATCATGAAGAAACTTAATTACCACTTCGGAGAAGTGAGGTCACGCCTTTCCATGTCAATGCAGTGCGGAAAATTGATGGCCAGAATGGAGCAGCGTTTGCAGACCAGTCTGCTGATTTTATGTCCTGCTCAATCGTATTTCAATAATAAGTCTCCCATTTGACACCACATAGACAAAAAAAGAAACTGTTTGCAATAATATATTTGCGCAGTTACCTGGAGATTGAGAGATTGCAGCAAATTAACATAATCAGCAGCAGAACACCAGTTAGATAAAAAGAAAGCTTTGCAGATCTTATCTAAAAGCGCTTTCTCATCAGGCTTCAATGATTTCTCCCCAGGAGCCAGATCCCGGTGGCACCATGTCACTATAATTATGGTTGCGCCCGGGGCAGCTACACGGACCAGCTCACTCACAAACTGCCAGCATTAATTAATTAAACAAGAATCATAAAAATAAAAAGTATATATGGCATTATAACAACAAACAACGTCGTGAGTACCTTGGCTCTATTTGGCATGTGCTCGCCAATTTCCATGGCCCAGACCAGATCAAACTGCCCATCCGGAAATGGCTGGTTTAATGCATCCGCCACTTGAAACGAAACCTGTTTACATATTACAACTTCGATCACCTCATCAGATTCAGATATGCCTAGCCTATTATATAACCAAGCAGTACTGCGTAGTATCGCAATAACTATATAATTTAACTAATGAAGTCGACATATTTAGTTTCTAAGTTCTAACTAATTGTGTTGTGTACTGTACCTGATCAGCCAATCCCTGGGCCGCACACAGAGCTTGAGCTCTCTGAGCCTGAAACGGGCTCAGAGTGATCCCTCTGCTCTCAGCTCCGTATTTCTTCGCCAAGTACATTGAGCTTCCTCCAATCCCACACCCCACATCCACTATCCTCTTCGGCTGCTTCTCAACCTCTTCTGCAAAAAAAAATAAAAATAAATCCACCAGCTCAAAATTTCCAATAATAAAATACTAAATTTAGCATCTTTCAAATTTTAGTTCCTTTTTGCCACCATTCCGAAAAAATATTTTACAAATGAGATTTTTGTTGTTGCTGATATAATATATGTTTGTAAAAAATAATCAAATAGGCATTGCATAACAACAGTTTGATAATTAGAGAGACTTGAATAAATGAAAACAAAATGGTAAATTGAGAATTATTTTTATTAAAAAAATAATTTGAAAAATTTTCCGGAACACTAATAATTAATAATCTAGGGCATATGCATGGAGGAGGAGGATATAACTGAAACATTTACCAGATAATCCAGCAAAGCGCAGAGCCTCCTCGATCATTCTTATCTGTGCGGACCGATGGTCGGAGAGCGATGCAGTTTCCTCACCGGCTTCAAAAAATCCAGCGTGCAAATGGTCGCTACATATATCCTCCCACATCCCTGACGAGCGATCGTAGAACTCAGCAATACTTTTTTTCAACAACACAGCCTCCTTCTCGTTCTCAGCTTCCATAGCCATGGTCGCCGAGATTCCCGAAAACCGCGCTGCTGTGCTATTAAATCGCTGCTCGGTCGCGAAATCAATAACTAAAAAGGATGTTGAGGGAGTGAGCGAGGGAAGCGTGGAGATGCTGCATGGATTTTAATAGACGATGATAATTGAAGAAAAGAAGTTTTTTTTTTTTTTGATAATGAGGTGTACAATAACTTAGAATATTACAAAAGTATCCGAATTATGATTGGTCGAGAGTGTCACTGTTGGAACCCATAGGTTTTGATGATCACAGACACTTAGCTAATATTCTATCTAAGTGTGCAGAAATCTATCTGATAGATCGAAGATCGAATTGCCATTGAATGGTTGAATTAACATTTCTACACATCAGTTATGGCAAGATCCATTTAATAGAGAATCAAACAAAAGGAAGATTCTAGAAGGACTCTTGTCTTAATAGAATACAAACCCACTAGGGTTGAAAAGTTCAGATGGGCAGGTTGTTGGGCCCAAGGGTCAAGTCACAGCAAGGTCTATATAATGACCTAGGGTTTGACATGTGTCAAGTGTGGATTCTAGAATAGAAAAGCTGCCGTCTTCCAGAAGAGAAAGAGCCACCGCACTGAAGAACAAGCTTGCTGAAGCTGCACACACACAGAGGTTTGAGATAGAAAAGATTACTTTGTCGGATTGAGTAGAGGTCATCAAATAGAGTCTGAATAATAGACCTAGTTTGTAAACCCTATAAGAACATCGGAATATAAAGTAATCTGTTTCTAAAACCCTTTCAGTGGATCTGAAAGGTAGTGGTTTTTACCTTATCATAGTTTTGATAAGGTTTCCACTATATATCCGTGTGTAGTATTTCTCAGTTGTTACATTCCTGCATAATTTCCGCTGCTATTCTGAATATCAGACGGTAAACTTAGTCTGAGACTCCCGTCTGAAAGATTGCTAACGCTAATCGATCCAACAGTCACGTATCAAATTTTTAGATGGTTTATAATTTTATATTGAAATGTGTTTTTTATTTGATCCAATTTTGTCATTAAATATAACTAAAATAAATACATTTTATATAAGATAATTTTAGTAGTCTATTTAATACAGTTTATACAAATAGGATCCAATTTGAGCATCTTGAAATTTAAAGTTTTAGAACAGTTTAAAGACTTAACAATCTTTGCCCCCATAAAAAAAAGAAAAAGAAAAAAAGTCTGGATCGCCACTGGGAGTCGGTATGGAAGTTTGTGAATAAAGAGTGATACAGCTAGCAATAACTAACATACAAAGTGCCAGTACAACATTCAAAAAGAGACATTGCTAGAGAAAGTGAGTGGTGGAAAAGAATACAGCTAGCAATAACAATACCCATACCCAATACTACCAATACCCATACCCTGTTGAAATTAGACTTAAACGGATCGAAATTATAATTTCTTATTATCAAACAAAACTATTAAGGCATATATAGCATATACAAAAGTAACGCACCCACTAAGCCCTTAAGGCATTAATCCACTAACTGGCCATTAAGCAACTACTAAATGACTCATTCAAAGACTAATTAATCATATCTTTAACATCATTCCTTAAATTGAATATGCTAATATTCAATTTACAATGCGTGTTCTCGATACTTCTTTGTTGGGCTGCTCACACCGATATCTTCTATTCCAATCCATCGATCAATCAACTCAACTGACAACAATGTGTCTCATAAACCATTTTGTGCTGCAAGATCATAAATTTCAGCTTGTTCCTCATTAAAAAAACCTAATGACTTTGCTTCTTTCAATCCTCAACCTCTTTACACGTCACCATCTCTCACTGACTGATCATCAAATCAGAGCTGCATCATCAGGGCAACATCAATAGACTACTTCCATATAATCAACAAAAATCTCTTGGTAACCAACCACAACCACCAGGACAAACAAACTATGAAACCCAATCCGAATCATACTTCTCACAGATCAACCAACAAACACATGACAGACACGACAATATACGTCCTTCATGCAACAACGCAACCCGACCCTTTGCACAAATACACATACCCAATAATACCAATACCAATACTCATACCCAATAATACCAATACCAATACCAACACCCATACCCAATAATACCAATACCCATACCAAGAGACAATTCAGTCAGTGTCATCCAAAGGCCAGCTATTGAAAAAGATGAACGAGGACTGGGCAAAGGATTGACAGTGGAATCAAATACACGATGCTTGGTAGTGATCGATATGCTTTGGTTTCGGGAGGGTTTTGCTCCATTGTGTGTAAATTATTTTTATTTATGATGGAGAAAGCATGTCTTCAAAAATCAAGCACCATTACTTTATACATCATTTAAATCAAAAAGGATCCCCGTGAAACGGATATATTTTTGTAAAAAATACAAATCAATGACCGTCATTGATTTGATCAACTGAACGGATGAAATTAAATCTCGTTTAGAGTTAGTTTCTCGATGACGAATTATAAATTATTTTTGACGAAATATATCTTACTTTTGATTTCTCGGTGACGAATTATAACTCAGTTTCGACGAACTTGGCATTTTATATCAAAACACATCAAAATGTTTTATACCTAATATTTACTCTCGTTTAAATATTAAACAGCAATTTAAAATTTGTTCATCCCTCAAATACATATATTGACAAGTGAGCCTAATGGGGGGAACCTGTCAACTGGTTTCAGTTTTTGAAATTAACTGAATCTGAAATATGCCGGTGGCTCAGAAGTCAGCATAATTGGCATAAAAAGCTTGCAATTTATTCAATAACAAATGTGTATGCTTTTTTATTTTGCTTGGTTAACAATACAAATACACACTTTTGTACATCGTTATTTTTTTTTGATTGAAAGCATACGAAGACCAAGCATCAAGGCTTGGAACAAGGCAAACTGGCCGATACAGAAGAAGAGGCACATCAGCCAACTTCCAAGAAATGATTAAACGCTGGCCAAAGCTAAACTGCATGGACTACACCTGAACCTACCGACCAAATCCGGAAAAAAAACGCAAAACTAAAACAACTAAAAAGGAAAACTAACAGCAAGATCAGGATCTTGCAGAATAATATATATACAAAATACCCCGCCGCCCGCACCTACACCCCAGCCGCCCACTATTTACCCAAAAGCCACAACTCCATAACTCCAACCCGCCGCAAGCCTCCCACTGATCCCTCACACCCGGCAAACCAACCAACCAACCACCCACCCACCCAAACACCAACAACCTACCAGCCCTCCAGCAGTGCCACATCCCTCGGATCCAACAATACTAACCGAATTCGCAAGCATATGTGGAGGAGAGGAGGGAGACAGCCGGGTGAGGCGGGGAGAAGAGGGCGGGCAAATAAAGGAAGAGAGGAGGGAGAGACGGGGAGAGGAGAAGCGGCGAGAGGGGCGGAGAGGAGAGGCGGGCAGGGGTTGGAAGGGTGCGATCAATGTCCCGTCACCATTCCATAGGAACATATAGAGATATAAAAAAACTAAAAACATTTCAATTTATGCAAAATAGAAATTTCATTTTCAAAATGATCACTTTCCCTTAGGCGCTGTTGTCAACGGCGCCTAAGACATAAAGCTTTGTTGCCAACAGCGCCTTAGGCCTAGTGTCCATTTTGAATCAATATAATAATGAGTCAGCAAACTTACTTGGCCAGCACTTTAGTTTCAAATACATTCGAACCCTCATTTCTCTGTATGGTTCCGTTAGCTCTCAAACTGCTCTCAACCCGACTTTGACCCTAAATCCATCGTCCCAAGCCAAATAACATCACTCCATCATCGTTTGGCTTCGTCCGTCCTTGGTGAGCCTCCGTCCGCCTTCCCAAGCCGAGCAACCACCCGCCTTCTCATAGCCGAGCTGTTGATTATAATGCAAAAGATAAATATCTGGTTGTTTCCTATTATTCATACAAGATGTATATCTATAGGATTTAGGTAACATTATCTTCACCCAACTAAATTTTAGGAAATATTTCCTTATATATTTAGTTTGGACATGTGATGAAAGAGTATATATATGTGAGTTTCTTGTATTCTCATATACACAAAATAATAGAGAAAAAATCCTAGTAGAGATCTGAGCAGTTCCACCCTCTGAGTTTGGGTGCACGGAATTGGAGGAGGATTGTGTTAACCTTGGGGGCGTTCGTCACTTGAGAGCATGTACCGATAGTGGCGAAATTCGCTTCTAAGTCAGTGGCCTTCATACCACGGCACAATCGTAATAATTCGGATATCGTCAATCAAGTAAAGTTATTCAAATTCTCTTACTTATTTGATTTCAATAGCTTTATTTCCTACAATTTAGAAGCGAATTTCTACTATTGAAATCAATATCGAATTATTCAGATTGTTGATTACTAATCAATTGCGCTTTTGTTTAAACGCATGTACATCAATGAACATGAACAACAATCTGTTTCATCTTGTAAACGAGATGCGAGCCTGTTACGAGTCTATGATGGCTGATCGGGAACACTAGCCTTCCAAGTCATTGACCGACTTTATATGAAGCTCTGACCTTCTAATTTGTGGATCGACTGACATCGAAAACCGCAACAGATCATCACGCTTTAGAAGCAATAATTCGAAAGTTGTCGGCCGGTGTTGTTAGGGGATGGAATCGGTGGAATATAGAAATCCTAATTTTGGTGTGTTGATTTTGGATGATGGCAATGATTCAGTTCATGTTCGGTTCGATTTTGGTTTAATCAGGGATGAGTAAAAGAGAGGAATAAAATTTGGTGCAACAAAGTTATTAACAGCAATTTAAGTAAAACGACGTAATTTAATGTATTTAAAGATAAAACTGTTAGTTTTAAATGAAACTGCGTAATTTTGAAAAAAAATTTAGTAATTAATTTAGAGGTTTTATAATTGAAACGACGTAGTTTTAATGTTGTTTTATCAAAACTACGTCGTTTCAAATGGCTGTAAATAGATTTGTTGCACGGGATATGAATCATAAAAGAGATCCACATTGCAGACTGCAGAGTTAATAAAACATTCGGACAGTTTCCGCAAGTGATTTTCAACTATGCGGAAAAGCTTTGTGGGGTTGATTTTGATTTTGTGATGCTGAATTTGACCAAGCATATCACATATTCGATTTACAATACATTTTCAGTGGCAGTATTTTGAGAAGCACGGGTTTGAGCAGCTAGAGTTTTCAGCTTCTTACTCTTCATGAATGAATTATTGCTCAGAGGTTGAAATATTGATCTGTGACTATAGGGTTGCTCAAATTGGATGATGATAGCGGTCGCCAAGAACCCAGTTTTGAGTGTGGATCAGACATTGAGGTCTATCCTTATATCTGAATTTATAATCCATACAAGCATGGTTGATGAGGCTTGAAAGTTGTGGACGTTTTGGTACTCAAACTGAAACAATGGTCAGAGATATTCATGCCATTCAAAAGTTGTGGACCGAACTACTTGACATGTGATCATTGTCGGAAACTGTGTGTATGCAGCACTAGAAGCCTTGCTGGTTTTAACTCTGGGCTGAAATTCTAACAGACCTTAGCTTAATGGAAAGGAAGTATCTCGGTTCAATCAAGTACCGATCAATCAGGTATGATGCTATTCAATTCGAATTAACCATAATTACTTTATATGAATATGATTAATTCAGGTCGGTCCGAGTGTCATTGGCCGGATGTAAGTTGGTTTGGTTTGATCAGTGTGTATGCATAAATTCAACTTAGAATGTGTTGCCTTTTGGATTTTGGCTCAATGAGATATGCGAACCTGGTCATGGAACTTGATATGGCATCCATGTGGCTCCCATTGTGGGGGCAACCTACTGTCATAAGGTGTTACACCATCTTGATGTGGTTACGGCCAGGAATAGATCCGCGGATCTAGTTCCAAGAATATACTGAAGGGTTGGGACATTTGGGGGTGAGCAAATTGAAACGAAAGAAGGAGTTGATGTCTTCCGAGGCTCGAGCACTTGATTCTCAGCCCGATCGATGCATTTTAGGTGGCAACCGAGGAAGTAATCGGGTATGTTATTTGAGCCTTTGGTGATGATTCCTGATGGCTGAAGACGTTTCTCACGACCTTAGTTTTGGAAGAAAGAGAAATTGGATTGGACTTAGAGCGCTACGGCTAGGTGCTTCTCTTCTAGTCGTGCGTAGTTTTCAAACTCTATGTTCAATCAATTCTTAGCTGTTGAGCTTCACAAAGTTGGTGGTCTTAAGGAGCTTTTTCTTAGAGTTCGATGACTACCTTGGTTGACAGCAAGTATGATGCCGTTTTGCATTCTTCTTGGATCTCTTTCTGTTGCCTTCCCAAACGTTGTGGTAGATATAATGGTTTTTGAGAGGGCTCAGCTCATGTGTTTCTTTGATTGAGGCTCATGGAGTAAGGTTTTTTTTTTCTTTTTTCGATGTGGAGTAAGGTTTGTATTTTTTTTTTTTGATAGAGAGTTAGAGGTTAGGTGTTAGAAGTTAGCATGAGGATTTGAACCCGGGTGGCTTTGGTACCAGGCGGGCGTGCCTACCAGCTGGTCACACCCTTTCGCCTCGAGTAAGGTTTGTATTTGGTGCCACATCATTGTTGCTCCGTGAGGTGAAGGATGAGACCAGTACCCAATTTTGAAAAAGCCCATCAAAGCTTTTTTGGTCCAGTCCCTAGAATGAGCCAATGGAATGGAATCGATTTAAGAGACTTGCTGCTGGCGTTGTAACAAGTGCTTCATAATTTTTTTTTTTTTTTTTGATGGGGGGTTAGGGGTTAGTGTTGTTAGAGCGACTTGAACCCGAGCACCGTTTGTGCTGGGTTGTAACAAGTGCTTCATAATTGATCAAAGGCAAAGAACAGTTTCGGTTCAATCAGGTTCAGGTTCAGGTTCAGGTTACATTTAAATTTTAATTGTTAATTATTTAATTGATTAAATGTGTTCCTATCCGTTTATGACAATCTAATGCTATTTAATTTGGTTTAAATTGCATGATCGGATGAGATGGAGCTAGCTCAAGTTAAGTTAGATTTTGATCAAATTTACATGGAGCAACCCTCTGTGTTTGTAGTTCCTGACATGGAGAATGAAGTATGATCAGACATCGAGCAATGTACTGCGATGCGAACTGGGTGACAGAAAGTTCAGAGATCTTGCGACACTGGAGGTCGATTGATTGATAAATTCATTGGAAGGCATTCCATTGTGGGGTAGCCAACTCCTTATATCCCTATACATTATGATTCGTAAGCCGCCATAGATGTTGCAAAGAACATCGTGTATAATGGAAAGAGGCACATTCTTGTCACACAAGAGTCGGTAAGATAGTTTATTGTGAGTAATGTGGTTTCTCTGGATTATGTGAGAACAGAGAAGAACCTGGCGGATCTTTTTACGAATGGGTTGGACGGGAGGAAGGTACTTGAGTCATCAAGAGGTATGGGTTTAAGAGTTTAAACCTGCGTGGTGAGCCATCCCGAAATGGATGATGAGTATGATCTTAAGGCTTTTAATGTATCTAGTCTCATAGACCGAGGTCACTTGTCTAAGTGATGTCATGAGATTCTCTTGTATATTCGGTGGTTTCTTTGATTAACCTCATAGACCGAGGTCACTTGTCTAAGTGATGTCATGAGATGATTTTGTAGATATGGTGATTTCTTTTATTAGCCTCATAGACCGAGGTCACTCAGCTAAGTGATGTATGAGATGCTCTTGTAAATACGTTGATTTCTTTGTTGATCCTCATAGACCGAGACCATTCGAGTTAATGGTGTCATGAGAAGATCTATTATAACTAGCCTCACAGACATAGGCCACTCGAGTTAGTGGTGTCGTGAGATGATCGGTGAGTTGTATAGATGGAAGGTTGAACTTAAATGTTCTTAATGTTCGTGGAACACCTGCGGTGAATGTGAAGGGATAGCCTCTTTCCATGAGTGATGTGATATCTCTCTAGAGCGTTCACTTAGAGTCCCAAGATGAGTGGCTGTGTTATCGAGGAATTGCTCAAGTTCTTAAGGTGATGTGTGTGTTGTCGGGTCCCTTCAATAATCTAAGAGTTCAATCCTTTGGACACTCGCTAGACCGTTGAACACCCCACTCCACTATGTGTTAGTTCAAATATTTGGATACTAACATTTAAGTACTAAGCCTTCTACTCACTGCTCATAATCTCTAGGTCTCGGACTCTTTTGCATTAGTGGGAGATTGTTGATTATAATGCAAAAGATAAATAATCGGTTGTTTCCTATTATTCCTACAAGATATATATCTATAGGATTTAGGTTATCTTCACCCAACTAAATTTTAGGATGTGTGATGAAAGAGTATATATATGCGAGTTTCTTGTATTCTCATATACACAAATAATAGAGGAAAACCCCTAGTAGAGATCTGAGCAGTTTCACCCCCCGAGTTCGGGTGCACGATTTGGAGGAGGATTGTGTTACCCTTGGGGGGCCTTCGTCACTTGAGAGCCTGTATCAATAGTAGCGAAATTCGCTTCTAAGTCAGTGGCCTTCATACCACGGCACAATCGTAATAATTTGGAGATCGTCAATCAAGTAAAGTTGTTCAAGTTCTCTTACTTATTTGATTTCAATAGCTTTATTTCCCACACGATCAACTCTGTCGGAAATTAATCCGACCCACCTGCCATCGTCACCAGTCCCGTTGTCCAACGTCCGCCGCGTCACGCTTGACCCGCTTGCCACCGTCTGCTTACTGTGTCTCGCCTCGAATTTTAATACAAAGGTAAGCTGCTTTGTTGTTAGAATGAGTATAAAAGATAGGCATATTAACATCATATTTTTTCACCCCAACTTTGAAAAATTCAGCAACACCGACTCCTACTTGAAGGAAAAAGTTCAATGACAATAAACAGAAACTCGAACCCTCATGTATGAATCATTGCTACCCAGTAATCAAAGAATAGACCAATATGGGAATGCAAGCTTATCGGAAGATGTGTAAAGCCTGGGCTGAGAGTGAATGGTGCTCGGACAACTCGGGCGGTGGACGACTACGAGGTTGAGAGCGGCGACGGTATCCCCTGACTGACCACTGACGGCGACGAGGGTGGCGCGGACGTGAATGGAGGTTGAAGTCGGAGGTGGGGGAGAGAGTTTTGGTCGTAACGGACAATCCAATTGAAATTAGGGCACGTCTGTATAATTCCCCTCAGGCAAAGGGATATGTCATGTCAGCTTGCTGAGTCAGCGTCGTTTAAACCAACAAACGACACTGGGTGTTAAACATCACTTAATATCTTAGGCGCCGTGAGGAACAACGCCTAAAACATCGCTTAATATCTTAGGCGCCGTGAGCAACAACGCCTAAAAGAAAGTGGGTATTTCGGAAAACGAATTTGAAAAGAGGAATTGTAATTTCAATTTTGCATAAATTGGAATTTTTTTGAAAAGTTGTTGTAAAATATATTATCTCACATGGTGGTGCTTTATAATATGTAAATGATCGACTTGTAGTCAACCGTTTGGAAGTGTTGTGTATATATAGTATTTAATAATCTTCTTTGATTAATTTAATAATCACCAATGTACATGGTCTGGAAATTGGAAAGTTTTGAAGGAATCTTCATTATCTCTAGGCAACGGTCAGGATGACAGAAGTCACTTCAATTGACATTCCTTTGTATACAACTTAACAAGTCACAATTAATCAAAAAAAAAAAAAACTTAACAAGTCACAAAGTATAAATGAGTTGGTGTCATTCTCCTGGCTACAAAAATAGCGAGCCTGGAGGACCATTCACATTGTGCATACTACTGGCGAGGAGGTCCAACATAGCAGTAACCTCACGACCATCACCAAACAACATTGGGACTAAACACTATACATTGATATGGCAAATACAATGTACAGTGGCCTTTTTGCTGTGAATGTACAACAAAAAAAATGAGTTAGTCAAAACTAGATTGGCGACTGCATCTACCTTGTAAATAAGCCTCTAATGACACATTTTGCTCGGAGCTGTAGACTGAAAGCGCATCATCCTCTTCCAGGTCCATCAATGCACGGTTGAGGAGAGACTGAATGTTTGAAGGAACTGGCAAGTCATCATCCCTGCACCCATGTACTTCCGGCATGAGAGCTTGTTGCTTTGCCCATTTACTCACTTCTGGATCACCTTGGAGTAACTTCAAAATCTGAATGATGTTAAAATCTCTACTTGTTAGATCAGATGGTAGTACGTCATTTGGGATGAATGTCTATTGGCATATATAAGGTGTTTTGGTTACTGAAACTCACAATGCTCATTTGAGGGCGTAATCTAGGCGAGCGCCTGATGCAAAGTCTTGCAGCTAAAACCATTCTCTCAATCTCATGGCAACCAATATCCAAGCTAAGGCTTGGATCTAATAAGTCGGATAGCTTGCCATCCTCAAATTTGGATTTTGCCTGCAGTCATCATGAACCTTGAATCGTAAAAGCACATCTTATATGTTTCAAATTTAAGATTAAGAACTATCGAACTCCTAACATATGGTTGGTGGAATTGTTACATATCCATATGAGTCTATATACCAGTGTGCTTAGTTCTCATGTAGACTACAGAGAGGTGCCCAAAGGAAGTATAATCAAACAGAACAAAGAAAAGGATATATGGAACTTATCAAAAATTCAAGGTAAGTATATTTACTTTACCCACATAACCAAGCTTTCTTGTCCTTTGGGATTATCACTGCTTATTGGCTTCCTGCCGGATAGGAGCTCAAGAAGTACAACACCAAAGGCATACACGTCGATTTTGTCAGTTACCTTGCCATGCATGAAGTACTCAGGTGCCAAATAACTGCAAAATGAAGGGCACTTCAACACAAAAAGCATTGATCAAAAGGGAGAAACAAAATCATGCCTGCATTGAGAAATGAATGACAACAGCCTACAAACCCGAATGTTCCTGCAACATCTGTGCACACTGTATCAGACGAGGATGCAGAGGCCCACTGAGCAAGTCCAAAATCTGAAAGCTGAAATTAATATAGGATAATGGACAAGATTAAGCATGATGGATTTGATAGTAAATGAATGTGAATTTTCATTTTCCCATAACAGTACCCGAGGCTCAAAGTCATTTGAAAGGAGAATATTTGAGGACTTCACATCCTTATGGATCACTGGTTCTTTACTTCCATTATGCAGATAATTCAAAGCCTCAGCCACACCTAAGCCCACTTTATACCTTTCATTCCAACGAAATGCACTTGCGTCCTTCTTATCACCTAGTTCATATATAGTAGTAACATGCTTTACGAGCGCCATGATGAATAAATAAACTACAAAGGAAAGTGGAACAAGATAGCTACCATGAAGATTTTCTTCCAAGCTTCCTCGAGGTAAATAATCATATACCAAAAGTAAATAGTTGGCGTCCAAGCAAAACCCTACAAATGAGACTATATTCTTGTGGCTTCCACCAGTAATAATCTCAATTTCTGAAACAAACTCTTTAATGATATCTTCTGATGGCCTCAGAACCTTCACAGCCAGTTCGCTTGCATCTGGTAAACACCCACGATACACCCAACTACTACCACCTTGTCCAACCATATTCTCTGGAGGTCAGAAAAGTGTTATCTGAGGTCAACAAAAGCAAAATATGTGCTTATAATGTTGTTAAAAGCAGATGAAATGGCAAACGGATACCTGGTAAGAAATTAGATGTTGCTGACAAAAGCTCCTGTAAGCTAAATAATCTACACATCGAAGAATATTTCTCACGAATACTCGTCAACTCTTCAGGAAGGTCACTTAAATCATGGTATGTCGACAAAGGAACGAGCCCAGCACCGACTCCGACGGCTATGGTAGCACCATTTTTTTCAGAATTAACATATCTGTTTTGCTTTTGATCTGGGTAATTAGCAGCAGAAGAATGCTGCTGATTGAGTAAACCCAGCGACTGCTGAACACCAGGCCGTTTCTCTGAGTTAGATTTTGGACGGGCTGGCCAGTCGAGCACAAACATTCTACGGAAGAATGACCATCCAAAGTTGGAAGAACATGTTGGTTGCGGATGATTGGGGACTACAGCCAGTGACTTGGATATGCCCTCCTCATCATTGCCTACCACTTCTGTCCTAGAGTCTTTGAGATCACAAATCAAACAAGTATCTACACTAGCTTCTCTACTTCTATGCAATACACACTCTTTCCGAGTAGTAACATGGCTCTGCCGATTTAACTTCACAGTAACAGACTGATCCTTTTGCATGACTATTTTCTTGTGCCAATTGTCACCTAAATAATCCAGAAGACTTTTCCCAGTAGTAACACGGCTCTGCCGATTTAACTTTACAGTAACAGACTGATCCTTTTGTATGGCTATTTTCTTGTGCCAATTGTCACCTAAATAATCCAGAACACAGTAAAAGATAAATTAGATTCACCAATGACCTACAAGAATCAATAACATAAGAAATGAGTCAACGCTCAACAGCCAAAATTACCGTTACCCAGAGAGACATCTTCCTCAACTAAAACTTTTGTCATGAACACAATTTTTCCATTGTCGACGGCCAGAACCCAGCAGAAAGGTTCGAGTTTTTTAGAACAATACTTGGCAACAGACACTGAGGAACGAATGCTGAGAGGGGTTTTAGAGATCCCAAGAACAAGTTTGGAAGCAGCATATGCTTTTGCTTCATTGACCAACATCTTCTTCACCGAATCACCTCTACATACCTTCAACTTCAAATCAACCTATACAATTCCACAAGGTATCGGTAATGACGAGAATCACTACCTCAAGGCAGTACAAAAATTCATTTCCTCAGAATTGGGATCTAATTCTTGTATGAGACTGAATTTAACAAGTAAACACTTGCTCAGAATTTACTGTACCACAAAATCTTAGAAAAACAAACAAAGTGGAATAACGAACCTGCTTCAAATTACAGAACCCCTCATAAACCGCGAGCATTGAATCAAACGTCTTTAAAAGTGCGAAAAGTGACGAAGGCCCCTCTACGTACAAAAATTCTCAATCAAAAGATTCAAAACCACCACATCGTAAAGAATTGACATAAGAAAGAAGAATTGAAAAACCATACCAGCGACAGAATGACTAAGCACGTGAACAGCAATTACGCAATCGCCGGGCTGCGCAGTTTTCACAAGCGCCCAAGTGAGCAACTCTCGGCTATTCGAATCAAATTTGACTCCGACGACCACCTTGCGTCCTCCGCCTTGATCGTTGATTTTTGGAACGCCGCACGGAAATTTTCCTTCGGCGACAATTGATTTCCCCGCCAAAATCGTCCACATATCTCCGGCCTCTCTCTCTCTAAATCTCCCCCAAATCAGTCGGCCAATGCTTCTCTCTCTATCACATTCTCCGGTAGAGTTGCGAGTTGCGACGGTTCGGTTTTCGAGAAGTTTGAATTCTTTTCCGTAATTGTGCTCTCCAAATTTTATTTTTAAATGTTGTTAATAAGACATGTTAATGTCATAATTTTATTTTGCCAAAATTCATTTTACAATTTATTTCGTACCAGATAAGTAAAAGTAGTAACCAGCTTTAATCAAATAAGATATTTAATATATTCCATTTTATTTTCATTTAAACCTCATTGAATGAATTATGCCTTATGTTAATTTGTCACGATTATTGGACAATGTAAAGTTGCTTTACACTTGTTGGAATCGACACTCAAATGAAAAAGACCTTCAAATAGAAAAAGTAAGTATGTCTCCTCGGCTATGGTCATTCGAAAGCGAAGGGTGTGACGACTTTTATAGGACAATTTAGTTTGCTTTGGTACATCCTCCGATTCAAAAATAAAGTAGAAAGGGAAAGGTCCTTAATATTCTTTGCTCAACTCTTATGCAATCCTTTGTTCATCATTCCACTTATTTAATGATAATACATACATTATCTCTAGATTACACAAAAGCGCTCAACGTATCAACGCTATCTTAACAGCTCTTAACTAAGGTGTTAAAACAAGATGTACTTATGGCCATCCTGGTGCAATAAGGATAGATGATGAAGAGGTAAATGGCCTCAAGGAGAAGATTCATTGAAAATTCATGATATATAGTTAGTTGATGACATCATCACTGAGATTGTTGATGAAGCAGGAGACACTAATCTAGTGTAATTGGAGTAAAGACATTGCTCATTTCGCACTAGGCGTACACCATTTGGAGTAGAGACAGTCCTTGTTTGACACTAAGTTCTCTGGAGAATAAACGTTACATATAGCGCACTAAGTGCAGTACATATACAGTAAAGATGATGCTTAATCAGCACTTGGCATAATGCATCTCATATAATCAGAGCATAGTCGGTCACTCGACATAGTGCAAATGAGATGTCACGAAGAAATCCGAAGACATATGACACTTCTTGGTGTATTTAGTACGCCTATTATTCGAGGAGTGTAAAATGAGTTTTATGTAAGCTTTCGTAACATATGCCAAAAACTTGTGTTCGATTACGGTGTAATTCATGTTACATTAATGTATTTCAGTCATTCTTTCCTCTCTTAATAAAAAAAATTCATTTTCTTTATGCACAGCCAACAAATCATGTAAATCTTATATCATTTTTTTCATGTTCTATTTTTTGTTTGTTTGATAGATTCAAGTTCTAATTTTTTGGTTGGTCAAATTATATCAATATTCACTACACGCGTCCGTCATGTAATTAAGTTTAAAAGTTATACTCACACCTCAAAAGCCTTCAAATCACATCACTGCCGTAACTATAACTTCCGTTATAAATTAGGGAAAGAGATTATTTAAATTTTAGTAATTACTGGATTAAGACGTGTGTTTAATTTTGAGCAAGTTTTGTACATGGTTCTCCGAGAATTATTGTAAGTAGATAACTAAATGCAACATCACATGTCGTAATCACGATGGCTAGATGAGATGCTTTTAATTGTTTGCAACTTGCAAGTGTCGTTGTTTATCATGAGACATCCATTAATCTGGATTAAGATGACTAATGGTAGTGTACAGGTATATCACGTTATGCGTTTCACATTGATGAATTTTACACGAATAATATTATTATTAAGGGAAAACATTTCACTTTTTACAGAAATCTATACATATTGAGGAATGATCTCGTATATTTTAATGAAGGAATAATTTCGTGTTAGTCATGTGTGTTTCTAAAAGAAGATGTTAGTCTTTTGTATATGAGATGTATCATAGAGGTGGCAATTATGCCCAAAACCCGCCAATCCGTCCGTTTACCGCCCGCTAAAATGAGTTCGTTAACCGCCCTATTAGTAAACGGGTTTACTAAATCCGGGTCCGTTAAAAAGCCTATTATAAACGGGTTAAACGGATTTACCCGCGTAACCCGTCAAACCCTCTAACAGCCCGTTTAACTTTTTAAGTAAAATCCAATTTTATTCTTTCCTATCTTTTCCGTCGTCGAGTCTCGACTGCGACGGGCCCTAACCGTGCGATTCTCTTCCATCGATTCCAACAGCGAAAGCTTGCACCGAAGGCGGAAGTCCTAAAATCGAATTTCGCTCAATCAGCTCTAGTTTGTCGGCGTGAGGTTGGTTTGAATTTAAAAGTAATCTGCATCCCTCAGTTTCATATGGTTTGAATTGAATTATTGAATTACAACTGGCTAATTGGATTCCGAGGTTGGATTTAATCAACTTGTCGTTTCTTACCAAGGTTGTGCCTTTCTGCATTGAAGTTTAATATGAACAAGGATCGTCGTTGTCCTGTCCTTTTAAGATTTCCATAAATTTAATGTTGCTTTTTCATAAGGGAATTATAAATTGGTTTAAAGTTAGACCAGAAATGTATGATGCCTTTGCCTTTGGTTTCATCTTGCTTGTCAACTAGTTGGTTGCACTTGTCACTTGTCAGGATTCAATGTATGAGAGTTAATTGGTGATGAACGGAGACTCAGTTAAGTAGTGTTTGATGGAAAAGGTTGGATCTTCTTAGCTCGACTAGTAGGGTGTTCCTATCTTGATTCTTCTTAAGGAAATTGCATTTGGTGTTGGATGGTTCTTTAAATCACTTACGATTTGGTCTTGGTGTGCTGCTACGTGATTTAACTTCTTTCAATCCTTAAAATAACATTTTTTTTATCTATTTCATTGTTAGGGTTTCGCCCCGGAAACAACTATAATTTTTTTATACTAAAAAGGTTAAACGGGTTAAACGGGTAAACCCGCTTAACCCGCTGCCCGTTAAGAACCCGCCCGCTAAACCCGCTAACGCTAAACGGGTTTTAACGGATTTGACCCGCTAACCGTTTACAGCCCGCCCAATATCCGCCCGCCCGTTTTGCCACCCCTAATGTATCATGTACGTATGTAACACTTCAAATTATGAACATGTCTAATAATCCCCATATTGAGGAGTAATGGCTTGACCTACCATGATCTCTTTTATGATAGATCTGAAGTTTTGTTGATAGGGGGACGTTCGGTTCAGGACGCCTCTAGAAATGAGGACGTAGGGACAAATCTGGACCATTGATCTTGTTGATCCAATGGTTGAGATTTAAAGGTAGTGGGATTTTACTGTTTGCTTTTTACTGTTTGCTTTTGATGGATTTTGGTAGTGGGACACGTGACGCGCTCACAAAGCACGTGGGGTTTAGTGGGGGACGTGACGCGTTGTGATTGGTTGTACTCACGTACTCATTTCTGGAGGGTGTCCTCAATTGAACACTCCTCTTTGTTGATATATGGGATGGTGGTGTGATGAGACATTTAAAACACACTAAGGGGCTGTCATTTTGAACTGAAACTTAACTTATCTTAATTGATTTTAACTGATATTAACTTATATTAACTGATATTAACTTATATTAACTGATATTAACTTAACTGAAACTTATATTGACTGATATTAACTTATCATCATCATCATCATTATATCATCATCATCATCATCATACCATCATCATCATCATACCATTATGATGGTTGTGATGATGATGATGAATAGTAATATTATGATGATGATGAATAGTAATATACTGATGATGATGGTTGTGATGATGGTGATGAATAGTAATATTATGATGATGAATAGTAATATACTGATGATGGTGATGAATAGTAATATTATGATGAATAGTAATAGGATGATATGATATGATATGATGATGATGATGGTGGTGGTGATATGATGATATGATATGTTGATGGTATGATGATGATGATATGATGATGGTATGGTATGATATGATGATGATGGTGGTGGTATGATGATGATGATGGTATGCTGATGATGATATGATGATGGTATGATGATGGTATGTTGAAAGTAACTTATCTTATCTTGACTGAAACTTATATTAACTGAAAGTAATTTGTATTAATTTATATTAATTGAAATGAACTTATCTTCTCTTAACCGTCAAAAACTTAAGTTCAAATGGATAGGGCCTAATCTTACAATGACTTGACACATATCCGAGCATTTATAAACCTAACTTGTTAGCTGTCTCATGCCAATGCTGATGCAGAGGATTTGGACAGCCTGTTCACTTCTCTTAGCCATTTCAGACAGATGCAGAAATGCTGCCTACTAAAGGCATATTCTGGTTAATTAGGCTCAAAATCACATGATCATCTAAGAAGTACGTCCAGTCTATGTCTTTTTAACTATGGGAGTGCAAACCAAACGACACAAACTGATTCCAATTATTTTTTATTTATACAATTATTTTTTATTTATACATTCTTACCCACAATAATTCTGAATTTATGAAACCGAAACAACTGGTTTTATATACAATCTTACAAGTTCTGACTTAATGAAAATGTCACACAATAGGATAATGAATGCAGTGTCACTGTAGGTAATATATAGAACATAAGGTCAAGTGGCGATGTACAATCACGGTGTCCAATTTGTATGGCTATGGCAGAGCTTACCTTCATGAGGCAACAGTTCATACTCAAGGAAGCTAATTAGGCTGGCAGTGGTTCCTCCAAAACTGCAGATAAGATGGAGCTCTATTACTTTATGTACTTGCAGAACATACATTGTATGATGTAAACCGACAACAAGGGTAGGCGAGAGTACCTTTTCTAGTAGCGGCAACACTAGACACGGCTTCTTCCTCGACTACTTCAGAAGCAGTAGTAGGTGCTTTTGTTGGCACATCAGGAAGATCCAAATGCTCTTCTTGTTCTTCTGTAGACGGCACCGTTGTTGGAACTGTAGGCATGCCCTGAAGAGCAAGCTGATAATGACCAATGGAATTTAATGTTAGTACATTCAAATAAAGTGACATCAATAGAATTAAACAAAAGCACATCAAAAAGGCTGAGCAAGAAATTGAGGATATTTTTAAGAATAAAGCAGCTCAACCAGGTTACCTGGGCCTCCAGATTCTCAAGCTCTTCCAGTATCTCTTCTTCATCTTCACTAGATAATTTCTCTCCCAATATTGCATTAATTTCCTATCATTTCAGAACAAAAAAATTTATGATTAGATATCTCCAAAAGACGAGACATAAGAAATATCAGGACTGAAAGTCATCCTTATAAAGACAATCAAATATCCATTGCTGATACAAAACAAAACTGAAGAGCGGGATTAGATATAGATAATTTATAAACCACAGATATATTTTACAAAACAAAGGATCTGTAGGATCTTTGTATCGCCAGCAAGTTGTTGTAAATTAATTTCAATCCTACCGCTATAAACAGATGAAGCTAAACCAGACTTGCTACTAATATAGCACACTGCCGTAACATCTTGGAACTACTGCAACTTCCTAAACAAGAAGAGGAAAATGAGTAAATAACGGAGAAGAAGCCAACTTACATCTTGATATGCTCTAGCTTCCTCGGTATCATCCATTAATTTCTGAACATCATCCAAGTTAATTTCACTTTGTATTGCCTTGATGGCATTGGTGCCAGCCTTCAAACTCTCGAAGACAGCCTTCTGCTTGCTTGCCAGTTCAATATCTGCTAGCTAAGTGACAACTTGTGTTAGTCTAACTGATGAGTCCTAAACTAAGCCTAAGCATTTTCTTTTGTAACCACTTTTCTCCATATAATGAAGAACGGCCTTATAGAGAGTATATGTGGAAAAATTCGTAATAAAATAAATACGTACTTGCTGCTCAACGTTAATAAGCCAGGCATCAACTTGTTTCAAGAGTTCTTCTTGTGTCTTCTTCTTCTTCAATGCCAACAAAGCCCTGTCCTTTTTCTTTTCCCTTATCAAGTCTCTCGCAGCTTGCTTTTCTGCTTCAATGACTTTGTCAAGCTGTCAGAATTAGAGTTAGATTAAACAGATTGTTTGCACGAGGAGGAACATGCCTAAAAACCGAGAGTCAAAAACGGAAGTAAAAAAAGAACAATAAATTCATCAACTGGTGAATGTGGCAGGTAAAGCTTGCGCCTTTAGATCATTCATGCACACCAAACTTTCTAACAGATCATGCTTATTCACCAAATACAAAAACCTCAAAAATTCTAATTTTTAAAAGGCTCAAAAATTAAAAAGATTTTACTGCATTTCAGCTCAGTCACAGAACAAACAATTGGATAAGAAAAACTCCCAAACTCAACGGAACAAACCATTTAAACAATAATAGAAGCACGAATAAACGAAATCCGATTTGATTCAAGACCCAAAGTATTCCGACACAATTAAGCAATAATATACAATTAGGGTTAACAAACCTGTTGCTGATACTGAGCCAGCTTTCTCCGTTGTGTCTTCAGCGACAGAATAGCTCTATCGACATCGGTGATCTTCGGTTTCTTCACGAATATATTCCCCATTCTTCCCTTAGAATCGGAATCACAATTAAGATCAATCAAATTGACTGTTACCAGGCTCTGCAGACTGAGAAACCAACCGATCGACACGGACGCGGCACGCTTCGTTGATGACGAAAGCGAACGTTATGAGAAATCGAAGGAAGAAGAAGAAGAAGATGGCGACGGAGATCGAGGAATCACCAGACTGTCATTCCACAAAGTCCTCTTTGCCTATTTTTGTAATATCCGAATCTTCTGACCTCGGAACGCAATTACTTCTATCTTACACGTCATAAATATATATATCTTTGTAATTATAGAGAAAAAAAGTTTATAGAATTACGTGATTTCGTTCAATGCCTAAAATGTATTTTTATTTTATATTATTAATTGCAATTTTCGAAGCTAATGGCACAACCAAACACGGCGACACACACTTTCATCTTCCGCTGCTGGTTAGCGACTTGGGTGAAAAGGCGAAAATGTCGAGATGGGGGAAGAGGAAGGGGAAGTTCGGAGGGGATTCTGAAGCAAACAAGGTTGCCAAGACTGAGGATGATGATGATTCTGAAAACATCGTTGTCTGCGAGGTTCTTCTTCTTCTTTTGTTTTTATAAGTGCTATTTGTAAGTTAGGGTTTTTCTATATGATTATAATTTTCCTGAACACAGCTCTGTTTCGTGTTTTGTGAATTTTGTAGTTGTCGAGGAACAGGAGAGTGAGTGTGAGGAGCTGGCAAGGGAAGATTTGGATGGACATCAGGGAGTTTTATGAGAAAGATGGGAAGACATTGCCTGGAAAGAAAGGTAATTGGGGCTAAGGGTTTTTCTTGGTGAATGTTGTTATGCTGTTAATTAGGTTAATATTCGGATTGAAAATCGTGATTTTGGTCTTTTGGAAATGAAAGATGGTTGTTAGGGTTTTGTTTCTGCAGGATTTTAGAGTTTGGATGTTGACTCACAAGCTCAAAAGTATATCAATACAATAGAGATATCATTTTTTGAAATCCAGAAGAGGAAATTGGCGAGTCATAACGGATTATTTTGGATTCAGAATTGTTGAATTAGAAGGGCATCAGGAAATAAGTTAGAAAGATTCTCGATTTGCGGAGTACGCTTAAATTGTGTATGGTGAGAAGTAGTTACTAATAATTTACTGAAATAACCACTAAGTTACTGGGATGTGAGATTTCTGATAACTTTTGAGACTCTGTTGGGCTACTTATTAGAGTCGTAGGAAGTGAAGAAGATTCCATCTTTGTTGTAAAGTTTTGACCACATAAAATTCAATTCAACTGGTTAGTTGTGTGAATCATCATCTCAGCCTTGTTCTTGCCAGTTTTAATGGTTGGTGTAATTCCTATCACTTGAGACACGAATCTTAAAATCATGAATGCCTCCAACACTCAAATTGATATCACATTTGTTGTCGATTATGATGACGCAAAACTTCCAGTCCTCAAAATGTTAAGCTGCATTTTGATTTAGAAGGCACTTACAGTCTTCTGTCTGCCACTTTTTTATAAAATGATATATAGCAGTTTGTGATTACACCGTGTTCGCCATTACAAGGTCCTCACTGCTCACTCTTACGGTCATTATTGATGATGCATTTGTTTTAATAATTTGTTATTGTCTTGTTTTAGCTTGAACTATTAATGTTTTGCTCTACTAAGTCACTGCAGCTTCTTCTTTTTTCCAGGCATCTCACTGAGCATGGATCAGGTTTGAAATCTCCCCTTTCATCTGTTCGCACTGCATGCTTATGTTATCAGGCATTTAGTTAATTTTTCCTCTTTATCAATGCAGTGGAATATACTCAGGGATCATCTAGAAGAAATTGACGAAGCTGTTTTGGAGAAATCCTAGAACACTGCAATTAGTTCGGTAGGCTTTTTGGGGTATCAAATGAAATGTTCAGCATTTGATTTTGGAGGCCTTTTATGTACCAACTCAACTCTCCCGTCGCTGTAGCTGTGTAACTTGGAACTCTTGTTGACTATGTAATCATGGGCGCGATGAACTTCCCTTGTACTTTGAGAAATGCAGTCTCCTACATTTCATCCACATCAACAATTTGTTTTCTTTCTGAGCGCAACGTCAATTTTTGGGAAATTTTTTCGACAAAGATGATTTCCCATATTGATAGGTGGGAAAGAAAACTCGGAACCGATGACAACCAAAATAAGAGGCTCATCTCATAAACATGATTTCTGACTTTCACTATAAGAAATATGGATAGTAATTAAATTAACAAATTGATCCAACTGGTGAATTATAAACAAAATTAAAAATGAATAACAAATTTGCTATACATAAAAACTATGAATTAATAAATTAAATTCGTAACAAAAATAGGCACGATCGACCTAAAATTGATTGCATATCTTAATTATGAGCAAAATGATATGAAGAGTTTTTCTCTGATTTTAATTATTTCATCTCTCAAACAGAGTAAAGATCACGTATAAATCATATTTTTAGTGCAAAATGTAAAGTTCGTCAAAATTGTATTATAATTATAAATCAAATTATGACATAATTTCTTACAAATAATTTATAATTGGTTGATTGGTTTGTAAAACGTATCCTTTTCCTAAATAAATAAAAATTCCTAATTCTGGATATGATAATTACATCGACTAGTGGGGGTGATGGCTTTACGCATCTGCTCGGCTCTCTCGAGCAACAAGATCATCTCTTCGACACACATCAACAGTCACCTCATTCTTCCTCGAATTCTCAAATACTCATTGCTAATTTCGCAATGCACAACAAGCAGGAGGAAGCTGAACTTATCCGTAGTCGCAATCGCCGTTTTCGGCTCTCTGTTGAAAATCGGGGACTCAATTGCTGAAGAAGGCAAAGAGGACGCGAATGAGCTGGAGAGGTATACGGATTCTGAAGCGGGTTTCACTCTGCTGAAACCACACTCTTGGAATAAGGTCCAATTTTCTCTTTCTTTCTTTCTTTTTATATAATTTTTATAATGTTTTGTAGTATTTGTTTATATATTTTTTCTAATTTTGAATTATTGATTTTGGTAATTATAGGTTGAGAAAGCTGGTGCAAATGTGTTGTTTGAAGAGATAAATAAAGGAGGGAACAACATTGGGGTTGTTGTTACTCCAGTTCGTCTCGCCAAGCTATCTGATTTTGGAACTCCTCAATTTGTGGCCAACAAGCTCATATCAGCAGAAAAACGAAAGGTGAGTACTGATTTCAAGAGCAAAGTTTGAAAAGGACGGCGTTTCGTAGAATTACTAGGCCTATTCGTAGCTCTCAAAGAAAGAATTTATTGTTTGTGAACTTATGTATTTGTTATTTTAGGAGAGTACAAATGATGCGACTCTCATTGACTTCCGAGAGAGGAAAGGGCAAGGCGGTATGGAAGTGTATGAATTTGAATATGAAGTCGACAGCAGCAGGGGCGGGTTAAAGAAAATTTTCTCTGCTGCATTTGTGGCCTCTAAGAAACTTTACCTGCTCAACATTGCCCACTCCGACAAACCAGAAAATCCTATTGACGCTCATACAAGGTTGATGCTGGAAACAGTTCTCCATTCTTTTGACTTAGCGCCATAGGCATTATTATCAATTATCAAGGTGATATACATTTTTCGCACGCAACTGATTTTGTATATTTTGCATCTTTTCTTTTTCTTTCAGAAAATTGAATTAGCACTACTGAGCTTATATTTGATGCCTTAGTATATACTTTAGTCGCTATGAAGTGTATACATTTGTCTCATACCGGTGGTGTTACAATAGTTTTACCAAATAGGTTCCTTCTAATGCTATAAATATGCAAAAAAATAATAATATTTGAAACATAGTTGTATTGTGTTTGCTGTTGAGTACAACAATCAGTGAAGAAAAAGGCGACGCCTAGGCAAGCATCAAAGCGCCTTTCTAGCCTTTTAGATTATGTGATCAATATTCTGCTGTTGGTCCTATTGTACAGGTAATTGATAAAAGGAGCTGCTGACAACAATTTGTGAATCTGTCGTAGCTCGACAATTTTTTCAGTTTGTAGATGGGCATGTATCTGATCAATGTTGCCATGAATAACTCTTTTATTGGTACGAGGCAAATGCACTTTTCTATTTGTAGGAAAATTGGTGTAAACTGTGTGAAGAAAATTATGGTGAGTCTCATTTGTGACCAAATGTTTAGGATGTTTAACATATCAGCCTACACTATTCCATCACCAGAACGACGTCGTTCAATACGTTTCAATTTTCTGAGGAAGTGGAGAAGAAAATAACAAAGAAGCAAAATAGAGCGCAACAGAAGACGACACAATCAACACAAGCTCGGTCGATCGACATCGACATGGCGCTGCAAAAATATATTCTAATAATTGATCAAACGAATTCACACGCTCTGGAGAGAGACGAAGAACAACTGCTACATATCGATTTCGAATCGGAACGCTTCGCAGGTCAGGGTTCGTCTCTCCTCCGCCAATCGAATCGCACCGCGCCTCTATGCTTCGCTAGATCTGATTCGTTTCCTGCCCTTATTGCCTTTTCCCCTGCTAAACTCCTATCGAATCGGAGAACCTCGACGGCTTGTTGACCTCCGATTACGGGTTCAAGGCACAGAGCAAAGCAGCTCCAATGGCTTCATCCACGCCTGGTTACAGTAAATTTATAGACGAGGATGATCCGATCTTGAATCCGAGTCGCGGAGGGAAAGGTCAGGGTTTGGAGAGTGTGGATGAGTTCGGTGAGGTGTTTGGCGGTAAGGCTAAGTACTCCAGCACTCAGGATAGTGGGCGCAGCGGGGAGGACTTTGACTTTGAGAACATGTTTGGTGCTCCGCCTGCTGATGCAAAGGGGTCAGGGCCGGTGTTTGATAAGCCTATGTATGATGATGATGATGATGGGGAGGAGAGTGTGTTTGCTGGACCGCAGCAGATGAAAGGCTCCGGTCCTGCAAATTTTGAGAATGTGTTCGCTGGGAGTGGTTCTAATCCATTTGATGATTTGTTAGTTGGTGTTGGTGTAAATGCTGGAGGAGTCATGGGGAGCACGAAGAGTTTTAACAATATCGATGCAAGTAGTGTAGCAAATGGTGTAAGCAACTTTGATGATTTGCTACCGGGGTTTAGTGGAAGTAGTCCTGCAAGTGCCAGGTAACTATGATGTTCTGATTCCTTTTTTGTTTGCATGCCATTATTATTTACCAGTTTCCGTTATTTCATTATTGCAATACTTGCTGATTCTGTTACGTGTATCTTTTTTATTATCTGTAAAATTTATTCACCATTTTTGAGTTTCCAGTGTCTATTGCTTTCTGTCATTGCGAGTGGTCACCGTTATGCCTCGTAAAATGAATAGTAATAATAATGGATCGAAATGTAAATTAGAGCATGTTTTTATTTTCCAAGTTTTGTAGCTTTTGACTGTGAGATTCAGTTGAACATATGATGTTTTTTATTGTGTTTCATCTGTTTCACTGTTAGATTGTACAATCAATGTATTCTTGCTCCAATGAGGGGTATTTTATTGTTTAAGAGGTATAATTGATAAAACATTCTGAAAGAAGCCCTGTAAGAAAATAATTTAGACAATATAATTGTTTTCATAATAGATTTCAGGGGTGCAGCTCCATTGTACTATTACATCCACCACCTGTTCTGAGTCCAGACTCCAGAGACGCTATATCTTTCCCTTCTAAATTAATAAGGACACGAGTACTTAATGAAATGGACATGATTGTTCAATTACATCATATATTCCCATAAAAAAAAGTACATCATATATTAAAAAGTGGTATTTTGTGTAGTTATATGCTTCTCAATGTTAATGCCACATATGAGACAGCCATGTGAATGAAGAAATATAATGAAACACATCTAATGTATGCAACCATTCTCCACAGGCATACAACAGGCAGCACGACTAAATCTCATGTGAAGCAAGTTCCTTTCTCAGGTAGAGACTCGCCTCTGGTTCAGGAAGGTCCGGATTCTGGAACTCTTACAGATTCATTGGAAGAAATTGGTAAGCTCGGTAAAAATGGAAACCATATTGTTGATGACTCGCCAGTCGGAGTATTCGATGATATGCATCCCTATGACAGTCATGTCAAAGAAAGACACTTTTCAAAAACTGGATTAGGTACAAGTGGGAGGTTTCGTAGTGGAAAATCTCCTGAAAAATCATCTTTTGACAATCCTGGAAGTCCAAGGAAGAAGGCAGCTCAGAATGACATTTCGGATTCCTGTCAATCAATGTTTGGCATGCCATCTAACGCTGATAATTCTCATTTTTTTGGTGATCAAAGTGGCTCACTACCCCCGTATGAAGAATATGTTCCTAGTTACAGACATTCTCCTTCGACAACTACTTTACACAACATTGAGTCGCCTGATGAAATATGGCTCACCGTATCTGAGATCCCCTTGTTCACACAGACAACAAGTGCACCTCCGCCATCAAGACCACCTCCTCCAATACCAGCTACGGCATGGAAAACGGATACAGGAGCTCAATCTCGAAGAACTAATGTTACTGATTTTTCGTCCTTCTATAAACCGACACAAAATAGCCAGACATTTAAATCAGGTCCTGCTGCCACAAGGAGCTCCGCCGACGAAGTCGAGGATTTTGCTAAGGGTAACACATATGATCACAGCAGTGCACCTACTGGCTTTGATGAAGATTGGCTAGCACAATCAGATGCTGCTGCTTCTGCTGCAGCGATGAAGGAAGCCATGAACAGAGCGGAGGTAAAATTTAGGCAAGCCAAAGAACTGAAAGAGAGAGAAAACGCCAAAGGTTATAGAAACAAGGAGAACAGTACAGCCAGGTACAATGGAGAAAATCTTGATCGTGAACAGAAGATAAAGGAAGAGGATGAACTAGAAAAAAAGAGATTTGAGCAAGAGAGGAAGAAAGCTAGAGAATTGGAACAAGAAAATGATAGGGTGCAGAGGAGACTTGAAATAGAGAGGGAGAGAGCAAGGGAAGAAACGGAGCAGGCTAAGCATGCTGTGCAAAGAGCTACTAGGGAAGCACGAGAAAGAGCGGCTGCTGATGCCCTCCTTAGAGCAGAGAAAGCTGCTGCGAATAAGGCTAATTCTGAAGCTAGGGAACGTGCTGAAAGATTAGCAGTCCAAAGAGCTCAAGCTGAAGCTAGGGAAAGAGCAGCAGCAGAAGCAAAGGAAAAGGCTGAGCGGGCTGCTGCAGAAGCTAAGGCAAGGTCAAATGCAGAAGCAAAAGAGCGAGCTGCCAAAGCTGGTATTGAAGCCCGGACCAGAGCAGAAAGAGCTGCAGTAGATAGAGCTTCCAAAGAGGCTAGGGAACGAGCTTCTGCGCATGCTAGAGAAAGAGTTGCTGCACAGGCATGGGAGAAAGCAGCTGGTACAAGGGCAAGCCAACAAAAACCAGAAGATGATTTTGATTCCTTTTTCAGCTCAGGTTCTAGGCCTAGTAGTGCACCTTGGGCTACGGCCAATAATTCGGTAAGAGCCTTGGATTTTTAGCAGATTCCATCCGTAAACCTGAATTTATTACAATATTTCTTTATATTTTCTGTAGGATTTTTCATTCAGTCCCCAATTTCAAACCAAGCAAGGAGGTGAGGCTGCAAGGGGAACTTCTTCAGGTTCTCCCAGCATCAGAAAGGTATCTTCAACCACAAATATTGTGGATGATCTTTCCTCAATTTTTGGAGGTATATCTCGAATATTATATTTTGTATACTATAAAATTCGCTTTCTTCATTTTAGTGAAAGGTTGTCAAAAAGGTGAGGATGCATCTCTTGTAACAGGTTCACCGCAGTCTAGAAGTTTCCAGGAAGTGGAAGGGGAAACTGAGGAAAGGAGCAGAGCTCGACTGGAGCGCGACCAGCGGACTAATGAGCGTGCAGTATGTGTTTTGATTATTTGCTCTCCTAGTGTTCATGTCTTTTCTATTTCCAAAGATACATGTTATAACTGTTATTTGTTACGAACAAATGTCTGTAATTGTTATTTCCACATGTTAATTTCAGTTTTCCGTTGTTGGCTTGTTGCATACATAAATCATGTGATGTTTTGGTTCAGACAAAAGCAGTAGCTGAAATGAACGAGCGAGATCTTCAAGCTCAACGGGAACAAGCCGAAAGACAGGTGCGTTGTGCAGCTCAGTATTCAACTTCTATGTCATATTAAACTGATGATATCCAATTTTACGGTTCCTCTGTATATGCACAAAAGGTGAGATCAATAATGTAGCAGGGTCAGTTGTATTTTTTCATAACTTATGTGTGTACCATCAATGGAACTTTTCTAATTAATTGCTTTCATTATTCATGTCACTGTATTTCTCACGCCATAAACTTTCTTCGTTTAAATCTTGCAGAGATTTTCGGAAACTTTAGATGTAGAAATTAAGCGATGGGCTGCTGGCAAACAGGGGAACTTAAGAGCCCTTCTATCGACAATGCAATACGTATGTTCCATAAAATTAGTCATCCACTCTTTCAGTGCGCTATAAATGCCATTAGTCTTTTTCTGGTTTATGTATTCAGAATAGTCATTTCCTTCTTTTCATCGTCATATGAGAAATCTGTAGCTTAACCTTTTTGGAGATCCAAAATAGCTCTGTTCGTTTTTGTCAGCTAGACACCAGACTAGTATGTTAATTATCAGCTTGGATTCATAGATTCCTCAGATGTGTGGTTTGCTATGTGGTGGGTCAATAACTACCTGTATTACAACTTATATACAGCCTACAGGTTGCCTAAATGTTCAAGATGACTGAGAAGTGAATCTGCGTACAAAAGCAGAATGTGCTTTTGAATGTATGAGATCCAACTTATCGTAGCAGTTGGTTTCATGATAATTGTTTCTTCACATTCTGAAAGAAAAGTTTCCACCTTTCAAACAGACCATTTACATTTACTCAGGTCAATGGACATATGTACCATTTTTTTTTATATTACTCAATAATGTACGAACTTTATCTATTTTCAAATTTCTACATGTCCGCATCCACCCAATGTAACACTCGGTCCATACTGCTCTTTTTCACTCACACATTTTTTAATAGGTCGATTGTGTTTGTTTGACAGATTTCCGTGAAAATGCATGCCTTATATATGAATTTAGAGATGCATAAGATAAGGTCCACCTCAAAAGATCTAGATTATGTGTTGACTGGAAGAACTTGTTTCTTTACTGATCTTGTTGGTTATTGTCCAGATACTATGGCCTGAGTCTGGCTGGCAGCCAGTTTCATTGAGCGATTTGATAAGTGGAGCTTCTGTGAAAAAGGTGTACAGAAAGGCTACATTGTGTGTTCACCCTGATAAAGTCCAACAGAAAGGTGCCAATCTTCAGCAGAAGTACATTGCTGAGAAAGTGTTTGATCTACTGAAGGTACAAAATTCGGTCTATATTTATTTTCTTTTGTGAAGTTTTTGTGTGTGATTGTTGTTTCTGTTTGTGTATTTGAATTTGAATGGCAAAAGCCAAGGAAGGCTGATATCAGCCATATAAAATTTCAAGATTGAGCTTGATGGTTAACCTTTGAGCGACTGGTTGATGTCCTCGTGGGGTATCCAAAAGTGGGAAGTTACCTGTGTTCTCATTTCATAGCAGAGTTGCATGGTCTTTTATAAACTGACAACAATCTCTGATATGCTTCTGTGATGAGTATATAAAGTGGAGAGACCTTGATGTGACAGTAAAGATTTTTTAAAGATTTATTTGCACCAAAAGTAAGACAATAGTAATATAATTATTGTAATAGTTATTACTAGAACCGTTCAATCTTATTTTCTTGCCTTTTCTCTTGCCGAGGCCCGAGTGTCCGTATGTGCTTTGAGTTGTGTTTGTGTATTGGCATATTTTTAATGATGACTCCACTTAACTTGTTCATTTGATGCTCTTGTATAGGAAGCTTGGAACAAATTCAATTCAGAAGAGCTGTTTTAGATATGTTGGAATTTTTGTCAAGCTATTCGCTCCCGCAGACTGCCAGACTGCCCATGTCATCGGTGCCTAAATCAATGGATATATTAGCATTATGATTTACATGGAGCTGTGTCCGTGGAGAGAGGGTAACTCTTCAACGTTGTAGAAGCCAGTGAAATGCTATCATTTGTGAACTGAATTGTCATGACAGAATAGCATACAAAAGCGAACTGAGAGGCCTGGTGCAAAGAGCCATCACATGTATGTGAGAGGTTATGTACTAACAGATTTGTTTATTCTTTATCAATATGACAGGAATTTTAGTGTGTATCATTTGTAGAAATCCTATCCAACCCAATTGAATTGGAGTTGAAACTCAGCCTTGATGGAGCACCATGTGACTCGCTGCTAAATGTAAACATATCATTTCGAAAAAGCAGAATAAGGTTTCGACCTGTTGGATTTGAGATTTTTGGTAATTTAAATGTAAGAAAAATACCAACATATAATGAAAGAATGTAATTTCAACTTCATAATACTCCTTAGATAACATGTTGAAGTACGATTGTGCAGAGTGTGGATTATTTATGCCCTGTAACGGAATGTAATCATATGTACAATATTACAGGATTGTGATGATGAACTCACATGTTGATGTATCTCGACTTTGGGACTCTATCACAGTTTGCAGGCATCCATCCAATTACCTGTTTATTGTTGTCATAAATAACCATTTTGTCCTGCATTGATATGTCTGTAGAAACAACAAAAAAATGGATGTCATTGCGGATATGAATCTGCATAGATTTTCCTTTGTTATGTATGTTTAATTTACCTCCAATGATGTTGTCCACTCCTACTTCGGTCCCATTAAGAATTCCCAAGCAGACACTGCCTTTCAACTGAAACAATTGTATAAGATATTGTTTGAGTTTCACATTCGAAAGGACTGCAGCATCTATGAGGCTTCAGAGGATATAAGATTACAGTACTTACTGAGATTACGAGATAAGATTCCGGTGTGAATTCAAACTTGGTCTTCGCTCTCCATCCATCAATAAAGCTCAACGCAAAACTCTTGAAGTATTTCTTTACATCGAGCATAGATTTGAATGGCTTTTTGCCTTTCCAGCAGAGTGGAAGAGTTTGGTCCTCTGTTGATTCTCTCAACGATCTTCCACTCAATTCTCTCCTCAACTAAAAACAATAATATCTTCCTTAAAACATAATACGAATTTATTCCATTAATATTCTTTAGTCGCAACATTCTTAAGTCAACCTGATCCTTAACTTACCCAAGAAACCAAAGCTTGATAAGGTTGAGCTTTCAGATACGAATATGAGCTTCCGCTGTCAAAAATTACTAGTTGATCCCTTGACGCGGGAGTTCTGTCACTGAGAAGCAAGTCTGCGTATCCAGGTGAGTAATGGTTCCTGACGAGTTCAACAAAAAAAATTATCAAATGAGCAGCTTTTATGGTAGACTATTATGATTGGGATGAAATTCAGATAAATCAAAAGCTGAGGATGAGATCTGTGATGTGATTATTACGTGTATTCACTTGACATAGGTGTCCAAGTCACATGCGCAGGATCATATAAACTGTCCCCAAAGAAAAGATATCCACCCCCGCGACTACTTAGGCAATGTCCAACGACATTTTTCACTAAGCCTTGACTTTGAAGCTGCGACACGATGCTAATTTTACCTCTGCCGAGCCCCAATACCCCATCCAAGTAATGATCTGACAAACCTGGCATTTGATCGTACCCACACCTGCATACCATCAAACCGTAACACCAGTTTCAGTGAAATCACAAATCCTTAATCTCGACGCATTTTCAAGGACAGGGAAATAAATGCACGAAGAAATATAAGAAATCAACAAGATTTTGCTGAAAACAGCAGTTGTGGATTTTTTTAAGACACAATGTGACGAACCCAATGGCAACTTGAGGACTGATTCGGTTTCCTTCAGTGAGATTGAGATGCACTGCTTCCTTTACAAGAACGCCAAGAGATGAACCACCATCTGCATACTCAACCTCGTAGTCACACTGGTCGGGATCCTCACATCTATGTGGACCAGGTGAATGCAGTGCGGCACAAAGTGGGTCTTTGCACTTTACCAGATTATCACTTGGCATGTACGGCGGGTGATATGCCTATCAAAACAAAAGTTGTAAAAGCCATATACATACAGTTTCACTGTTTTAAAATAGTAATTTATAAACCAAGCCGACACAGATAAATTCCAAATCTATATGATGCCTTACTTATTGTAAATTTTTCAGATGTTCATAAACAGCTTGAATAATTACCGAGAAAAACGCTGAACTAAATTTTACGTACTCTAGTGCAGCTGATACAAGGCGCGTCACATTGAACCCAAGTGAGGTCACTCCCAGTGTCCAAATCAAGAAAATACGGCTTTGGTGGTTGCCCAATGTTCACAGGCACATAGTAAAATCTGTCAACAAAGAACACAAAAATCAGGCAGTTTCCAGTCAAATGGTCTTCCATCAAGTCAACCCTATCAAACCCTAGAAGTCAAGCAAACATCCTAATATGAAAATCAAGAACGGAAATCGGCACAAACCCTTTGGGATACACATTTCCATAGACAGGAAACAAGACAGATGATCCAATTCGGCTCATCATCAGCTGGACAGGCTTCGTTCTATTCGCTCGCTGCTTCACGTGAATGTTAGCTGCATCGGCAAACAAGGAGCCCCAGCAGCAGCAGCAGGCTGATAACAGCATCAGCCACAACACTGGACTCCTCATATTAATGCTTCTAGCTAAAAGACTAAAACTTTTGATAGTGAAACCAGTAAAAATGATAGAAAGGAGACAATTTTGGGATCGTTGATTTTTGAAAATGAATAATAATTAAATAAAAAGGCAGTGGCTTTTAGATGATGGTCTGGGTTTGGATTGGATTGGATTACTTGGGAGACAAGGATGAGATTGGTATATGTATGCTTTTAGGCTTCTTCACTGCTTCTTTTCTTGTGGTTTAGGGATTGGATAAAGCTTTGGAGTAAGAATGTTTTTTCATGAGTAATTTCAAATGTTTGCTTTGGTTGCCTTGTTGCACTAGCTTTGAATATTTGACACTAATTTCTCTGAGTTGAGCTAATTCAGTTTAAATTTCCTTTGTTAGTTCATATACTTCAATCAACGATATTTTATTGGTACTTTTGGATCTCTTACGCTCTGAATGTAAGACGGGAAAAAGATCCGGTGCAGCGCAACTATTTGCTGTGAGTATTCAAATTAGTCGTTCCAATTAAAACGGCGTCGTTTTGTTCTGATATAAATTTTATTTCAATCAAAACGATGCTGTTTTGATTGAAACGACGTCGTTTTTGCACTCGCAGCAAATAGCTTCGCTGCACCAAAACCGAATGTTGTCAGTTGAGGGCGTTGGAAAATGTATATATTGGTGAAAAAAATGATGGTGAATATTGTACTTGACACATTGGGCATACCAATGGGTTGCCTAGAAACCTCAATTTGTGTTTGGAAATAATTATCATGTCCTTGGTAGAATTAATGACTATGGCCTTTAATTCTTCATGATGACAATGTTCTCCTGTAAGAGGAGTAGCATTCTAGCTCATTTGTGCGCGAAAAAAAGAATACCGTAATAAACAACTCCAAATTCCTTCCTCGAAGTTCCTATGCCGACATGTTTTCTACTTTCTTACACTTCCATTTCGCGTGTGTATGTGGTGATAATGAAAGACAGTCAATTCGTTAGGGTTGAATCTTTTGGTGCAAAGTTTTAACCAATGTTGTAGCCTGGGAAGCAGTTGCTCGTGATTCCAACACCCAGTGGGAGAGCAATAATACTTTAAGGAAAGCGTCAAACGCGACTCAACAACGATTCTAGTTTGATTGTATCGTTTTCATATTCTTATTGTTTTTGTTTTTGTTTTTGTATGAGTATGAATTGTATTATTTGTCTATATCCATCGTTCCCACTGATTACTTGTACATTATTTATGTCAATTTTGCACAAATTGTCTAACAGAGTGCTCATATGAGTTAACCATTATTTGGTAGATTCATGAATCTCCATATGCAGTGGCGGATCCAGCGCTTTGTGGGAGGGGGTCCCAATTTTTTTTTTCAAACAATAAGGATATATGTGTAGTATTCGGAAAAAAAAATTATGTATATATATTTGGGAAAATGACAAAGAGGGGGTATGAACTACTACTCATGGACAAATCACGGTCCGAACTATGAAAATTGACAATTAAGGGCAATTTCAAAATACTTTACTTATCAATTTCAAAATTAAGGTCAAAAAGATTTTTTCAATTCATTCATTTAGTTAACTTTGTTAATGGACAGAGTGATATTTCGTCAATTAAGTGTTATATGAGGATTAAATTTTTTTGAAATTGCCCTTAATTGTCAATTTTCATAGTTCGGACCGTGATTTGTCAATGAGTGGTAGTTCATACCCCCTCTTTGTCATTTTCCTTATATATTTTCCTTATATTTGATGATATAAACTATTTTCTAGTGAATTAATAAATTTTAAATTCATTTGACGATCTAACTTTGAGAGGCAATGGAAGACACGACGATTACCCTATAAGGTCGAGGTATATACCATCGGAGAGATAATTTTACTAGCTACGACTCTTCAATTGACACCAAGATATCAATCAGACGTTTAAGCAACCAAAACATACATAGAGTAAGACCGCATAACAAGTATAGATAGTAAATCACATGTAACCTTAACAAGTTTTCTAACCTATAACGGGTGGACGGAGCACCACTTGAGAAATCAATCACCTAGTGCATGAAGCTAACAACAAGGGCAATAACTTTTATGCTAACACCAAAACACAAGTCTAGTGTTAAGGTGGCCGAAAACTAAGTCGAAAGAGGCTAGATGCTTGAAGTCTGCTAATGACCAGTCAACCTTCTGAAGCTCATAGAGGAGTCATCCGGTGTCCTTTGAAGATGATATATGCATGGATAGAAAGCTAATTGAATGCTCTATAACTTTCATGTATAATTCAAGATGAAAATCAGAGGTTAAGGTGATAAAAATAGCGACCAAAGATAGATGGTTAATTGAATTTTGCGGAAATTGAGGGAGATCCTAGCCATTCTTCTAAAGCTCATAGATGCGTCATTCGGTGTCCGTTGAAGAAGATCCATATATATCTAGAAAGATAATTGAATGTTCTACAATTTTCATGTTTACTTAAAGATGAAATTCGGAGGTTAAGCTGATAAAAATAGCGATTAAATATAGATGATTGATCGAAATTTACCAGAATCGAGGGGGTTCGAGCTAACTTTCTGAAACTCATAGAGACGGCTTCCGGTGTCCGTTGAAGATGTATATGGATAGAAAGCTAATTGAATGTTCTATAACTTTCATGTTTACTCCAATATGAAATTCGTAGGTTAAGCTCACAAAAATACTACCGAAGATAGATATTTGACCAAAATTATTCAAAAAAAAATTGCTCAATGTGAGAGGGGTCCCGGGACCCCTAGGACCCCCCTAGAACCGCCTCTGTCCATATGCACATTTAGATCAAATGATCCCAAAGCTCAAAAAAAAAGTTTAAATTTTAAAAGTGAAATTATTTTGTCTCACCTAAAATTAAGAAAAGTGAAAAACTCAAAATCACACTTTTTGTCTTAAATCATTTGATTCAACGGTAAAATATGGGGATTTATGGATTTTCCAAATATTGTTGGATCGAATTGAGCGTCTTGAATACTATTACTTTTTTTTTGATGAAGGGGTACAATACAACGATTCATAACATTTCAATACATAGTACATATATATAGATATTTGAAGCTCTATCTCTCGACAGGATCCCGCAGTCCTGAATACTATTACTTTATTTTTGATAAATTATAATAACATTATCTAGATTATGAGGTGAATTTAAATAAGGTTATTCCATCTTTCTTTTTATCAAATTGAATACATAATATCCCATAAATAATATCAAACAAAATAGTAAAAAAAATCGACCAAATTAAATTAATCATACAACCATATTGATATCGTTTTAACATAGAATCATTAGAAACAAAAAATTCAGAAATAAAATGATGCAAACTGACTGGAGCTGCTGGGATGATATTATCTCATGGAAGGAAAATATGATTTGGAAGAACAAAGGCCACCAGCAAATGATTTTTTCCTGATTAATGCCTTGATCTATGAGGCGTGGCGAGGAAGAAATGCTATTATCTTCAGAGAAGAAGCGTGGGAACCTAATCTGATCAAAAGGAATGTTCTCAATCTTTTCAAGACAAAACTGGAGACTCTAAAGGATAAAAAGAGATGGAATCATATTCAAGTTGTTTGATGTATTATTTTACAGCGGTTGCTGTGTTTTTTGCTTTGTTTTTTCTCCTGCTGTTTGGTCAGTAGTGTTTCTTTGGTTGTGGTTGTTTTGGTGTAGGGGCTGTTTGTTGGTCTCTCCAGGTGTGTTGCAGGTTTAGTTTTTGCTTGTTTTTAGGCGTTGGTCGAATTTTATTGTTGTTTTCCAGTGTCCTGTTTTGTTTTCTATCTTTTTTTCAATAAGATACACCTCTTATAGAAAAAAAGAAAGAAAGTAACTAAACTAAAATAGTCTCCTACCTTATAGTGCAGCCATTGTTTATATAATTTATCCATATTCAAAATGTACATTAAAATTGATTTATAAAAGTTGTTATCTATTTTTTTCATGAGTGCGGTTCGGGTACAAACCCATTTATAAATAAAAACTACAAATTGATTATAAAGCTGACACGTGTCCCATTTTAGTCGAAATCTCGGACAAAACACGGAGGGGTATTATAGTCATTCCACACGGAGGGGTATAAACCTAATAATGTTATTTTCAATTTAGTCTAAGAGTTGTTAATGATCAGACTTAAAAAAACAATGATCAGACTTAAAAAAAACAATGATCACACTTAAAAAGCAGCACTGATCAGACTTAAAAGACTTAATGATCAGACTTAAAAATAGACAATGATCAGACTTAAAAGACTTAATGATCAGACTTAAAAGACTTAATTATCAGACTTAAAAAACTTAATGATCAGATTTAAAAAGCAGCAATGATCAGACTTAAAAGACTTAATGATCAGACTTAAACTTGGAAATGATCAGACTTAAAAAGCAGCAATGATCAGACTTACTGATCATTGTTTTTTAAGTCTGATCATTGTTTTTTTAAGTCTGATCATTGCTTTGTAAGTCTGATCATTAATGGTTTAAGTCTGCTCATTATTATTTTTAGTCTGTTCATTATTTTTTTAAGCTGATCATTGTTTTTTTAAGTCTGGTCATTAATGGTTTAAGTCTGATCATTGTTTTTAAGTCTGATCATTACTGGTTTAAGCCTCATCTTTATTTTTTTTAAGTCTGATCATTGTTTTTTTTAAGTCTGATCATTGTTTTTTTTAAGTTTGATCATTACTGGTTTAACTCTCATCATTATTTATTTTTAAGTCGGATCATTGTTTTTTTAAGTCTGATCATTGTTTTTTTTAAGTCTGTCATTACTGGTTTAAGTCTAATCATTGTTTTTTTAAGTGTGATCATTACTGTAGCGACAGTCAAAATTGCTACAGTAAAAGTCAATTTTATTCTAAATGATCAGACTTAAAAACGTACTGTAGCAAAAGTCGAATTTTACTGTAGCGAATTTTAGGACGATTATACCCCTCCTATCTTTTATATATTTTTAAATAAGTCCGCGTGTGTTTTTTTATTTACAAAAAGAACCCTGACGGGATGAAGTTCGGATGAATTTTGATTGGTTAATTTTTACATGTGTTAAATTTTTTATGGGTTTGTAGTTTTTATTTATAATAGTGGTTTGTATTTGATCCAAACTCTTTTTTCATAATTAAAATCATAACAAAAATTTATAAGAAAAAATTAATTGCAATAGGGTGTTTATGAAAAAAGATTCCATGAAAATTGTCCTATTTATTTTTCTATTCCAATTTAGCAAATTCTCCCACAAATCGGAAATGAAAAAAATCCCAACTCCCGCATTGTAATCAAACTCTCAAAGTACACAAACAAGTCAACTCAAAATCACACACACAAACAGAAACGCAGCTTAGCATGGCCCAAGTCCACCCCTACATCCCGGCGGATCTTCATCTGCCCGATTACGTCCCCAATCTCCTCCCTGTCACCACCATCCTCGGTACTTATGGAACCGCCTCCGTAATAGTCATCGCCCTCGTGTGGTTCATATCAGGTACCCATTTCAACATTTTTATTTTTTACTTTTCCAGATTAATCTGGATTTGAAATTTGGTACTCCAATCTGAAACTGAGTTTGCTTTTTTGTGGTTGTGAAAATGCGCACTCTGAATTGGTTGTCAAATTCTGAAATGCACATTTATAGATTTGCTTTATTATGTGTTTGAATCCTGGTTTGTTTGAGATTTGAGAAATTGAATTGGATCTGTTGATTACAATTACAATGATGCTCTCTGAGTAAGTCTGCTTAGCTGCTTCGATTCGTAGGATTAAGGCTGCACATTGATGAATGAATTTGTGTATTTTCGGGAATTTTTATCATTTAAAGTGTGTTGTTGCGTTGCGATTTTACTTGTTGTAGGACGGAGCAAGGTAGGGAAGATCGACAGGGTGCTCATGTGCTGGTGGGCTTTCACCGGGCTTACTCACATGATATTGGAGGGATATTTTGCATTCTCTCCTGAATTTTACAAGGACAAGACTGGATTTTTCCTTGCCGAAGTCTGTAAGTTGCTCATCCTTGTGAGCATATATAGTAATGATGACGTAGCCTGCAAGATTATAGATTCTGATTCGACTTGCAGGGAAGGAATACAGCAAAGGGGACTCGAGGTACGCTGGAAGGGACACTGCTATAGTCACTGTTGAAGGAATCACTGCAGTTTTAGAAGGTCCTTTTTGCCTGCTAGCTGTGTAAGTTGCACTTTAATTCTCATGATAGGAAGAAGTGTATTCTAGTTTATCTGCATAAAAAGATTTTCTTAATTTCTTGTTCCTCTTAGTGCACTAAATTTTGAATCGTCTAATTGGCAGGTATGCTATCGCAACAAGAAAGTCATACAGCTACGTACTACAGTTTGCCATATCTCTCGGGCAGCTCTATGGAACCTTGGTATATTTCATCGCGGCAATCCTGGATGGTGACAATTTTGCTGTCAGTCCACTATACTATTATGGCTACTATGTCCTCATGAATTCATTTTGGCTCGTGATACCTACTCTTGTATCTATCCGTTGCTGGAGGAAGATATGTGCATCAGTTGAAGCACAGAGCCAGAAGAAGACCAAACGTGGCTAAATATGGCATTAAAGCCTAGTACGTTTATTTTGACCGCGGTCAGAAATTCAGGATAATTGTATCTCCGTATTTATTCTCATGCTGAATAGTTTTCATTTTGTTGATGCAATGACATTGCATGCAGTTGTATCCTTAGATTCTTGCCTTTTCCAGGTTTAGGTTAAATTGAATTTACTATTCCTTAACTGCTTGGTGTGGGTGTTTCCTACTTGCATAGTTTTTAAGGGAAATCCAGGGTTAAATCTCAAAAGAGAGCTTATGAAAGCAAGTCTAATAAGAGTTGCAGTTGAAGAAAATTGAGTGAAACATGTAACAGAATTTGATAAAAAATGATGGGATGTGAAAAAAAGGAAAGAAACAACCCCAGCTCAGAGGAAATTCAAAAGAAATGGTTGAACTCCAGCCATCAGTGTCATTTATAAACCGCCCAACATAATCAGTTCAACATCACCAGAAATCCCCACAGGAACAATGTCCATCGTTAAAATGGTGGAAGCACTTTGGATCTTTTAAGATAATTTCTCTGCCAACCATCTTGGATATAATTTTTGCAGCTTCATGGCAGTTCCGACAAACGCGATGGTTCTTGGTCACTCTTAATGTAGCCCCCTCAAGTGTACTAATGAGACCTACAGTGATAGCCAGCAGTTCGCTGTGCTTGATGGGATCACATTCCCGCTCCTCGTCAACATCGAGAAAATTATAATCGAAGTTTGGCCTTGTACCTTCCTGTTCCATTCTATCCCACAAATCCTGCAGTCGTCGATAAATTTTCTCTGATTTTGGGTGGTACATGTCACCGGTTTCAAATACATGGACTTTATTTCGCATGACTATCCAACTATGTGCCTTCTTGGTCTTCAGGCCCATATCTCGGATCGTCTCTCTTACTTCTTTAACCATTTCACCTTTGAAATTGCAAGCATACCAGTTGGATAGTAACACATAGTTGTCAGGATTCAGCGGTTCTAACTCACAGAGAGCCTCGACTAGTCTCTTTTCTTCTTGTGCGTGTTGGTGGATAGTGCACCCATCAAGCAATGCGCTGATTACCTCTGGGTATCTTTCAAGCTCATGTTCCTTGATAAATACCTTCGCCTCGTCCTGTAATCCAGCCCTAGCAAGGAGAGCCACCATAAGAGCACAATGTGTGACTCTAGGTGTCTTTATACATCTAAAGTAATGTTTTCCTTCGTCCACCATGCCTGAAGTGAAGCAAGCATGAAGGGCAGCGGCATAAAGAACATCATCAATCTGTACATCTGTTTTCACCAGTTCATGAAACAAAGAGACGCCACGATGTCCTTGCCCATGTAAACTAAATCCTAATATCATCACTGTCCAAGAAATTATATCCTTCTTCTGCATACCTTCAAAAATTGTGATGGCGTAATCAATGTAGCCTGATTTTATATACATGTCCATAACAGCATTAAGCACTGTTATGCTCATGTCAATCCTGCTTCTAATCAAGTAGCCATGTATTTCTTTTCCTTGATTATGAGCAGTAGTCCTTGCACAAGCTGGGAGCACACAAGCTACTGAAACCGCATCTGGTTTCAACCCTTTCAAATTCATCTGTCTAAACAATTTCAAAGCTTCATTAAATTCTCCACTCTTCACATGTCCGCGGATAATTTCTGTCCATGAAATGACGTCTTTCTCCGCGACAGCGTCAAACACTGCCCGCGCATCCTTCAAACTACCACACTCCATATACATTTTCAGAATTGAATTGCTCACTAAGACATCAGAATTTAAATTAAATTTTTGCGCTATCTTGTGCACTTTTTTTCCTTTGTGCAATGACCTTAACATTCCGCATGCAGCCAATGCAGTCGCCATTGCCACGGAATCCACCTTAACTCCCAGCTGTATCATTTTCTCAAACACCTCCATCGCCTTACTTGGCTCTCTTTCTAATATATACATCTTGGCTAACACAGTCCAAGGTACTGAATTATCACAACAAGAGGACTTCATCAACAGACATCTAGCCATATCCACCGAATCCAAACGGCCATACATTTGCATAAGAGCGGTAATCACATACTCATCATTAGAAAACCCAAACTTAACAGCATGCCCATGTACCTGCTTACCGAATGAAAAATCACCCGCCAATCGGGACACATCCACAACCCTAGGTAAAGTGTGCTTATCAGGGCATACTCCTCCGATCATCATCTGTCGATAAGTTAAACAAACACTGTCCAACTCACCATTCTTCAAATATGTGCGCATAAGGGTGTTCCAAGAATAACTATTTCTTTCAGGAATTTCATCGAACGACTGGTGGGTCAGACTCGTCAGAGTGAGTTGCTGTACATCGGTTGTGGCTCTAGAGGAAACGTCAATACAGCGATTGTAATTCAACTGGACACTACAAATTCGATCCACCGGCTTGAAAAGAGGATGCAATTGAGGAGACCAGAGCACATCCATTTACAGAAGTGGAATTTTCCTACCTACGAAATTCTGAAACCCAACATGAAACCTCAAACAAATCGGTAGAGAAACCAAAGCTACAAAATTTGATTCCTTTCGACAAAATTCCGATTCAAACTACGAGATTACCCTACCAATACGTTCCCATCAGATTTCAGAATTACGTAAATAAATTTACGGGATGGAAGCCGAGCCTGATTAGCTGTTTTCCGTTTGACAGATGCTACAACGTTTCTACCCAAAGGCCAAAGCTATCGCCTTGTCGTAGAGGATGGATGACCAATTAGCAACGAAAGGATTCATCGCTTATAAAAGGGAATTTTTCATTACATTCAATTCAAATTTAAATCTATACAAAAATGTGTACAATTTTAAAAATACATAAGGAAGAGGAGAGTAAAGATTAGGTAGAAATTATATTTTTGGTGTAAAATGTAAAGTTTTGGATTATAGTTTATTGACGAGAAATGAAAAGTACAACATATTCGTCACACACCTAGAAATTAAAGATTCAATACTGAATTTAATTCCAAATGATCAAATCAAGAATGTAATTGATTTATATCTTTTACAAAAATATAGCTTTGGTACACAGGGGTCAAGATCAGGAATAAAGTTAATTTTTGGTACAAAATATAAAGTTCGTCAAAATCATTTTATAATTCGTCAGTTTCATTTTATAATTCGTCACTTTTTGAGCCGGAAAATGAAAAATACGACATAGTTTATCAGTTTCATTTTATAATTCGTCACCAAAGAAAATGTACAAAAATCAAGATTTAATCTCATCCATTCAAATCACAAGATCAATGGTTATGATTAATTTATATTTTATATCAAAAAAATCAACTTTGTACCTGATCATTTTCCTTGGTACATAATCTTTTTTTGAGAAAGAGAAAATAACTCATTGTGAAAAAGTTCTCTAAAGAGATCTTCATTTAAATGATATGTATCAAGGCGAAGTGAGTAGTCGAGTTGGATTTGGCGCTTCTCCAGTGCTTGTTAGCCTGGGTTCGAAGTCTCTACTCTATCCTCACTTTCTATATATATATATATATAAAAAGAATGGGTACTAACTTCACTTAACAAGCTCCTTCCAGGCTTCCAATAAAAAAAATGATATGTATCCGACAAAATACTAAATTACGGAATTACCATTGTTGCAAAAAAGAAGTGCCGAATCTCAATCAAATTCTCATCTGGAGCGCTACTTGTTGCGAAAATATAGCCTAAAAAAATACGACTATTCCAACCTCAGTGACGTGTCAGTCTTTCGCTGCTTACCAACCCCCTTCTCATCTCTTCTCCCACTTTTCATCTTTCTTCCTCGCCTCCGCATCCGTTTGTTGAACAGACAAATGGCGGCTCAGAGCAGCATCAGCCTGCTGGCAAACTCCCTCTTCTCCTCCTCCTCCTCATCCTCAACTAATTTTCGATTTAGGGTTTTTCCCGTTCGGAAGGCGATGGAAAAAAGGCTTGCTGTTGTTCCTACCGTGCTGGCAATGGATCGAGGCGGAGAAGGCGATGCGAAGATAAATAGCGCCGTCAATACCAACTACGTGGTGCCTTTCGACAAGTATAATTCCAGCGCCACCATTACTAGACCACTTGCCGAGATACTCAGGGATCTCAATAAGAGGATTCCTGACACCAACATCGCTTCTGACGACTCAACTCGGATTCCATGGTTCTCTATTTTTTTATTTTTTTATTTCACTCTGATTGAATTATTGCCTTATTTTGTTGTTGATGATGATGATTGCAGGTACCATGCTAATAGGATGCTGAGTTTTTATGCTCCAGGTGCTGATTTTTGACTTTGAGATTCAATTTCTACCATGTTTTTGGTTTTTGCTATAATGTGGTTCGGTTGTATTACTTGAATGTATACATATATTTTTTGTATTGTTTTCGGTTCAGCTATAGGAGTAGGACTACTTTTGCGGATCGGTCTGAACAAATTATCTTGATTTAGCAAGGATTACATAGTTGAATATAACTGTTGGATACAAACGAATGCAGATGTGCGCTCACTTTTGTTGTGCATGTGGCAGGATGGTGCGGTGAAATACGCGATGTTATATTCTCAGATAATGGAAGTGTAACTGTGGTGTTTCGTGTTACCATTAGGGGATCTGATGGAGAGGTGAGACTTTACTTATTATTGTTATTAATTGGATACTGAAGTGTTAATATTTGAAAGGCCAAGTTATGTGAATTAGTTTTGTTTCTTGATTTTACTTCTATATGATGAGGTCGTATTTTCTATACTTAAATTGTGAGAGATTTTTGGGGGGTCAGTGTGCCCTGGAGCAAAAGTGCTGCAAACCACGTGTCTCTACTTATTAGGTCATACATGTATGGGTTTATGGTCATCATCATATCGTAACATATTACGCTCTGTTATGCGTTTAGCTATCACTATATTCAATAGTAAGGCAAACCTAGGCTGGTGCTGGTGGAGGTAAAGAGTATGCACCTGCTGCTTATCCTAATGCAAACAGAAATACCTTTTGTTATGATTTTAATGAACTCTGAAGTCTGAAGTATAAGAAAATATGGTTTTTGTTTATTTCCTCCAATGGATCGAGGTTTTTTTATTCAATGTGTCTGATAACACATTCTAGTGTTGCTCATAATACGGTCATGACAATAAGCGTTGATAAACAAAGAAAATCAAGAAAAATGGCTATGAACACATTCTTGTGTTGCTTTTATGGCCGCTATTGAACTTAAATAGCAACTATGTTTGGTGCCCCAGCTGACCTTGTTACCTATTTAGGCACACCGCGAATCAACTGGAACTGTGTCACCAAGTGACGGCAACATAGAAGATCCTGTGGCTGCTGCTGAAGAAATAGCCTTCTGCAGAGCATGTGCCCGGTTTGGCCTTGGATTGTATCTCTACCAAAAATAAAATAGCTTGCAACAATGAGAGTATGATGTTCTGAAAGCTTCCTTGACATGGCATTTCTGAAACAAGTGATGCGCCATCCTTCGTCCATGATACAGATTTGTGTTGAAGCCTCAGATTCACTCTGCAACTTTTATTTGTAAGTAAATAGCTTCGTCAAGGACCCAGAAACAATTTTGGTAATCTTCACCGGCGTGAAATGTCATATTCCTGGCTTCTTTTCAGTGAGTGATCAATTCGGTGTGTAATTTATGCATTTGTAGATTACGAAAGGAGTCAAATATATGTAGCCTATTCACACCAGTTTCTACGCTTTGATTGCAAATATCTAAGAGCTATATTCACCACCATTAGTTCTTGATAATTGCCTTGTTTCAGTTACTCATATATTCTTCGATGTCATTAAAAATTTGAATCATGGTTAGTTAACATAAATGACAACATAAAAACTTGATGAGACCAAGCAACCTCCAAAAGACCTCAATCAAGTTAAGATGTAGGACTAAATACCCAACAAAAGGTTTGGTGGATGTAATCAATACCACAACAACAACAAACACATGACAACCATTTTGATCAGTCTTTGCTGCAAATTTACCTAAACTTTACTAGATCATAGGGGTTTTCTTCAATTTAATAAATTTTCTTGAGGCTTAAGATAACCTTTTTTCTTTTGGGTATGCAACTTGGGGCATGGTGGGCTTAATTCTATGCTGCCTTTGGCTTTACAAGCTTTGTATAGCTTTGTGGAGCCAAAAGGCAATGACAAAGGACAGAGGAAAAAGAAGTCACAAGTTGTCACATGAGTGAGTTTAATGGAACTTGGAGATGTCTAGGAGCCCCATAATGAATATACATTCTGACTATGACCGACTCTGGCCCTTGTCTGCAGTTCTTTAGAGAAATGAAACATGCAACCATGGCGTGTCTTTCCTGCAAAAACAAAGGATCTAGATGCACCTATGGGAGCCTTCCTCCGTATAGGAAATAATTGACAAATTGCAGATTTACAAAAAACATGGACTTGACGGTGGATCCTTGAACATGGACAATAAACCTCCCCTCACTATCCATGCTTGAAATGAAACCGAAAGTACAATCATTCGCCTCATACACATCATGTGTAACCCATGTTATATCGAAATTTAAGTCTCTGAAACTGACTAAAACCTGAATAGCTAATGTGATACATTCACATGGACATAATGTGTCAGTGTAGGATCGGTTGCATCCATGCTTACATTTTGCTTGCTTAACATCAATGGCAGTTTTCAAAAAAGACTAGCTCTGCAGAATCAGAACGAGTAAATCTGTGTGGTTAAAGTCATCTATCTTTCAAGAAGCCAAATAACATCTTTGCAATGGTTTTTTTTTACCGAATTTACTTTGTGCCTAACTGAAGTGTGGATAAAATCTCATCACATATAAATCTGTTTAAAATCACAAGATGTATCTTGTCGATTTGATTGCATTTGATCAACGCAAGGAAGTGGTCTTTTCATTTCTATTCTGGATGAAACTGTAAAAAAAATTACATGTAAAATGAATCAGCTGAAAACTCTGCGGCAAGACCTCAACATCTACACATATGAATAAGTTACTTCTCTAGATTTCGAAGGCGCCAAAGCCAAGAAAAAAAGAAACCCTAGTATAGCAATCGGTAACAGAAGCAACAAGAACGGCGGGGGAGGTAAAGGAGGCAAGATCAGCGGTAGAATCAGAAGAGACAATGCGAGGCATGATAATAACATAACTGCTTCAGAGCTGTAACAGGTTGTTGGAATGAACCTAGGATTATTTCCTTGGTACAACAACTTGTGAACGATTCTTTTACGCTCATCTGCTGCTATTGTATTGGTGTCCATAATGCCGCAGCTCCTTGAAGGGTACTCTATCATCAAATATCTGAAATATCCAAAGCAATAAAGAATATGAGTATTCTGTTGAGTTAGCAAATGCAACAAAAGTTGATCCTAAGAAGTTCCTCAACATAGCTGATCACTAAAGGCAAATTGAGGGCTTCTTCAGCCGAATGGCAAAGATAAAATCTTTTTGCAATTTCAAACCGACCCACATTTGAATCTTATCGAAAAACTCCTCGAAGGGTAATCTATCATCAAATTTCTGAAAATCCCAATTCTGAAATATCCAAAGCAATAAAAGATGATAAGTATTCTGTTGAGTTAGCAAATTCAACAAAAGTTGGTCCTAAGAAGTTCCTCAACAAAGCTGATCACTAAAGGCAAATTGAGGGCTTCTTCAGCCGAATTGCAAAGATCAAATCTTTTTGCAATTTCAAAACGACCCACATTCGAATCTTATCGAAAACTCACAAACACCCATCTAAATATACCAAACCAAGTCACCTACAAACCCCAACTCTTCAAGAACAAAACCAATCAACAGAACAGTAGAAAAAATAAGTACCTGATGATGCTGTGACAGTAATTGTGCAGATCAGAAGAGCATAAGAAAAGAGGTGAGCTTTGATCACAATCAGAGACTATATTTATAATTGTTGGCAATCAGCAGAAAGGAAGGAAAATGAAAGAGTTGGGTGAGTAATAAGGGGATGGATCTGTTTGGTACCAATTTTGGAGGCTTGATGGGTGTATGAATGGGTTTGTTACAATGTATGTGATCTTCAAAATTAAAAGAAGATTGGCCAAGACACGAAAGACAACATTCCCAACTTTAATTTTACTTAAATTGGGGCAAGTTGGAAGACTTACGCAACAGGGCAGTTAAAAAAAGTTAATTAATTTTGTTGCAGGTTCAGTGAATGTAGCCCTAATTTCCTGATCTTCGATTAGTCTGAAATTGCGTTTCTATGTTTCTTGTATACAAATGTTCAACCTGATTCTAGAAAGTTCCACGTCAGGGGGGAAATAATTGAGTAAGTTTTCATTTGATTTTGATCAAGTAGTCATGAGAAAATGATGTGAATCTGATGAACAATTTATTGCTTTATTACCATATTTGCTGTGTCTCTCTTATACAATTACTTGTATCAGTTGGTACTTATTCCACAACTGGTTTGTTCTTAAAATGTTACTCATTATGTACTCCACAGCAGCAGAAAGAGTTATGATAATGGAACCTAAATGCAAAAAGCTGAGCATTGTTCGATCCATCGAATTTGCAGTCCGCTACACCGACAGTTCTTTTAAATGTTTTCGCAAAAAATACCGTCAAGCATTTTCCTGTGCTCCTGGAAACCCAAAATCTGAACTCTTTGTGATTGAGTTTTGCCGGAGGATTTATCGATTTCCAGTCAGCTGCTGCTAAATCATGAAGTGAGCTCAATGACTTAAGCCCCACCTTTCCATGCTCGTCCACTGTGAGGTAACTTTCACCCGAGCATTTGTCCATGTAGTTGCTAAATCTGTTCAAATAATTTTCTAAAACTCTTATTTACATAAATAAAGATATAAATGATAGGTATCGAATTTTATTGCATCTGTGAAGTTTTGGCCTTGCATTCGTTTTGAAAATCGTAAGACTCGTACCTGTGATACCCAGAAGCCGCGCCAGATGAAGATTTCCATCCAAAATAAGAATTGAACTCCTCAGTAGTCTCTCCACCCACAATATTCGGCACAGAGTAAACTCCTCGATCACCCAACTGCACATAATCTGATTGGAGAGCCCCAGCAATGAGAGTGTTATCAAATGCAGTCATATGCGGGTACGACTCACTCGGTGGGCACTTGCTCGTCTCACATCTGGAACACTGACTGCAAAGCTTTTTACTATTCAGATGTGCATCGACGCAGCCGTGCATCGACACTAAAGTCAAAATGACCATATAGAGCCAATACCTCCCCATTCCTTTTCTTTTTTTTCTACTGTATGTTTTTAGCATGTTATGCAGATCAGATTTTGCTGGATTATATGGGCACATTGCTGCTGCTCTGTTGCACTTTGGTTACATCTATTTTCTTGTTTTGTGTTTTGACTTTTGATACTTTGTTTGTATTGTTGATCACAAAGAAGACAGGGTTGGCATTTGTTTTCTGCCTGCCTTTATCATTTTCCAACAGGGATTTTGATCTTGTGATAATATTGGTTGTCCCAACTAATCAACTGATATGCTTAATTTTACTTTTTTCTCTCAGAACAGCCATAAAACAATACTGGCTTACGATTGTTCTTATACATGTTATAGCAGATGTTCTATTAGGAAAAGCTGTCTTGTGCTGTGGAGATCTTTGGACATAAATTGTTTATCATCATTTAATTTGATCTGAGAACAGCATTTTGGCTTGGCAATAGGGGAATTTATAAATCCTCTAATCGGCTGGTTGACAATGTCTCATTCTGTTATTCATATTGGATTTGAGACTGATGTTTTGGCCAATATGTGTACCTCAGCTTCCATTGAAACATTTATCTAAAACATTCAATTTGTAAAGGGTAGGAGGAAAATTGAAAACAAAATCTGGAACAGGATATCATCAGCCAGAGCCACTTGATGTCAAAGACTCGAAGTTGGAGTGTAAACCAAATAGAAAATACACTACCCAGGTGCGAAATCAAAACCCTTGAACAATTAAACTAAACCACAAATATAATATAGCACAGCCAAGGCCAACGAGACCCCTGATTGAGAACAAACCCAACTTGTTAGGCCGTCTTTTCCTCAGCAGCAGCTTCAAAGGTCTCGCCAGCAACGAGCTCAGGGACCTCATCATCGTCTTCTTCCTGTGGTGCAGCTCCCCTTTGTGCTTGTTGCTTTTGGAACTGCTCTGCTAGCTTCCTCAAATTATCCAAGTTATCGGGGCCTGTCATATATAAAATCAACAGATATGTAAGAATTTTTCCCCCTTCGAGTGATTTCATTATCTGTTTCAAAGGATCTCAAAAGATATAAAAGTATTAAAGGCACAAACCTAATTGGTTAATGATTCCAGGTAGGATATCTTGCAACTCTGTACAAAGAAGACGGTTTGAAGAGTTTTAGACAAATTTCACAACTTGCGGTAAAGTAAAGAAAAGGGACAACAGAAGCTAAACATAATTACATCAACTACACAGCTAAAGAAACTCAATCCAATAGGTTAGTGTGAAAGATAAGATTAAAGTCACAGGTATGATGAAGTGATCAGTTAATCATGTTGCCAATTATAATTGAACCATCCATGAATCAAATGCCGAACAATGAAGCACTCCAATGGCAACACCTATTTTCATTTCTTTTTAAGTATAAAATAACTAATGAAGGAGAAGGGTAATTACTCTTTGTCTGCGGAGATCCACTGACAACCCAGGTGTTCGCAGCAATGGATGCTTGAACTGTAAAGAACAAATGACAAACATATCAATTTTAACTCTTGCTAAAATTTGTAAACCTAAGTACACATATTTCACTTATGGCACCTTTAGGGTTTAGGAACTGGATGACTACATCATCCTTAAAGATGTTCACTTCTTCAATAGCTGGAATGGAATTTACACCAATTCTTTTCAACGTGCTTTGAAGTTTTTTATCATCAGTTGTGGTCGTCTTGTGGATGGCCTTCTTCTTTCTGGAATTAAAACACGACTAGTGGTCACGCACTGCTTTAAATTACAACTCACATAGAAATCAGCAATGATGTACAAGCCAATATTAACCACTATCTTATAGCAAATGCAGTGACACAAATGAAGAGTAAAAAAACAAAAGCAGGGAAAATTAGAGTAAATTAGTGATACCTTCTAACACTACCCTTTCCACCAGTGCGAACTGCACCAGCCATCTTCATGAGTCTCTCTCTATCCATGTTACTGCATAAAAAAAAGAGAAAAAAATACATTTGAATCCAGATAATGCCAAAGAACAATAAGCCATATCTATTCACCCTAATTACACCTAAACTATGTTGGTAGATCGCCAGACCTCCTAAGTACCACACAAACTCCCATTTGATTAAACAGTAGACATACCGAAATTGACATTTCGGTGGTAAATTCTTGAATCATTAACTTTATAAAAAGTAACACACAACATCAAACACTAGATCGTCATTTTTCCGACGAAACCTAATCCAAGAGAAGCAATAAATTCGACCAATTACTTCACTAAACAAGACAAGTTTCACCGGAGATGCGAATGATTGAACGCAGCAGCCTACTTACTAATCAAAGAAATCAGCAAACACTTGTGTCGAAACAGAGGCGAAAACCCTGAATGAGAGTCGGAGATTTGTATTGAGATAAGAAAAGGAAGGATTACCTGAATTAGGGTTTTACGCGTAGCGGCGCTGAGGTGCAGCTAAATGATGTGAGATTGGGTATTTAAATACTCGTATGATACATATATACCTCTCTCCTCTTTTCTCGTCCAAAATTTTTATAAATAAAATATTCCACTTATTTTCACTATTTTTTGGGACTGAAAATAATTAAAATAATAAACTGTCCTACTTTGATATATTATATTTTTTTTTGATATTACTTTGAGATTCCAGATCTAGTGCAAAGCCAAAAAATCATACAAAATACAAACACATCTGCACTGTTCATTATGGAAATCCAATGGCTGATATTAATTAGATTAATTAAATTAGATAACTGATTTTATACGTGTAACTCTCCAAATGAGGGTATAATCGACCCAACAAATTCGAAATCAACCCTCGAATCTCTCCTCCCCAACAAAAACCGACGACGAATGGGGGTTGTCCTCCGACGACGAAATCTGGGTCGCTGGATCGCCGGGTCAAAGAGAGGTTTTCCTCCTCCGACAAAATCAAAAAACGCAGAAGAAACGCAACCAAATGAGGGGTTGTCCTCCGACAACGAAATCTGGGTCGCCGGGTCGAAGAGGGGTTGTCCTCCTCCGACGAAATCAAAAACGCAGAAGAACGCAACCAAATGATTAAGAGAAACGCAGAAACGAACTATAAATTGGCATGACGAATTATAAGAAATCAGACTTAATTCGATCAAATTGAAGGAGTAAAACTTCGTCGAACTCAATTTTTCACACTCTAGATCATCTTCGACATCAATGGAACTCAACCCAAAATCAAATCAACAGTTTACGTAAAGAAAAATTCGAAACTGAACATGACGAACTATAAAATGGTCATGACGAATTATAAAAAATCGAACTAAATTCGATCAAATTGAAGGAGTAAAACTTCGTTGAACTCAATTTTTCACACTCTGGATCATCTTCGACATCAATGGAACTCATCTCATAATCAAATCAACAGTTTTCATAAAGAAAAATTCGAAACTGAACATGACGAACTATAAATTGGCCGTGACGAATTATAAAATGAATGATGGGTATTCTGTCAAAAAGCTCTGTCGTAGCATCAGCCGCCGTCGTCCATGGATGAGCATCGGCGTCGTCGTCCAAGGATGATCGTCGGCATCGTCGTGGGTATCGTCGTCGGCTTCATCTTCGTGGAAATTTCAGATCTGAAATTTTAATCGAAAAGAGGAGAGAGGAGTAAGGAGAGAGAGAGTGTGCTGATGTTGTATTCCAAATATACCCCTGATCTAATATTAATTTGAATTTTTATTTATTTATTTTCACTTAATCTCATCCATAGAAATTACAAAATCAAAGGATGAGATTATTTTGTATTTTTTACAATAATATGGGTTTTGCACCTGATCCTAAACCAGTACGTTGATATATTAGATTAGGAAGAAGATCGGTTACAAAGTTGATTTTTTGATTAAAAAAATACAAACAAATCATAGTCATTGATTTTGTGGTTTGGATGTATGAAATTAAATCATCATTTTTGGTGCATTTTGAATTTGACGAATTATAGGGAAAAGTGACGAATTATGTCGTCTTTTTTGTTTTTCGAAGACGAACTATAAATCGATTTTGACGAACTTAGATTAAAGTACCTGATCTTAACCCTATTAGATTAAAGTAAGAGATTTCATACGAATATAGTAGAGGTGGCAATTTAACATGTTACCCTACCCGTAAGTTAACGGCCGTGAAAAACTTGTTCGTTAACTGCCCGTTTACTTAAAAGGTTGAATAAACCCTAAACTCATTTATTAAACAGGTTATCCGAATAAAATCGCTTAATCCGCTTACTAAACGAATTATCCGGTAAAATTCGCTTAATCCATTTAAATCCGTTTAACTTATTATATATTTAAATAATTAAAATAATTGTATAATAAATATATAAATATGTTATTATTTTAAGTTGGTAATATATTTTAAAAAATGTTAATAACTAATCTTTTGTAATATTAAATATACATTGCAATTTTTTTAACCAATATAAAGAACATGTATGGATTTTTATTATAGTAAAACTTGAGGATGAGAAACATGAAACATAACTAATCATGTTTTAAATTAAACGAGTTAAACGGGAGTTAAAATTTAATCAAAAATGAAATTTCAATATTACATTTTGAAACATATTTAGTCATATTTTAAATTAACAGGGTTAAACGGGTTAGGCGGATTAAACAGGTTTACCAGGTCAAATGGGTTAGGTGCATTAAATGGTCTAAAGGTTAAACATGTTAACCCTATTAACCCCGCTAAACAGGATAATGTTCTCTTATTTGCTTGTCCACGGTTTCTATTCAAACTTTGAGCAAGTTGACATGTTTCTTCACTTGCATCATTTAACAGTGACTTGGTTCAACGATAATGGTTTTATCAGTGTCATACATTGTGGAATCTCTCGGTCTCGCATTATAATTTTATTGTTTGACATTGAAACAAAGAGTAAAGATCAGGAACAAAATATATTTTTGGTGCACGTCAAAACTAGGTTATAATTCGTTGCCGAGAAACCAAAAGTATGGCATAATTCGTCTTGAGTAATTTATAATTCGTCACCGAGAAATTAACCATAAACAGGATGTAATATTAGATTTAATCTCATCCGTCCAAATAACCAAATCAATGGCTGTGATTGATTTGTATTTTTTACAAAAATACGCCCTTTGAACCGGATCCTTTTTATTGAAACAAATATAATCTTTTTTAGACTAAAAATGCTAAACAAGTTAAACGGGTTTACCCGCTTAACCGGCTACCCCGTTTAATCCGCTAACCGTTTACAACTCGCCCAATACTCATCCGCCCGCCCAATTTGGCACCCTATAATACATGATCATGACAATTTCAGATAAGTTAAGGGACAATTATTTTTTTATTTTTTTTCTGATAAGCTAGACAATTTTATATAGATTAAGGGTATGTATTTTTGAACTGAAAGTCCATATTATCATTTCAGCATCTCATATAAATCTTATGATTATGTACTAAATTTGAGTAAAATGCATAATATTTTAGCTTAAAGGCTAAAATTCCATGGCCGAGATCTTAACTTAAGTCAAAAAGTTAAGTTTTTTAATTTAATTCTCCTAATTAAGTCAAGTAACAAATTTCAATTTATTTAAATTTAAATTTGTGGGATAGCAATTCTGTCTGAAAATAAGGCACCTTGAAAATTAAGTTGTGAATAACTAGAAAATAAAAAGAGTCATGTAAAATAATGGATTGGTATGGATGTCATTTTGTAATACAAAAGCAAATAAATTGGTATTACGAAAAACAAGTGAAAAGGAGGACACTGAGTCCGGGCCGGCCCAATTCTCAGACCTTATCACACTGAGTAGGCACAAATGACACTGTTTCCTTGTCAAGATCGTGCAGTACTAGAATGTTTTGTTGTTGAACATTTCCAAAGATGGACATGCCACTAGAGCTTCCCATGGCCAAGCACACCACTCCCAAACCAGAATCTCCAATCATGTAATTCTCTCCAGGCAGATCAAGATCACCTCCTTGGAAATGGAACTTCAGTTTAGGAACTTCCACTTCACTTGCTCCTGAAGGTAACTTGAAGCACAAGTCAAGTCCGGTCGAGCCTGAATCGTCCACCGAAAGTTGCGTTTGCGAAATGAATTCGCTTTTAAGGGCGTCGAATGCACTTTTCTCTAAGTAAGTGATTGTTGTCCCGGAGTCGATGATCATGCCACCGGTCCCGTCATCTTGGAGGTCGAAGGTGGATTCCTGGATGGAAAGCCGAGTTGTGCCGACAGTGATTCCTTGGAGTCCAAGGTAGTAGAATGATGGCTGAGAAGGGTTTTTGATCAATGGGGTGGTCACAATTGCTCCATCTTTTGTGCCATTCACCTTGGCTAGTGACCCCATGAGAAGGCTACTAGACCCTTTTGAGCTATCAATTGACACTAGACAATAAGAAAACTTAGGCTCACCGAGCTGCGAAACTAACGATAACGGACCTCTTCCTAGCCCGACTAGGCCTGAACCTTGACTGAAACCGCTACCTTCGTTATCCTCCCCACACCCAAATCCAACCTTGTCAACCTTTTCATCTCCGAAACCGAAAGTCTCAGTAGCTAAAACGCCTTGTGTGGATGAGTAGTCTCCATAAGAATAAGCATATTCACATTCACCATTACAACTGGAAGTGCTCAAAGCCTTGCAAAGCTGACTTGAACAAGGTAACTTGGAAAACGAGGAAGATTGCTTGGGGTCGAAGATAGGTGTTGGCTGATCATAACACTGCTTGCAAGGCTTACATTGAGTCCAAATCAAGTCACTTCCCGTGTCCATGATCGCTTCGTAGTTCTGCGGTGGTGTACCGATCGAAAGACTCATGAGAAACTCACCGTTTCCAACGTGAACCGGAGTCTCAACTTGGCCGGTCATGATTGCCATTGAGCTCAACTTCTGCAACCTGTGCCTCCCTCTCTTCATTGCATGCTGTAGCTTTTCTATCTTTGTCATGTTCTTACCTGCATCCACATGTTTGAGCTCGATCCTAAACCCTTTTGACATCATTGTCCTTTTTCGAGTAGTGAAATCCAATCTTGATGTGGAGAGTGTTGGGAGGACTAACAAGCCCAAAATGGCCATTACTAGCAGCAATGATGATCTCGAAGCCATTTCAACATTAAGACTGAAAGATCTAGAGAAGAAATTGGACAAAGTTTATGCGTGTGTGTGATAGGATTAATTGTAAACTTGGGGTTTAAGAAAAGTAATGAAAAGAAAAATGGATATATAGACAAATGGGGATGTAGAGGAAGTTGGGGCATCTACACAAAAGGTAGATGAACATGGACGTGTCTAATTCTATGCGTTTGTTGAGAAAAAGAGTGATGTTGCACTTTCTTTTTGGTCACCTATGTGCTTGAATTTGTAAAATTTTCACGCTATAATTGATTGATCTTAATCTCAATCTGCTTATAATGATGGATATAATCTCTAGTCTATATTGCTACGGTAATTTAATACAAAAAGTTTAATTTGTACATATAATTTAACAGAGCGTGAGAAAGTATCTAAATTTGGCAATTTGATGAAGTAATGAAAACTTGTTATCAGAAATCACTCATATATATTGACTTTGACTAACAATTGCTCGTAATTAAGCTAGAATTGATCCAATTATTTAAATAAGCATGTTGATTTATAGTTAAGAGAGATAAGAGAAATAGATCATTTAAGATAATAAGAGAGACTAATGAAAAAGTTGGTGGACTACCTTCCTCTACTCGAACAAAAGCAAAAGACAAGGAGATTGTGATGATCGATGAGAAGTAGTTTGATTCTCAAGCATATATGATGTTGGAAAGCACAAGTTAGTTCAATTGTCATACAATTTGTTAGGTGAAGAGTATGTGTCCCTCAAGTTTTATTTCTTCTATAACAAGTTCAATGATAGTATGAAAATGTTTGATGTTTCTCATCTATATATACACTTTACGTTACCTCATAATTTCATCCAAAATTTTCTCTGAAAAGAAATCATCCAAAGATATACATCCAACTTCATCATATGTGATAAAAAGATAAAAGACAAAAAAAAAAAAAAGATATCCCCATATCTCTATTATAATAATTAAACCTTATGAGGCCAGATCTGGTGCAAAGTAAATTTTTGGTACAAAATCTGTCAAAATCATTTTATAATTCGTCAGTTTAGTTTATAATTCGTCAAAATCCGAGCCGAAAAACCAAAAGACGACATAATTCGTCAGGTTTATTTTATAATTCGTCACACAAAAAAAATAAAAAATCAAGATTTAATCTCATCCATTCAATCACAAGATCAAGGGTTATGATTAGTTTGTATTTTGTACAAAAATATCAACTTTGTACCTGATCCTTTTCCAAACCTTATAGATAAATAAGTAAATTAATTTAAAATTAATATTTACTTCCGAGTTTTACTATGTTTAATAAATACTTTGTTAGAAGTATTTTGTTATTTCTTATTAGTAGAAAAGCGTGCAGTTGAGAATCTTTTTATCTTTCGAGAATTTGAGAATTTCAATCTGCACCTTTGAATGCACGATCAAACGATATGAATTCTGACATTTATCCGTATATTCAAACTTGCATTTGCATCTAGTCAAAACTTAAAGTACAGCACCTTATAATTTGGCACGTGTCAGCACAATATTGACTTGATCATGTACTTTCAAAAATGCACATAAAACGTTTGATTTTCAACATATAAAGGCATTTGAACCATTTGTTCTCTTTAATGACCAAAAATAACGAGTGCATTAACCATTATTCATTTATCTTTGTGTATAGTAATGGCTAATGAATAGTGACCTAACAAAAGGTGCAACAACATGTTGAGATCTCATTGCAGAATGGGTTATCTACTATATAGGATTGTAGAATTCATCATGACACCATGATGAGTCAAACGTCTTAGTCATCTTGAGTTAACCCGCAACAATCTCCCAATGACAGGAAAATGCATTCAATTGAAAGTGGTGTGGTTTTGAATAGTTTTCCTATTGATTCTCAGTTTATATAAATATTTTTTATTGGAGTTACATCATTCCATATAAATCAAGTACTACACTAATATATTTTTTTGAATATATTACATGAGCAATTTTCACTCAACTTTGGAGCACGCCAATGCAAGACACCTTGGGACAAAAAACACCCCTCGACAAAATTGTGGAAGGGAATGTCACGGTGGGATTCGAACCATTGATCTTGCTATTGCAAGGCAAGTGTTCTACCAACTCAACCACCATCTTATTAACCTCCGTTTATATAAATTTGACACACTATGTTCAGTTGTCATTTTAACACATATACGAACTATATACGTTTTGATTGGATGTCAAATGCATGCATGACTGATATCTTAATTAACACACAACGTTAAGCTCGCCATTGGCAACAACTTCATATACAAGCTTTTTCTATATTCATTTAGTTTTAATTTTTTTCACACAATCTGTGTAGCTCCACTCGACGGCTTCTGATAATGCAATGCATTCTCCTGATCATCAGCCTGCCCAGTACTATGCTTCGTAATATCATACAACTCCCCATCTCCCCACAACGCATACGCTTCCTCCCCGTGCACCGCATCATCCCCAATAACCAACTCCTCGTCCGACATCCTCAAAGGAATCCACAACTTAATCACAAAACAAATGACAGACGTCACGACCAAATTCCACCCAATGACAAACAGCCCTCCAACGATCTGTTTCCCAATCTGCACCCCTCCAGACCCGCCATACACTCCGCCTCGCGAGTTGGTTACGGGGAGGAAGAGCGAGCAGAGAGTTGGCTCCGCGAATAGCCCCGTGAGGATGCCGCCCAAGTACCCGGCCACCGCATGGGTGTGGAACACGGCCAACGTGTCGTCCACCTTTTGTAGTATTTTCCATTTTTTGTGTATTACCATCATTGTGAACCAAGGCACGCTGCCGGAGAGAATTCCCATCACTATTGCTGCCCAACCTTGCACAAGACCTGTTTAAAAAGTAAATAAAGTTAATAAATAATAATATTAGGTATAATGACTAGCAAAGTTCTGTAAATTTTGAATTAAAAGTTAATTATTTGAGCTTAATACCTCATTAAGGAGGTCTAATTAAGTATTTAATTTGCCTTATCAGTCTTATCTTTTAGCTTCAAAGTGAAGCATTTAAGTTTTTTTTTACTTTGATTAAGTTATTAAGTTAAATTTGTCACTTCAATTTTCCTATTTAAATCAAAGTAAAGTTCTTTTGATTTAATCTCAAACTGAATTCAACACCTTATTTTTCCTCGCATATAAAATATTTCTCGGGTACATGTATATTTCTAGCCTATTTGAACACAATCACGTAAAGTGTACTATTCGGATTTGAACTTGAGTCATTCGATGAAGCGCAGGTCATATCGGCTCTTCTAACTTTGAAACCCACGAATCGGCAAACACCTCCATGGAATGACCTTAGCGCTGCTTAAGTACGCCTCCGCGAGAGGTAAGTACTTGCAAACGTCCACAAATGACGAGGAAGATAAAAGAAAAGAGGAAGAGGAAAACACCCACAAAAGATCTAGGAAGAGTAAAGTATTACTGTGGGGTTTGAACTTTGAACACAAGATCTTGCATATTGTAAGACAAGTGCTCAACCAACTCATACACCACCCTTGTTGGCTAGTACTTAACTTGAGTTAAATGTTTGAATTTTGTTTCTAAAAAGTAAGATACTATAGGCATATACTTTTTTTGATAGGGTAGTCATATACTTAATTTGCTACAAATTAAGATCGTTAGTTCAATGTATTTAAAATGAACTTAAGTTCTTCAAAAAAAAAAAAAAATGAAGTTAAGTTTTTTCAGTTGAATTCAAATGAACCGAGTACTCTAACTAAAGTAAATTCATCAATATACTTCTCATATTTAAAGCAAATTAGATATTTTAGTTCACTCATGAGTTAAAATTGGTCAATAATTAAATCAACTTGACACATTTTAATTTCAAAGAACAAATGCAAAGAGGGTTGAGGTAGTGTACCGGCGCCGGGAGTGATGCAGACGAGGCCGGTGATCATGCCCTGAACCGCCCCGATGACGGAAGGCTTTTTGAAGACTAAGACATCGAGCACGGTCCATACGATGAGGCTGGTGGCGGCACAGATGTTGGTGTTTAGGACAGCGATTGAGGAGTCGATGTTAGCCGAGTATGGGTCTCCTCCATTGAACCCAGCCCAACCCATCCACAACAATCCTGCTCCTGCCAACGTCAGCAAAACATTGTTCGGCGGAAATCTCTCCCGGTCATTGGTTGACCGCGGCCCCACCTGACACATTCCAATTTTTTTCTTCATATAAACATTTCATTCAGCTTTCAAATCATGCATAAATCAAAGAAAATAAAATAAAAAGTATATAGAGTCATTCAGTTAAAAATACCTAAAAATTCGACAAATTTCATCATGACATCAAGTTGCATCTTTAAATATAATGCACTACTAATTTTTGAAAAATTTCCGACATTAATAAAATGCCGGAAAAATGACGGAATGTTGACGGAAAAAGTTGAATTTCCGTCAACGTTCCTGTAACGAAGTCGATGACGGAAATTTTTCCGACGGTAAAACTTTTCCGTCATTATTTCGCCGTTTAATTCCGTCATTGTGCCGTTGACATTCCGTCTAAATTCCGTTACAAAAAATTCCATCACACGCCGTCAATTTTTCGATGTAAATTTCCGTCTACTTTCCCACAAAAATCCGACATGCATAATGTCCATCATTATTCCCTCTAAATTCCGTGACCAATTACTTTCCCTCATTATTCCCATAAGTTTCCGTTATCAATTATTTCCATCATTTTTCCCGCACATTTCCGTCATCAATGTAATTGTGTTAAATTTTGCATTACAATGGTCAAATATTTTTCCCGCACATTTCCGGAATTATTTTTATTACTTGCATTAAATGGTCAAATATTTTTCCCGCACATTTCCGGAATTATTTTTATTAATTACATTACAATGGTTAAATATTATTTGCAAATATATATTATTGGAAATATGTTACAGACAATATAATAATTTTAAAGACTATTTTAGATATTACTAGCCCATATTTATTCATTGTTATCAGAACACGCACATAAAATAAATCTAGTAGTTAACGAAAATTGATGGACAACCAAAAACACAAGCAGAGAAATCAACAGTTCAAAATTGATCGCCTATACTCCTGATCTTGTCCCTCTTTTCCTTTACTTGATGGGAGATTCATCCTCTTCAAAGCAGATTATGAAGATTTGGAGTCTGGTGAAGAGTAGGAAGCGATGGTATAGACGGAGGAAGAATATGCTGCAACTGTGGAGAATTTTTTTTGATAAGGCGAAGACGGAGGAAGTTGAAAAAAATGGAAAGGGTTTTCGGTGGGTGTTGTAAATTTGAGAAACATGTTGATTATATAGAGGTAGGGATTATTAGAGTTCAGTTAAGACAGTGTTTGGCAACAGGCGATGTCTAAATTAGACTTTAGACAGCGTCTGTTTGGCTACAAGCACTGTCTAAAGTCCACTTAAGACAGCGCCTGTTTGGTAACAAGCGCTGTCTAAAGTATGACACATTTGACAGCGTTTGGTTACAGGCGTTGTCTAAAGCCTACTTTACACAGCGCTTGTTACCAAACAGGCGTTGTCTAATGTTAAATATAAGACATCACTTTCTATATAAGCGCTGTTAAAGGTAACTACATAAGCGTTTAATTTTTTTTGTCACTAAGTATCATCGTCAATTAATTTCCGTCATTGTTCCATCATATTTCCGTCAACGTTGACGGAAATGTGATGTAATAGTGAGGGTATTTTTTTAAATATAACTAAAACAAAATATTACGGAATAGAGCGGGAATTTTTTTTAAATATAACTAAAACTAATTTAATAAAACAGCGCTTTCTATCTAAGCGCTGTCTTATTTGTGATTTTCCACGGCGCCTTCTAATTAAGCGCTGTTAAATATATTTACGACAGCGCTTTACACAAAAAGCGCTGTTTTATAGTTAACAATTAGACAGCGCTTACAGAAAAAGCGCTGTCTAATTAAAGGGAGTAATTATTTTATTTGTTGACGGAAATGTGTTGTAATATTTACGAAATTTTGTAAATATTCAACCGTCAATAAACTTAGGTAAGTGAAACGAATATTACAAATTTGTGACGGAATAAAGTGGGAATATTGGCTGAAATTCTATGATGACGGAATATAGGGGGAATACTAACGGTAATATAAATGACGGAATTTAGCCGGAAATGGAACGAAATTAACGCTCCCAATATTTCCCTTTATTTTTCCTCAACATTCCGTGTAACGAATTCCGTCAGTGTTCCACCTCAATTGTGGAGACGGAATTATTGTGCACGAAATTGTGACGGAAATTTAACGAATATTATTTGGGTGACGGAATTTTGATGGAATTATAACGGATTATTTTCCGTCAGCGTGTCAGTTGATGTTTTACTGACGGAATTTGGAGACGGTAAAATCCCAAAAATTTGTAGTGATGGCACGTCTCATTCATTTTTTTTACTTCTTTATGCTGTTCCGAGCATGCATTTTGACTATATGTATTTTTAGTTTTCGAGAAGTGCACTTAGGAAAAAACTGATACAATTTTAAAATGGCTTGAACTGATCACTCAGCAATACTTATGGCGTTAAAATGTCACACGCCTATAAGAGCGACTTAAATATATAACGTTGTTCTCAAGCGATTTAAGGAAAATGAGTAATTTAGCTAATAAATTGGGAAATTGAGTATAAAGGGAAATCATTTGCTCAATGAGCCAAAATTGGAATTTTTTTTTAAAATGCTTCCCACCAAATTGAATAAATCAAAATCGTATTAGTAAATTAAAATATTAAAACAAAAAAGAAATAAGAAGAGAGGACGCTGACCCAATAAGCGGCGGTGAAGCCAGCGATCCCAGAGGAGAGATGGATGACATAGCCACCAGAATAATCCATAACGCCCCAATGAAACAAAAACCCGCCGCCCCACAAACTAAAAGCCACCACCGTGTAACTAAACGTCAACCATAACGGAACAAACACCATCCACGCACGAAAGTTCATCCTCCCAAGAACCGACCCAGCTATCAAAATCAACGTTATAGCAGCAAACACGCACTGAAACCAAACCATACTCGCCATCGGATAAAACGGCGTCACTTCGGCTGTCTCCACCGTGCCATCGTGATGATAATGCGTCGTGGCGGGAAGCGCGGCTTGCTTTAGTAGGAAGCTTTGGTTTAGAGCGAAGCCAGGCTTGCCCCAAAATGGAAGGAGTTTGGGGCCGAAGGCCATGTTGTAGCCCCAGATGGACCAACAGAGGACGACTGCTGCGAAGGCGTAGAGCGCCATGAAGGCTGAGTTGACCGCCCATTTCTTTTTGACTATGCTGCCGTAGAGGATGACTAGGCCTGGGACGCTTTGGAGGCCGACGAGAGTGGCGGAGATCATTTGCCAGGCGTTGTCGCCTTTGTTGAGCCACTCTGGGACCGCCGTGCCTGGCGTGCCTTGGTAGGCTACAGGGACTACTGACATTTTGGCTAAGTATTTTTCTCTATTAAGCTCAATGATTTATTTAAATCAGAAACACTTTCTGATAAGCGGATTCCAAGAAGTAAAATGAGGCTATATATAGTTTCCCGGAGCACATACAGTGTGTATATATGATGCCACAAGTGAAAGTTTATGGGTACATAAATAAGGTTTTTATTTTGATTTGATTTTGGAATGGATTTGTCCACATATAGATGTCACTGTCACATGTGTATTTAAATCAAATGATGCAAATATATGTTTTATTATTATGTATTTTTTGTCTACCAAAATAACTTCATGAAAGGAAGGGTGGTCATACATATTAGATATCGGAACTCGTAAGGTTAGAGGATCGAATCTCATACTAAATATCTTAGAAGTTGAAATATTTAATTTGGTCGAGCCAGCCAAACTGTAATGGTGCGATCACATCTGGTAGACATGTTTTGCAGACTATTGGCCTCAACCAATAATTTATCCGGTGCGTATTCAAGTAACAAACTTTGCTCTTTTGAAAAAAATGACAACAATACACAGTTACAATCACTTTTGGATTATTTGATTAAAAGGTATTGAATAGAAAGAGCCTCACATATTCACCAAATAAGTTATCTAATCTGAAGGCATCATGGATGGTACCTGGCTAGCAATAGGGATGAGATGTAAAAACTTCGAATTCCGAACGTAACGTGTTAGGTTTGATTTCTGAATTCGCAGAGTGAGTTTCCTCTTTTGGATAGAACTAATCGATAGGGGTCGGCAATAGGCAGTGTAAGGACAGAGTGTGACTGTTTTTTCTTGATCCAATGAGTAGTACAAGCAGGGTAAGGGCAAGGTAGAGTAATGATAAATTTAAGCATAAATTGAGAGAAAAAAAATTATAATATGATAGAAAATAGTAGGGTAAGACAGAGTATGATAGGGTAGGAGGACAATGTTGAGGCTAGGGTAGTAGGGCATGGTAAGGTCTATTTTTTTTCGTAACCCTTCTTTGTGAGCAGGATACGTTAGGGTACGAGGATAGGACATGACAAGATACATATCGGACAAGTTAAAGGTGACCCTATAGACATTTTGACCCTAGAATCAAATGTTGACCCCGGAACTAGAGCCGAGAGATAAAAAGTCCTTTCCATTTTATATCTTATTTTTTTATAGTTTAAGAGAATTAAATTTGATTTTACTACGAATCTTGTGTTTGGGATATAGCACATGACCCATACAACTAGGAATCTTGAAATTGCAAGGACAAAGAATTGTTTGGCATAATATGAAAAACTGACTTGTGGCTAGTGGCTGAATTATGTAGTTTATAGCTGATTGTAACGTTTGAAGTAATTTGATTCTCAAAGGAATTATATTCTAATGAACTCAGGATGTGACTATTTAACAGTCGATTCTCAAAGGAATTATATTCTTATGAACTTAGGATGTGACTATTTAACAGTTACTGGAATTTATATTAAGCCTGCTTTGTACCCATGCTTTTGTAATCTAATTTTTTTTATATATAAATACAATGAGGTACATCACTGTTAAATGATGACAGAAATTGGGTGCAGATCTAAGTGTCCTGTATTGGAAATTACAACAACAAAAATCTACTCTAAAAAGAAAGGAAAAAAAAAAACTTAGATTGCCAACACCTCCAACTACGGATGACACTAACCTTCTGTGCAACTGCAAGGACATCGAGGAAAATAAAAATGACGGGAATGCCAGATGTGCAACACGAGGGCACTCATGCATCATCGGCCTATATACTCCACTAGAGAAATCAGGCAATCAGCAATGCTATGTAGGATTAGGTGATGTCAGGTAAAACAATTGTGGCAACTATTTAAAGTAATCTTGATGTAGACTTGATGGAAAGTCAAGATACTGTTCATCTTCATCCTTATGCTTCCATGAGTCTCCGTTGCCTTGGATATACCATGTAACTTTTGGAGATAATGAAGCGTAAATATCTGCAAATTGGAACCAGTTTCATGAAAAAAATGTTAGCTGGGATCCGTAACCAGAACAACTGTCAGCTTTTGAAAACATATTGATACATCTCCAAGATCGGGGGTTATAATATTGTTCCAGCTAGCTCTTATCTGACAAGATGCTCCAACGAGCTAAAAATGCTACGCATCGTATGTTGTCCCAGAAACATGTCACGTCATCACTCAAAATGCAATTACTGTTTTCTTTTTCAGATATGAAAGGTGATAAGTACCTGTATGAAAAGGCGTATCTGCTTCTCTAGTACTATGCAATATAGTTGTCCCCGATATTATTGTTACGAATCCACAAATCTCAGAAGCGATGCTGCTAGCACTTTGACCAGACCAGTCCTTTAAGAAAAAGAACCACTTGAATTTTAGCATTGTTTCTTCTCGCCTCATGATCTGTCAACTGAACTCCAGCACACTGTAAAAGGTATAAATAACAATAAAGGCGTACCTTAAACATTATGACACTGGCTACAATCGTGAATGAAGTAAACAGCGCATAATATACAGGACACACGAGGGATGTGTTGAATGTATCCAACGCCTGTAGGTGTAGACATGTCAAAGAAAGAAAGCCATGCAAATAAACTGGTTAGGCTATTCACAGAAACCAGATTCAATAGCTTGATTTTCTAATAGATTGATGCCATAAATGAACTAGTTTGCCGAAAGCTGTTCAGCACACTGTAACAGAAATGCTTTTTACAGAAAAAAATTCTGAAGTTTACAGAATGCTTACCATGTTCAAATAATTTAGTTGACAGATTATACAAGTAATAGCAATTGTTGCGAAAATCCACGTCTGGTAGTCAAAAAATTGATCTGAACCCTCCAGTGTTAACTTTATGGCAATACCGAGCGCCTTTATACTCATAACCTGGAAAAGTGAACTATCGTATAAACTTTGCAAATCTTATACACCCTTAAAAGGGTTGACCATTGCTAAACAAATTTTATTTAACTAATTTCAAACTGACATGATTCATTGGATTGGTCTGCAGATGGAAGTTTTGCTCAGTTTAAAATTGCTTACTGTCAATGAACCAATCACGGAGCATATGCTAACGTAGACCATTAAGTTGGTTTGGCCATAACGAGGACAGAAATACAAGATCAGTACCAAGACCACAGCTATTGTGGATGCTGTGTATAGCAGAAAAGCTGTAAAAGAAATATCACCAATTATGCGTGAAGTGGATAAAACAAAAGAAGAAGAAAAATTCGACAATCACAGTATCTAAAATACCTGGTTGGGTTGCTAATTCCCAAACTTCTTCAACAGAGGTCAGCGAGCTCTCTGTAGGTGTGTGGAGAACAATGACAACAGCTCCAACTACGCATAAAATACACCCTAGAATTCCCAATTTCTCCAATTTCTCGTTCAACATGAAATGAGCCAAAATTGAACTAGCGTTCCGAATTCAGTAACGTGAATGAGTGATATAAATAGCCGTAGCATGACTACTTGAGTGTGTGTTTACCTTACAATAATGCTCATGGCGCCGAGAGGAGTCACGAGAACCGCAGGGGCATATACATAAGCTATGAAATTCGACAACTCCCCAACAATCACTATCAATCAAAAATTCGAACCTTTTATCAAAAACTCGAAACTAGGTTAACCTCTCAGCGTTACATTACTGATTTTCACATCCCAAATTTCTACTGATTTTTCACAAATGATGAGAACATCAGTACATTAAGGCTTAAGCAACGTACTGGTAATCATCCCCAACCACCACAATGGCTCTTTCAGATATCCATATCCACCAACATCTTCACCACAAAATCAAACACATATTTTCTCAAAAACTCATCAAAAGCTTGAATCAGAAATCCCACATTAAGCAAAACTAAATAAAAGAAAGCTCTTACTTGCGCGAGGGCCAGATACGCCAGCACGCAAAAGCCCCTTTTTCTTGATAATAAAACTGGATCCGATGAAGGCGCTAGAAACCAGCGCAAGAACACACCCCTTAACATTATCATTGCTGAACGAAAGCCCCAATGCTTCTCCAGATGTTATTGCAGCCATAATTGGTATTGACACCCACATTGACGACACTGTAAAAGAGATCAAGTGGCTATCTGGGTGTTATTTAGGTGAAAGTTTCTCTCTTTTTTTTGGTTTGTGGAAACTGAATATTGTAGTGATGTAATTTGAATAATTGAGATTAAAAAATGCGTTCTTTTTGCGCACCCAGTGACCCGTTTTGCAACTAGATGACAATAAACAACTAAAAATATGATCTTTTGATGATTTTTCAGGTGAGAAGAAGTAGATGGGAATTTAAAAATGGAGACTTGAGTTGCAAATGGATCAATGTAGGAGGAGGGTGTTAAACTTTGATTGTGAAATAAGTTTTGATTGTCAATTGAAATTAAGATGGGCAGGGAAGAAGAGTAATTAGGGCTCACAGTGGTCAATAATATAATGTGGAGAGGCGGATTGGATGCAGCATTATGCGAATCTTACAGTCAACGGTTGGTAAAGTAAGGTCATGCTTCCATGTGTAAACCTGCTTGTTGGGTCCATGACTTGGCTTTCTGTTTTCACAGTGCTGGATTATCTGCATACCACAACTTTATAAAATTGAAGTGCAAAGTTGATCTATAAATTATCAGAAGCGCAAGTAACTGTGTTCATTTATGTTCTGGAACAATAACGTGCACTGAAATGGATCTAGCACTGAATCTACAGCTCAGTCACATGAATCTACGAAAAGTTCTAGCTTACGACAGGATATACTTTTTCTGTATGAAAATTCTGTGATGAAATTGTCATCGAGGCACATATGCAGTTCTGTGTTGCGTGCTAGGAGAGAATTGAGCTTCAAAGTCCTTTTGGAGACTTTCCCGAGGTTTTGTTTTGGCTTCGAAGACAATGTCGTCTAGAAATCTTCTTTGAGGAAATTCTTCCGGGACAAGGCTATGATATGTGTCGAATTGTTGCTCTGCTTCCTCCTTTCTGTCCAGTAGGCTTAAGATTATTCCCTGCCAGGTCAAATTAAAATGGTTTGAATTTTAGATAAAACATATTCATTCATCTTTCAAAAAAACAGCTGTGAAAAATACCCATATTGAAGATAATAGAAAATAATTGGGATAGTGTTGTACTGTTGTCAGGAAGCTTAAAAAGAGTAATCAGTGCAGAAGTAAGATCATAAGATGCTATAATGCGTAGTCGTAAATTTCCTTGACGAGAAGGTATTGAAAATCATTACTTAGCTTTACTTCGATCTTTATTATGTTATGGACTACCCTCGGTCTAGCCGCAAAAGAGCATAAATTATAGCTTTTGTCATTTCGTTGGCCAAAAAGTGGGACAGATAGCCACAGGTTATGCTTTTACTTGAGGTTATTGCCTGAACACGAAGAAGTTGTTAAGTCACAGGAACTAAAGCTGAAGTCTAAGCTACTTACTTTGATCATTAAACTATGAAAATTCAATTTGGTATCACAACGGAATCACTCCGGTGGAAAATATTAAAGATTTAATCTGTGAGACCGTGGCTAGGACTAATGACTAATGAGACAAAGAAGGAAGCGGCTTCAGTATCTCAATCACCACTCTTTAATGTTAGCTATGGGTAGAAGGCAACCGTCTGCGCTGATTTGACCATCTGTAAACTTAAGGCAAAACGGTTGGATGTTGAAGAAAAGATGGCAGGTAAATCCAGGTCATCAACTGTATCTTAGTTGAATTTCAATATAACAGTTTCGTTATGATTTCTAAAATGTAAGGACGGTAGGGAGGCTTGGAAAATACTGCAGACTCCTAATAAAATAGTCGTAATTTTTGTTAAGCTACAAATCTATCGACATTGTTTCATGGTGCACAGACTTCTCGAGGTGTTACAGAAGCGAAGTTGATAGCATGATTCCAGGTATCCCTTAGATTCATAGAACTTTGGGATCCCTACAGGATATAGTGTAAATCTGAGTTTTTATGCAAACAATGTGACATTTTCCGTGTTATCAGTATGCACATACCTTTTCCACAGACGGCTACAAGACTAAATGTTTTACTAAACAAACAGATAGCAATGACCATGTAAGAAAATAGCTCAATATAAATGAATTACCTGACAAAGATATGGCCGGAAATCACGCGGGTTCTCATTAATCAAACCTTGAAATTTCACTAAGCCTTCCTCCAGCTCCCCCTGAAAGCCATTTCCAAAGAAGAACCATAAATGGTATGGATCAACATACCATGGACTAGCATAATGTTTACTGTGTGGACTTATGGATAATGGCACTGTGTTTCTCTCTCTGCACAAAATCTCTAATGGCAGAAGAAAATATTTTCCCAAGTAAAACAAAATGCCATTTACAAAGACTTGTTGCATTTAATATTTGATGAGTTAGGGATGTAAAACCGACTGACGGTTTACCTTTACTACATGCATTTGAGCAATTAAGATACCAATATTTCTCATTTCAGTGACTCTCTTCTCTCGGCGTGCAAGCTGCAAAGCGTTATCTAGCATCTCAAACACAGCTGGTCCTTCATCGTTCTTGTGCATCACCATTGCAAGACCCTATTATTCCAAAACGCATGCTATGAGTATAATACAGTGTAAATAGTGGAAAAAATAAATAATGAGAACTTGAGAAGTTGCTGGTGGTTGCTAGAAATTTCAAGACAGCCTAGCCTAGGGTATTTGCTAACTTTAAGTCTTTAAGGTTAACATAAAAACCAGAAAAATACACCGAATCCAAATACATGAATGCCCTTTCCAAGACAGTGATCCGCTCTATACATAGAGAACCATTTCAACACGAATTGCTCGAAGGCATGGGCAGAAACCACAGTAAAAATTGTTGATGGCGCTTACAACTTCAAAGAAAACCGCGTGCTATATAAAGTGTAACATTATACTATCACACACCTAATCAACAAGATAAGAAGGCAAACACTTAGAAGTTAGAACTATCAAACATTTAACTAAACGAATTCATCCATACATGCAAAGCTCTAACCAACAAAGGCCTCTCCTTTAACACATCCTCAAACAACCTCTTAGCAGTACCATAATGCCCCATCATCTCGTAACACAAAGCTTGCAAAAGCCTCCACTCAACCTCATCGCGCTCCAACTCAATCAACCTTTCCAAATACTTCACAGCCTCACTATTCTTGCCCTTCCTCATCTTCTCATACACCACAATCTTCAATGCCTCAACATCCTTAGGGTTTTGCTCCAAAAACCTCTCCCACATTATCTCCACATCGCCAGCAGTCTTCTCCTGCTCTATATTTTCACTCACGCTTCGTTTCTGATCAGGCAGCGCCATGACTGGTCTCCTGCTTAAACATCCCATCAGTAGAACCGACCCAGCAACTAAAAAAGCAATCTTTTTCAGTAACAATTTGGGGAAATCGGTTTGGGAAGAATGACAGCAGATAACGGGACTGTAAATGCGGGCTCTAGGTAGGTTTGGGATATGCGATTTTCTGGAGATTTGGATGTAACTGGGACGTATGCAAGTGAAATGTGTGGTTGAAATTGAGGTGAAGGAAATGGGTGTGAGATATGTAAGAGTTTGATTTTGAAGGAAGATTGAGGACGATGCGTTGACTGATGAATAGATCATTTTCATATGGGAATCGTTGTCGCCGGCTCGCAGCATACGCTGGTGACTGGTGAGAGTCGAAGCAATAAAAATTTATCGAAAAATGTAAAACTAGATAAATTGAAGAAAAAAAAATCTGCTCCCTTCGGGACATCCGATAAAATTGGAACGATACAGAGAAGATTAGGATGGCACAAAAAAAAATCTGCTCTCTTGAAATTAGAATTTAATTTTTATCAATTCAGCATTTTTTGGAATTTTTTTTAATAAAACCCTATTTTGTTTTGTACGTATTAAACTAATTCCAAGTAAATTAAAGGGAAAATTATAAAAAAGACTACCTGCAATGTAACACGATTTCAAATCGTGGTTTAGATTATTTTAATTTTCAATTTAATATTTTTGGACTAAATTACAAATAATAAACTAACGGCGTTTATTAACACCGTTTACAATTATTATCTATTTTTTAAAAATAGACAAATTATGTAGGTTTCAAATGCAGTTTATTTCCAATCAATTGATTCCCAACCTCGACCACGAGAAAATTTAATCTCATCCACAATTGGAAGACATGCCCTCGCTCGACACAAGATGAAAATCGACCGTTTTCGATTATCATCAAGCAAATTAAGATGAAAGTTTCTTAGTCACCGTCAAGTTATTTTCATACCTTTTGTAAAGAGGATGTGTGACGTAACTATTAGACAGTCTCAAATTAGATGAGGATTTTTTATTTTAAAAATAACGCTTGTAAACATAACGGTGTTAGTTTATTGTTTGCATTTTGGTAAAAAAAAATACTTCTAAATTAAAAATTAAAATAGTTCAGACTGCGATTTAAAATCGTGACACAGTACGGGTCTCTTTGTAATTTTCCCTAAATTAAAAGCAACGATCTCCTTTCCAAAGTAAAGAATCCATTTTGAAATCGTCCTCATCCCAAAACGTTCACAACACAACTCAGAAACTAGAGAAAATCAGTGTCTTGATTCCTTAATCGGTTCAACCCAGGATGACGGACGTCGGTCAATCTTCGGGTGCTAAACCCTCAGATCAACCGTGGGCTAAACTCGGTAACTACATATTCATATTCAGTCATGTATTTATGTGTTGGGCATCTGTTTTCAAATGTTAGTCGAATAGAGAATCGAAGATGTGGATGGTTAGGCGATAAGAACTAGATGGTTTAATTGATGCATAAAGTTTCGATCTTGGAAGTTATTGGCTGAGTTTTGCAACTCATTGCATGCTGCTTTAATTTGTTTGAGCAGTGTCCACTGTTGGGTTTTTACTGTTAATTTTCATTTCTCCTAAAAAATATTTTGGCTTTAGTAAAGAAAAATGGTCACAATTTGATTCAATAGTAGTAATGCGGATATCGGAAATGTTGGAAATGGCTTTTATGTTGGGTTAGTTCAAACTGAAATTTGGTGGTGTTAGGATGAGGATATACAAGAAGTGTTTCTGGCGTTGGGATAAGAGTGAGTGTTTATAGCAACAATGTAACACATGGTAAAGTAAGCTTAAGTTTCACTTGGTTCTCCGCTCTGACCTCTGAGGCTTCAATGTCAATCACTCAATCTATTTATTGCCTTATTGGACTATCCAAGATTTCCCAGGATTTGCAGAGTAGACTTCTTTGCATCTGAGTCCAATTTTCATATCATTATTGGTAGACATTGTTAAGAATATAGGCTGAAGTCATTACCTCTTAATTGCGAAAATTATTTGGACTTTTTGCTATTGTTAGATTAGATATTCTGGCAGTCCCATTAGAAACTCTGGTGATGTGGTAAAACTGGCATACATTCTGCTCACCGGATATATCTATTTTTTTACAGTACCATCTGACTTGAGCCTGCCAAATGTTGAAATAAATCTGAGCGAGGCTGTCATATGCTCTGAGACCATTTCTTCTTCTTTGGACAAGCATAAGTGGTGCAAAATAACAAAAAATGATGATCAATCTTCTGCCACAATATTGAACATGAGGTATATATAGTGACCTAAGATTACATTGAATACTGCTCCAAGCAAAAAATCTTAAAGTTGTATCTATCAAGCATCTATTTGAAGGAATCTTCAAACACGGCACTTATATATTCCTCGTTTTATTTTATCCTATCTTTATTCAATGACTGCATTTGAAATTGACCAATCATTTCCAGCTGGAGTTTATAAGAGTAGTCAGACTCTAAAAATGACCTGCAAATACAGAGGATATTGCTCTGAAAAAATCGTCTCTGTACCAGTATTTCGTTTGAAAACTAAAGATGTCATTTACGCTTAATGATAAACTATTGGTTTTATAATTTTCTAAAAGTCAACCTGATTTTTGAACTGGTCGGCCGCCCTTGTCCATTCTGCACACAGCACAACTGTAATAGTGGTCAATGGAGTGGACCTCCCAACAAATGAAGATGCTGTCATCAACTACGGGAGTGAGATTTGTGCAGGTCCAGAGGGTAAAGGTGAGAGGAGAGCAAACTTTCAATTGTATTTTAGTCGCAGGTTATTGATTTCTATCAGAAACCATTATCTGGGCAGTTCTCCGAGAACCAGCCTAAAAATATTTTATGTCTTAATGAAAACCTTATCTACTTATGAACCTCTTTAACATTTACTTATCCGCTCATTTGTGTAGGATACTTGACCTATAGATTTGAGGCAATTCCTTCTGTTGAAACATGTTCAACATCGTTGAAGGTAAAGTATTTTTGCAAACAGTACCATAAATGACCTATTTTTTGCAAGTATTGAGGATAGTGCCGCCATCCCTGCAGATAACAATTGATGTCGAGCATGCACAATGCAGCATTTGCCTGAATCTATGGCATGATGTCGTCACTGTTGCTCCATGCCTTCACGATTTCTGGTCTGAAAGTTAGATGTTAAATCATGTCTTCAACTTTCATAAATCATAATTCATATCGCATCTATATGACTACTAAAGCATTTTTGCATACGTGCAGCAATGGATGTTTCTCAGAATGGCTAAGAAGGTCACAACTGAAACATACCAATGTTCTCTGTCCTCACTGCAGAGGAGTGATACAGTGTGTCGGGCGCAACCACTTCATGCACAACATTGAGCAGGTTTCATTACAGTTTTTGACATGAGATTTATTGCTTCATCTTCTGCTAGGCTTTGATTGTCAACTAAATGGGACAACGCCCCACCAGTTATATAATATGCATCATGTACGAATCTGGTGATCTTGGCTTAGTTTTTGTTGCTGTTTATCTTATTTGAAGTTCAGACTTGGTTATCTTTCATCACACCCAGGGGTGGTGATAGGGACTTCAGGTCCCTCTCAAGATATTACGATCTTTGGCTATATAATATCCAATAGTTTCGTTTTCTATGGACAGGCATGTAACAACTTACATTAATAAGACCTGGTACTTTCTTATGCCGTGGTTAAATGCCAATGGTAGAGCGTTTCTGTAGTACTTGTTATGAGTTGTAAGTCAGCACAGTTCCTTTGTCGTAAGTGTTTGTGAATCTGTGTTCGTGGTCTGTGGACCATTTTTACAGGACATTTTACGTGCTGATCCTTCTCTAAGGCGTTCTGATGAAGAGATCACTCACCTTGACTCATTTGCTTCCATCAAATCAAATTTGGTAAGTATATTTGTTGGTTGAACCATACCTTGAGTCAGCAAGTACATTTCAACTTAGCAAAACAAGCCTTGTGATAATTGCTAACCCCTAAAGTATAAAATATCAAATGTGCATACCATAGGTTGCTCAAGTTATATATGGCTACTCTTTGATGGAAAATGAGCTTTAACTACATGTTATTAGTGTCATCATATAAATTCTTATCAGGCTAGCTCATTATTAAAGCTCCCATTGCTTGGTAAGATATTTTGTGGATTCCATTGGCTTTACGACATGAATTTCATTTATTGTTGTAGGTCCTTGGAACCACTGGTGGGCGTAAGTCACGAAAGAGAACACGTGCACCAGCTGACGTGGATCCACCGACGCAAATGGAGAGTCCTGTCAGAGCTTCTACATGCTTGCAATGTGGTATGGAAATGTTAATTCCATTCTGTGACTAAATATTTCTAATTGAATGTCACTTTGTGCACACACCCACAGGAATATGTATATGAGAATTAGGATATAGTTTTTGATCCATTTCTCAATATCTTGTTGGTTTGTAAGCTTTCTCCTGCTCAGATGTTAATAATTAATATCATAATATGTTGCTAATCTTTAATCTGCCAGACTCCGCAATCGGTGGATTTTCATGCACCCAAAATACAGCTCATCTGCAATGTCAAGCTTGTGGAGGATTTATGCCATCAAGGACAGATTCAAGTGTACCTCAACATTGTAAGATAATTTTTTGCTTGTCAATAATCTCACAACCACCAGTATTCATCCATTCATTAACTGAACTATTGACAATGACAAAACCACTAAGTTATCGATCAGAATTGTAGACTGCATGTTCCGTGTCTTCAATGTTGATGTTGCAGTACATCATAAATCTTACCAGGGTTTTTTTTAATGATTTCATGTATTGGCTTTCATTGTTTTGCAGGTTTAGGATGTGATAGAGCATACTGTGGTGCTTACTGGCCTTCTTTGTCCGTCACTGGAAGTGCAACCCATAGGGTGTGCAGTCGCGAAACATTTCTTCCAGTATGCAATTGCCAACTGTTTATTTCACATCTTTATCTTTTTCTGAGTCGCCATTGCTGTCATATGAAATCAGATTCATTGGCACTTTCATGTAATGTGCAGATATCAGAGCGAACAATATCTAGAATTCCATTTTTGACACATAATAGGAATCGCCAAGAGCAAGATGTATGGACCTTTCTTTTGTATATAATTGCTAAAAATCTCTTGCAGAAATATAACCAGCATCTTGTTATTCTTCTAGATTACAGAGAGATGCATCCAAGGACTAGGAAAGACGCTGCAAGCAGTTATTTCAGAGTGGACTCTGAAGTTCAATAGCAGACAAATCGGTATCATGACCGTGTCCAGTAGCTTAACCATTTCTACATCTCATCACTGGTTACAATATGAGTTATTAAAATGCCATCTATCCATTTTGCAGACCGATCTCTGTTGAAACTGAAACATGCAGAGATGATAACTGCTGGAACGCATGTTTGCAAGTAAATCTCATTTCTGCCCGGCAGTCAAATATGACTTAACAGTTTCCAGGTCTCGCAAGTTACCTGCTTTGTCTAACTGGACATTTCTTTATTTGTATGTAGTGAATGCTGGGACCAGTTTACCTCCTTTCTTTTATATTGGTTTCGGATAACACTGCCGCAAAATGTAAGTCCTCCAGTGTTCGAGTATGTTGTACAAATGCATTTTATGTTGAAATTGTTGATATATGTAAAGTCTACAACTGCTGCAACCTGTTAAAATTTGTCAATTGGCATTCTCAGAGTTGGGGTCAGCAAGTTTATTTTGTGCGAGTTGTATTTCATAAAAGTAATTTATAGGGAGATCAAACTCACCGTGCACCCTTTTTCTTATTTTGTCTGCTTTAGCGTCTGCCTCCTGGCGCTTCTGAGAGGGAGAATTGCTGGTATGGATACTTGTGCCGAACACAGCATCATAACGAAGAACATGCTAGAAAAAGGAATCATGTATGTCGGCCTACCAGGGGATCATAATGACATTTTACTCATATGGTGCTATGCTGGTGGGATTTGCCTTCGTCGTGTGGCCTTGCGATCTGTATGTCATTTTGTATCCTGAATGCCGAGGTCAAAGCCAAGGTTACAACACTAGCTGCGTAGTGCCATTGTGCTGTGCTGTGCTGTGCTGCATCTTGTCGTGTTTTCCAACGGTCTGTATACAATTGTCAGTTGCACTTTGTGTTAAATCCTTGTCCAGATTCAACTGTATCTCTCTCTCGTGTCTGCTGGATACTTGGGAGAAATATTTCTTTTCTTAGCGTGACCATGACTGTCCTCAGGATTCTTAGACATCTCTGAAATTTCAATGGCTTAGGCATCTTTTAACAGCTTACCATTATATAAAATTTTAGTATAATTGCTTAATGAAAATATTGGGTATAAATCATTTTTTGTGTGCAAACTGTAAAATTCGTCAAAAAATGTTATAATTTGTCGGCGAGAATCAAAAGTAAGACGTAGTTTGTCAAAAGTGATTTATTATTCGTCACTGAAAAATCATCCATACAAAAAGGAATCGGAGCACACATATTTCTGTGAAAATTATGAACCAATGACAGTTCTTGGCCAACAAAGTGGTAGTCTAGTGGTGGACACCTAACTGAACTATAAAGTCAAGGCCCATTGTGCCATATTTACGGTATGAGTCTGAGGGTTGTCCAGTCCTGACCAATTGTTTTTTAAAAATGACATCCCTTGATTTGGTCATTTGGACGGATGAGATTAAATCCCGTTGTATGAATGATTTTTGATAACGAACTATAATCCACTTTTGACGAATTTTATAGTTTGTTTAAAAAATATGGTTTGCATCTGATCTTTATACTCGTCCAAATGATTAAATCAATGACGTTTGCATCTGATCTTTATACTCATCCAAATGATTAAATCAATGACCGTCATTGATTTATATTTTTTATAAATATATATTATTTACACCATATTCTTGATTTTAATTAATTTAATATAAGAACAAATATGATCCAACAAAAGAACGGATACAAATATGAGCTAACAAAAACGGTGCTTTCTTTCCCAGACGGCGGCTCTGGCTGCCCTAGGCCATCCTTGCCATGAGGAGTTTTTGTTGATGCAGGGGAAGGTGGGGTGGTGTGGAAGAATCTGGATCTGAAGGTGTTTGGGTAAAATGGGCGGTGGAGGCTGCGTCGGTGGCTTTAGCCACGACGTTTGCCGGTGGTTGTTTGTGTAGGTGGCTGGGTGGGTTCAGATCTGATCTGGTGGTGGAGGGAAAAGTTGCGGCTGGCGGTGGGGAGGAGGGGAGTGAGAGTGGGGAAGTCTTTGAACTTCAATTTTGGGTATCTAGATTAGGCGGCGAACGCCTTTCTTTCCTCTAAGTGGTTTTCGCTTGAGGGTTTTGTTCCCAGCCGATTTTTCGGACTTGGTTTGTGGATATTCAGACGCTGTTTTCTTCGCCGGGTTAAACCGGACTTGTCCAAGCTGCTGTTGTATCACATGTTGATACTGCGAGAATTCAAGGTGGTGGGCCCACAAAGATAGGCGTGAAACCAATTGGAATGATAGACTAAGTTTATTTCGTAGAATTATTCCCAACTGAAATGTATTTCAACTTTTTTTTTGATTCATTAGTGGATTTTCACCACCGAAATAAAAGGAACCAGATACACTAAGGCGCAAAGGCCAAACACTAAAGAAACACTAAGCAACACTGAAAAACAAAACACTGGAAACCAGAAAAGGACCCCAAACCCAAAAAGCTCTAAACACCAAAACCAGCAACACTGAACACTAAGCTTGAGCCTCCCCAGAACGGGCCTCCTCTACCTACACTGAACAAGATCAAGAGGGGCTTACACCACTCAACACTCCTCTCCTTGAAAGCTAGCAAAACACCCTCACCTCTTTGATGCAACTCTGAAAAGGCGCAACTGAGAAAGGGCACTAAGGGTCTCGGAACTGCGCCCACCAAGCCACTTTGACTACCACTAGCTCTCCGGCCTCCTCCACCGGACTCTTCTACTTACCGTCTTTCATTATGAAGGTTCACGAAAATCTGAATCATCTCTTCCTCAGGTAAGTTACCTTTGATCCCAATCCTTGATGTAAAATGGTAAGTTTCCTCTGCATCTTTTCTAACTAGCCTTCTTTTTTCTTCTTCCTCATCTTCTTGCACCTCTACACGAGGCTTAAGGCCAAGGCTTGGACCTTCTTCCGGGGGTTGATCAGTTGTCGCAGCACGAAGCTTTTCCCTCCTTTGATATCTTATGTCCTCTTTCTCTTTAGCCTCCACTTCCTTCCTTTGTAATAAATTCCTCCCTTCTTCATCTGAACCTTCTCTTACCACTTCAGAATGACTTTCTGCAACAGACGGCTGATAGGACTTGTTTGATTTTTCCAACTCCTCTACGTAAGATTTCTTGAGTCGAAATAACTCTGCCCTCTTCTTCCTTCTCTGAGCCTTGAAGACGACCTTCTCCTTAGATTCTTTTCTTCTTAAGACTTTAAAGGATTTTTGAGCTTTACCAACGAAATCTCTGGCCAAGCTTGACTTCTGGTTGGCCAACCTCTTCGACTCACCCTCTACACTTTCGGTTTGCCTGGAACAGACCTCATCCTGAGAGATATTATCGTCAGCAGTGGCCTCGACCAGAGCACGAAGAGCCGATTCCTCACACTCCACTCGTGTACGCACGATGCCCTGACCCTCTTCCCCAGGACAAGGTGAAAACGAGTCTAACCCCAAATGCCCTTTTGTCTCCAACCCCACACTCCCTTTTCCTCTACGCTCCAGAAAAGAAATCAGCGTAGCGTCCCAACTACTCTCTGACACTTCACTGATTGAAATCAACTTCCCACATTCCTTTTCTTTTCCTACTGGATGTACCAAGGAAGACTCACAAGTCTCCTCCATCCCCAAAGGATAATGTATTTCAGCTTTAAGTCCTCTTTGTCGCCTTTGTATCTGGTACTTGCAGTTTATCACAAAAAAAAAATAACGGATACAGTTTCGAAAGATTAAACCTGCAACCTGAAGTGTTTTTGACTAATAGATCAACCAACAAACACTAGACTTCTCTCTCTCTTAGAAAACTCTTTCGAAGAACCCAAAACTTCTCGAAGCTTCAACCGTCTCCCAGATCCTCCCGCCGGCAGGCGCGGGCCTTCGGCCTCGGGCTGATGTTGGTTTCCGTCGTCTCTTCTGTGGCGCTCCTCCATCCCGTGTCGGTCCCTCGCTCGTTCTACCGTCGTCATCTCCGCCTCTCTCGTCGTCTTCTGCCACTGCCGTCATCGCCTCGCTTCGCTCCGTCCGGACTCGTGAGTTTGCTGCTGTTGTTCCCATTTTGTTGCTCCGGCGGGGTGGGCACTGGCGACGGGGCTGGTGTTATGGATTCGGATGTGCGACTGAGGGTGGGTAGGGCTGTGATTTCTGAGGTTCAGGTTGTATGGTAGTGTGGTTGGGGTGTGGTTATTGGGTGGTGATGTGGGTTTATGTGGTGGGTATGTGATGGACCATAATTATACGAATCAAAAACACAGTTAAACCCACTAAATTAGACTGTTTGTCTATTTAACTTTTGCTTGTTAGTTCCGATATTTATATACAGGGTATTTTGGAGCTTAGAGAGAATACACGCTAAGGAGAGGATTTTACGCAGAAAAGATGTTACGAGTCATTCCAAGGTCACGATCAGACGCTGACTGAAGAAATCTAAAGATCCTGACATGGAATCATTCAAAACAAATCAAACCGAAGAGCAACCAAAGTCAGTCCGGAGCTGAAATACACCGATAGTTTTGTGAGAACTTCACAAAACCGCACAAACCACTCCCATCTTGCCACCTAGCCGGCGGCTCCTCCCTCACAACTCCTCTCCTCCACTCCCTTCCTCCACTTGGCGTCTCCTCCCTCTCCCCTCCCAAAGCCGCCGGCGGCTAGAGCTCTCCCCCCATGTGTCATCATCTCAAAGCTCATCCTCCCTCCATGTGACAAGTGTTGGCTCCTCATGGCTTCCCTTAGCCTATAAATACCATGCCTCCTCATTTGTAATCAACATCCCAAAAATCATAAATCACTTATCTCTCTAAGTTTGGCAATTTGTAAGTTTGGTTTTGAAATAATACTCTTGTTGGTTCTTGAGTATTATAACAGTTTAGAGAATACTCCTGTTGGTTCTTGAGTATTCAAGTAGGAATTGGGAATACTCCTGTTGGTTCTTGAGTATTCCCCCTTACTTACTGTCTTTCAAAAACCCCCGAGTATTTAGCTATGGTATCCACCTCTATGGATATTCGTAGCTAAACTCTTCATTCGGTTGAAGGGGTGTACTTGTATCATAAAATGTTTTAGACTTTGCTTTAGTGTTTTTTCTCTGTATTCAAAACTTGTTCTATGTGCCATATATTAGGCCAGAACTTCCAAGGTTGAGTGGATGCTTGGAATGGCAAAGCTCTTCCGTGGAAGTTCGTAAACATACTCGGATAAGTGGATGCTTGGAATGGCAAAGCTTATCTGAGGAGTTTGACCTCTCTCAAACACCATTTGATTGCTCGGGAATGACTGATCAAATGGATGCACACAGGCTAATATACCTTGGAATGGGGTATTAGTCTAAGTAGAACAAGGGCTCTACGCTTTTTTGCAAAAGTCTAGACAGTGTGTGCAAATCGAGAGCTTGGAATGGCCTTGATACTCTTTCGAACACTTTTGCAAAAGACTAGACAGTGTGGCAAATCGAGTGCTTGGAATGGCCTTGATGCACGTTTGAATACTTAGAAGGATCACTAAAGGTCAATGATAAACAGGCTATGATACAAGGCCCCCGAAATCGAATGTTTTCCTTGAAATCAAACAACACCTGCACTCACTTTCTTAGTATAACTGCCGTAATCAACTGCTCACCTTCCGGAGGACTTGCCAATCACGCATCACCCGCTGTAAGTCTCCTACTTTTATTTTCAGTCATTTACTTTTCGCACAAAAAACCAAAACCAACCAAAAAGTCACGTAGTTACTAGCTCTAAAACCTCAACCAACCTAAAACACGCTCCCTTGCTGTACAAATCACCTCAAAGAACAACTATCCCCCTAATTCCTTTGGGTTCGACCTCTACTTACCACTTGCTACCCAGTAGTGAAGTCGCGAGTAGCGGACTATAAATTTATTTGTACATTTGCTCTGACGACAAGCATTTGTCAGTATGCCGCTTCTTTTTTGTTGGCGGTTTCGACGATTCAGCCTAGGACTGGAGGCCTTTGACGTGTTGCCGGTGATTGTTTTGACACTGTGTATATGTTTTTTATTGGTTTTCCTTTTCTATTTTTCTTGCTTTTAGTTTTCTTCGGCTGCACTTGTTGCATTAGTAGTTTTCTGTCTTCGGTGGTCTTGTCACCTTCCGCGGCGTGAACCGTGAGGCGAAGTGGAGCATCTCACTGCTCCCGGCTAGTTAACTCGTCCTAGCTCTTAAGTCCTCTCTGATGCCTTTTATGGAGTTCAGGTGGCGTGCTACCATTGACAGGAAGCCGGCTTATGAAAGTCACATGTGTAGCCTTGTTCAGTGTTCAGGGGAAATTTGGCCAGCGCTTCATTGTCGCTTCGAAGTTGACTGACGAGTCACTTCTTCTGTTTGGCCAGTTTGGCATGACTTGAACCTTGGTGCTTTTCTGTGCGAAGATAACTAAGCAGTAGATGAATTGACTAACTTTGCTTGGATTAGTTTTCATGTTAGAATGTTCTATTCGAATACTAGTTGATTGATTATATTGATGTTGTTATTTTTTCCTTTTCAATAGATCAACCAACAGGCTATTACTTTGTTGGCGAAAATATAAAGAATATTCGAAAGACGATTTAACAAAATAATAAATCGAAAAATCGAAAGCGCAGCAGTGCAGAAAGAAACCGCGTGGGCCCACCTGATGACAAAAACAATCTCTTTCGTTTCCCCATTGCCTTACTGGGCCCTACTTTGTTATCTTATTTTATACTGTAACAACTCCTTCAATCTCGCGTCCACGCGCCACTCTCTGTCACCATTACACCAGCTCACTGTTGTCACGTGTCCCTTAGAACTGATGTCATTTCCACGTGCCGTTGGGTGCGCCGAGATGAACAGTAGGTTCTTTGCGGCATTGAACTAGGCCTCAGTAATGGGCCGGGTCGGGTCGACCCGACCCTAATATACTCGGGTTCGGGCCGGATATAATTGAAAATACAGTGACCCTTTACTATTCATCGGGCCGGGTCGGGTCGGGTTCTTCAAAAAATCAAAAGCCTCGAGGCTGAATGTAGTTCGGGTATTTTTCGGGCCAACTCGGGCTTCGAAAGCCCATACACTAAAAAAAAAACTAATTATAAAAGAATACTTTTTTTTTCGTCTTCTGATGCGTTTCAGGAATGACTTTACAGCACAAACTCATTAAGACTACCATCAAACCTCATCCTAACTCACACCTGCAAGCCAACACTACCAACAGCCACAAACTACAAAGTTTACACAGCTATTTTGCAGCAATGTCGAAAGTAATCAAGAAGGCATCAAAACAATGTAGGCAGCACGAAGGTCGTCGGGCAGTGTAGGGCGAGGGTTGAGGCGAGGCAATCAACCAGCAGCTGCAACGTCCACAGGACTATAGTAGCCCTTGTCATCATGCTGAACTCGTGGAAAAAGACAAATTCTCGTGCGGGATCCACGCGTTGAAATTAACTATATAAAAAAAACTGTGACTTTCCCCCCAAAACAATACAAGCAACAAAATGAAATAAAAAAAAATAACTGATAATAAAAAGTACAAATGTATTCTCAAATCTTAAGAGTGTTGTCACTGATGACTTTTTTTAGTGATGAAAAAAAGTTATAAAAGATAATTCAAAAATTTATGCATCCCACTAATGACCTTTAAGAGATGACAAAATCAAAATTTGATCACCCAGTTACCAATTTTTTGTTTTGACCAATTTTTTGTTTTTGGTCATGAGTATTGACAAATTACAGTGTCTCACGTGTAGAGTATGAAAACTTTTACAAATTAGATAAAAATCTTATATGATTTTAGCTTAAAATTTACAAAGTTTAAAAAATTAAAAGAACTATCAATTTTTGTATTTTTTCATGCTCTATAAATAAACATCCATTTTAAATTTTTTTATATAAAAATATTTTTTTATTCAATCTAAGAGAGGAAAAGATGATGACTTTTTCTCTTGTTCATTGGTGGCTACTTTTGATCAAATTGGTCATGAAATAAACAAATTTTTTGATGATGAAAGAGAAAGTGATAGAGAGATAAGGATGATTTTTTTTTGTCATAGGTCGTCATGGTCTTACAACACAAAATACTGACAAATAATCATATATTTTACATTAAACTGTAATAAAATAATTCTATAACACTCACCTTCAGTTTTTGATAACCGTTAGTATGAATTTTTATTATTGCTTAAATGAATTTAAAAATTACTTTTAGACTTTCTTATCGAACACATTTATTGCTTTAGGACTTGTATAGGCCATTATTATTCGCACTTTGATTATTTATAATATTCTTTCATCCATTTATGCAATGATCACCGGGTCCAAAATTTTCAACCTGAACTGAAGAAAAGGATTTATTACGACAAGTAGTGTTTGTACACCCGTACATTCATTTGGCCCACCCCATGACCGAGGACCGTTCAAATAGGATTTCTTTGAAAATTTGAAAACGTGAAATCTCGATCTTCACCATTCAAAATGTAAGATGTATTTTTAAGATGCATTTTGATGGTAATAAGTGTCGTATGTGCATTTTCCAAGATGCATTTAATGCAAAGTCAAAGTCACCTTTTTTACTTTACTTTTTGGACATGTGTCAAATACAGATTCAAAGATGATAATATTTAAACTCTCAAATTCTCGAATCTTTGAGGATTCTCAACCGATCGCCTGAATAACCCAAATATATTCACACAAACAAACAAAGTTTTAAAAAAATAGTGTTATCTGCTAAAAAGCGTGAAAACGTTAAAAATTATTCAACCACTTCCATTTTTTATTTCATTTTCATACATATTTCGTTTTGTTTTCTTTCAAATAATAGTGGCTATAATTTCATATAGTTGTATATTAGCTGTCACTTTAAAATTTCAAAATCATTTTGACAGTAATCAGGATAGAGAATCTTGTTAATTTACAAACCAGGAAGTTTTTTTTTGGGGTGATAAACAGTCTTAATCAGAATTTAGAATTATCGAACACTTAACTCAAGGTTCAATTTATAATAGTGTGTAAATTGGAAATGGGTGAAACAATAAAATATGAAACTAAATGTTATACAAATAAAAAATGTTTTAATTTATTTTATTGAATAAAAAATATTTGAATTTGTTTTTTTATGGTGGGTTTTTACTCATACAACTCATACATCTTCAATCATCGCTCGAATACATATCAATCATATTGTATGCGAATTATATCGGATACATGTGACTTAGACTCTTGGAGCACGGGCCACACACGACACCAATCCGAATTAGCTAATTGAATTGTTTCCATTACAGCATTTCTCTTGAAACCCACAAAAGTGAGGAAAAATATGCTACCTCGGGAGAAGTCGAACCCTTAACCTCTTGACTATTTCAAACCACTCGACCAAAACCCCTTTCGCAAATATTTGAATTTGTTAAATAAATGAGAAAACATTGAATTCGTTTAAATTCGCATGCAAGGTTAGTAATAATATATTACATTTATGTCATTATATAATATTATTATTTTATACAATAAATACCAAATTGCTTGTAAGTTGTAACTGCTCTGCTATCTCTCTCTATCTGTTCCTCTCCATCCTTCGTCTCTCAGCTCCTCCTCTGGTCAGGTTGGCCCAAAGCAGAGCTACTTTTACAGCGCCCACCGAGAGAACAAAGCTTCATATTTACTGCACAAGAGAGCCTCTCGGTATGTTGATTCTGATCCTAATTGAGCTTAAACACAGATCTTATGGTTTTAGTTTTGATTGATGTCTTAACAAATAACATATAGCCTTCAATTGGGGCTTGATAGACTTTAGCAGCAGGTTGTTGAGTGATAATTTTGTTCAACTTATGAGTTAAGGTGTTTTGCTTAATTAGTGATAAAGGAGTGAAGAGAAAAATGATGGAAGAACATAAACAAAGCCTCAGGAATTCTATCAACCCACTTTGCATCAAAACTGTTGCTCCAAAGCGCCATAAACATAAATCCCACCTATCAATTTCTACCAAGGTACGTACACTGGGGATTTATTTATAAATTAAGGATTTCGGTTTATTTATCAAAAGGATTTCTCAATGCAGGAAAACAAGGATAAGTTTGGCGAGCGGATTGCCGCTCTACAACAACTTGTTTCACCCTATGGAAAGGTCTGTTTCGATCTTCTGACATAATTGCAACCCAGTGAATACTAAATTAAACTGATGCATTGGTTGAAATAACAAATGTGTATGACTTTTTTAGTATTTACAAAAGCAATATGAAAATAGTAGTGCAACCATCAAAATAGTGAGAACCTGTGAATTTTGTTGGAAAATATTTTTGCTTCAATGCTCCGACGAGATTTATAACATCAAATCACTCAATGGGGCCAACAAAGAACAAACTAGTGAACAGTATCGGAGAAATTACAAAAACAAATCGGCTACGTTTTTTCTTATTCTTCTTCTTCAGTTTTCAACTTGATTTAGATCAATTCTTATTCATAAAATTCACAATCGTTTAGATCATTGGATGATGAGCTTTTGGTTGGTTTTTAAGTTTGTATAATAAGTAGTAGTGTTTGCATATGATCATCTCACTATATGTATAATGGAATTTTTTTTCCGGTTAGCCTTCAAAAGCAGCCTACACGACACTTACTTTTATCTTATGATGCATTTCTATGCAGACAGACACAGCTTCTGTGCTTTTGGAAGCCATGGAGTACATACAATTCCTTCACGATCAAGTCAAGGTCTGCCTCTCATGATATCGCATTTGTTGCTTGTTGTTGGCTGCAGACTCTATTATGCATTTTTTTTTCAAGACCATTGCGAGTCCTGTACTTACATTTGGTAAAATATGATTTCTGCAATTTCAGGTGCTCAGTGCTCCTTACCTCCAAAGTGCACAGCCAGTAAAGATGCAGGCTTACAATATGAGGAGCAGAGGTTTATGCTTAGTTCCAGTTTCGTGCACTGTTGGAGTTGCGAGTAGTAATGGGGCAGATATCTGGACTCCAGTCAAGTCAACTCATCATCTACTCTAAACTGTTAGGACTTCCCCATCCAGACATGATTCGGTCTCGTAGACTACCAAACAGCCAATGCTAATTTCAGGACATAGCAGATATGAAATGAGGCTTCAGCAATCTGGTAATGTAAAATGAGAGCTATAAAGGCAGAAATTGATTGTATTATTATATTATGTATGCATTGATTTTACTGTATTTTCCATGTCCATCTGAGGTCCACGAGAGACCGCGATTTCTTTAAAACTGAAACGAAATTGAACTGAACCCTTTTATATATCTGTAAGTGAACTTATATGATTTAAAACCAATCGCTCCAAGTCTCTTAACAGTTTTTATAAGTCCAGTATTTATTTGAAGTTAATTGGAAATATTAGGGCAACGTGGTGTAGTCTTTATTAGTTTGGGGGTTGTATTGTAAATAGATCATAGTTTGTAACTATAAAACCTAACTCCTTAGGAGGTAAAATCAGTTCGATTCAATTTTCCGAAATCAATTTCTTCCTTCTCCGATTGATCTTCAGACGAGCCTTCGCCTTCTTCCGCCGTCTTCGCCTGCTGAAAGAAAAAAGAAGATGAATATGACGATGAATTCTTTATCAGGTGCCGAATTCAAAAGGAAATCCAAAGTGGGTGGCTCCCAGCGGAAAAACAAGATGGTCGTCAGCGGAGATCAGTGGTTGAAAGAACTGTCGACCGATCAGGCCAAGATTCTTTTGAATCTTTGTGATGAAAAGATTGAATCTTTGAGAGTAAGGATTGAAAATGCCAAAGCAAAAGTGAATTTGGATCCGCCGTGTACGGCGTCGATTCAACAACCAGCTCCGACTGAGTCGTTGAAAACTGATTCTTTTCAGTTCGATAGCACTGTGTTTGACCCTCGAACGACTGCGTTTTGTCACGACTGGGTGGATCGTAATATGCCTCCGTTCGCTTCTCCTTTGCCTATGTTTGGCTACGACTGCATGGAGTTGGAGCTGATCAATGTGCCGCCGTGCATGGTGGCTGATCCTCGGAGCCACAACTTGGAAGTAATCTTTCCTACTCCAGGTAAGACAACCGGGGATGGACATCATGATGACGGTAAAAGGTTGTCTGAAAGTAACAATATGTTTGATGAATTGAGCGCAATTTTCACAAAGCCAAAGAGCAACGTGAGCTCCAGGGATGATTATTTCAATGCTAATAATGATGCAAAGCATATGGAGCCTCCTTTTACTGAAAACGTTGCGTCGTCTGATGACATAAAGAGTGATAATGCTGCTGGGATGGTTGATGATTTTGCAATTCTGGATGGTATTCCATTGAGTCCTCTTTCTGATAGTGACTTTGAGTCAATGATGGGTTTGGACAAGGATGCATTTTTTAGCTTTGATGTTGAAGAGGCTGTTGCATAAATTAGATGTGTTATGTAATGGCCATCATTTAGAGTTGCTCCTAATTTGTAAACTGATTTATATTTTCATCAATATAAATATTAAGATAAATCAGTTTTATTTTAACTTGTCCTGTCTTTTGAGTTTTGACCTTGTTTGGGGTTTCTCTATAATCGGTCATTTTCCAAACTCAAATATCTAAAATATACCGTCTGAAATTCAAATATCTGAAATACCCCATTTGAGTTAATACCGGTTCCTATCATGCATTTTTTACATTCCCGATACACGAGGAACCGGGAAATTCGATTTTTTATAATCCCAGTTTTCCAGAAACCGGAAAGAATAAAAGTTGCTTATGTGGCTCTATTTGTGGCTTACGTGGATCAACCGATATCCGTTCAAATATGACACATCTGCTTTTTTTTTATATAATCCCTGTTCCAGAGAAATCGGGAATGTGAAAATCGAATTTTCCGGTTCCTCTTGTTCCGGGATTGTAAAAAATGCATGATACCGATTCCCCAGGAACCAGTATTAACTCATATGGGATATTCTAGATATTTGAGTGTTCAGGCGGTATATTTTGGATATTTGAGTTTGGAAAAGGAGTAGATTATAGAGAAACTCCCTTGTTTGGTGATCATCTTTTTCCACCTCTGGTTTTTAGTACTGTGATTCATCAGTATAGGCACCATGCACTGGTATACTTAAACTTCACACATCTGATAGATTCGGCTGGTTTAGTACCTTGGCTTGAATTAGTACACATTTGTATTTGCGAGGAAGATGATTCTGATTTCTGCTATTGATGTTAAACTTTACAGGCATTAATGAGGGCAAACATTGCGAAAAAGAATCATTTGGATCTGTCTAGCTAAATATCAGGCCAAAAGTTTACAGTTATTCCATGTATACTAGTTTTCACTCACAGAGGATGAACTCTGAACTGACATTTAGGATATAAAAATAATAATAGTCATGAGGTTCTACCAAATAAATGAGGGTAAAACGTATGATGGATAAGCTCTATACTTGGACACAATATTTTCTACGGCAGATGAATCTGCAACTTCTCCAAATTTAGCGAGTCCAAGCTCAGTTGCATGTATACCACCAGTAATAAATACCGACTCTATTCCAGCTTCATAAGCACCCTTTATGTCGTGGTGAAGAGAATCACCCACAGCAATAGAATCACAGGCATCTTCTCCAGCTATAGCCATTGCTTCCTTATAAATTATCTGAGTTGGTTTCAAATATCAGAATACTATAAATTGGGAAGAGCAACACATGAAATAAAATTGAACCTAACGAAACTGAACTCATAATATGAATCTTAGTATACATTGTGAGAAGTAGGATAGACCCTTAAAGAAAACAGAACCATTCCGAGTTGTATGTATCATGGAATAGATCCATACATGTCAACAATATAACAAGAGTTTTGATAAATAGTTGGCCATCCCCATGGGCAAAGGGTTACTATATTGCAACTGATGATTCATAAAGTGAAATAAATACAGCCTTTTTTTTCTTGGAAAAAGGGTTACTATATGCCAAAAGAGGAGATAAATAGTTGGCCATCCCCATGGGCGAGATTCCCAGTTTATATAGGACAAAACACCAACAACCAGCAGCTCTATATGAAGAAAGCACCGACACAATCTATAACCATACAGCTACAAAAAAAAACTTCTATTGAAGGCAAATTTAGTCACCAGCAGGCTAATTTTGTGTAAAATCAAATGTTGCAGTGAACATATTCTCAACACATGAATCCATCTGATAACTAGAATACACAACAAATGGAAACAAGAATATTATGGCTTTGATTGCTTACCTCTGCCCATTTCCATGAATGAATCAAATTCATAAACTCAAGAAAGGGCAGCACATTCTTAAATACCAGTCATACATACTTCAAGCTATCTCAATTCTCACGTTGTCGGGCTTGCCCATCCACTTAACCACACCCCCAAGCTTTTCATATTTGTCAGCAAGAGTGCCTACCAAGTTAAACACATTATGTATTACCAATAAGAAAAAGAAGGCACTCAATAGGAAAAGCTCCCCCTTGAAATGATAGATAGTCCTATTGACATCACATAGCTCAAAAGTCATGGAAAGTAAAACTGATATCTAGTTTAGATATGAGGGTGAAACATATTAAGAAATTCCTCTCACATTAATAAGGATGCCTTTTCTTCTCAGACTCGATCTATAATACAAAGTCGTCAACTCTTTTACCAAACTACGTATTTCAAGTACTTTACTTTTTGACATTTTGGATCCAGGTTTTCCCTTCTGGTCAAGTATGAGGCCAAATACTGATATAAGTTAAAAGATGAGAAGTTAACTTAAAACTGTTACCAGGCATAATGCGCAAAGCTCGAGCCTCTACAGTAACATAATCTGGATTTGCTACAACCATGGGGATGTTTTTGACAGCACAAGCTTCCAATATTGCCATGAGATCCTGAAGTTCCACTGGCCGCACCGCACCAGAAGATTGTCCAAGAGCTTCGGTGCCATGAGCCAAAATAAAATCAGCTTCTCCGACGCTGTCCACAACATGTAAATCTAGTCCCTACAAAAATGTAACAATTAAGCGACAATGAAAATGCACCGCGCTGCTCTGCAATAAAGCTATGCTTTTCCATCAGTTTGAACGGATAAAAATTTTGGACAGGGATAGAAGGATTAGGATACCTTGCCAACTCAAGCAATGACGTGGTAAATGAGTAGGAAAGAGGTGAATATTATTGATGAGCTAAGTTTGAGCCAGCAGTTGTTTCTCTTTTAGAGGTCGTAGCTAAATACGTAAGATTGGGTGAATAGGCATTAGGCAGTGAGAGTAAGACCTATTAATACCTCGAGAGATATAGCACCACGGTCATTCCACGTCATGTGGATACATGATTTTCCTAGGGATCCAAACCAATCATCATCCCTCCTTTAGAAGACAAATCAATGATTGCAAAAGTAAGTTTCTGTGGCTGGTGACTGGCTTCAAAACATTAACCACGGCAATAAAAAGTAAAGAACACATGGTTTCTTAAACATCATATGTAATTATTATTGTCCAGGAAGATAACAACAGCACAAAAATGGTTCTCCCTAGCATTGAAAACATCAGCACGTTACCATATTCTACGCCTCAATGTAAGACTCGATAATGATGTGTGAAAACACATATAAAACCCAGCTGCAGGGTAGGGTAGATCACCTTTGCAGGCATTGGTGTGTTAACTCTCCACTAGTAATTGCTCCAACAAAGAGAGATGGGTCAAATCCTAAGCTTTTCAGTTTCTCCAAGGTGGTAGATGCACGTCTTGAAGAATTACTAATTACCACCATCTTAGCCCCATCGCTTGCTAGCTTTTCTACTATGATAAAAAACAAACAATCACATCATGCTCATGCCTGACAGTATGAGTAAAACAATAAAAATAACAGCACACCAAAATAAAAACACATCACAGCCCATTAACAGCTCACAACTGACACTAAAGATCACAAACTAACATGTTGAAATGGCGCCTGGATATGGTTGTTTCCCATCATGAAGCACTCCAAACTGATCTAGAAACCATGCCTGATGATAAATTAAATGAAAACTAATATCAAATCATCACTTAAGAGACTTTAACAACAACAACAACAACAAGGTATATTTAGCACCAAAAGCTCTCTATACTGCCATTACAGGCAACATAGTCATCAATACTCAAATAAACTAGTCACAAAAATCATCAACAATCCAACAGATTTGAATTCTTCTGGATCACACACAAGAAATAAACTGCATGACTACCTAATCGGATAGATTTTGATGCTCAAAAGTGAGACGCCGAAACCTAAACGTTAAATTATGTACTGAATGAATAATTGAATATAGAGAAAGTGAATTGAGTTGACGTAGTGGAAAATTAAACCTTGTAACGAAGAGATTCAGCAAGATGTTGAAGTCCCGTAAGAAACTGGAATTCAGTCGAAGGGCATCTCATCATCGTTTGCGACTCCTTCCCGATCTATCCGTTCACTTCGCAAACTTGGCTGGTTAGGTTTTTAACCACCACCAAACGGCAATACATACATCCACATATATGACGTCATTTTATTTTTTTAAACATTAATAATGTTGTTTTATGTACAAGAGACATCTTAATGATGGAGTTTTTTTTTTTTTTTTTGCCATACCAATTTCTTAAATAAAAACTCTTAAACACGGCAAAAAAAAAAAATTGATATCTATATGTAAATTGATTGGTTGGTGTGTTGGTGATATGGATAAGTGGACCCCAAGCCAAAATTTGCAAATTTGACACAATATAGATACCAAATTGTACATATGGAAAGTAAAGGGGTAGATAAATGCAGAAATGTAAACGTGGGAGGTTCTATCGTACTTATCAAAAGTAGTGAACCGCAATCGAGACGTTGTTGAATGAGCCACACGATTTTGCAGGTCGTAATCTCTCCGCTCCTCCTACAGATTTGTCAGTTGATAAAATTGTGAGGAGGTGGGTTGATTGATGGTTTGAAGAAGAAAAAAAGTAGCTTTATTGCCTTTCTCTCAATTTGGAATTGAGAACTGGTAGCTGCGTCAGAGTGAGTAGAGTTGTTGATGAATGTGTTTGATATTGATACGTAGGCGTGATGATGTTGCCTGTTTGCTCAGCCACACCTACCTCTTGTTCTCATTCTCAGGTCGGTCATTAATCTAATGTTGTCAATTTAATGATTTTGGATGATGAATGTGTCAATGTGTTATGTGTGGTTTTTCAGGATTTTTGTGAAAATGTGATTTGGCAGTACGCAGTTTGTTTGCATCTCTGCTTGAATAAATTGTTTACTTTAAAATGTTCATTTTTTATAGATATCATTCCCGGATGGATTGCAACCAACTTTTGGATACTGGAAGCCTTTCAAGGCTAGTTACCTTTTACATGGCAGCTTGCTTACTCCTGCGTCAAATGGCACTCACTTTAGTCAGATTTCGTATAAGACGCTGGTTGTAAAGGGTTCACGTATGGATTTTGTTGTAAAAACTGGGCAGCTAGAATCTGTACATGGAATCCTTTCAAGTCCCAGCGCTGATGTCGTACACGGTCTTCAAGAAACAGGTACACGTGATTGGAGCTCATCAATGGAAACAGTGCGCGTAATGCCTGGACATGCAGAATCAACATATGTCTCAACCTTAGATGTTGTTTCAGATAATTCCACCTCATTACCCGAGTCCACAAGTATTGATAGTGATTCACTATCCTATTTTAGAACAGACTCGGACAATGTGACATCTCTGTTGAATGAGTCGGTAGATAGCGCAACCATAGATATTGTTCCTGATAATTCTGTTCCATTATCTGACTTACCGAGTGTTGGAAGTGATTCACTATCCGGTTTGAGGTTGAACACGGATGAGGTTACATCTGGCTTGAATATACCAATAGCCACAAAAATTGATGAGGCAAAAAGTAGTATAACAAGTTCAGTTGATGCAGTTACTTCTTCACTAGAAGGAGCCATTACGAAAGCCAATGATTCCGTCAGTCATGCATTCAGTCAATTCTCTTCAACTATTGATCAAACAGAAAAATCAGCGGGTAGCAGACTGGAAAGTTTTTGGCTTGACGCTAAGCAAGCAACAGGAAGGACTGGTGTTGCTGCTGTAGATGTTCTAAGACATGCCATTGTCACTGTTGAGGATTCTCTATCAAGTGGTGCTTCACTTGTTGGTTACTCTTATGGCTTTGCCAAGGAACTGCTTCCTCCAGAGATTCGTGATGTGCTGAATGTGTCCGAGGAGACTGCCACAAAAATCTTAGTGCCAGTTGGTTCAGCTCTACAGCAGGTATGGACAACTGTTGACTTGTGTAAATAATTTATTGACGTATCTATCTCATACACTCTTGGAGGGATTGAGCATCTTAAAGATTCATGTATTCAGTAGCCGAAAGATCCACCATATCTGCTGGTGGTAGTTCCTCTTTCATTCGCTCCTTTTGGTTGTCTGTATCCTACCTCAGGCCATATTTGAAATTATGATAGGAGATGATTGGGTTAGGACTTTACTTGTTTATATAAACATTTATGCTGGTGAAGTAAAGATTAAGACAAGCAACCCATTGTTCAGTATAGCAGTTGAAGAATGTCAAACATGTTGTATTGTTCTTAAGCATCATCTTGAAGGACTCTATGGCTAACAATTTGAGTTCTTATACAAATGTAACTGACAATTTATTTGACTTGACATTGAGGAGCAGGCATCTGTTTTTATTGTTGGGCTAGAAAGAAACTTAGGCTTGGACCCTGATGACCCGATTGTTCCGTTTGCTGTTTTCTTGGGAACCTCTACAAGTCTATGGTATGTCCATCCTTCTGTGCTACATATTCTAAGTTCATAGTTTCCAGTCCAGAAACACACACTTCTCTTCTGGCAGAAGAATAATATGGTCGATCAGATATCTGCAGGATTTTGTACCAGAGAAAAATATATGGCGGATATGCTGGAGATTTATCTCCTAACGAGACTTTGGCACTTTTGATGGGGAAGGAAAATGATGTGTTAATTGATGTTCGGCCTGAGGCAAGAGACTGTAAATTTTTCTGGCCTCATCCTTTTCAAATAGTTGTTGCTGCATCTACTTAAAATGCGTTTACAATTACATTATCTAGGCCTTGGTTAAGAGGTGATTTTTCGTTGACTACTATACATTAATGAACTGCATAATTCTGAATTGTCAAATGTGTTAATTTCCATGACATGATTGAAGGAATTAAGAGAACGAGATGGCATTCCAGATCTTCGGAGGGGTGCTCGATTTCGTTATGCAAGCATAGATCTTCCTGATGTTAGTGGATTATCGATTGAACTATTATCAGTATATGTAAATTTTCTCCAACACATTGTTATTTTCAAGTTAAATGACTTTGCTAATGAATTTCAGTTTGATAGCTCTGTTAAAAAGTTACTGAAGAGTGGAAGAGACCTGGATGATTCACTGATTGCAGTTGTCATCAAGAACTTGAAGATAGTTCAAGTATGCAATCCTTTTCTCTCCAGTGACCCAATATGTTGTTTTCATGTATTTGTGTAGACAAAAGACGCGTGAGAAGGAAGACTTCTTAGCTTAGACATACAGTTATCCTAACTCCTGATTATTTCTTGCGATTCACGTGATAAAAAAAAATCAGCTCCCAAAAAAATAATTATTTTCTGCTCTTCCAGATAAACAGATCTCTTTATTTTCACCCATTAGATTAACATTTAATTTTAGTTGACCTTCTGTGATTCAACTGTTTGGGATATAGATACTTAATATCTGATAAGAGGCTTCATAACTTGTTTCCTTAAATATCATCAGACTTCATATTTTTGTTATACTGAGGGGATGTTGTGGATTGAGTGGATGTAATATCCATCATCTGTCATCATTGTATTACCGACATGGATTCTTTTAAGATCTTTTTAACCATTGCCAATATTTTGTTTTTTTGTGTGTCCATCCTACTTTTAGGGCAAATCCAAGGTGGTAATTATGGATGCAGATGGTTCTTGTTCCAAAGGCATTGCAAGGTCCTTGAGAAAATTAGGGATTAAGGTGAGTGATGCAAATAGGATATTAAGGGGCTCGAGTCATCTTTGGAAAACTAAGTGAAATAATCAACTTGAAGACACTAATTCACTAATATCTCATGAAATGACAAACAAAGAGATATATAATGCCACTCTCTTCTTTGCGATATTCTCCATTCTCATGGCCTTCAATGCCACTCTCAACTCTTTACGTTAACCAGAAAGGGTCAACAGTGAGGATATAGTATTTATGGGCTTATATGGCCTATGATTAAACCTATATTGACCATCCGAAATTTTCTTGGGTATGCTAAATAGTCCTTCCATTGTTCCGCTTTCTAATTTGCAAATATACATGTTTCATCTTAGGGATCATACTTGATGGAAGGTGGATTCCGCTGCTGGGTTAAACAGGGTCTCCGCATTAAGGAGCTCAAGCCTGAGACAACACTTACCATACTCAATGAGGTATGCTTACTGCTTATATGAGTGTAGGCATATGCATGATACTTTATAGAACTACTCATGATGAGATGATAACTGATGACAGGAGGCTGAAGCAATTTTGGAGGAGATTAACCCTACTCCAATTCAAGTTCTCGGGTCTGGTTTGGTAAGACTTCGAGCCTTTTCTTAGGTTGAATATCATCATGATAAATTTCAGACTTGTCAGCTATTAGTTTCATTCTGATGGATGATGACCTTGTTCGTAGTAACTCAAAACTCCTGCATTTCTGGGCTCTGGCGCATGTTGGGTGTTTGGATGATCCAAACTACCCATCTTGCAAACTTGTTATAATTGAGGGAATGACTTAAAACCTCAAAATGCATGACTCAAATTTAATTCCACCTCCACAAGATGCAGTTAAATACATGGCCATGGGATGTCATAAATTACAAATAGTGAATAAAAGGAACAAGTACCAGTATAATTGTTTCTTGAGTTCACTAATATTTAATAACAAAAAAGATTGGATTTTCTGCCTTCAAGGGTTGTTGTCTAATATTTTATCTGTTTTGACAGGGACTCCTTGCAGCATGCTATGCAGTTCTGGGTTAGTAATTTTTACAAAGCTTTGTATACTTTAACTTTTCACAGGAAAGGGCTTGCTTTGGGTTAAAGTGTACATTTGTTTGGAGGGAATTCACCACTGACTAACATTATTCCACCATGCACCAATTAACTCATCCCTTATCCTGAAATTTAGTTCTTAGGGTTGCATTTTTTTAGCTTGCACTTCAACCAATCTGATCCTGGTAAAATGCTGGTTATACTCTGTGTCGTACAAGCTAAACAACTTCCTCTATGAGACTTGCAAGTTCGTATCTGGAATTACTACACAATATCTACCAATTTTGTCTCCTGTGCTTGCGTACATGTCAGGACATTCATTAACACTTTTTATGTTCAACATTCCAGAGTGGGAGAAAACATTGCAGTTGATTGGCCTTGTTGGCATTGGTCTGGTATGCACCTACTATTATTCAATTTCCTCATGTGGATTACAGTTCAAATCACTAGGAGTGTCTTTTTTTTTTCTTTTCAAGTTGTAATGATGTGGAATGTGTGGACTGACAATTTACCAGACTATATATTGGCGAGTCTCCAACTATAATGATGCTGAGGATCTTAAGAAAGATGTCAGGTACATCATAGTCAATTAACTTCGGTTCACAAGATGATTAAGAACTAAGGGCTATATATGAGCTCTGTTTTCTTAAGGTGTGTAATGTACCATTTGAAGGTTGTTATTTGCTCCTGTCAAAATGGGTGCTGCTGCACTCTCATGGGCGTCAGGAAAATTAGAAACAAACGGCCTTGGGTTGCCAACATCACCATCATCACTGGATGTTCAAAGTCGGGTACTGAAAGCTGTTGCAAAGCATGAATCTCAGCCATCCGAACCCAAGGAAATGCAAGATGACCCCTCTTCGGATTCAGCAAGCCCTGTCGTAGAGGGTGACCTTTGAATCAAGCAGGTCAATAATGATACACAGCACACAGTCCGACATCACCAAATTCATCTTCAACGGTAAAACAAAATGAAAAATATACTTGAAAAAACAATGTTGCATAGGCAGATGGTGATTCTTTGATTTTATGTTTCCTTTGCTAGCTGAGCATGTAATACAAGTCATCATGACCTTGAGATTAATTTAAAGCACACTACAATTGGTCCTTGTTGTTGTACAACATTTATTTTGGTAGTCAGAAATCAGAATATTTAGAAACAAAGTATGAATGGTTGACCGCAAACTACACAAATCGGTTAAAGGGCTTCCTGCAATCGGGTAAGGAACCTGGTGTACCCAAACTTATATTATTTATAGTAGATTGGGCTGAGCGGATCGTCCCTACTGTTCTCTGAGAGCTAGCATCATTGTCTGGGAACAAAGGGCCTCTGGAAGTTCCGCTGCGAGGCGTCAATGGGTAAGAAAGCCTTCTCTTCGACTCTATGCTCGGAGATGAGACATATCTGTCATTGAAATTGTTGCCTAGTCTCATCTTGGCCCTTGCAGATGCAGTTGGTGACATGTAGCGCGGAACAGAATATGCAGGACAGCTCCTTAGGCTGTCAGTATCAGTGAAGTTCATGTCAGACGGATATTGGCTTCCTCTGGGAGCTGGTTTGGAATAATTGGATAGAAGACTGCGAGAGCTGTAATGCGAGCATGGTGTTCTGTCAGGTGTTTGTACTTGTGAGAATCTGCTTGGAGTTTGAGACTGTGAATATCTAGTTGTTAGAGACTGGTTTCCTCGTAGGGCTACTGACGATCTTGTGGACCTTGAGGTGCCGGACTTTGAAGAAGAAGTCAAGGATGCATTCTTCTTCGCCTGGTCTCCAGGAAGAATAGCATTTAACAGGTGACGCTCTGACCAGTTCCAAGACCAGGGACGCCCATCAATCCGAAGATCCATTAGACCAGTGCAAGCTGACTCTAATGTGAATTTTGACACCTGCTGGCATAAAAATCACATATTAGTTCAACTGAGCATAAATTGTAAGGAAAAATATCTGAAAACCAAAATTCGTCGGAAATCAAATAGAAGATTGGTCAATTAGTTCAACAAGGTGAACTCCACATCCTGTGGTGCGGAGGTGAGAGTAATAAACGGAGCAAAAAGTGTGCACGCCGCTTGAAATTCAGTAAGACAACCCAAGTAGTACCTGGTGAGATTGGAGAAATGTCATTGCTCTTTCTTTGTTTCTAACAGCGTCCTCTTTTCTTCTGTTTCTTGCTTCTTTTTCATCTTTTGTCAGGACGCTGTCATCCCACCCTCCGTTGTTACCTGCATCAGACTACAACCGAAAGAATTATAAAAACCAACATCGGTAAATATGCCGTAGTGTGAACATTTGATGAGTACAATAGTAATGTGATTGTCTCCCTCAAAAAGAAAAACACCAGTCAGTAACAGTGAAAAGTGACAGATGACTTACAGTGATGCCCTCTGCTTGTTTATCGCTTTTGTATTGTTTTTGGTGCTGGAGTGCATAGCATTCCAACATCTGAAATCTCTGGGACTGAAGTCGAGTTTGAACACGCAATATGAGTTGCATCTGCTTCACGGCATTAGCACTTTGGCGTCTCGCACTTTCTCCCCTTACAAACCGTTGCAGTCTCACTAAACCTCTTGCAGATCTGGTGTTGCTCCTTGACTAAGTAGCATCAGTTCACATTCGCAAAGATGGTCAATACAGCAGGTTGAGAAAATAAATGCAAACTCATTAGGCATAACTGGCAAGGCAATTTGTCAAATATATTATCCTCAGTCACCGAGCTAGACATATTGTTGTACTCTTTGGAAATTGCTTAGCAGTTAGCACCTCAATTACCAAGGCATGTTTGTATAAGATTCTAGACAGTAGTTCTCTTTAATTTCTATCTGAGTGGAACGGACAAGGTGCGTTAAAACCCACAGCTGACTTACGTGTAACAAACACTTGACCTAATAAGGATCTGATGACGACGTGACTCCTCACCGACGACCAAAAAGCATTAATAGGAACATGTAAATTTGTACTAATAACTTGATCCCGAAACTAGCCAACCCAAATCTGTTTCTTTTTATCGGACATAAAAACCCCAGTTCCACATTTGTCTTTGCAAGAAGCTCATTTGAAAATAGCGAATAATCACCATGCAGATTACTATAGACTAGACTAACACTACTGGTACAATGTTTATAATCAACTGTATATTTCCTACACTGAATTGTAATAAGACATTAATACGAATCCTATAAAATCAATCTCTCATTTTGATCAAATTAACGAAGAAATGATAGACCTACCGCGTAACCTCTGTAAGCTGCTTGTATCTTTGTGGCCGAGGCATGATGATATGGAAAAATAGGTTCTATTCTGCTTATACTCTCTTCCCTACGAATCAACTTGAAAGAAGAAGCTTTTGAGAAACTAGGGCGGGAAGAAGGGGGCCTCGGTGGGCTTGGAGTTGGAGATACATCCCTAGGGGGTGCAACTCTTGGAGAGACAGACGTCGGAGAGCGAGCTTTTGAAGAAACATCAATGGGAAACGGCACTGTTAGAGAACCTCCCTTTGGAGAGACAACTCTAGAGGAGTCTGCCTTGGGAGAGACGGCTTTCGAGGAAGGTGCCTTAGGGACGACAACTCTCAGAGAACCAGCCCTGGGAGATGTTGCCTTAGGAGAACGGATCCTAGGGGTTGCAGCTCTGGGAGAGGTAACCCTGGGAGAAACAGGCCGAGGAGAAGATACTTTGGGACTGGGAGAGCCGGATTTGGGAAGCAAAACAGATGCTTTCTTTGGTTGCTCTGACGGTGATGGAGGCCGATATGTTAGACCTTGCTCTCGTTCAGCATCCTCTAATATTTTCTCAATGCTACTCGTTGGTTCCTTAAATAGGGAAATGAACGAATTTCGCTCTCCATGCTTTAGTTTTCGTCGTCCCTTACTCCTTTCCCTAACTGTTCTCTTATCTGACTCCTGACATACAAAATTACCAAACACGTAAATTATTGTTTGCACTGAAAAGGCCTCCTTTTCGAACTGTTGTCAGGCAGGAAAGATCCTTTAAAATGACCAACTGAATAAAACATGCAATGAGATGAATGAACATGTCCATATGAACTTTGCAGATTGTTTTCCATGAACAACATGCAAAAACTGTATTTCAGATGACAATTATCATTGCTTCACGAGTTCAATTCTCTCTAACGCATATCTAACATGCCATACATATCCCTCAGTACCATCATTGTTAGTTTATGCTACTTGCCTAGTTCAAAAGATAATGCAAATCAACTTACATTGCTCGAATCCTCTCTAGCACATGTAAGGAACCGCCTCACTTCAGAGAGCCATTTTCCCTTTCTCGCCATGGAGCTAGCATTAGCTTCTGCCTGAAACATTAAAATGAAAAAAAACTTCAACCCTTACCATAAGAACACAAAAACACATACATTTCAAGATGCATCGTCACAAGATCTTAAGCTAGTTGAATAAAAGCGCATCATTTTCAAGCAACCAGACAGCCAGACCAAGAAACGGAACTCAAATGTCGGGGAAATATAGAACTCTAATTGACTACACACAAACAGTGATTTCTAGCTCATTTTCGCGCCCCCGCAAAAACAGACGCAATCAAATCTAAGACCCATAAACAAGTCACAATCTTTGAGCAGACGCAATCAAATCTAAGACCCATAAACAAGTCACAATCTTTGCGCGTAATGACGAAATCAAATCTAAGACCCATAAACAAGTCACAATCTTTGCGCATAATGATAAGTATTTCTAGAACCCTTAGCCATCAACCTGAAGCCCAATCAATGCTCCAAAACAGATTATAACAAAAGCAATCCAACATAATAACATACAAGCATTCCAAAACATGAAGAGAAAAGGACCAAATTTTGGAGGAGCAAAACAACTTGTTCAGCTTGATGTCTTTAATGAATGAAACCGTTAGATATTGAGACAGAACTTGATGAATGATGTTAAAAACAAGCAAAAAAAAAAACTGACAACTTTCTGAAAGCAACATTCAATTAATAGCAGTTACCTAAAACAAGAACAACCAAGCCTAATTCAAAACTCATTCCAGCAATCAAACCACACAACTCCAGAAACCCTAACTTGATCAACCCCAAAAGGCACAAATATTTATCCAAGCAAAACCAACACACAACTTAAAGAAACCCACGCTGGATCCCAACAACACGCATCAAAATCAACTCAAATCAGCTCAAAATTTATATACAATTAAACATAACTCACTCACAATCAAGCTCCAGACTCCACAGCAGGATAAAAAATGAAGCGGACGAGCTGGCTGCTGTGGCAGTGCGCCTCTGTCTTCTTCACTTTTTCTTTCTTTTTTGGTTTCCTTTGCTCTACCTACTTTAAACCCAGCACTTCGAATCCGAACCAGATTCTTCTTCTGTAACTTAATTCATCTTCTTTATCACTGATTTTCCTCCGCTGTAGATAATTTTGTCTCTCGTTTTTGTTGTGACAAATTCGTCGTGCTTCTTATTTTTAAATAAATATGTAACGTAATTAGTTGTTAATTACGTCACTAATAAGAACATGTCTCTCAAAAATGTCAATATTTGTAGCATCCACAAGCAGTTAAGATTTTGTGTATTTGGATTTGTTGGCATAAATAACTACTTAATTATGATTATTATATTAATCTGAAATTAATTTATGTTGATTTGTTATTAAAGGGTTCAATTCAATTAAATGGTGCTGGATGATTGTTGGACCACAATTTTTGAAAATATTCTGACAGATGAAATTTTGGACCGTTGGGGTTGGGGCAGTCTTCACTTTATCAAATTGTCTAATAAGTACTATTGATTTTAATTATTTATTTATGTGTTATAATAACAATTTTAAAAAATACTTATGAATGATGATGATGATTGTTGTATTAGTGGCTAGCCATCAAAGAGTAAAAATCAGAAAAGTCCATCATTGGGAATTTGATTGTGGTTGACAAATGATGGGTCAATTAAGGCAGCCACTAATCCAACAAATCAGATGATTACTTGTAGGCTGTAAATGTAATGCAAATTAATGTCTCCATGTATAAAAATGATAGAGTCAAAATAGGTTGGGGGTGGAGGTACAAGTGTGACAAACACTAATGCTGCGTAATGCGTTCCTACACAACAAGACCTAATTCAATGGGACATTAATAAATACCAATCCTCCATTTTATTGAAACTTCTACTTTTTATTCCTTCTAAAATAAAGCCATTTTTCTCTAAAATGTCTGTCTTCTAAACTTCTATTTTGGAGGATGTCAACTTGTAAGTTTTATTTCCACTCCGTTTGGATCAAATAAAACATGAGGGATGAAAAGAAAACTCGATGAAAAATTAAGTAGTTCGTCATGGAAAACCAATAAATTAATAAAATTTGTAATACAAACTTTTATAGCTCAATTTTCCGTGGGAAAACTACTTTCCTACTAAAATTTTCATATCATTTTCTTTCTACCAAAATTTCTAAGATTCAAACAAAAGGTAAAATTCGCGAAAGAGGGGGTTGATCGAGTGACTTGAACTCTTGACAAATTTGTATTCATCCATTTTTGATGTATTTTCGTCCCGCCTTGGCATGAGTTTCAAAGTCAGAGATGCCTCCAATAGTCTAATATTCACATATACCCGATAAAGAATTTCATACAAGATGTATAAAAAATTTCCTATAAGATGTATTCGTATGGTGATTGATGATATGTAAAAACACACTATCCAAAAAAACGAAAGGTAAAATCCCGAGTACCAACCCGTCTTATTTTGATTTTTTTTTGATGATTGAGATTTGATTGTTGATGGGTTGGGTAGGATTTGCAGATTGTACTTGAGTAGTTTGCAGCAAAGTCTTTGTATAATTCCAAACTGAAGTAATGCTTAAAATCAAACTCAAGCATTCAACCGGCAATTCACTATTTTTTCCATCTAGGAGCAGAAGAATTAAGAACACTCCTACAAATACAAAACTGCAGGAGAAAAAGAAAAGCAGTTAAGGATCAATCCCTCTACCTCGCAAGGCATCGTAACAATGCCAATATGCGAGGCTATTCATCTCATGGTAGCACAACTTCTCTTCTGACCAACTTGATGAAACTACGAGTACGTTACCCGAAGAGAAAACTTCCAAAGCAAACAGTGACACATTTTCCAATCGTTTAGTCGTCCAGATAGTAATATGTTCCAGCTGATTTTTGTTCCCTATCCTTCGTCGACTCCAGTTTATTAATCCTGGGACGATAGTTGGTAGGGTCTCTTCGAAAGGTGATATCAAGATGCTGCAAGTGGAAGAGATAATAACTGTTAGAAACTTGGCGAGGTGGGTTTTAAATCATATAAGTTCACGCCTGGCAAAGAATAGCTTACAGATAGGAATAGATTCATCCCTGTCAGCAATGATTGTGGAGCATTTGCAGTGCAGTCCACTGAAGGTCTTCCTTCGTAGACAATGACTCGATCGGCAAGATAAGTAGCCATAATGAAATCGTGCTCAACTATAAATGCAGTCTTTTTGGCATGAAGGATGAACCTCTTAATGACTTTTGAAGCAACGATACGCTGCTCAGAGTCAAGGTATGCACTAGGTTCATCGATAAGATAGATGTCTGCAGGCTGCAATTACACCATAGACCATATAATGCTAAGCATGCAACGAAACATGGTTGTAACGGTTACGTGGTAAATTGCTAACAACAATGTATAATAAAGCCGCGTTTTTTATGAATGTATTATCTGAAATCAGTACTGTATCATCCTGCCTAATTATTTCATTTTTATCCTTAGTATCAAATGCTTGGCAGAACGTGTGTTCACAGGATTGATGAAAATGGGGTACTTCACAGTTACATCATTTACCTTTCCGAGGCATAAGCATAACGCAACCCTTTGCAATTCACCTCCTGATAGATTTACAACCTCTTGATCCATTAATTGCTCGATCATAAGAGGCTTCATAACGTCTGACACAAATTGCGGATGCATATACGAGTCTCTGATTTTAGAATGCAGCAAGTGCCTAACAGAATTCTGAAATTTGGGACTAATCTTCTGAGGCTTGTAAGAAACATGAAATTCTGGTATCTCCACAGAATCGTCATCTACTGAATCGGGCTTCAATAAACCAGCCTGTTGAATGTGCAATAAACATAGATCAGAGATTTTTAAGTGGTCAATACTTACTATCGAGCAAAACATGTAGCCACAACTACACAGGGAACACATTACCAGCATACGTATAAAGGTGGTTTTTCCAGTTCCATTCTCTCCCAACATGACTATGATTTGAGAGTCGGTAAATTCACCCTCAGCCACTTGAAGCCTAAAACCGCCTTGCGTCTTAGACATGGATGGATATTTGTATCTAGCATACGTCTCTACTTCCTCAGCACTTTCTTGTGGGGTTTCTGCAACCTGAATGGAAAAAAAAACACAATCAAAACAAATTGATATTTTACGTAATGCTCATACTCATAGGCTTACCTTAAAAGTAAGGGATTCTTCGCGGAATCTGAGGTTTTCTGTCGGGACAAACCCAAGTAAGAAGATATTGATGCCTTCTCTAACAGAGAAGGGAAGGGTCACAACCCCATAAACACCAGGCTTTCCGTACAAGCAGCAGATAAAGTCAGACAAGTAGTCCAGGACACTAAGATCATGCTCCACCACAATTACGTAGCTGACTTGCAAAACGCGTAGAAAGTAAGCCAAATGGAAAAGAAAAAAAAAACAAGCCCCAACATTAATAAATACAATGATAAATATAGACCCACCTAGTAGGCCTGAGCAAAGACCGAATAACTCGGGCAGCTTTGAGACGTTGTTTGACATCGAGATAACTTGAAGGTTCATCAAACATGTAAATGTCTGCATTCTGTACTGCCACAACAGCAATAGCAAATCTCTGAAGCTCTCCACCAGATAAATCACCCACATTACGGTCAATAACCTGATTCAGCTGTAAATCTTCACAAAGCACTTCTTTCATATCTCTCTCGTTTTTTTGCTCGAGCACTTGCCCCACATTGCCTTGGACAGCTCTTGGAATATGATCCACATACTGGGGCTTGATGATGGCCTGCCAACCACAGATTAAACTACACGAGTGAGACGAGGGGGCTGTTCTATGAATCAAACCTCCTTTTGTCTTTTTAGACATACGACAGTGATAAAAAAACCATCGCATTAGAATGCTTCTAGATACCTTCAAGTTATCCTCCAGAATGCGGGTGAAATAATTTTGCAGCTCGGATCCTCGGAAGTAAGTCAAAATTTCCTGCCAATCTGGGGGGTTCTGCAATAATAAATGTGCATGAGAATGAAACTCTGAAGTCATGGCAATCACTTAAACTTCTAAGAAATGAATATACACTGAAGCGGCCCAGATTAGGCTTCAGTTTCCCTGCCAAGACTTTCAAGGCAGTTGACTTCCCAATTCCGTTGGTTCCAACCAATCCAAGAACTTGGCCTGGTCTCGGAATCGGCAACCTGAAAATAGAATTTCCGTCAGCGTATGAACAAAGAAGGTAAGCAACATAGAAGAACCCACAACTAATTACTAACCTGTGCAGCTTAAATGTGTTCGGCCCATAACGATGTGTCGTATCTTTATCAAGATTTTTAGGAAGATTAATGATCTCAATGGCTTCAAATGGGCATTTCTGCATAAGCATTCAAGCGTCAATTGAAAATGATTTGCAAGGCTACAGGAAGCAGCACACTCAAAATGCACAAACCTTAATACAGATACCACAACCGATACACAGCTCCTCAGAAATAAAAGCAATTTTTGACGCAGAAGTAACCTCAATACACAACTTTCCTGCACAGTATGTCAAGATATAGGTCTGATGAAATTTGCAAATAAGGCAAATATGATGTAAACCCTAAAATAAAAAGAAAAACAGAAACATAAATTAATCCTTCACAAGACAAACAACATATGAAAAATTCAACACACCTGTCTTGACGACAGGACAACTTTTCTTGCATTCCTGACGGCATTTTTTGGGCTTGCACCTATCCGAACTCACAATAGCAATACGAGTAAGCTTATCCGACATCTCACCCTGCTTCGAACAACAACCGATTCAACTCAGTAAAAATTAAAAAACAATACTCAAATCGATCAAACAGAATTCATCAACCACCACCAAAGTTCGAAACTTTAATTGGATTTGAAGACGATTATAAACCCTATTTTACCTGATATAGCTTAAGCGTTACGAGGATCTTCTCGCCACACGCCCCGAAAGCAGAATGAAAGATAGTCACCTTGAAGAGAGAGGAAACGTCGTTTGTCAATCTAAAGCTAGGGTTTTTATATTTACTTCCCTCCCCTTGAACTTCGGTAATTTACAACAAAAGCCCTAACGCTGGAAATTGCAGTGAGACTTGTAATTGTTGTTATTTTCAATTTAGTCTCTTGTTTATTAATAATTTACAACAAGTGCAGTCATATTTTATTTGTTTGCACATCAGCCATCCGTGTTGGTTAACGTAACACTAATCTCGAGACAGATAGTTAGGGTTAACGAGCAGCAATTCGTCAAACGACTGAAAGGCGGAATCCCACTCAATCTACCAATTCTCTGAAACGCGGACGTAGTCGCGGTTTGGAGAGATGGCGACCGATCCGAATGAGTACACTGTCATCAAAGAGGGAGAGGCTGAAATCCTCATGCTGGCCAAGAACCAAGTTTTTTACAACAAGGCACAGGTTTGAATGGTGAATTGTTTTCAATGGAGTGTTGGCTGGGTTGCGTTTTGCTGGAAAGTTTGTGTTTTTTGTATGTTGATGAAGTGAGGTTTGAATTTGATGGCGGGTGGATTGGATTTTACAGGTGAATAATAGGGATATGTCGATTGCTGTTATAAGGGAGTTTTTAAAAAGGCGTAAGCAGGAGCATGATGCAATGCTGGGAAAGCGGAATAGAGGACGGAAGTTGGTTGCTAAGAATGAGGTGGAGGATGTTTCAGGAGAGGCGAGCATTAGCGGTGTTGGAGATGGTGGGAAGAAGGATGAAGAATGTGAGAAGGAGCAGAATAAAGAATCAGTTAGCGGTGGTCAGGAGATGAAGAGAAAGGAACTGAAGCCGGCCAGAGTCCTAGAGGTATTATTTGTGTGTAGATTAATTTTGCCTGGTGCATAGTAGTTTTGAGTTTTTATCGGATTTCCTCAGGAGGTGGATCCTATGTGTGAATCCTGGTTTTGAAATGAATTGTAGGCCTTGTCTGCTTCTGGTTTAAGGGCTCTGAGATATGCCCGTGAGGTGGAAGACCTGGGTGAAGTTGTTGCCTTAGACAACGATAAAAGTGAGTGATTGCCAGACACTGCAATAAACATGAGTGAAATGCTGTCATACGGAAGACCTATTGAACAGAAAGCCTCTTAAATCATTTGTTGAAACTCGATACTAGCTTCATTAATGTGTATACTTGTATTAATTCTGATGAAGCTTAAGTGAATCTTGTTCCTACATTTGTTATGAAGGAATATCGTGTTTTTCTATTGCCTTCTAGATTCGGTCGAAGCATGCAGGAGAAATATCAAGTTTAATGGTTCTGTGGCGTCAGCGAAGGTCAAGTCAGAGCTTGCTGATGCCCGTGCGTACATGCTCACACACACAAAAGAGTTTGATATGGTATGTCCATTCGTGAACTGTTGTTAAGCTTTCCTATTTCTATTGAATGCATGTTCAATTAACTTCATATATGCATGTTAGTTTTTGGCTGCTTGCACTATATAAGTTGATTTACAAATCAAGATGGAATGTGTAAAGGAAACAACACGGCTAGAGATCTGTATTCTGTATCATATGAACTTGATGGGTTTCTCTTTAATTTTTGTCCTTTTCTGGTATCAGTTTATATCCGAATTCCAAATGTCGCTAATCCTAATTGTTGGCTCTAGTCCCAGTATTTTTGTGTTATAATTTATAAGTGCATAATGATATCAAATCTTTTGGTATTGCAGGTTGATTTGGATCCATATGGGTCCCCATCTGATTTTCTGGACTATGCTGTTCAGTCTGTTGTAGATGGGGGGATGTTAATGTGTACTGCAACAGACATGGCTGTGCTTTGTGGGAATAATGGAGAAGTTTGCTATTCGAAGTATGCGTTTCTGCTCTTTTCTTTTACAGGCACATATCTATTTAACACATCTCTTGATACAATACCGCCTTCTCCCATTTAGATATGGTTCATACCCATTGAAAGGAAAATACTGCCATGAAATGGCTCTGCGTATCCTCCTTAATTGCATTGAGGTAATTACATGTTGCATGGTTCTACTTTATAATGTGGGTAACAGATTGCAAAATGGTGGTTTATAAAAGAAATTGTGGACCATAGCCAATCATCATCATTGGATTTTTTTTCTGTATCAGGCATCATGGAAATGTTAATAGAAACAATTACTGACAGTATTAGAGAAATGTCTATTCACTGCATTCAACGATGCAACTACAGTTCCATATATTAAAAAATGGGTTTACTGTCTCACAAAACAGAAGTCTCATGACAAATAAGTAGATGTTGTTGATCACTTTGAGACAACGTCCTTTTCTTTTTTAATTTATTTTCCAGTTTACTAAAGCCCACTTCATCTTTTCATGTGTAGAGCCATGCAAATCGCCATAAGCGGTACATTGTTCCAGTGTTGTCAGTCCAGATGGATTTTTATGTGCGTGTTTTTGTTCGCATATACACGTAAGTGATATTGCATGCTTATATTTAAAATTCCGGATGATAGGCCTAGTACCACGGATGTTTTTGTGTATATTGTCTCAATGCTCTGGTTGAACCAATAACAGATCCGCAAGTGCAATGAAGAATACTCCTTTGAAGCTTTCGTATGTATACCAGTGCACTGGTTGTGATTCTTTTCATCTTCAGCCTCTTGGTAGAACTGTGTCAAAGGTAAACTGGTTCTCGTTTTCTTATTGCTGAGCTTGAAAGAGATGACGATATTCAAGCGCTTGCGTATGCGTATTAATGCTGCAATTACCTACTGTCTGTGACTTTTCCAATGGGGAATTTTGTCTATTATCATATTAACATTGTTCAAGAAAACGGCCGCCTGGTCCGTCTAGGCGGCGTATTTCGTGAACCCGTCCCGATTTCTTCAAGACGGAGCAATTAATTGGCCACTTGATGACTTGATGGATTCCTATGCGTTTAGACCGATTAGTGTACTTCTGGGCGAAATTATCGCCTAAAATCGACTTTTTTGAAGATGGAAAAGCTCGGTCGTCGTCAACAATGGCGGACGGCGTGCACTAGGGTTTTTTCCACGTGTTTGAGAAGTTGAGATGATGAACAGTTATAAAATAATAACTTTTTAACTAAAACCTTAGAGTTTAAAATATTACAGTTCGACCATAATATTTTAAAACTTATCCTCTTAATGAGTTCAACCCATCCAAATACTGTCACGTTGAGATTTTGGACTGAATGGGAAATATAATTATTAGTCTTAAGTATTAAAATCAAGTTACATCAAATTAGTATAATATTAAATAATTTATTAATACATATATATTAAAAAATATAAAAAATTCAAACCGATTAGTCCCCGATTAATCCTTAAAGGATACTTTCCGTCCGATTACGGATTACCGCCTAGCGTCTTCTATAACATTGCATATTAATGCTGTTTGTTACCTTGGAAACTAGTGCAGAAACTTATATGTTTGGCTTTTGAATTTTCAGAACGATAGTGTACGATACATGCCTGGGTTCGGCCCGGTTGTTTCTCAAGAGTGCAGTGACTGTGGGAAGAAATTTAACATGGGTGGACCAATATGGTCAGCTCCGATCCACGACCAGGAGTGGGTGGCATCCATTCTTGCAGATGTGACATCAATGAAGGACCGCTACCCTGCTTATGGACGCATATCTGCTGTATTGACAACTGTTTCAGAGGTCTGTAGCCGTTATAAAATTATTCGGTTATGGTTAGTAGTTCTTTGAGCTTCTTAAGTGAGAAAAGTTACCTTGTTGAGTTGTTGACTTGATACCACGTCAACTGTAGCGTCACTTTTTACAATTGGCCTTTTTTATGTGTTGATTCAGTTGACCATTGTGTTTACAGGAATTGCCTGATGTTCCATTGTTTGTTAGTCTGCATAATCTTTGCTCAACACTTAAATGCACCCCACCATCAGCTCAAGATTTCAGGTCAGCAGTCATCAATGCTGGATATCGCATATCAGGAACACATGTTAATCCACTGGGGTTAAAATCCGATGCTCCTATGGATGTTATTTGGGATATAATGCGGTGCTGGGTAAGTTTTCTTGCAGTTTATTCTATATGGTGTCCTGTGACTTTATATGACAACTCCTTTTGGTAGCTGATATCAAACTTTCATGTCATTATATTTATGAAGTTGTCAAACTTCTATTTATGGCCGCCAATATCAATGCAAAAATGCTGACAACTTAATTAATTCAATCGTTTTTAGTTTGAAAATTTGGAGGAATGGTGTATTTCTCGAGTGCGCCAGTGTATTGAATTTAAGTTTCCAAGGGAGTCCAATATTTTTTTGAGCTAGCTGGTTTCGTAGACATAAACATAATCACTAACTAATTGAAATGAATGGTTTTTTGGACTGCACTGGATCTCACAATTTATATTCCTATGAAGGTTAAAAGTCATCCTGTGAAAACACAGTCACCAGACATGGCTGGAAGCGTGATTCTTTCCAAGGAACCAGTTCTTCAAGTATGTCTGCATGATTCTTCTTCAAGTGAATAATCATATGCTAATAACTGTGTTCGTAAGATATTATTGTGTTAAAAAATTTAAGTAGGTGTGTTTCCACTTTATATCACCACATGCTGTTTGAACATAATAATTGCATGCACTCAATAAGGCCCTTTTGTGCAGGCTAATTTTGCTCGAGCAATCGCCTCCCTCAGTAAAGCCCAGGCAAAGAAAATTCCTCGATTTCTTCCAAATCCTGAACCGCATTGGGGACCTAAGCTCAGGGCTGGTCGTACAGTGACCAGCAAGCACGTCTCCCTATTGGGTCCTGATGCCGTAAATGGTCATCTTAATCATGAACAAGGTGAAGAGCGAAATGGGACAAACAGTCATCTTAATCATGAGGAAGGTGAAGAGAAAAATGGGGCAAATGGTCATCTTAATTGTGAGGAAGGTAAAGAGCGAAATGAGAAGCGTCAAAAGACTGATGACCCCAGCTCAGAAGCATGAGTACATGACTTCAGGTGCCCACTCAACCAAAGTTTTCCTGATTTTCTGATATGCCTGCACCTTCCCTAATTTAAATAGTTTATGGTACTAGTTTCTTTTTTGATTGAAAGATCAGCCATTCAATTTGTTGAACCATCGTGTGGGGCGTCATAAGAAGCATGAGTATCTCTCTTATATATTGCATGTGTCACAAAAATCATTCTATATTTGAACAACAAAAAAGAGTAAGGTGTTTCAACATTTGCTGCGCCTGATGTTTTTCCTTTAAGCTACAACAATATCTAATTCTACCCAACCCGCCTAACTTAATTAGATACACTGTCGACCGAAAGTAGCATTTTAAGTCTATATTTGCATGATGACAGTGTAAGCGAATATCTCTTCATAGATAAATAACTACTAAATTTTACAAAGACATGTTATTTATCTTAATCTTAATTATGGGTAAAGTGAAAATTCAAATACTATGTCCCTTTTTGTTGACAGAAGTGATCATACAAATCAGAAATATTTGTGTTGATTTTTAAACAACTAAAAGTTGAAATAAACTTTAAAAGAACCATCTTTATAACTTTATAAACGGTATGATTGAGGGGGCGCACAATTGGATACATCGTTATTTGACGGATTCATGAACCTCACTTTGTACCTTCGATCAAATGACCAAAGACTTGGATTAAGTTCAAAAAAGTAAATGTAAGCTACGTAAAAGACTAAAATATCACACTTTTTTTTCGTTGTGGAATTTGCGTTTTTTTAATTTTAGATAGAAGATAAATGAGCTGAGTTTTTTCAGACTAAAATTGTGATTGCACCAAATAGAAACATGTGATTGCAAAATTAAAAGTCACTTCAATATGGAAAATATTGAGATTTATGGATACAAATGATTGGAAAATTAACAATCACTTCAATATGGGAAACATTTTTCATGCAGTTCGACCTGGTACGTCTGCATCAAACTATAGATAGATGTAGTTTATGAGTTGTTTCAACATGAGTGCGGTTCAAGTACAAACCACAGTTATAAATGAAAACTAAAAATTGTATTTCAAGTTGACACGCATTTATTCGAAATCTCGGAAAAAACACGGAGGGACATTATAGTCATTATACATAATCCTTTTATTATCGTAATTAGTTGTAGTTTCAATTTAGTCCCTGATTTGGAAACTCCGTCAAGTATTCAATTCAATCTGATTTTAGGATTTAGCAAGCGTCGTTGAATGATCAAAATTAAAATTGGTAATAATCAGACTTAAAATTGATAATGATAAGACTAAATAGACAATGATCAGTCTTAAAATTTTTAATGATCAGACTTAAAATTGGTAATGATCAGACTAAAAAATGGTAATGATCGGACTTAAAGAGACAATGATCCGACTTAAAATTGTTATTGATCAGACTTAAAAAGACAATGATCAGACTTGAAATTGTTATTGATCAGACTTAAAATTGTTAAAGATCAGACTTAAAATTGGTAATGATCGGACTTAAAGAGACAATGATCAGACTTAAAATTGGTAATGATCGGACTTAATGAGACAATGATCAGACTTAAAATTGGTAATGATCAGACTAAAGAGACAATGATCAGACTTAAATTTGGTAATGATCATACTTAAAATTGATAATGATCAGACTTAAACTACTATTGTAATGATCAGACTTAAAATTGGCAATGATCGGACTAAAAATTGGTAATGATCAGACTTAAATAGACAATGATCAGACTTAAACTACTATTGCAATGTTCAGACTTAAAATTGGCAATGATCAGACTAAAAATTGGTAATGATCAAACTTAAAAAGACAATGATCAGACTTAAGAAGACAATGATCAGACTTAAACTACTACTGTAATGTTCAGACTTAAAATTGACAATGATCGGACTAAAAATGATAATGATCAGACTTAAAAAGACAATGATCAGACTTAAAATTGTTATTGATCAGACTTAAAATTGACAATGATCAGACTTAAAATTGACAATGATCAGACTAAAAAATGGTAATTATCAGATTTAAAAAGACAATGATCAGACTTAAAATTGTTATTGATCGGACTTAAAATTGTTAAAGATCAGACTTAAAATAATGGGAAAAGTACAAAAGGGTGGTATGAACTACCAGCCTTTTGCAAACTCTTGTCCGGACTATTGAAATTTTCAAAAGACAGTCAAATGTGAGGTTTTGGACTAAATTGCAAATATAGTTTATGCATCACACCAAAATCAAAAACTTTTGTATTTGATTCAATTTAAATAGATATTTTGGTCCAAAGTATTTGGTTCGATTTAATGATAAATTCTCTAAACCAATATAATTTTTGAATTGCTATATACGTATAATTTATACCATAAATCTTTCGATCAAAATTTTATAAAATAAATATTAAATTATTTTTTGATGTGCAACCGCATCGAATAATCTAATTGTACGATGAGGTGTCAGCACGTACAATAATAAAATTACGTAAAAAATATATTATAATAAAAGGTTTACAAACACGTCAAAATATTGTATATTAGCCATGGATCGACATCCATCACAAAATAATAGTTAATCCATCACATATACATGGTTAAAACACACCGTTCAAAACATGTATTAATCCTTTATTATTACGTGATGGATGTCGATACATGATTAATGTACAATATTTTGACTTGTTTATAAAACTTTTGCTATAATATATTTTTTACGCAATTTTATTATTTTACATATTTATATCTCATAGTACTATTAGGTCATTTGATGCGGTTGTATGAACAAAAATTTAATCTTAACACTTATTTTATAAATTTAGATCGAAAATTGTACATTCAAATATTTATGTTATAAACTATGGTAAAATTAGCAATTTATTATATAATCTTAACAATTTTAAAATATACTGGTTTAAAATTTGTATCATTAGATCGAACCAAATACTTTGGACAAAAATATATATTGAATTAAAGCAAATACAAAAGTTATACAAAGGTTTTTTGAATTTGGTGTGTATTGTATAAATTATATTTGCAATTTAGTCCAAAATCTAACATTTGACTGTCTTTTGAAAATTTCAATAGTCCAGACAAGAGTTTGTAAAAGTGTGGTAGTTCATACCACTCTTTTGTACTTTTTCCTAAAATAATTGGTAATGATCGGACTTAAAGAGACAATGATCAGACTTAAAATTGGTAATGATCATACTTAAGATTGATAATGATCAGACTAAGAGACAATGACCAGACTTAAATTTGGTAATGATCAGACTTTAAATTGATAATGATCATACAGAGACAATGATCAGACTTAAACTACTATTGTAATGATCGACTTAAAATTGGCAATGATCAGACTACAAATTGTTAATGTCAGACTTAAATAGACAATGCTCAGACTTAAAAAGACAATGATCAGACTTAAACTACTATTGTAATGTTCAGACTTCAAATTGGCAATGATCAGACTAAAAATTGGTAATGGTCAAACTTAAAAAGACAATGATCGGACTTAAGAAGACAATGATCAGACTTAAACTACTATTGTAATGTTCAGACTTCAAATTGGCAATGATCAGACTTAAAATTATTATTGATCAGACATAAAATTGGTAATGATCAGACTTAAAATTGGTAATGATCGGATTTAAAGAGACAATGATCAGACTTAAAATAGGTAACAATCAGACTTAAAATTGATAATGATCAGACTTAAAGAGACAATGATCAAACTTAAACTTCAATTGTAATGATCATACTTAAGATTGGTAATGATCAGACTTAAAATTGGTAATGACCAAACTTAAATAGACAATGATCAATTGGTAATGATCAGATTTAAAATTGATTATGATCAGACTTAGAAAGACAATGATCATACTTAAACTACTATTGTAATGATTTGACTTAAAATTGGCAATGATCAGACTAAAAAAGACAATGATCAGACATAAAATTGTTAATGATCAGACTTAAAAATTGTTAATGATCAGACTTCAAAATTTTTAATGATCAGACTTAAATTTAGTAATGATCAGACATAACATTGATAATGATCAGCATAAAGACACAATGATCGGAATTACAATTTTTGGTTTTTCGTTTGTTCTTTTTCGTTTTCCGCTGTACGTTTAATTCTAACGTACTATAACACCGTTATAACAGACTGACAATTTTACCCCTCGTTAATGTTTAGTAATCACAAACACGTCCAATTTAATTTCCCATATTTAAAAAAAGACCCCGAATTTCGATTGGTCGGAATATACACGTGGCAAGATTTTATTGGTTTTTTAATTTTTTTTATAACTGTGGTTTGTATTTGATCCGAACTCCTTCAACATATAACAAATATAAAATTTAAAGATTTGTTTGGTAAGCTCAATATGCAAAGTTGTAACAATCGATGATAGTTAAACAACTAATTTAATTAGCTAGGAATTATCAATGTCGTTCCAATATATAACTCTAGTTAAGTAAATAACAAGAAAAGTACCTTGCACATAGTTAGATACCTACCCCCTACTCTTGTACCTAAAATAATAATACAAAGCTATTCTCAAGGTCGTTAAAGTTTGTTTTAGGATTCCACTATGTCGTGTAAGATGTTGGTTTTGGACTATGGGAAAAATGTGCATCTAGGCTCCACATCAATGTAATTAATTTCAAATGACAAATACTAATAGGGCGAAGTGAGTTGCGAAGGTGGCATGACACTCCCCCGGTGCTTGTGGCAGTCTGGGCTCAAGTCTCTCCCAGCGCGAGAAAAAAAAAGATTAGATGCTAACATCTGCGCTCTAGCGCCCCATCAAAAAAAAACAAATACAAATAAAATAACTCCTAGTTACGCTCTTCAACATATACGTTCATTGTTAATTAATTTAAACATTTAAGGAGTGGTGGTTTAATGGTGTGAACATTTGACTTATAAATGTTGTAGATTTTTTTCTCTTCAATTTGTACCGATATTGATTATTATAATTACATTATATCCAATATGGAAAAGGATCCGGTGCAAAGTTAAATTTTTGGTACAAAATACAAACTAATCATAGCCATTGATTTTGTGCTTTGAATGGATGAGATTAAATCTTGATTTTTTGGTATTTTTATTGGTGACGAATTATAAAATGAAACTGACGAATCATGTCGTCTTTTCATTTTTCGGCTCGTCTTTTTCATTTTTCGGCTCGAAAAGTGACGAACTATAAAATAAACTGACGAATTATAAAATGATTTTGACAAATTTATACTAAAATTTAACTTTGTACCTGATATTGACCTTATCAAATATAGTGGCCGAAAAAGCGAAATTAGAACCTAGAATGGGATGGATACCAACAATACTACTAACCGTTCGGCCACGCCCTGATGAACATTATTATACACATACATTCAGCCTATTTTCTCGAGTACATAAACACAAATTCTTTATAGGACAAAATAATAATAATGTATGGACAAAACAACAAAATAATGTTGGAGAATTTGTCAAAAGTTTGATGCACAAGATTTAGGCATTGTCGGAAAGTTAGACAAGAAAAATGATGTAAACCAACCTTTGATAAAGACCACATGCACACGTGGTTACTTTAATACCATCAGTTTCTCAGCTTGACATCATTCTAATTTAGTTGTTGATTTAGTTATTTAACTGTATACCTTAACAACCTCGTGGTAATCGTTCGATGAAATCTAAATATGTCATCAAATATACTTTTCAAGAATCCAATAACAAGAACTTTAAACATATGTTGGTTGCGAGGACTTTAATTATACGGTCGTTGTTATGCATCCCTACATATCGCGTTAAAAATTCATCTCTAGTAATATTATAATTCGTTATATGTTTAAATTAATTATAGAATAAGAAAAAAAAAGATGGAAAGAAATTGGAAATGACATATATGCCTAAGACTTCGATCATTGATGATTTTTCAATCCAATTCATGTTCATGTAAGTACAAATATTTAACTTTGTTGTGTTGTTTTCTTTATGTCAATTCCCAAATTTCAAAATATTCGTTTTAGGTAGAAAATTATGGGAAATCGGTCAAATAAAGTCATGTTCGGCAGTGTACCTTTTTTTGGTGGTTTATAGCACATTTTTTCAACAATGGCTGCCCCCCTCCATGTCCTTGTGTCTTTAAAGAATCTGACCAGAGACTACTTAGATTTTTAGAGTTTATTGTTGATAATAAATTATAATTTGGAAATTTTAGGATGTCACGAGTGGAGAATGATGAAGTTTTTGAAGGATTTTGCACTTTTCTTGCTTGCAACATAAGTCTAGATAAAGTAAAAAAGATGTGGTGCAATGTACTGAAATGATTAAATATACAAACGATACTATTTCAATAAAATAACATCGTTTTAATTGATTTTTTTAACATAATGAAACGATTTCGTTTCGGTAAATATTCGTTTATGATTCGGCTCGATTTTTTATTCATTAAAAGTTAAGAATTCAAAATTTTACATATTAAAAAAGAATTGGTAACATTTTTTATTTCTTTTTTCAAATGGAATTTTGTTTCCTCCTACCAAGAAAAATAGGTTTTGTTTCCCTACTCCACCTCATATAACATCAAAGGCCAAGCTAATTCTGGTTCTCGGTTCAGTTCAATTCAATTCAATTCAATTCAGATAGGATCAAATCGATTCAGATTCAGTTTAAGAACAACTCTGTTCAAATCAAAACAATACCGAATTATTAAGCCGGTTAAGAATAACCAACCAACCAATTTAACGGCAATGTGAATGGAGCAAAAGCACAGTAACGAACTAACGATGATGAAGCAAGTGAAAAAAGGTAGACATGAGACACAAGAATCAAACGTGACAAAACAAAGTTTGGTACATCTCCAACACCAACAGCAGAAAGACAGACACCAGCAAGAACCCCACAAAAAGCCAAAAAAAACCAAACTCCAACACAACACACAAACACAAGCCCTCTCCCCAATGCCACATCCGCACGTGCGGGCTCCCCAATGCACGTGCGGCATATCTTGTAACTAGCACACATGAATCATCATCCTTAATTTTTCTCCATAAGTACTACCCCCAACAGACTCACTTTTTCACTCTTTCATTCAAATCTCTCTTCTGCCATTCTTAAATCTCAATTTCTTCATACTTGTTTCTTCAGTCATTTTCTTCAGCAATAATTTTTTTTTTAGTTCAATCTCACTCCTTTCTGTAACAATCAGATCAGAATTAGTCCTTTTGAAAACCCATCAAAGAATTTGAGACCCCTACAAAAAGGGGGGAAAATCACTCATTCAGTCATTTGGGTTTTGGGATTTTAGGCTTTTAAGTTTTTATCCAGGTTGTGTGTATTCCATTTTGGTGTGTGTGAAGTTTGATAATTTTGTATAAACATGAACTTACAAGACCAGAGGAACAATGCAGCAGCTGCCAATGGCCACAGCAAACTTTGGATGTGTGGAAATCTGAGGAAATCATGTTCAGAATTTGATCTTAACCAGACAAGTGTTTGGGATGATGAAGACAGTTATTTTACGCCTATGTTTGATTTGGATGAGAAATGTTTCGCTGATAGCAAATTGGAGAACCAACAAAGGAGCAAACAAATTGATGGTGGAAGAGATGAGAAAAGCCATAAGTTTTGTGCCAGAGGACATTGGAGACCTGCTGAGGATGCTAAGCTGATGCAACTTGTTGATCAGTTTGGTCCTCAGAATTGGAACTTAATTGCTGAACATCTCCCTGGAAGATCAGGTATGTTTATCTTCAAATAACTAACAACCATTTTGTACTTGGAAAAAAAAGTGAAAATAGTTATGAAGTTGTTGTCAAGGAAAAAGATGAGGTGCAAACTATAAACCGACGAATTATGGTACACTTCCTACGAACTATGATATAGTTTGTGGGAAGTGTACCATAATTCATTTGGACAAAATCATGATATGGTTTGTAGGAAGTGTACCATGATTCGTCGGTTTATAGTTTGCACCAAAAATCAGGCTTGGACCCGATCTTTTCCCCATTTGTCGAATATGAGAATATTTCTGAAGGTGTTACCTTTTTTCAGGCAAGAGCTGCAGACTAAGGTGGTTCAACCAGCTGGACCCAAAGATCAACAAGAAGCCATTTTCGGACGAAGAGGAGGAAAAGCTGTTACAATCTCATAAGCTTTATGGGAACAAATGGGCAATGATTTCAAAACTATTTCCAGGAAGAACAGACAATGCAGTTAAGAATCACTGGCATGTTATCATGGCTAGAAAACAAAGAGAGCAAAACATGTGTGTTTACAAGAAGCTGAAGCCTAATCCAATCTCTACTGCTGCTGTGAAGGATTTTGTTGCTTTTAGTGATGAGTCCAATGTCACTACACTGTCTCATACTTCTGTTGAACTCACACTCACTCCAACTTCCGTTAGAGCAAGCCCATGCTTGTTCTTGAAGTCTGGGCAGCCAATTACTCATATAGGTAAATGCTTCCTGCTTAAAAATTTCCGAAATACAATTTTTATACTTTAAATCTTTGACAACATTTTGAACCTCTAATATGCTGACTAATGCACTTTGTAGGATCAAATGAAGGTTCAGTTCATAACGTGATAGATTTGGATTTGAATAAGCAAGTCTCGGGTAAGTCAGACTCTGATTCAGAAGGATCCGCTCTTGACTCGGTCGCCTTCAGCTACAAGAAGAAGAACAAAATGATTGATTTTCTAGGCCTTGGGCTTGTGTGATGTATTTTTTGTGCTTCATTATTTTCCTGCAATTGGTTCTCTGGTCAAGGAAATATACTGCTAAAATAAGTTATTGAGATCCAAAGAATCTTATACTCTGGGACTGGGAGCTTTTTTGATGTAATTAGTGATGGAATAAAGTTAAATTAATCTACTTGTACTCTCGGCTACACATACTATCTGTCCAAGTCTACAAGAATAACACACATGCTCTGATAAACTGATCTGCTTCTGAATGGAATTCCAAGATCAGTCATTAGAAATGGTTACTGTCAAAATCCGAAACAAGCATATTTAGTAGGCTAAATAAAGATCAGTACAACAAGTACTGTTGGATCGATTTAGCGTTAGCAAAACTATCAAACGGAAGTTTTAAGCTTAGTTCTCCGTCTAAGATTCAGATAGCAGCGGAAGTGAGAAATGCAGGAAAATAATGACTGAAGTACTACACGCAGATATATAGTGGAAACCCTATCAAAACTATGATAGGGTAAAAACCACTACTTTCCAGTATCCACTGAAAGGATTTTAGAACCAGATCACTTTATATTCGGATATTCTTGTAGGACTTACAAACTAGGTCTTTCGCTTTAGACTCTATTTGATGGTCTCAACTCAACCCGACAAAGTGACCTTTTCTAGTTCAAACCTCCGTGCGTGTGGATGCAGACTCAGCAGCTTAGCTCTTTAGTGCGGTGACTCTTTCTCTCTCTGGAAGGCGGCTGCTTTGCTCTTCAGGAATCCACACTCACCACATGTCAAACCCTAGGTCATTAAAGAGGTCTTCCGTGACATGACATTTGGGCCCAATGCCCTGGCCCAGCTGAACTGTTTAACCCAACAGTGTTTGTGTGCTTTTTGAGACAGGATGTCTTCTAGATCCTTCCAGTGTCTTCCACTCTTTTTAACAGAATCTGATTATGCTGAAGTGTAGAAGGTAGTTAATTAAACCACTTAATGGTAATTCGATCTTCAGCATTTCTTTGCTCTTTCTGATGGATTTCTGCACACTTAGATAAAATGTTAACTAAGTGTTTGTAATCATCAAAACCTATGGGTTCCAACAAATTCCCCCTTTTTGATGATGACAAACACTTCTTCAAATAAAACAGAAGTCCATCATAGGCAATTCAAATCATCAGTAATCTATGAGATAGATTCATCACTAAACCATCAGATAGATTATACAGTCAGTGTCTGTTAGACAGACACTTATACGAACTCACGACAGTTCCCCCTTAGATAGGCATTAGATTTGAATTTCAGTGTGATTCCCCCTCAAGTCGTGCACTCATATGTTATCTTCCCCCTTTTGGCATCATTAAAAAGAGTACGAGTTAAAGTGCCATGAAATGGAAGCAAATGCAAATTCATTAATAACCGTGAGAGAAGATCTCATTGGGATACACACAGTAAGCATAATTCAAAATACTAGTGAGCAGAAGATAGAGCATGCAAACAAGGAAAAAACACACAAAAAAAACATGGGGATGGTGAGGTGGGGATTTAGAAGGAAGGGGGTTCAATCCACGAGACAAACCCGGTCTAATCCTTCACCACCAGCAGCTTCAGCTGTTCAACCAGCTCAGTTCCAACGAACCTCAGCTGACGATTCAGCTCACCAATCTCCTCTCTGATTTGAGTTCCGTGCACCATGTTTATTTTGGCTGATTCCTCAATATCCTTTAATAGTGAGGGCAATGACTCAAGAGTCTCCATCTTTGAGCGCAGCTCGCTCACACAGCTACCAACACTATCATCCTTTTTGACTTCCTTTTCAATCAACAGCTCTAGCTGAGCCACTTTTACTGACAGCACATCCACCTTCTCAGACAAGCTCCTCAACACCTCGATCACAGCTGGTGATCCCTCATCTGAATCCAGCGGACGCTGATCCAGAGGATCCACCTCCTGAGGTGCTTCTACTAGTGCTGGAGCAGGGACATATTGATCGTTCGTCCACCCCGTCCCTTCATTGAACTCCCAGTGAAAACTGGTGATGGTCTCCGCACCCAGAACGAAGGATAGCTTATTCTCAGCCGCAGGATCATAGATGCCCAGATGTACTAGAATTTTCTTCACAGCTCCGGGGTATGGAAGCCCGCGAGATTTGCTGTTGGCAGCACTATCCATGTGCTTGAGAATCAGCTTTGAGAGGTTGATTGGTGTTTTTGCTCTGAGCTTGTCCAGTAGGAGAAAGTCTTGGAAGTTTACCACTTCATATTTCTGAGATCGAGGAGTGACCGACGTGCACACCAGTCTGTGGAGAATGCGGTTGATCAAGCTTAATGTTGAGGCTTTTCCCTGGTGTGACACGTTACAGGGGTCCTCCCCCACCCTTCTTATCACATCTCATTTTGCAACGTCCTCTGGCCAGATACCTTTGATGTATGCGTCATAGCCGCTGACCGGTACTCCTAGTATGTTGCCCAACTCCCGGTGGGTCAGGGCCTGTTCTTTTCCTTTGTAGACAAATGATGCCAGGAGTACTCCGGAGGTTTCCTCCAACTTAAACTGAGAGTAAAACTCCCTCACTCTATTCTCGTCGACCAGAACCTCCTCTCGGAAGAGGTGATCCCAGTGTTGAGCAATAAGGAGGTCACTTACCTCCAGCAGTGGGTGCTCTGCCATGAATACTCTATCAATCACCATCTCAGGGATGACGGATCTGCCTTTCATGAACTCCTCCTTTTCTGCCTCCGGAGCAGGATTCTCCTTCTTTATAACAGGGGACATCTGTGCCTTTGAAGTGCGTCTGCTTTTTCGAGTTGGTACTTGTGCAGAGGCAGGTTTCTTACGCTTGCTGCCGGAGGCAGCAGCGGCGCTGGCCTTCTTGGTGTTTGGAGAAGTTCCCTCTGTTACTGCGTCCATCACCCCTTCTGGAATATAGCGGACTGTCTCTGAGGAAGCTTCGAGCATTTTTGATTGTTCCGACGGTTCTTCGTTCACACGGATGCCCTGTGCCTTTAGTTTTGCAATCATTTCGGAGACCGACATTTCTTTTGAGGCGGCCATGGATTTAGTGGAAGACTAGGGTTGCGACTGCCGATTGCTTTTGAGAGGAGAGGGCTGATTTCGGTTGAGTTCACTCGACTCCCCTTTATACTGCAGAAACCCTAGCACCTTTTCGAATTAAGAGATGAACCGGCATCTTCGAACCGCGTGATTTGATTTTTCGAATTTCAAAAAAGCGTGCGTGTCTAATCTCCTTCCAAATCCAGAGTTATCCTCTAATTGAACCGCCTCATGCGGTTTAAAACAGAAATTGGTCCTGTGGGAAGCTGCCACTTGTCCAGTCAGGGCGTCATTAACTTTAAATTGCTGCGACTGTTAGCTTTTCAATAAGGCTGCAAAGGCTGTTCACTTTTCCCTTTTTTCAAGGACTGCAGGCTTATCAATTTTGAATCGTTGGGTCACATGCTTTTGCTTTCTTCTATACGGCTCGGTCAAATCACAATAAGTGCTCTTGTGTATTTACTTTATTGCTGCCTTCCATTCATCACACCAACCAGATTTTACTGCAGCTCATCCGGTACACACATGTTCACTGATTGAACTGGTTGAATTGGTTCAAGAGTAGCCCCAGTTTGTCTCATGGTTTTCACAAGGGTTGTGATGCTTTAGGTTTACCCAAGGGGTACAATAAAAACATCACTAATTCACACAAGAAATTTCACACCAAATCAAGTCACATCAAGATAATTTCATTTTGTGTGGAGAAAACCAAAGAGGGACACTTTTTCTAAACGATGGGCTAGACATTTATTCTCCACACAGGATTGGCTAGGGTTGGTCTTAGAGTGCTTCCTGGCATACAGTGTGGGATCAAAGAGGAAGACTCTTTTGGGCCAAAGAAAAATATCACATGCTCAGAATTCTGCTGGCTAGTAACTTTATCTATCATGCATATATGGTGACCTTAAAGAACACCTTTTTCACAATGATCAATTCCATATGCACCAAGTCCATGTCATGGCATGTTAACAAGCAGTCTAATCTAGCCAGTCATTGAGAAAAGTCTAACATGAAGAGCGGACTAGATGAGAGATGTCATACCTAGTTCGATTCTTAGCTTTTCATAGGGCTCCCTGTGAAGTGCCTTCGTGAAAATGTCCGCAATTTGATCCTCAGTTCTGCAGTATTTCATAGCTATAGTGCCCTTTTCTACACAATCACGTAAGAAGTGATATCTAATCTCAATATGTTTAGTACGTGAAAACTGCACTGGATTTTTGGAAATATTGATGGCACTTGTGTTATCACATAGAATAGAAACACAATCAAGATGGACACCGTAATCACTTAGCTGTTGTTTTATCCATAGCAGTTGTGCACAGCAAGCTGCAGCTGCTATATATTCGGCTTCAGCGGTTGACAAGGCAATCGACGACTGCTTCTTGGATCCCCATGATATTAGGCATGGCCCAAGGAATTGTGCCATCCCTGAGGTGGACTTTCGGTCCGTCTTACAGCCAGCATAATCAGCATCTGTATAGGCTATCAGACGTAAGTCCCCTCCTTTTGGATAGAATAAGCACAGATCGTCCGTCCCCTTTAGGTATCTCAGGATCTGTTTCACGGCTTTGACATGTGTCTCTCTGGGATCTGCCTGAAATCTAGCACATAGACAGACACTAAACAGAATGTCAGGTCTACTTGCAGTTAAATATAGTAGAGAGCCTATCATTCCTCTGTAAAGGGTCGGATCCACTTGAAGGGAGGACTCATCCTTCGCTAAAGAGTCATTTGGAGACATTGGAGTGGCGCATGTTTTTACTGATTCCATCCCGAACTTCTTCAGGATTTCTCTCACATATTTCTGCTGATGGATCCGAGTTCCATTTTCATCTTGTGCTACTTGAAGTCCCAAGAAGTACTTCAATTCTCCAACCATGCTCATTTCGAATTCGCTTGACATTAAATCTGTGAACTTTTTGACAAGGTTGGGGTTAGTTGAACCAAATATATATCATCGACATATACCTAAACCACTAGAATGCTATTTCCTTCCTTCAGGAGGAAGAGCGTTTTGTCTACTTCTCCTCTGACGTATCCATGTGATAGAAGGAACAGGGACAACCTCTCATACCAGGCGCGGGGAGCTTGCTTCAATCCGTATAAAGCCTTATCCAGGATATACACATGATTTGGATGATCTCTGTCCTCGAATCCTGGAGTCTGGCTTACATACACTTATTCCTTCAAGACTCCATTCAGAAATGCCGTCTTTACGTCCATCTGTTGCAAGGCGAATCCATGATAAGTTGAGTAGGCTATGAGTAGCCTAATTGCTTCCAGTCTTGCAACAGGGGCAAAGGTTTCGTCGTAATCTATTCCTTCCTGCTGGTTGTATCCTTTTACGACTAGACGGGCTTTGTTTCTAACGACGACTCCCTTTTCGTCCAGCTTGTTTCTGAAGACCCATTTTGTTCCTATTACGTTCTTTTCATTGGGTCTTGGAACCAGGCGCCACACTTCATTTCTATCGAACTGGTGCATCTCCTCTTGCATGGCGTTGACCCAATCTGGGTCTTTGAGAGCTTCCATCACTATCTTGGGTTCTGCGATAGAGACGAAGGAAGCAAAGCCACGGAATTGAGATAGACTGTTAAGGTCTACCTTTTCCTTGGAGATGTAGCACTGGTAGTCCTCTAACCTAGCTGGTCGTTGAACCGTTCTTTCGGAGCGTGTAGTCCTCAATTCCCCCTAATGGTTATCAGCGTTTTCTTCTTCCTCGGTAGAGGAGTCTTCTTCAACTTCTATCACATGGTCGTTGATGTGATTTCCACCTTGTGGATCAGCTATTTCATTCCCTTCTACTTGGTCGTTTAGTAATGCTTCGTCTGCGTGATGGATATCCACATGAGGTATGTCAGTAGTGGGTGCTGATGGAGGTTCCCATTCTGGATCTGACTCGTCAATAAGCCGGAGCTCCCCAGCATCTAGCATAGCCGTAGTTGAAGAATCTTTTATCAGGTGACCAGCCATCACCGTTTCGTCGAATTTTACATGCACGCTTTCTTCGACTTGCTCTAGCCTTAGGTTGTAGACTTTGTAGGCCTTGCTATGGCTGGAGTATCCGACGAACACTCCTTCATCACTCCGGGCATCAAATTTTCCCAAATGATCCTTGCCATTGTTGTGAACAAAGCACTTGCATCCGAATACTTTTAGATGTGAGATTGTTGGCTTTCGTCCACGTAGCAGTTCGTAAGGGGTCTTCCCTATCAGGGACCGGAGTGATGCTCTGTTGAGAATGTAGCTTGCAGCAAAGACTGCCTCTGCCCAGAGGCTCTTGGGTACCCCACTGCCTATGAGCATTGTTCTTGACATATCCTCCAGGGTTCTATTCTTTCGTTCCACTACACCGTTTTGTTGTGGTGTCCGTGGGGCAGAGAAGTTGTGATCGATTCCTTTTTCCCTACACAATGAGAGAAACTGCATATTCCGGAACTCAGTTCCATTGTCAGTACGAATGGAAGTTAGTTTGCGATCTAACTTGTTCTCAATCAATTTCAGCCATGCTTCGAACTCAGAATAAGTTTGAGTTTTAGAGGATAGAAAGATAGTCCATGTATACCTGGAGTAGTCATCGACTATGACCAGAATATACCTGTTTCCACCTCGGCTGACGACATTGACAGGCCCGCACAGATCCATGTGAATCATGTCCATAGGTGCAGAGGTGCTAACGACCTGCTTTGATGAGAATGAGTTCCGAGCTTGCTTACCCGTGGCACAGGCACTGCATATTTGATCAGAGGCGCTATCCACCTTGGGTAGGCCAACTACCAATTCCTTTTGATGGAGTTTGTGCAGTAGCCTCATACTTGCGTGCCCGAACCTTTTGTGCCATAGGATGGAGTTCTCAGCAATACTTGCGAGGCACAGTTCTTCCGTGGGAGAAAATTTTGGATCAACAATGTAAACTTCATCCACGCGAATTCCTCTTAGAACTGTCTTACCTGTCTCATTACATCTTACTAGACAATCATCAGAGTTGAATATGACAGAATTTTTTCCATATTGACATAGCTGAGATACACTAAGCAGATTGTATCTCAAACCTTCAACAAGACTTACCTCCCTGATTCGGATGGAATCTGAGATTCTTACCTCTCCTTTTGCTACTACCGTTCCCTTGCTTTTGTTTCCGAAGATTATGCTTTCTCCGGAATGTTTTTGGAGCGAGTCGAACCACACTGGATTTCCTGTCATGTGTCTGGAACAGCCACTGTCTAGGTACCAGGGACGGGACCTCACTCCTTCCTGCAAGAAAAAGATCAGTATTTACGCACCCAGACAAGCTTGGGCTTACTGGGCTTGGTAATAGATTTGCCAAAAGGAGTATAGTAAGATTGATGGTAAGCATCATGGTCAGCTATGTCAATTTTCCGCCTGGGTGTGTTCCATGGTCTGCTGCGGATCGCTGGATCGTAGTGTGGGCGAGACCAGTCAAATCTGTCTCTCTTTCTGTATGGGCTGGGTTTCCTTTGACGGTGTGATCTTGAGCGGCGACCCTGAGCTTCCAACCATTCGCGATTACTTTTTTCACTCTCCCGTAGTCTTGGACATTCTGCTCTGAGATGTCCAGATTTTCCACAGTTCCAGCATATTCTATGACAGAGAAGGTCGACATATTTGCTTCTGCCAGGTGGTGTGGATGCCTTCACTTTTCTAGCATGAAAATCTATCCTTAGAGGCTTACGGTTCTGGCTCATCTTCAGCCATATTTTATAGGCTTCTCTGGCCTTGTGGGGAACAGACTCCGGGTCATGGATATCGAATCCTTCATTTTGACCTTCTTCCTTCTCAGTCTGTCTGACGGTCTGAGGCCTTCTTCTAAGGAGAGAATATTCACCTGGTTCTGTCATCTTCCCTTTCCCTTTTTCAGCCTTCTTCTTGTCGAATTCTTCTTCATAGCCGACTCCCGGTCTGATGAACTTTGTCTTTTTGAGTGTAATCTGCTCTTCAGCCTTTGTTGCTTCCATCTCCCGGATCCATTCTTCTTTCCGTGTAACGTCCTCGAGTCTCAGAGTTTCCACCGTTTGGAGGAGTCCTTCGTTCTTTTGTTTAAGATCATTTAGCTCATCATTTAGCTCTTCAACCCTGGCTTGGAAGTCAATCAGCTCAGTGTTTCCAATTGTCATATGCTTCAGCTCTTCACTCAGTTTACTGATCTGTCTCTCTCGTCTATCGCAAGCACGACATTTGCACACATGTTCTGCCATTTCCTTCTCAAGGCGCATGGCTTTGGTTGACCATAGTTGATTTTCTTCTATGTCATCGTGATGCTCTTGTTGCATCTCTGCTATTCTGTCCTCTAGGTCTCGGTTTTTGGCCAATACTTTAACAATCGTTTCTGCAAAATCAGACTCAGAAAATACTTTATCGAAAAAAGAATCAGTGTCTATTACCTCATCCGTTGTAGTGTGAGCCATTAGGCATGCTTCCTTTGAGGGCCCTCCATCGTCACTTTCTTCATCTGAGTCTCCCCATGCGGCAAACATGGCATGAGCTGGTTTGGGAGCGGTTGCCTCTCCTTTTTGAGCGGTTGGATCTCCTTTCTTCTTACTATAGCAGTCCTTTGAGAGATGTCCCTTCTTCTGGCAGTGGTAGCAGGTTCGGTCTTCCCTTTGTCCTGGATTTCTTCCGTTTCCATTTGACGTACCGCCTTTGGAGAAGTTTCCGCGACTTGCTCCTGTTATGAAATCTCTCTTTCCTTTGCCAAAGTTTGCCAATTTCAAAGCTCTCGTCAGTAGTGCTATCTCATCATCCTCCTTCGATGACTCATCTGAGTGTGCAAGATCTAGCGCCTTTTCCACCTTCAGGGCAATAGCTTGAGATTTGTCGGACTGTCTTCTTGCCATTTTTCTTTCCGTGATTCCAGCTTGGCTTTGTAGGTTGGCAACCAGTTCTTCGAGCGTGACATCCTTAATTCCTCTTTGAGCTTGCAGAGCTAGCGTAACGTGATCCCATTTAGAATTTAAGGCCTGCATAAATTGATGAGTGATCTTCCATTCCGGGAGCTTTTCGTTTAGATATTCCAACTGTCCGATGATAACTTGAAACCGGGTAAAGAAGTCTTCAAGTGATTCGTCCTTCCTCTGCATGACCGACTCATAATCCTTTGTGGCAGCCAGAATACGATTCCTCTTGATGTCTTCATTTCCTCCATATAATCTCACAAGACCATCATACATTTCCTTGGCGGTTTTGTGCATTGCCACTTTGATTTGGTCACCGGGAGAAAGAGCCATGTATAGGACCTTTTTTGCTCTTGCGTTCTTTTCAAGCTTCTTGTAATCATCATCGGTATACTTGTCTTTGGTTTTCTCCGTTGGCTTGTCGGGATCTGTTTCATCGAGTGGGATGAGGATCGGTCCGTTTTCAAATATATTCCAGAGCTGTCCGTCTAAGGAGCAGACGTGAGCTTCAAACTGGTCTTTCCACCAGTCGAACTGTCCGGGCTTCAGGAGCGGTGGTTTCCAGAAGGAGTCGCCGATTGATGACATGATTGTTCCTACAATGCTAACGAGCAAATCTAGAGCACTCGGCTCTGATACCACGTGTTGGATCGATTTAGCGTTAGCAAAACTATCAAATGGAAGTTTTAAGCTTAGTTCTCCGTCTAAGATTCAGATAGCAGCGGAAGTGAGAAATGCAGGAAAATAATGACTGAAGTACTACACGCAGATATATAGTGGAAACCCTATCAAAACTATGATAGGGTAAAAACCACTACCTTCCAGTATCCACTGAAAGGATTTTAGAACCAGATCACTTTATATTTGGATATTCTTGTAGGACTTACAAACTAGGTCTTTCGCTTTAGACTCTATTTGATGGTCTCAACTCAACCCGACAAAGTGATCTTTTCTAGTTCAAACCTCCGTGCGTGTGGATGCAGACTCAGCAGCTTAGCTCTTTAGTGCGGTGGCTCTTTCTCTCTCTGGAAGGCGGCTGCTTTGCTCTTTAGGAATCCACACTCACCACATGTCAAACCCTAGGTCATTAAATAGGTCTTCCGTGACATGACATTTGGGCCCAATGCCCTGGCCCAGCTGAACTGTTTAACCCAACAGTGTTTGTGTGCTTTTTGAGACAGGATGTCTTCTAGATCCTTCCAGTGTCTTCCACTCTTTTTAACAGAATCTGATTATGCTGAAGTGTAGAAGGTAGTTAATTAAACCACTTAATGGTAATTCGATCTTCAGCATTTCTTTGCTCTTTCTGATGGATTTCTGCACACTTAGATAAAATGTTAACTAAGTGTTTGTAATCATCAAAACCTATGGGTTCCAACAAGTACTTTAAACAAACACCATTGATAACGACAATAATGGTGGTGACAGCCATGCCTATGTAAATGATGCACTCCCATTCTGTTGAGTGTGTCAAGCGCTTTCCTTTGCGCTCTCTGAAAGCAATAAAATAGATGTACTCAAACAACAATGTTGTGAAATTAATTTGATGGTCTAATAGATTTTAAGATTTTCAACCCCATTGATAAAATACAATTGCTTAGTTTTTGAAGAATTCAGCCACTTGGCATTTCATGTTTGATTTTGCATACATAACTTATCACTTATTAAACCAATATCCTTATATCATTTGTCCTCTGAATTGAAGAGTAATAATTATCATCAAACATGGTCTGACACGAATAATGGCAGTAAGAAGAATTCGCAACAACGGAGATGCCACTCCAGTTGAGATGATGATTCACCATTCTAAGGAATAAAATCATGAGTCTTGGTGGAATGACAAAGAGGTCGACGGTTCGAACTCCCTCGGATACACCGGCATGAGTTTGGATTTGTCCATTCCTTACTTATAATAGTGGAATTTATTTTATAGTAAAAAAAAGGAATAAAAGCCTCGGTTAGATATAAATAATGACAGTGCACAGCGCTACTGTAAAGGCCTACCATGAGAGACAAATAATTACAGCTCTGCACTCTGCCCTTTCCTTTGCAGCTTTGCTCTTCTTTGTTCCACCAAATATCTATCCAAGAAATCTTGCAGCAAGTAATTTACTACAGAAAGTTCTTCTACATTTCTGAAAACGAGACCTTCATTTTAGTCATCAGAAAATGCAAATGACAGAAAAGCTAAGTTCCACGCTATGGCGTCAAGCAACCAACATCAAAGACAATACAAGCTATAGAAATCCTATTTGAAATGTTAGTAATTAACTAACATTTTTAGTTCAAATATAATTTGAACAAATCCCCTTTCGCAATCTAATTTCAAATATAAAAATCAAACTTTCAAAGTTAATAATTAACTAACATTTTTATTTAAGCGAAGTATAAATGCAATAACGAAACAAGCTATTTCATTTTGTTAAGTATCAGTGTTACATTTTTGCATCGTCAACTCTGCCTCTTTCTACTTGGTATACATGTTTCTCGTTCGAGTGCTAAGACAGAGTTGACTTTTTATTAATACCATAGTTGCTAGCTATATGTCTACATAGAAAACCACAGAGAGTTGACAACAACTCAGATTATTTCAAGTTTAAAACTTTATGTCTGAAAATTTCAAAGTACAGATCAAGGTGGTTTTTTGTCTTAAATTCGAAAAAACACAGAATAGCACATTGATATAATCATCAACTCAAGGGTGAAGATTTTCATCCACCTTGTAAAACCTTGTCCTTACCCTGTGTAATCGGCAATAGCGAGACTTCTCGCATATATATAAACTATACACTAATACACAGTTTTACACACTTCACACAAATAAAAAATAACACGAAAAATATCTGTCAGGGTTCTATTTTTCTCCCAGAGTTCCATGGCCTTGAAACCATTTGCTGTCTTAGTTTTTCTGGCCACGGTCGTGCTCCCACAGCTTGCAGTTGCAACAGAATGGATAGTTGGAGACGAGGCTGGTTGGACTATCAGTGAAGTCAATTACACAAAATGGGCTGAAGATAAAGTTTTTCAAGTTGGAGACACATTATGTAAGTTTTCATATAACATCATTATTGGTAATTCTTTCCAATTTGCACAATTTAAGCGACTTTTTTCATTTCTACTTAAATATTTCAGAAATTAACTGCCTGTGAATCATCGGTTTTAGGCTCCACTGAAGCATGATTCGATATTGATCTTGTCGTAAGGCGTTGTTAGTGAAAATGGGGCATCATTAACTTACAAGTCAATTAAATATGAGCTATGAAACTGAGGAATAATTTAAATTATGATTACTGAAAATGAAATAAATATTTCTATCCGACGCCTTCTGTTGTTGCAGTATTCAACTACAACCCAAACTACCACGACGTCGTTAAAGTTGACCAGCACGACTTCCAGACATGCACAGTTCCAGGAAATGGTGCTTTAAAAACCGGACATGATGTCATCACGTTGGCGACACCAGGGAAGAAATGGTACATCTGTGGACAAGGAACCCACTGCAGTGACTATAAGCAGAAGCTTGTTATAACTGTTGAGGATTTACCTGCACCGGCACCCGCCCCATCTGGCTCTAGCAGAATTCAGGGAGCTGGATATTTATTTATGATTGCCGCTGCAGCTGTGGCATCAATTTTCTTTTGATGTACCAGTTTGCTATAATAAATCTGAACTTCAAATAAGACTTACTGTTACAGTAAGTATTACAGTAAAGAGTATTGTACGTTCCTCTATTTGTATTTGGTTTGCAACTACTTGTAGATTCATGGCAGTCAAGTATACCAGTGCTGCAGAAGAATTACATTACAAAAATACAGGTTAAAATAAGGATCATAAATGAGGCCAAACAATACAACACTAGTTCAAATAAAATATTTATACTGATGAAAATATTTACAACCAGTTTATAGTTTTGGAACTGCTTCATAAACGGTAATGAGATCCCCTGCAGCCAAGCCATTAACAGTAATTTTAGGAAACGGCGTAGTTTAATGTGTTTTAAGAAAAAACTACGTAGTTTTAAGTCAAAATTGTATAATTTTGAAAAGGGTTCAGTTATTAATTTAGGGATTATATTAATGAAACGACGTAGTTTTTATGTTGTTTTATCAAAACTACGTCGTTTTCAAATGACTGTAAATAGTTTGACTGCACAGATCCATAAGCAGTGAGTCCGACCCGTCCTTTCTTTTTCTTTTTTTTATCGCGGTTTGGGAAAAGAGTGGAAAAAAGAAAATTGTCTCTTATGGGATGGCATATTAGGAGTAGTTGGTTTACATACGGCAATTTGGATATTTGTATACATTTTTCATTAAAAAAATTTCAAATTAGGCAAAATTAGAATTTCGTTTCACTTTCTACTCAATCTCCAAATTCATTTTCCAAAATAAACACTTTTCTTAACGCGCTGTTGGCAACGACACCTTATGCCTGGTGTCGTTTTTATTCTACATAATACTAAGTGCCAATTTTTCTAACAACACCTAAATTAAGGTAATTTCACCTATTTTCTCTCAAAATCAAGTGTTGGCCGGGTGCATATATATATAGGAGAGCGGTTGTGATTGCGGTTGATGGCGTGAATGTTGTGGTGACGAGGTTGTATAATGGGGAAGTAGTTGATGCTCATGGCCTTGCAGGTGTCTCTCAACTTCAGATCCAAAATCGAAGTTCGGCATGGCTGGTCTGCGGTTTCGGAGACGAACGGGATGGGCTCGGTCTCGCCAGAGAACTCCACGGCTTCATTCCAAGTTAATTATACTTTCATTCCTCAAATATCAAAGCAGACTGTAGCGAACGGCTTTGCACTACACCATTTTGTGTGTTTAGGTGACTCGTGACTGAATCAAATGAGTAATCTCATTTTAGTCGCCCAGGAACCTATGTGAGTAATGGTCTGTCGCCTAAGGTTTGTGGCCCAAGTATTTAGGCGACTGAACCTAATATCCTCTGTTGCTTAAGTATGCAGGCGATTGAACCTTATGAGTATGTCTCTATAGTGAGTCACTTGGACGACTGAATTAAGGTCAATTTCATAAAATTCTAGGTGACATACTTCGGATGTGGCGTAACAATGGTAAAGGATACGACTTTCCAGTTACACAAAAAAAAAAAGGCAGAGATATAAAATAAAACATTACGTAAAAAGTTGCATAAGAGAATCAATATTCTTTGATTGCTTTCAAAATACAAAATAATTCAAACAATATTCTTTGATTACAATGATTCAGTAAACACATCAAGGTCCCATGCATAGGGACGGAGGCAGGCGGTGAGCTGATCGGGCTGCAGCCCGGGTAAAAATCTGTCCCATTTTTTTTTTTTTTTTTGCAAATTGCAATTGCAGTCTGGTAACTCCGCAATTCGGGACCTGCGAGCTGTTCGGCGTCGAGCTCGGAGACTTTGGTGGGGCGGAGGAGCATGGGAAGCGGATGGAGCCATGGAGGTGATGAGTAAAAAGGATTATGAGATTGGGGATTTGAAGCTGTGGATGGAGAAGAACGGATTGCCGCCTGTTAAAGTTGTGCTTAGGGATAGTCGGATATAGACCGTCGCATGATGAGAAGCTTAAGTCTATACTCTATACATTATGTGGCTGCCAGTGAGGACCTTCAAGTACGTTAATGTGTTTGGTTGTTATTTTCTGTTTTGATTTTTGTGTGTATATAATTGTTGGATTGTCATGGTTCAGGCTGGGGATGTTGCCTTCTCGGTTCCTAATTCGCTTGTGCTGACACTTGAGAGAGTATTGGGGAGCGAGTCTATCGGTAAGGACTACCGGTATTCTTCCAGATTATCTCGAAATTCTTCATATGCTATTATTGTTGCGCTCCTTCCTTGAATTTCATTTTCCTATGTAATTGGCATGTGATAATTGGCGAAGACTGAATGTGATTTAGTAGGGATGAGATGCGTGCTGATAACTAACACATTGGTAACTTCATTGAACTGATACAATAAAAGTGAAAGAATGAATGCTTGTCTGGTATCTGGTTTCTTGAAAGGTGATAAAAACTAGTAAGCTTTGAAGATTAGTTGGAAAGTAAGTTTTTGATGCTTGGAATTCAGTTGGTCTTGGTGCCGTAGTATATCTTATATTCTGGATCATTTCTGCAGCGGAACTGTTAACTACAAACAAATTGTCAGAAATGGCATGCCTGTCATTGTATCTGATGTATGAAAAGAAGCAGGGTAAGAAGTCATTTTGGTATCCATACAACAGAGAACTTGATCGACAAAGAGGGAGGGGTCAGCTTGCTGTGGAATCCCCTCTGCTATGATCAGAAGCTGAACTGGATTTCGTTCATTTAAGTTTTCCATCGTTTAATTTCTTTGCAATTTGCCTTTGACAAAGCAGGCTGAAGTTATTGGAAGAGGCGAAGGAATCAAACGAGAATATAATGAGCTCGACACTGTATGGTTTATGGCTGGATCTCTGTTTCAGGTTGGTTGACAAAGAGACTTAAATATCTGAACTATATGACAGTGTATTTTACATCTAATATTTTGAGAGGGCATCTGAATCTCGTACTTCTCTCATTTTCATGCAGCAATATCCATATGATATTCCGACTGAAGCCTTTCCATTTGAAATATTCATACAAGCTTTTGTTGCAGTGCAGTCATGTGTGGTCCATTTGCAGGTTAGCCACCTTCCTTCATAGTCAAACTATTCCAAATTTGGAGGGTTTAATTTTCCATGGTTTTACTTCTTAATAGCAACAGTGTCACCATATTTATCTAGAAATGTGTTCAGAATGATCCTCATCATATTTATCTAGGTTTTTTTATATTTAATATGCTTTGATTTTTGTGTGGTAATGAAAAATATGTGAAATGAACCTCCCATTGTACCAAACCTCAAATTTTTTTTTAAAAATAATTTAGCCCGGGTTGTTTTCAAATCCTAGATCCGTCCCTGAATTTGCATACTACGAATGAATTTTGTGGCTCCAACCCAAACATAGCTCCTCCCTACTCCTCACACTAGCTCGTCAAGCTCCCGCATTTCAGCTCCATATTTGAATTGACTGGCTCCAAACACATAGTTGTCTCACTCAACCTACACATACAAAAAAAAACCATTAAAAGAACACGACTTTCACATTTAATCAAACACGTCACCTGCATCAGAAAAATGCAATCTCATCTTAAAAGATGCAAGTCAAAATTGGCAGGAAATTCAAATCAAAAGGCAAACCCCTCAAGTGTTTGCAACCCATCGCTTTAGAAAACTTTATTAATTACACCCATACACGATCGATGGTTGCGATTCGGAGATTTCACTTACCTATAACTTTCCGTCTAAATAGAAATCCGACACTTTCCTCGCGGACTTCCTGCGCCTCGGACTTATCCGTCTCAAATATCAAAGCATACCGCAGCGAACTGCTTTAATTGTGTTCTCTCCGATTTCGAGACTTCCTGTTTTCAACCATTTAATTCCGCCTCTTTTTAACTCGCCACTTTCTTCTGCATGCATTAGCTCTCCACCGAAGATGATGCTGGCCGGAGAAGGAATCTCATCCCCTCAGATATTATTTTTCACAGGCTAATCAATTAACAAACTGCATGATTCGTTGACTAAGGTTTCGACCGGCGGATGACAGTACTCGACCAAACGAACGACGATGAAGCGCGGATGAGCGACAGCTGTCACACTACTCGGGCTATAAATTGTGAGCTGTAGAAGAGATGAAGATGGTGAAAAATCGAGTGGACAGTTTCTCGTTTCGCGTTGTTACTAATGCCGCAATCACAGCTACACATGATTTTGAAAGAAAATAGGTTAAATTATCTTAATTTAGGTGCTGTTTCTAACTAAGCCTAATTTGTTTTTGTCATATAAGCTCGTAATTTAATATTATATCGAATAAAAACGACATCAGACATAAGACGGTTGTTGGCTCTTGACATTAGGCACTTGACAACCGTTTCTTAAGGAAAGTGCCTATTTTAGAAAACCAATTTGGAAATTGAGTTAAAGGAAATGAAATTCTAAATTTGCCTAGAAATATTTTCTATTTTTCATCTGTCATTTAAATCGTTGATTTGTTTTAATTTATAATTTTTATTTCATTTTTCATCCGTCGGAGCTCCAAAAACCCTAAAACCAATTTGAAGTTGTGCATCTCATCGAACCTTGGAAGATTCCGTCGAGCCAATTGAAGCGAAATGAAGCTTGGATCTTCATCAAATCTGCTCGACGAAGCCCTAGGGAACGATGGCTGTGTCCTCCTCATCGAGGATTCTGTCGAGACGAGCGGCGCATTTATACTCCATCATCTTATCAAGCGATCTCTGACTCCTAACACTTTTTCCGACGGCGCCGTCGTCTTCGTCGCTCTTGCTCATCCCTTGTCCCACTACGATCGTTTACTTCGAAAGCTGGTGCGCTGCCGCTTTTCATCATCCCTTTTTCCCGAGTTATTTATTGTTATTGGTGAAGTACAAGCAACTAAGTGAATTTTATGCATTTGATAGGGTTGCAATCTCGCCGTGCAATTGCAGAATAACAAATTTATTTTCCTCAATGAATTCTGTCCGGAGAAGAAAACAGGTGAACATTGTGAGGAATTGAGTTGCTTATGTTAAGTCTTTTTGTTATTTTAGCAAATTACTGTTGGTTCAGTTATGGGTAACTGTGATTCTGACATTCATTTTGGTTCCATTGATGAATAGATAGCTGTAACAACAACAAGGATTGTAAAGATTCTCTTATTAGCTTATATGCAAAAATGAGGAATGCTGTGGAAATGAACAGGTTTCCAGAAGATAAAAAGAATCATGTTACTGTTATGATCGATGATGCCTCTCTCTTGGAGGTCGTTGCTGATGGATCTTCGATAGATTTCCTGCATTATTGTCACACTTTGACTTCAGATTTTGTAAGGCCTTCTTTTACTTATTTTTTGTTTGTTTGTTTGTGCATCTGTTTAGGAAGCCATTTAATCCGTTCGGCATCTAAAATTTTGTTGAATGTGATACTATTTCTGATGGCAGGGTTGTTCACTAGTCATTTTGAACCATGAGGATATATACTCATGTGTTGAAGGGCCTACTCCGCTCCTACAAATGGAGTACCTTGCAGATCTCATAATTAGAGTGGAACCCTTGGTTACAGGCCTGGCAGCTGATGTCCATGGGCAGGTAAATTCGATAAAACACATAATTCTGCCAGCAGCTGATCATGTCTTATCGTTTCTTTTAAAAATCATCGATAATCATTCATTGCAATTTTGTTGGTAAGAAAGGATAAAAAGATAAGGGTCAACATAAGAGACTGTGTCCACCACCCTGTTCTTTGGGTACTGAAATTCATTTTTCTTGAGTAGGTAAATCTTAAGATCAGCATACTTGTTACTGTTAGTAAACTGAATTTAAGTAGTTTATAAATACCGGGCCTGACATTGTTTTATTATATTTATGTACATCATATCTTTGATATTTTGTCACATTTTGCTATTAAAAAACTAATGCATTATATTCCTTAAAAATGGTTTCTTAGATTTTAATATCAATGTGGCGAAGCTGGAGTGCTGCGTCAAATCATAAATTAGAAGTGTTTCCTGCTTCATATCAATTTCACGCATGAATTATAAGCAACTTTTTTTATTATCTTAGATGCCGAGACACTTCTGAAAGAACATTTCGTGAAGTGACTGGATTCTAATAGCTATGTGACTATTGTGAATTGTTCATCACTCTTGTTGCAGTTGACAGTTCTAAATAAATGTTCCTCGAATGAAAGGAAGAGCTCAAGTTTAAATACCTTTCACTTCAAGGTGAAGGAAAACTGCGTAGACTACTTCTACCCAGGGAGCTGAGTTTGAAGACCCGCGTCTGCTTGATCACTTACTGTCTATTTATTTTGCTCCATCACTTTTTAATAGTCAATTTTGCGACAACGTGAATCAACTGGCCTGGCTCAGCCGTGACAGTCCCAATGCAGCTAATCTTTGCTAGTATATCCTAAACAGCTGAGACCCAAATTGCATGACTGGTGTTTCAAGTTTCAACGCATGAGTGTTGAATCAATGTGTGGTCACTGGTCCAATGGTCAGCTTCACCCCTTGACATGTCTGTTGCGCATTGAGGAATGAAAATACCCAGGCAGGTGTCTGTATCTTTGGAAACTTGTAACATGTTTGGTTGCGCATTGAGAAATTAACATACCTAGTCAGGTCCCTGTATCTTTTTCTTTTTCTTTTTTGATTTTGGTGCCTGTATCTTTTGAAACTTGCAAAACAAACATGTTTTGGCAAGCTTTGGGTATGCTATTTGTGATCCTTAAGAAGCATTTTTTTCAGAACCTCATGATGAGCATAGACTACAACACTCAAAAAAGCTTTATAAGTATATCAACAATGAATAAGGAATCACAGTACAAAATCACAACTGGAAAAAGACGATCACAAATATGGCCAAAAGGACAACAAAACAAAAGAATACAAGTTCAAATAAATCTGATTTATATATTTATACTGACTAAAATATTAACCAGTTTACGATTTTTGGAGCTGCTTAACAATCTCTCATTACCAACAATGCTGCTGGACTGTAATTAAACTAGTATAATAAATCTCTAAATCAGGGCCATAAACAATCAGCAAATCTAATTTCCGGAACTTCATCTTGAACGTCGAAGCTAAAAAATATATCATTGTCCAAGCCGATCGCTGACTCAAAATCACGAGCCGCAATAGGACTGAATGAAATACCATCAAGAAATGCAAAATCATCAGCATCCACCACCATATCACCATTATCACTCAATTCAGAATCTGCTGCACTATCTGAGATGTTAATATCATCAGACTTGGCAATTTCAGTAACAGGCAGCTCACTCAACTGGAGGTGTTCTTGTTCAGCAACGTCAACAGTATTGAAACATTCATCCATCAAGTTCACATTGTTCTTTGGCATAGCCAAGATTGGGCTCAGTTCATCAAAGATTTCAACTTCAGACATTATTTGATTACCATCATTATCTTCGTCACCGGTTGTGTTTCCTGTTTCAGGTAGCAATGGCAAGTTTTGGCTCAAAGGATAAGCCACCGAGAGCGACGCCGCAATATGCTCCAACTCCATAGAGTTGTAGCCAAACTCAGTCAAAGGAGGCCTCACATATCCGAATACATCAAGATAACTGCCGTGAGTCTTTATTCCCAGAGCTGGTATAGAAGCGAACATGGCGTTCTGAGGATCAAAAGCCGCGGACGGCGGCTTGGTGTTTAAAGCTTCCATCTTTGAAAATGGCTCCATAAAATCATCCTCTCCGTCAATTCCTTTGCCTTTGGCCTTTCCTCGTTCATCAGCGGCTTTCGCAGTTTGAATATTTAGCCTCAAAGCTTCAATCTTTTCATCAAAAAGAGCTAAAAGGTGTTTGGCCTCATTTGCGGACAGATTCTTTAACCACTCATCGCCGCTCCGTTTGAATTCGACACCCGATAAAGAATTATTGGTCATTCTTCTCTTCTTTTGTGGAAAAACAGCGTCTAGCTTTCGATTCATCAGGCGAAAACGGCGGAAGAGTCGAAAGCTCGTCTGAAGATCAATCGGAGAAGGAAGAGAAGATTGATTTCGGAAAATTGGATTATTCAATTGATTTTCGCACCGAAGGAGTTGGGTTTTATAGTTACACACTATGAACTATTTACAATATAACCCCCGAATTAATAAAGACTACATCACATCGCCCTATTATTTCAAATTAATTACAAATAAATACTGCACTCTTTATGTCAGCAGACGCAGCGTTTTCAGTAACAGGCGGCTCCAGAGTCCAAGTGTTTTGCATAATTATCAGCACTCCCTGGAGCTGACGTTGCTATTTGGCACAGTGAAGATTGCACTAAAAAATGTTGTTAGTTTCCTTTCAGACAACGTTTACCATCACCATGTGACATGTCCATACCCGGACCCCGGTTGTGTTTCTTGAAGTAGGAATGATTACTTTTAATTTTACAATCTTTTTTAACTTCTATATTTTTAGAATATATATTGTCTATATATATTTTAAATTTTTTATAACATTTTCATTTTTTAAATTTATCTAAAATTTCTAAGTTTTTATATATTTTTTTTTGTGGTAGTTCAAATTCCAAACTGTATTTTTTCTGTAAAAATTTACTATTTTAGTTAGATAGATATAGAGTTGTCCACACCACACCACATCCTTCATCATCATCCACTTGGATCATCAAATTTATTTGTATTCGGCCGAAAGTCCGAATCACATCATTTGACTCCTGCAAGGCTGCAAACAAACAACTTGTTACTTTTGTATAACAAGTTTTATTGTAGGCCTCTCTAACCTCAGAGTGACAATATCTATGAAAAGGAATCATATTCACATCAGGATCGATCAGGTCTTAAAATACTCTCATCTACATATCCACCAAAGCTGCTGCGAGGCTCAGAGTCTGAGCAATTCTCAACGTGCGTGCTTCGTGTTGATACGAGAATTGTATATATTATTAATGTTAAACTAACGACCTATATAGTGTACATAAGATGATGAAAATCAAATCAAATCGCGAAAAGGGTGATAGGGTTAAATGTTCAATTCCCATGAGTAGTATAATTTTCACATTTAGGTAGCGATGTTTTTCCTTTGCATTTCCCTTCCCTTTGCAGGATCATGAGTTGCCCGTGAGATTGACGGTGCGTAAGCCTTATTCGTCGCACAGAAACCAAAAGTACGACATAGTTCGTCACGAATAATTTATAATTCACCTATAAATTAATTTAATACGAGATTTAATTCCATCTGTCCAAATGACCAAATCAACGACTCTGATTTATTTGTATTTTTTAGAAAGTCATTTGGGCACCTGATCATTTTTCTCTTAACCATATACTAATATTTCTGCTACACTTCAATCTAAACGTGCGTGCTTCGATCTATACATGGGCAATTCTTAACGTTTATGGCTGATTGAAGTAATGGACAAAAAAAAAAGGAACTAATATAATTGTTGGACCCTTTGTGTTTTGATGATAACAAACACTTAACTAATAATCCACTTGAGTGTGCAGAAATCACTGTCTGACAGAAAGGTTAACTGGACATCTCTGAGAGAGCTCAGCGCTACAAGAGAGATGAGATCTACGAGAGAGACGGGATCTGCGTGAGAGACGAGATCAACACTGACTTTATGACGAGATCAGATCGCTGGAGATATTCGTGATATATCAAGATCCGAGCTGGAGATATTCGAGATATATCAAGATCCGAGATTGAGATATTCAAGAGATCATAAGATTGGATGCGGAATATATACTCAAGATATAATATACGGAAATATACGGCGAGATATATTCAAGACGTGATAGGGAAATATACGAGCTGGATATGGAAAGGAAATAGTTGATTGAGTTAAGATATGGCAATATCTTAACAGAATCAGATCTGCAAGATGGAGATCGAATCTCTGATGTAGATCAGATCTGCTGGACATCTCTGCGAGAGAGCAGCGCTGCGAGAGAGATGCGATCTGTCCGGGAGAGAAACCGACTTATGACGAGATCAGATCGGCGAGAATATACTGGATACAAATCAGGAGATATTCGAGTATATATGCTGGATAATTGACGAGAAGAATTAATGCACATATATACACGAGGAGATGTCAGTATATTCGACAGGAAGATTGAAGCCAGAATTGGTAAGCATATATGTGACAGGGTTAAGATATGGAAATATCTTAACCGTATCACATCTGTGAGATAGCAATCAGATATCTGATGGAGATCAATATCAGCCGACTTGAAGACACTATAAAAAGAAGGAGAAGTCTTCAATATCAAGTGCAGCTTTTGGAGAGAGCAAATCGGCTTTTGGAGAAAGCAATCGGAGATCGAAGAGCGATCAACACCGGAGCTGACGAAGTGCTGCTGTGCGCACGAGACAGATTGTGTTAGTTGATACTTTGAGTTGAGTAGAATTGTTAGCTGTCCCTGAGTGAGACAAAGTGTAACAATCTACAAGCATACTCTTTCATCAATAACACTGATCTTGAAGCCCTTCTGGAATTGTCCAGGAGGCAAAGTGGTTTTCAGCCTGCTGCAAAGGTTGCAGTAAGGTTTCCACTATAAATCTGTGAGTCTTTACTTTCCGTATAATTTCCTGTGTTAAAGATAATTTCCGCTGCCATCTGTCTGAGGGATACCACTCTGGGATCTCCCTCACATAGTTGGCTAACCTAACGATCCAACAATTGGTATCAGAGCCGAGGCTCTAGATTTTGTGTTAGCCTTTGCAGGAAATCATGTCTAACGGAAGCGATTCGTTCTGGAAGCCGCCGGTGCTCAGTCCGGGAGAGTATGACTGGTGGAAGGATCAGTTCGAAGCTCATGTGTGTTCCCTGGATGGGAAGCTGTGGCAGGTATTCGAAAAGGGTAACTTCCTTATTCTGGATGTGACAGATCCTGCCAAGCCGAAAGAGAAGGAGAAAGACAAGTACACAGATGCTGACTACAAAGCTCTCCAGCAGAATGCCAGGGCTAAGAAGGTTCTGTACATGGCCCTCTCCCCAGGAGACCAGGTGAAGATGGCTGTGTATAAGACTGCAAAGGAGCAGTGGGATGGACTTGCTCGACTGTACGAGGGAAACGAAGACATAAAAAGGAACAGAATCCTAGCTGTAACAAAGGATTACGAATCTGTCGAACAGCGCAAGGACGAATCTCTGGATGACTTCTACACCAGATTTCAAGTCATTGTCGCACAGCTGAACTCCCTGGATGAGGGTCTCCCACAGTGGAAAATAACTCATCAGTTCATGCAAGCTCTCTGCTCCAGATGGGACACAGTGACCACTGCTCTCCAAGCTCAGAAGGGGATCAAAGACGTCTCTCTGGAAGAGCTCATGGCGAATTTGCAAAGTCAAGCTGGGATAGCAGAGAGAAAAATGGCTAGGAGGCAAGCAGGCGAATCTCATGCTATAGCATTGAAAGTTGAGAAGGCTTTGGATATAGCACAGGTGAGTATGCCATCTACAAGTGAGGATGAGGAGATTGATCTCCTCTCGAGAGCCTTCAAGATAGCAAACACAGGGAGAGCACAAAACTTCAATAGAGGTCTCTCTGGTGGAAGAAACTCCGGTGGAGGAGGAAGAAATCACAAGGGAGGTACCTCAGAAGAGAGCATGACAAAGGCAGGAGCGAAGGAAGAAAGAACCTGCCACTATTGCCAGAAAAAGGGGCATCTTGCTAGAGATTGCTACAGTAAAAAGAAGGGTGAACCACCTGCACCAAAGGAAGCTCAAGCCATGTTCGCTGCTTGGGGTGACTCAGATGAGGAATGCAGTGATAAGAAGCGAGCTGAGGAGCCATGTCTAATGGCGCGAGGCACAACTAGTGAGGTAAATGAATCTGATTCCTCTGTTGATGAGGTTTTCAGTGAATCTGATTTTGCAGAGACTATTGCCGAACTGTTGAAGAAAATTCAAGGTCTTAAAGAACAACTAGAGATCATGCAAGATGAACACGAAGACGATATGGAGAACAATCGCCTTTGGTCAACCAAAGCTATGCGACTTGAGAGGGAGATGGAGGAGCACGTCTGCAAGTGTCCCACATGTGACGGAAGGGACACACATATCAATGTTCTAAGCGATGAGCTGAGGTGCATGAAAATCGACGACACCGAGTCGATAGACATCAGAACCAAAATAGAAGAATCAAATGCAGAATTGGCCGGACTCCAGTTGGATAATGAGGAAAGAGACAGTGGCTGCGAGACAGTGGCAGATCTCAGACGAGAGGAGACTGAAAGAAAAGAGATCTGGCTGCGAGAATTAGAAGCCAAGAGGGTTGAAGAAGAAAGAGAAAATTACAAAAGAAGCTTTGTCAGACCAGGACTTGGATTCGGTGAAGGAAAGAAAGGCACTGACGAAGAGGTAGAAAATAGAAGGACTGTCAAAGGAAAGGAAGCAATAACTGAAGTTGGTGAGAGCTCCCGTCAGGGGGGAAAGCCAAGAGCCACGAGACAGTTGGGAAGAGAAGGCACATCTTCGGAGGAAAGTCACCTCTATGACAGTGACTCTGTACCATTCAAAGCTAGGAAAGCCTTTGAAATTTGGAAGAAGCAGAGCTCCAATCGGCAACCCTTCTCGATTGACTTTCAGGCACGGAGAAATAGGAAACACATGCCCTTAGAGAGAAACAGGAAAACTGGTCGTCTTTACCATCGTGTCTGCTGGCACTGCGGTCACTCTGGCCATTACAGATCAGACTGTAAGAAGTTGAAAGAAGCCAATGAGAGGAATCACAGCTATCAGAGAAAGGTCAGTACCGCTCACGTCTCATGGAGAAAAGTCTCTCCCCACAGGAGGGAAGACAGAGTTGAGTGGGTTCGTCCACACCATGACACAGCCATCTACGGACGACCCAGAAGAACCCCCAGAAGAAAAATTAATCTTACTGGCAATGAGGGAGATTCTTGTCCTTTAAAGTTTCCTTCTGCTGTTAAAACTGTCCCAAAACCCAGTAAGCCCAAGCTTGTCTGGGTTCGTAAAAACTAATCTCTCTCTCGCAGAAGTGAGGCCCCGACCCTAGTATCTGGACAGGGGATGTTCCGGGCACTGAGGGGGAATCCAGGACTACAAGCGATGGGAGAGTTATACAGCCACCGGCAAGGCTGAGGGACTACCAGTGTTACGTATCGCATGATCAGGTAAATCTAGATAATTTGTATCATTTTTGTGGATTTGCGTCCTTTGTCTCTCTTGCAGAACCAAAGACAGTAGCAGAAGCGCTCAAGGATCCAGAATGGGTCAATGCCGTGCAAGAAGAGCTACATCAGTTCGAGAGGAACAATGTATGAGAGACTGTCACAGTTTCTACTGTCCCACGGATATGGCATAGGAGAGGTGGACAAGACTCTCTTTCTTCTGAAGGAAGGGAAGGCCACTCTAGTGGTTCAGGGTACAGGCAGATCCCAGAGAAACCCACGTGAAAGCTGTGAAGAGAATACTGAGATATCTGAAGGGAACAGATGACTTGTGTTTGTTCTATCCGAAGGGAGGAGACTTACGCCTGGTGGCCTACACTGATGCAGATTATGCGGGCTGCAAGACAGACAGGAAGTCCACGTCAGGGATGGCTCAGCATCTTGGACCGTGTCTCATCTCTCGGGCTTCAAAGAAGCAGTCCTCTATTGCCGCTGCTGCTTACTGTGCACAGCTGCTATGGCTCAGGCAACAGCTAAGTGACTATGGTGTTATTACTGATTGTGCTAAAATTCTATGTGATAATACTAGTGCTGTTAATTTCTCTAAAAATCTTGTGCAGTTTCCACGCACTAAGCATATAGAGATTCAATATCACTTTCTGCGAGATTGTGTTGAAAAGGGAATAATGGAGATGGAATATTACAGAACTGAGGGACAGATAGCAGACATATTCACAAAGGCATTGCACAGGGAACCCTACGAGAAGCTGAGGCTTGAACTAGGTATGGTTTCTCTTCCTTAGAGCTATGCTCATATGTTGCTCCCTCAGTGATTGGCTAGACTAGAGGCATATAAGTCACGTCTGATGGAGAATTTAACATGGATGTTCTGTGCTAGTGAAAAATTAAGATGTGTTCACACTGTATCCATGCATGCTAGTTATGTGATTGATGACTGCATTAGGGTTTGGAAAACATGAAATTCTGAATCTTCTTTCTGCCCAAAAGAGACCTCCATATTTGATCCCACATTATAAGCCCAGGAGGTACTCTGGACCAACCCTAGCCTATCTTCATGTGGGATATTCCTATGAGCCCGTTGATGTGCTGTTTTTCTGGAGTTATTCCACATGAGGTATGAAGATGATAAAAATGTGTTTGGATGATCTTATTTGTTTTTGCCTGATTGTGTGTGGTGTTATTTGTACCATTTGGGTAAAGTTAGCACACCATACCAAAAAACTTGCGTACCCATGAGACAGGTCAGATTGAGTTATCACTCTGGAAGGTTCAACTTTGGCTGAGAAACTATCTCTGTGACAGTTATGGAGATTGCTGCCATTTTTAAGGCTGCTGAAATGGAGCAACAATTACTGAGATGAAAAAGTTATGGTGAGGAAAAGCTGTGGTCAGCTCTCCTACTTTAGAATTCAGTGTTGAAGATTTTGAGCCCATGATGAATGGTCGTGTGAGGGTGATTTCCACGCTTTAGAGAGTAAGTTTTGCGTGCTTAAAAGGTTGTGCCTTGTGGTGGAGAAGACAATACTATAGTTCTGTGAGTACGCGAGAAAGACAAATGATGATGTAATCTCGTCTAGGAGACTTCCTTTGATAGAGGAATGAAGAAGCAGAGAAGACCACGTTAGATGGGTGGCTAGCTATGTGCATGTCACTTTCATGCAGTTGATGGTGTGAAGAATGATGATGACCTGAGTTCTGTCCTCAGAATGGACGGGAAGGCTATCCTTGAGCTAATGACCCGAAGGAAAGTGATGACAAGCCAAGTTGCTGTGTTGATGACTTGTATGGAAAATTCAGCATAGTAAGGTGAGCACGTTGAGCTGGTCAGCAAATAACATGATACTGTGCAATAGACATTCATAACTCAAGAAGTTGTGAAGGATGTCGGATGACAGTTTTGAGATGTTCAAAAATGAGAAGAATAGTATTTTTGGGAGTAAACCCAAGAGAGGGTATGATGAAGGCCCTGCCGCTGCGTGATAGAAACGTGTGGAGAAGGATGGATTGTTCCACGCCCCCCGACCCCGTCACCTATAGAAGAAGATGTTGTTGAAGTGACTCCCGTTGCTGACCCTGTGTTTGAAGAAGCTGTTCTCCCCACTGATAGTATGGGCGAGATGACGTCGTTGTTGAAGGAGCTTCGATCTGAGGTTCAGGAAGCTCGGACTGAGATGCAGGGAGTTCGGTCTGCATTGAAGGAGGTGAGGTCTGAGCTGCAGGATGTAAAGGAGAGGTTAGCTTGGCAGTAGAGGTAGACTCGGGTGGTGTGACAGCTGTGCTGGAAGGGCTCCCATCGCAGATCAAGACCCTTGCCACAGAGACTGTGGACCAGTTGAAGGTTCCGTCCCAGAATGATGCTTAGTCTGTACTGTCTCATGGATCCCCCTCTTTGCCAACCTTACCATATCTCTCCCTGCTTTTTGAATTTGTTTCTTTTTGAATTTCATGATTCGATTTCTCTGTGCATTCTGATTTCCCTGCTTGACTGTGTGGTGTCTGTGTGACACACCTATGATTTGCTGGCATGAATGAAATGTTTTTCTGTCCATTACTCTGTGTTCTTATTTGCATATCTTTTTGATGATGCCAAAAGGGGGAAGAAATATATGTGCATACACTAAGGGGGAAAATCAGTATCGAAGGTCGAGCGGATGTCTATCTGAGGGGGAACTGTGCTAGATAGACTTTAAATATAAATTTAGTGAATAAATTCTGGAGTTGCTAGCTGTCCTAGGGGAATGTAGATGTGAATTCCGTACCATCGATGTGGTTGATTTCTCATTTGTGAAGAAGTGTTTGTCATCATCAAAAAGGGGGAATTTGTTGGACCCTTTGTGTTTTGATGATAACAAACACTTAACTAATAATCCACTTGAGTGTGCAGAAATCACTGTCTGACAGAAAGGTTAACTGGACATCTCTGAGAGAGCTCAGCGCTACAAGAGAGATGAGATCTACGAGAGAGACGGGATCTGCGTGAGAGACGAGATCAGCACTGACTTTATGACGAGATCAGATCGCTGGAGATATTCGTGATATATCAAGATCCGAGCTGGAGATATTCGAGATATATCAAGATCCGAGATTGAGATATTCAAGAGATCATAAGATTGGATGCGGAATATATACTCAAGATATAATATACGGAAATATACGGCGAGATATATTCAAGACGTGATAGGGAAATATACGAGCTGGATATGGAAAGGAAATAGTTGATTGAGTTAAGATATGGCAATATCTTAACAGAATCAGATCTGCAAGATGGAGATCGAATCTCTGATGTAGATCAGATCTGCTGGACATCTCTGCGAGAGAGCAGCGCTGCGAGAGAGATGCGATCTGTCCGGGAGAGAAACCGACTTATGACGAGATCAGATCGGCGAGAATATACTGGATACAAATCAGGAGATATTCGAGTATATATGCTGGATAATTGACGAGAAGAATTAATGCACATATATACACGAGGAGATGTCAGTATATTCGACAGGAAGATTGAAGCCAGAATTGGTAAGCATATATGTGACAGGGTTAAGATATGGAAATATCTTAACCGTATCACATCTGTGAGATAGCAATCAGATATCTGATGGAGATCAATATCAGCCGACTTGAAGACACTATAAAAAGAAGGAGAAGTCTTCAATATCAAGTGCAGCTTTTGGAGAGAGCAAATCGGCTTTTGGAGAAAGCAATCGGAGATCGAAGAGCGATCAACACCGGAGCTGACGAAGTGCTGCTGTGCGCACGAGACAGATTGTGTTAGTTGATACTTTGAGTTGAGTAGAATTGTTAGCTGTCCCTGAGTGAGACAAAGTGTAACAATCTACAAGCATACTCTTTCATCAATAACACTGATCTTGAAGCCCTTCTGGAATTGTCCAGGAGGCAAAGTGGTTTTCAGCCTGCTGCAAAGGTTGCAGTAAGGTTTCCACTATAAATCGTGAGTATCTACTTTCAACATTACATTTCCTGCAGTAGAGATAATTTCCGCTGCCATCTGTCTGAGGGATACCATTCTGGGATCTCCCTCACATAGTTGGCTAACCTAACGATCCAACAATAATCACCATGTTCTTCCTGCCAGATACCTTGAATTAAACAAACCAGTACATATATTCATCAACTGGATTTCATAATTATTTCTTCGATTTTGTATGAGCTGGAAATCGATTTTGTGTCGGTCACATTAATTCAATTTCCCTTTGAGCCACGATGTCTCAATTGAATACCAGAGTTTCAATATTCAAACACGGTGGTCATGGAGTGGATTTTACCAAAGTAACACTTATGATCATCAGGCAGGCAGTATAAAGTATAAACTCTTTCATACTCTCTACATATCCAAAATTCTCTTTCTTAGGGTCTCTTTCTTGCTGCTGCAAGTTGGAGTAAAAGCTCTGCTGTAAGTAACATTTGATCACCGAATGTTCAATTTTCTGATACAAAGATTGTAACTTCATGGTGGGTTTTCATTTTGTGAACCAAAGATTGCAACTTTGATTGTTTTAGGAGGTGGGTCTGAATTTATGATTCATTTTTTTTTCTTAAGGTATTGTTGATTTGTTGTTCTGTAGCGTATGTATTTGTCTTGGAGTCTTTGATGATGATTATGATATTTTAGGGCTGCTGCTGCTTGTTTTTATTTATTATCACTATAATTTCTCAGATTTGAAATTTATAAATCTGGTTTCTTTTTTCCTCTTATTGATGTCGTTTTCTGTGAAACTTGTTTATCTCAATGTACCAAGTTGTGTTTAGAATGAGACACTATTGTTGACTCCAACATGGTTGTGTAGTCTTAACTCTTATACTGCTATATCTTTAGCATCTGCTAGTTGTGCTTCTCTTGAGTTCAGTACTGTTTCGTGTTGCCTTGCTATCAGTCTGCTTCAGTAGATTGATCTAAGATATTGTCTGCTTCGTTTTCGGTTTGAAAGGACAAGCAGGAGAGCTTGAAAAGCAATGGTGAAGCTTTGGAGTCCCATGGTGGTGGTAATGCTCATCCTTTGCTTGTCAGCCATGGCGCAAGCATCGTACACTGCCAAGTACAAAGACCCCAAACAGCCTCTGAACACTAGAATTAAAGACCTAATGAAGAGGATGACTTTGGATGAGAAGATTGGACAAATGGTGCAGATTGATAGAACAGTTGCATCTACCGAGGTCATGAGGAAATACAAGATCGGTAAAGTTACAATCTTTCATTATTGCTCAATCATTTGATTTTCTGTATTATAATTTGTGCGACTGGTTTTAGTATTCGGAAAGGATGTGTTTGAACTTTTTTGCTCCTTGTGTTTTTCAGGGAGCGTGCTGAGTGGTGGAGGCAGTGTGCCAGCCCATCAGGCTACGCCGGAAATGTGGATTGATATGGTGAATAGTTTTCAAAATGGATCCTTGTCGACACGCCTTGGTATTCCTATGATTTACGGGATTGACGCTGTTCATGGCCATAACAACGTCTACAACGCCACTGTTTTCCCTCACAACGTCGGTCTTGGAGCTACCAGGCAAGTGATTTCTAGTTATCTAGCCTTCTCAATGTTCAGTAATATATGCATCAATCCGGGATTGACTTTGTGAGATTTTTAAAACTAATTAGAGATCCTGAGCTTGTCAAGAGAATCGGAGCTGCTACTGCTCTTGAAGTTCGAGCTACTGGCATTCCATATGTTTTTGCCCCGTGTATAGCGGTAACGAAATAGATCTTGGTATTATTCATTAACTCTGATTTGAGGCTTAGATTTTTTTTTCTCAAAGAATTTGATGTTTGCAGGTTTGCAGAGATCCAAGATGGGGCAGGTGTTTCGAAAGCTATAGCGAGAACCCTGATGTCGTTAAGGCGATGACTGAAATCATTCCTGGATTACAGGGAGAACTTCCTCCTAATGGCCGCAAAGGCGCTCCTTACCCCATTGGAAAGTAAGACTGTGTTTCCATCTCTTTCAGTTCCGCATGTTTTTATCTTAAGACTGTACTTCATTACAAGTCCTCGCAGATTTAACTGTTTACCGTCGATACGAAGTCAATACTTAAATACGAAAAAAAAGAAAGTTAAGTGCTTTAGAAGTGGTCATAGTCTCTGAGTTACTTTTTTCTCGGTCCCCCATTATCTTTTCATTTAGCTATACAACGACTTCGAATACGAAACTTAAAAGAGGGAAAGAAAAATTGTTCACAGTGGCATGCGCGTAAGGTAATAGCAGCTAAGAAGCTTTATTTCGATAGAATTAATGTCTTCAGATCACACTTAAAAGCATAAAATTAATGATTGAAGACAAATTGATGCTAAAATGAAATATGTAAGAACATTTTTAGAATTTTAACTACAGAACTGATTAACAGCTGCTTATTTCGATTGTAAAATTTTGTAGGACAAAAGTCGCGGCTTGTGCTAAGCATTACGTAGGAGATGGCGGAACGACAAAAGGCATCAACGAGAACAATACCCAGATAGACGCACGCGGGTTATTTTCCATTCACATGCCTGGATACTATCATTCAGTAATCAAAGGTGTGTCAACAGTCATGATCTCGTACTCAAGCTGGAATGGCCTTAAAATGCACGCTAATAAGAAACTCATCACCGGTTTTCTCAAGAACACTCTTCGGTTCAGGGTACAATCTCACTTCATTCAAGTTCAGCTCGTCTTCGACAGTTCACTCTTTTAATCTTGCATCTTCTCCATCTTTCAGGGCTTTGTGATATCCGATTGGCAAGGTATTGATAGGATCACAACTCCAGAGCACGCTAATTACACTTACTCCGTGATAACGGGTCTCAATGCTGGAATCGATATGGTACTATTGTCTCTTTCTCCAAATTATTGAATTTAGGATGTTCTTGTTACCAAGTTGTTACATGTAAGCTTATTTGTCAGTGACCCTCGCAGATCATGGTTCCATACAACTACACAGAATTCATTGACACACTAACTCGTTTAGTGAAAGACCAAGTCATTTCGATGAGCCGAATTGATGATGCAGTGCAAAGGATTCTGCGCGTCAAGTTTGAGATGGGTCTTTTTGAGAACCCAATAGCAGATTACAGCCTAGTCGATCAACTTGGAAGTCAGGTTAGTTCAATCTTCAATGCACTCAGCCTTCAGATTCTTAAACTAAAATGTAATTTGTTGATTTGTGTCTTTGCCCATTTTGGATGCGTAGGAACACAGAGAACTGGCTAGGGAGGCAGTGCGAAAGTCGCTGGTGCTGCTGAAAAATGGCAACCCTGCTGACCCACCTGTGCTGCCTCTTTCCAAGAAGGTACATAAGATCCTTGTTGCCGGAGCCCATGCTGATAATCTCGGTTATCAATGTGGTGGCTGGACTATTGAATGGCAAGGAGTCCGAGGAAATAACCACACAAAAGGTACAAACTAAACTCTCCTCGTAGAGTCTGCGTGCATCTGACTCTTTGTTCCACACGACTAAAATCTCTTTGCTTCGATTTTTTTTTCCAACAGGAACAACAATCTTAAATGCCATTAGAAGCACAGTTGATCCAAAAACCAAAGTTGTCTATCAAGAAAATCCAGACATCAGCTACGTCAAATCTGGCACCTTCGACTACGCCATTGTAGTAGTTGGAGAGCTCCCCTACGCAGAAACGTTTGGAGACAGCTTGAACCTGACAATAGCCGAGCCTGGACCAAAAACCATGTGGAATGTGTGTGCAGCGGTAAAATGCGTAGTGGTTGTCATCTCTGGCCGCCCTGTCGTAATGCAGCCGTATGTTGACGCTTCGGATGCAATCGTTGCTGCATGGCTACCTGGAACAGAAGGGCAGGGCGTGGCTGATGTGCTTTTTGGAGACTTTGGTTTCAGTGGCAAGCTCTCTAGGACATGGTTCAAGACTGTGGATCAGCTTCCTATGAATGTGGGAGATGAGCATTTTGATCCTCTTTGGCCTTATGGATTTGGCCTGACAACAAAGCCTGTTAAGGCTGAGTAGAAACACAATCAGAGTCCTGTCTTCTTTTCTTTTCTTTTTTCATAAACTGAAATAATTGTATTTTTGGGAAAATCATTGGATTATAATTCAATATCAAAAAAATTTAGAACCTATTTAGAACCTGAAATTTTATTCTTTAATCGTGCTGGCAGCCATGGATAAGCAGTAGAGGTTGGGAAGATTTGCAATAATGCATATATAAAGATCGGGTTTTGGTGCAAAATGCAAAGTTAACTGTGTTATAATTCGTCGTCGAGAAACCAAAAGTACGACGAAATTTGCCACGAATAATTTAGCCCTTTGTATCAGATCCTTTTTCTTAATGTATAATACAACATTGAGTCAAGATCAGGTGCAAACCTAACTTTTAGTGAAACTACAAATCGACGAATTATGGTATACTTCCTACGAACTATGTCAGAGTTTTATCTAAACAAATTATATGTTACTTTCCCGAACTATGACATAGTTCATAGAATGTGTACTATAGTTCGTTGTGAAATCTTCCCGTGGTGGTTGAGAAGTTGTTCTGGATGAATGTCGAGCACGAACCAGAACAACTTGCAGAATAATAAGCAATAAACTTAAGTGCATTGCGGAAAATAAAGACACTCAAGATTGTTACCCAGTTCGGCGTTAATGATTCAGCTTCCTCGTCTATCTGGTCATCTTCTTCAGCAAGATGTTCTGATGTCTTATCCGGGACAACTTCAGGATTTGTAGCGGGAGCAGAAGGTTGTTCCGGGTTAGCTGCAACATTTTCTTCATCAGACATACTTGTTTCAGATGATTCAGTTACAACATCTTTCACGACAACGTTGAAAGACTCCATAATGGCTCCGGTGCGCTTGTTGTAAACTCTGTAAGCACGACTGGTAGTAGAGTATCCCAGAAAGATCCCTTCATCACTCTTGGGATCCAGCTTCTGTTGATACTCTCGATCTCTAAGAATGTAGCATTGACTTCGAAATAGATGAAAGTACTTCACCATCGGCTTCTTTCCTTTCCATAACTCATAGCACGTCTTCTCCGTGCCGGACCGAATCGCCAATCTGTTGATGACATAGCAAGCTGTGTTCATGGCTTCACCCCAGAACTTCAATGGCACTTGCTTTGCATGGATCATCACCCTAGTCATCTCATGAATGGTTCGATTCTTCCGTTCGACAACTCCATTCTGATGTGGTGTGATCGGGGATGAGTACTGTTGAGTAATTCCTCTTCATGTGCAGAACTCAGTAAGGACATTGTTCTCGAACTCCTTTCCATGATCACTTCTCACAGCCACTAGACGTTCCCCTTAACCTTCTCTTTCTCGCTTCAGTCGGGAGCATTGCTAAACAAATGCTTGAACAGCATCTGATATGTCTCGCAGAAAGCTTGACCAAGTGAAGCGGGAATAGTCATCAACACATACTAGTACGTACCTTTTTCCAGAATAGCTCTCCACTTGCATAAGCCCCATCAGATCTATATATAATAATTCCAGAGGTCCCCTCATGTTGATCTGAGTGGTGCCTTTGTGAGGAACTTTGATCTGCTTCCCGATTTGACAATCTCCGCAGATAATACTCAGGTCGCCTTGAACTTTAGGGATACCACGGATTAGACCATCAGTGGCAACCTTCTTTAGTGTCCTTAGATTCAGATGTCACATCCGCTGATGCCATAGATTCATCTCTTCAGTTTTGCTCAACAGGCATGTTGTTTCAGCAAAGGGTCGACTACGATTCAGGAGGTAGCAATTGTTCGAGGATCTTCTTCCGGTGAGAACTGGTTCATTCTTCTTGTTCAGCACAACACACTCATCCTGTGTGAACTGGACATTATGCTCTCCGTCACACAACTAACTAATGCTGATTAGATTCGCCTGCAAACCTTTGACAAGAAGGACTTCTTTCAATCTGGGTAAGCCTTGAACATTCAGAGTTCTCCTTCCAAGCACTCTGCCTTCTACTCCATCTCTAAACGTTACATTTGACTTCCCTTTGAACTCCTCCACATTGGTCAGAAATTCAGGGTTGCCGGTTATGTGTCTAGAACAACTACTGTCGAATAACTACGTTTCCTTCTTCAGATGACTAGTGGAACTGAAAGCAACATGGCATACCTCACTCTTTTGCTTAACTCTCCAAACTTGCTTCGGCACTTGCTGAGGTTTCGACACTTGATCCATCTTTCTGAGAAACTTGTGGAACTCCTAACATCTCGGTTTGGTGTGTCCCACTTGGTTGCAGTAAAAGCACCTTCGTCTGTCTTGCCTAATTGAGGGATACCAAGCTGTTCTTCTTCGCGAGTGATGTTCAACTGGTACATTGTAAGATCGTGCCTCAGCTTTCACAAACGTTGTCTTTCCAAGGCCAGATACATCAGTGAACCCTAGCCCTTTGTGACCACTACTGGTCCTTTGAGCTCTCAGAATAGAGTCTAGATCCTCTGTTCCAGAATTGAGCATCTTGACAGATTTCTTCAGGTTGTTCAGCTCCTCCAATGTCTCCTCATGAACAAGTTTATCTGTCTCAATATCACATTTCAAGGCATCCACAGTATTAAGAAGAATTACCTCTCCTCGTCTTAGAGCAGCATTTATCTTCTTTAGATCATCAATGATTCCTGGATGTTCACCTTGGCTTCGTTCAATCTGAATCTTCATTGATGACACAACAGCCAGCAGCTCGGCCTTCTGTGCAACAAGTTTAGCTCGTTCATCTTTTTCTTCAATCAACTGGGCTTTAAGATCAGTGATTATCTGTTGGTGTTCCATCTTCTGAGCTACTAGGACAGCAACTTCTTCCCACAACTTTTCTTTTTCTTCCTTCAGATCAGCCAGGTTGCAGCGGTGCTTTTTGTTCTTCTCAACTTCATTTAGCCACTGTTGGAACAACTTCAAATCTCACCATTGGATCATGATGCATCTTTGAATCTGCACGTGACACATGTCCAAAAAGGAAAGTAAAAAGGTGGCTTTGACTTTTCATTAAATGCATCTTGAAAAATGCACATGGGACACGTGTCACCACCAAAATGCATCTTGCATTTTGGAAGGTCAAGATTGAGTTCTCAAGTTCTTGAAATTTAAAGGGGTTCTCATTTGAACGATTCTCTACATTGAGAATATATAAAGATCATGTACAAAATATATTTGTGTTGCAAAATGTAAAGTTCGTCAAAACTGGATTATAATTCTCGCAGAGAACCCAAAAGTACGACATAGTTCGTTACGAAAAATTTATATTTCACCGAGAAATTAATTTAATACGAGATTTAATTTCATCCGTTCAAATGACCAAATCAAGGGCTGTGATTTATTTATATTTTTTTACAAAGTCGATCATTTTTCTCTTAACCGTATACTAATATTTTTGCTGCACTTCAATGATCAATCTAAACGTGCGTGCTGCGATGGGCAATTCTCAACGTTATGGGGAATGGACAAAAAAAGAACTAATATAATTACCATGTTCTTCCTGCCAGATACCATGAAGTAAACAAACCAATACACAAATTTATCAGCTGGATTTTATAATTATTTCTTCGATTTTGTATGAGCTGGAAATCGATTTTGTGTCGGTCATATTAATTCAGTTTCCCTTTGAGCCACGATGTCTCAATTGAATACCTGAGTTTCAATATTCAAACACCGTCATGCGTCGGTCTTGTCAGGGATTTGATTTTTAGGTATCAATTTGATATGGGAAACATAAACTTCGGTTAAGTTTCCATGGCATTTTCGAGTTCCATTTCTTTTCCCAAAGCTCTAGGTTTATGAACCAGCAGCTTAACTGTTTCCCATGCACTTGGATGATGAACTATCAGCCGCATTTGGAAACTCAAGGCTGGTTTTGATCTCCCAATGGTGTTGGATGATGTACCATCAGCCGCCTTGGATATATGAGGCATGGACAGACCTCTCATATAAATTGAGGATCAATCTACACTTCCAAATCACTGCAAACACAAACAACTTTCCTCCTCTGGTTTTTCATTCGTAGTCATTTAGTGGTGATAACCAAAGATCATTCAGCGTTCGATCGGCAAAGCTTCGATGTTCAAGTGTTTGCCGATGATAGTTTTATCCTGAGAAGCATATTGCCAGCAAGTCCCAAACACATGTAGGACGACAATCCTGCTTTAAGGACAACGTCAAACGTGACTCTATCCACAATCTGATTTGCGATTATTGTTATTTACTGTTATGTTTTATTCATATATACATCCATGTAATTGTTCAGTGTAACTTTACATTTATTCAGTAACTCCATCTGTGTTTAAACATTATATCCAACAGAGAAATGCTCAAATGAAACATCCCTTTTTATGTAGAACCGTGAGGCATCATTTGAATAGTTCGTTCATCGCCTTTGATCCATACATTGAGAGCATGACACCTTCCCCACTACTTTAAGTTACTTTATATTTCAATTAAAATTGTGAATTGAAGGGTACTTTAGACATTTACCATCTCATCTCCCGAGCGTACCTCTGTGCTCAATCGATACTTCTCTTTAGCTTTCTCCAATTTCTTCTTCAGATCCAACGAGGAGGTTCTCTACGCTGGGGATGGAGATGGGACTTCGAGTTCGCGTTTGAATCCTTGGTCAAATTCTTCCTTTCCAGCACCGAGTTTCCATCGAACCAGTCAATATCGGCATCTTGTGAGAGCCATAACGACTTCTAGTATCGTCCGACGATGGAGAATGTGTGTATTGAGATCGACTTGCGGCATTGAAAAACTACCAGAGTATTGGATCAAAATCGGTTGTTGCAGAAAGTGTGTATTGAGATGTCGACTGGATTTTTAGATGACTGAAAAATTAGGGATTTTAATTTTTGAGCCGGAGATTTTATTTCAAAGAAAGGTCCATCTCTCCCTGTTACATTCCTTTTCTAAGTTGTTTATATTTTCATTCTTTGCATTTTTGGTTCAACTTTGTGATATTTTTGACAAAACAAAATAGACCACTGCTTATCAGTTTTCTTATTTCAGTGATCTGGGTATGTGTTAGCTTAAAATGAATGGAAGGGTTTGCCCAACACTGGACTTGTATGTCTGGCTCCAAGACACCCTGGATGAGGTTGAGGAGGTGTGAAATTTCAGGCTGGGGGTTGTTGTTACTGACTAGAGTTGGACTAAGGATGAGGTTATGGATGTTGGGAGTCCTCTAGCTGAGACATAAACTGTGGCCTGTTGCAAAAATAATTGTTATGATTTTTGTTTGCTTCATATTTGAAAAATCCATCTACAGTTTTGGCATAGTGTGTGCTTCTTCTCGTCTTCAGCTGTGCTAATTTTGTGGTCCAATGCATCCAGTTTCATAAACTAGGAAGTTGCTGCTAGCTTTCTTTTGATGATTCTATTTTTTTTTTTTGATACATTTGATGAATTCTATTTCGTTTATGTTTATGAGGATTTTTTTTATAGTATTTGTTTGTTTGTTTTTAGGTTTCTCCTAGCATTCCCAAAAGTCCTTTATGGGTAGTTTAATAACAAAGGATATGCATCTGCTGAAAAACCATTTCATGAGATTAAAAGAAGCAGTATGCAGTGTTTGATGCCAATGTTCTGAGCAAGATTCCAAAGGGACCATTGAAGGGCAAGAAGAAGACAGAGCGATCCCATAAGGGTCAATCTGATGTATTTGTTTGTTACTATCTGTTCAAATTGTATCAGTAGGCTTTATGAAGGCTACTGTTCAAATTTGTTTACAAAGACTAATGTTGTGCTTCATGAATATGAAACAGTTTTGTTACATACAAGAATCCGCACCTACATGTTTTGGTTGATGCGCCTTCATTTGAAATATGCAATTACATTCCGTGTTTGATGCATCTTCATCCGAAATATTCATCTTCATTTCGTGCCTGATGCACATTCGATGGAAAGATGGACTTTCGTTTCTTTTTTGATGCACATTCGTTTCTTGCCTGGATCTTCATTTCGTGTTTGGTTCTATCGAACTCACCTTCGTTCAGCAGCACCCCATCAAATAAAAAATGACAACAGTTTTAGGGCCAACTACATCAAATCCTTCCCCAAAGCTGCTTGGAAAATACAATCACACTTTAGGTCTCTTAACTGTGAGCACTTCAGCCTGGAAAGTGAAAGGAATAAAAATTAGTTAGACAAAATCACAATCCAGCTTATTTTGATTAGTAATGAAGACTCGAAAGGTAGTTAATTTGAGACATTAGACCATATTAATAACCAGATATGAAAGCAAATGAGGAAGGCAACAAAAACTAATCAACACATAGGTGGAAGATAGTTCTTGACCCCAAACATGATCAACTCCTTGAGAGTCATTACTACAACATAAGAAACAAAAATCAAAATCTAAAAATAGGGCAACTCTGCATCCTAAACTAAAAGGATGAACCCCTATCATCTGACAATTCAAATTAAGCACTCACTCACTAGGTACACAATTTGACTCATACTCATACCTTTCCAGTACTAAGTGGGACCATACAACAACAACCCATGATTCCACTACAAAACCAAAGCTCAAAATCAGTAACAACACAAACACCCACTACCAATCATAACCATTTCACACACGATTCACACAATGTTGACATCTTTACTAACCAATTCACATAACCCTGACATTTTTACAACCCAATCCGAACCAGTTCACAACAAATTCAAAAACAAAAAAGCAGTCATCTTTAAGAGCAAAACGAGCACCATCTTGAAACCCTCGTTCCCGCTTCGCGATTGATGGAGGTTTTGCACAACCTCTTCTCGGATCTCCCTCGTTCCCGTTTCGGTTGCCACACCAGCGTTACCGAAATCGTGAACCGCACAAGCATCACCGATTAAACTTTGATTTGCCAAATCACCCACGTTCTCACGGGATCGACTTCGTTTCCAAAATCGAAAAAAATGGGTTTCGATGAGAGAAACGAATATGATTTGGATAGCGCTGGTGTGAGAAACGAAAAAGTAGGAGGCATACAAAATCCCCAATATACCCCCATAATTAATTCCCTCCAACATATAGATTTCCATTATTGCATTATTGCCAAATGCCACTTGTCAGCTCCTGATCAATCAAAGGAATTGCATCAACGAACAGCATGGTGCCTCATGGTTATAGCCTTAAAACTTTGCATCAACGGAGCATAACCCTCACTTGTGCAGTTTTGTCCAGTATTCAAATAAATTTGGCCAGCACTTCATTGTCGCATCGAAGTTGACTGTGGAATCACTTCTTCTATTTGGCCAGTTAAGCATGTCTTGAATCTTGAAGCATATTCAGTGTGAAGAGGATTAAACAGCGGATGATTGACGAACTTTGCTTGAATTAATTTTCATGGTTCGATGTTATGTTCCAATTTTAGTTGGACAATTGTATTGTTGTTGTTATTTTCTTCCTCGTCTTGAGGTCTTTGTATGCCATTTTCTCTTATCAAAAAAAAAAAACCGGAGCGTGTCCCATATCCAACATTTACCAAAGTAACACTTGGGATATGATCATCAGGCAGGCACTACAAAGTATAAACTCTTTCATACTCTCTACATATCCAACATTCTCTTTCTTAGGTCTCTTTCTTGCTGCTGCAGTTGGAGTAAAAGTTCTCTATAAGTAAGATTTGATCACCGAATGTTCAATTTTATGATACAAAGATTGTAACTTTGAATGTTTTGGATGGTGGGTTTTCATTTTGTGAACCAAAGATTGCAACTTTGATTGTTTTAGGAGGTGGGTCTGAATTTGTGATTCATTTTTTTTTCTTAAGGTATTGTTGATTTGTTGTTCTGTAGCGTCTGTATTTGTCTTGGAGTCTTTGATGATGATTATGATGTTTTAGGGCTGCTGCTGCTAGTTTTTATTATCACTATAATTTCTCAGATTTGAAATTTATAAATCTGGTGTTGTAACTCAATTCAGATTACTAAGTCGAATTTCGTTGTTGGAATCGAGAAATTGCGGAAAGTAAAGACACAAACGATTTTATAGTGGTTCACCTCTATGTGAGAGGCTAATCCACTTGAGCTTACTAGCTCCGTCCAATTTCACTATGTCAACGCCGCGGAATCGACCGAATCGTCGCCGGAGTACAGAATCCGATCACGATTTGGGGTCGAACGTAATCAATCTCTCTCGCTCTCTCGGATGAATCCTAATGAGCTCGATATGCAGCTTTAATACTGTATTTCTCCAGATCGCATCTCGACCGTCCAATGCTTCTAATCCGGTGCGTTCAATTCAAATCCGGACTCGAGCCACGGATTGGTCCGACGTGGCTCGCTCCCATTGGTCAGCGCTGTAACGAACGCCAGCTCATCTCAACGAACTCGCACGAGCAACAACAACGCCCTTCAGCCTTTAGCAACGACTCCATCAGAGCGCGTGTATTCGAAAAGCTTTAGCCACGACACTTTCTAATCTTCAGCGACGACAGCCTTGACTTTTAGCGACGACTTTCAGATCCAGCAGAAAACTTGATGCTTTAATTCTTCAATCCTCCACCTAAAGCAGCTATTTCTTTAAGCCACTTTAGGCCTTCAACTTAGCTCCGAAACCTTGACATAGTGAATCAGAACAAAGCTCTTTCATTGCTCAACCTGCAAAACAAATCATTCTACATACAAAAGTTTCAAGCAAAGCTTGAACTTGGTGTAAGTAACAATCTTAGTTCCATTATCTGCAGGATTACTTTCAGTTCCCACTTTGTCCACAATAACATCACCAATTTCTATCTTATCTCTAACAAAGTAATACTTAATATCAATATGCTTCGAACGTTCATGATACACATGGTTTTACTTAAGCAAATGGCAGATTGGGTATCACACTTAACCATGGCAGTTCCACTAAACAACTTAGCTTCACTTAACATAACCTGCAACCACATTGCTTCTTTCACAGCATCACACAAAGCTATATATTCAGATTCAGTAGAAGAGATGGTGACAATGGACTGAAGTTGGGACCTCTATGACACACAGCAAGCACCAAGAGTAAAGTATAGGGCAGTTGTAGATTTCCTAGTGTCTCTATCACCACCAAAGTCAGCATCAGCATACCCAATCAGTTTTAAATCATCTTGTCTCCTTTATAACTCAAAGCAACATCTAGTGTACTTCTGATATATGCAAATACATGTTTCAAAGCTAACCAATGTTCAGGTCCTGGGTTGGACATAAATCTACTCAACAATGATATGTCATATGACAAGTCAGGTCTAGAACTAATCATGGCATACATGACAGATCCAATAGCATTAGCATAAGGCACCCTTTCCATTTTAGCAAACTCAATATCAGATTTAGGACTTTGTGACTTGGACAGAATAAAATGAGGAGCTAATGACACTTGCACAGGTTTACAATCAAGACTACTAAACTTAGATACTATTTTCTCTAAGTAAGGCCTTTGATGTAGTTTTAGAAAACATTTACTCCTATCTCTATCAATAATCATGCCTAATATTTTCTTAGCCTTTTCTAAATCTTTGATAACAAATTCTGAGCTTAACTATGATTTCAGCACCTTAATTTTGTCAACTGACTTACTTATCAATAAGATATCATCCACATATAAGAGCATATAGATAGGACAATCATTAACAGATGCATAGTAGAAACATGGATCAAAATTACTTCTCACAAATCCCAGTTTCAACACACATGAATTAAATATTTTATACCACAATCTTGAGCTTTGTTTTAAACCATACAATGATTTTTTCAAGTAACAAGCATGTTCAGGAATTTTTTTATCTATAAACCCAGGTGGTTGCTTCATGTATATTTGCTCATCTAACTCTCCATAAAGGACAACAGTCTTAACATGAAGTTGTTCAAGTTCTAAGTCATTTATAGCAACCAATGCAACCATGATCCTAATAGTCTTAAACTTAACAACTGGTGCAAATATTTCATGGTAATCAATACCTTCTTTCTGGGTGAACCCCTTAGCAACCAACCTTGCTTTATACCTTGGTGGATCTTCATCCTTGATCCTGAACAGCCCCCTACAATCAACCAGCTTATGGTGTTCTGGCTTTTTGACCAGAACCCATGTGTGGTTAGTCTTATGAGACTCCATCTCATCAAGCATATCAGCCTTCCATTTCTCACTATCTCTACCCTCAATGGCTTCCTGATAAATATCAGGTTCATTCTTTACTTCTTTAGCAGCTATTAGGGCAGTAGATATAAGATCAGCTTGGGAGTATCTAGTGGGCAACCTAGGGTCTCTTCTAGGCCTATCTCTGGCAAGCTGCCAGTTAGCTAACACATCTTGGGTAGCATTCTCATATTCCTCCACCTGATCTACATTCTCAGCATGTTCATTAGGTTCATTCTGGTCATTGACTGGTTCTGGTTTGGGCATATCTTGCTCTACATGGTCAGGTTGCTCATTGTTTTCAGGAGGATATATATTAAACAGGGTTGTATCAGATGATGGTGCACAGGAGGTATCAGAATTGGCTTCACTGTTATTCTTATATGGGAAAGTATTTTCATCAAAAATAACATCTCTACTAATTAGGATTTTAATTCCCCTAGCATTCATATCCCACAACCTATATCCCTTAGTACCCATGGATCTTTGGTAACCTAAGAAAATACACTTAGTTGATCTAGGATCCAATTTTCCCTCCCTATTATGAGCATAAACAACACAACCAAATATTTTTAATTCCCTAAGATCAGGTTTCTTACCATTCCACAATTCCATAGGGCATTTAAAGTCAAGCATTCTATTAGGGCTTCTATTAACAAGATAAGTATCAGTATATAAAGCTTCACCCAAAAAGACTTACGTAAACCAAAGTAAACAACAAGCATCTGAGTTTTTCAAGTAATGTTCTGTTCATTCTTTCAGCCACTCCATTTTGTTATGGAGTTAATCTCACAGTTTTGTGTCTCAAAAAATCATGTTCAATACAGAAATTATCAAACTCAGCATTGCAAAATTCCAAGCCATTATCAGTTCTTAATGCCTTAACCTTTTTTACCAGTCTGATTTTCCTCTAACAGTTTCCAGTCCTTAAACTTAGCAAATGCCTCATCTTTAATTTTTAACAAGAATGTCCACACTCTCCTAGAGTAGTCATCAACAATACTAAGGAAATATTTATTCCCACCATGAGTTTCATTTAGACTAGGGTCCCCAGTCCCCACAAATCAGCATGTAAGTACTCTAATTTCGCCTTGCTTGAGTGAACTCCACTTGTGAACTTCTGCCTGTGCTGTTTGGCCAGGACACAAGGTTCACAAAAGGGTAACTGAGTTATCTTTTCAGCAATGATACCTTGCTTATTCAGGCACTCAAGCCTTTTTTGACTCATGTGTCCTAGTCTAAGATGCTACTTTACAGTTGCATCCTCACAAACAGCAGGACATGCTTCCTTAGTTACACCATGGTATGAACCATCAAGAATATATACACTGCCAGCCTTATTACCAGTTAAAACTTGGTTATCATTTTTAAACGCAGTAATAACACCATTCTTAGCAGTATAAGAGCACCCGGAATCATCAAGAGCACCAAGCGAAATCAGGTTTCTTCTTAAGCCAAGGACATATCTCACCTTAGTTAAAGTCACCAGTTTGCCATTATTTAGTTTTAGGTTTATACTACTTATCCACATAACCTTGCACACATTGTTATTTCTCATGTATACATTTTCACTGGCAGTGTGAGTCAGGCCATCAAACCAGTGTTTGTTTGGGCACAAATGAAAAGAGCAGCCTGAATCCAACACCCATTCATCACCTAAGTTCCCACTTGTAACAGTTAGAACTTATGGTGATGAATTGACATTGTCAGGTGTCAAGGCTAGATTATTTTCAGAGTTCTCAGGGTTCTTTAGCCTAGCTAACCATTTGTGACAATTTCCCCTAAAGTGACCCATCTTCCCACAATGAACCTGAGATGACTGAACTTGTTTAGAACTGTTATCATTTGCATTGTAGTTTTTATCAGACTTGGACTTAGATTGGAACTTATTTCTATTAGACTGAAATGAGGGCTTACCAGACTTAACAAACAAACCAGAGGCAGACTTAGCTTTTTGGTTTTTAAGCTCTAATTCTCTAGTTTTCAAGGCAGCACAAAATCTATCAAAAATAGGCACATCACCAGTATATTGGAATGCATCTTTAACAACATGATATGAATCAGGGATAGAGTTCATCAAGATCATCACAAAGACTAACATCATCAAGTGCATGTGTAGTATCCTTAAGCATAAGACACATTTTCAAGAACTCATCCAAGTTTTCATCAACAGTCTTAACAGCATTCATTTTGAAGGCAAACAAAGATGCTTTTAAGTATGACAGATTAGGTGCTGCTTGATTTGCATGTAAAGACTCAAGTTTCTTCCACATAGCAATGGGAGTTTTGCAGTCACATACCTTTCTGATTATATTGTCCCCAAGGCTCAATATAATCAAGTTGTAAGCCTCCACCTCAATATCAGCCTTTCTTTTTTTGTCTTCATCAGACCACTTTGTGGCTTCCTCCTCAAGCGCCACCAACACCTTGTGCTGGGACAGGACATCCTTCATTTTAAGACACCGGACTTGGAAGTCTCCCTTACCAACATACGGTGCAATTTCCACTCTTGCTTGAAACATTATTCCTCACAAGAAAGCACCAAAGATAGTATGAGTACAAGAAAAATCAATATAGGACAAAATCAACAACAAAACTAGCCAAGAATCAATAGAAACGGCTCTGATACCACTGTTGTAACTCAACTCAGATTACTAAGTCGAATTTCGTTGTCGAGATTCAATTGTTAAACCCTAAATCTAATTCGGAATCGAGAAATTACGGAAAGTAAAGACACAAACGATTTTATAGTAGTTCACCTCTAGGTGAGAGGCTAATCCACTTGAGCTCACTAGCTCCGTCCAATTTCACTATGTCAACGCCGCGGAACCGACCGAATCGTCGCCGGAGTACAGAATCCGATTACAAGCTTTGAACCGAGTCTACTAGCTACGATCTCTCTGTGGATCAAGCTACATGCTACAATCGAACGCCGAACTGTGCAGAATCACCTTGCGAGACGAAACCCTCAACCAATTGCCAAATACGATCACGATTTGGGGTCGAACGTAATCAATCTGTCTCGCTCTCTCGGATGAACCCTAATGAGCTCGATATGCAGCTTTAATACTGTGTTTCTCCAGATCGCATCTCGACCATCCAACGCTTCTAATCCGGTGCGTTCAATTCGAATCCCGACTCGCGCCACGGATTGGTCCGACGTGGCTCGCTCCCATTGGTCAGCACTGTAACGAACACCAGCTCATTTCAACGAACTCGCACGAGCAACAGCATCGCCCTTCAGCCTTTAGCAACGACTCCATCAGCGCGCCTGTATTCGAATCAACTTTAGCCACGGCACCTTCTAATCTTCAGCGACGACAGCCTTGACTTTTAGCGACGACTTTCAGATCCAGCAGAAAACTTGCTGCTTTAATTCTTCATCTGGTTTCTTTTTTCCTCTTATTGATGTCGTTTTTCTGTGAAACTTGTTCGTCTCAAGGTACCAAGTTGTGTTTAGAATAAGACATTATTGTTTACTCAAACATGGTTGTGTATTCTTAAACTGCTATATATTTAGCATCTGCTAGTTGTGCTTCTCTTGAGTTCAGTACTGTTTCATGACGCTTTGCTATCAGTCTGCTTCAGTAGATTGATCTAAGATATTGTCTGCTTCGTTTTCGGTTTGAAAGGACAAGCAGGAGAGCTTGAAAAACAATGGTGAAGCTTTGGAGTCCCATGGTGGTGGTAATGCTCATCCTTTGCTTGTCAGCCGTGGCGCAAGCATCGTACACAGCCAAGTACAAAGACCCCAAACAGCCTCTGAACGCTAGAATTAAAGATCTAATGAAGAGGATGACTTTGGATGAGAAGATTGGACAAATGGTGCAGATTGATAGAACAGTTGCATCTACCGAGGTCATGAGGAAATACAAGATCGGTAAAATTACAATATTTCATTATTGCTCAATCATTTGATTTTCTGCGTTATAATTTCAAGTAACTGATTTTTAATGGATTTATATGAACTTTACTGCTTTTGTTGTTATGTCTTTCAGGGAGCGTGTTGAGTGGTGGAGGCAGTGTGCCAGCCCATCAGGCTACGCCGGAAATGTGGATTGATATGGTGAATAGTTTTCAAAATGGATCCTTGTCGACACGCCTTGGTATTCCTATGATTTACGGGATTGACGCTGTTCATGGCCATAACAACGTCTACAATGCCACTGTTTTCCCTCACAACGTCGGTCTTGGAGCTACTAGGCAAGTGATTTCTAGTTTTCTAGCCTTCTCGATGTTCAATAGTTTTTAAATTGATCCGGGATTGACTTTGTGAGATTTGTAAAAATAATCAGAGATCCTGAGCTTGTCAAGAGAATCGGAGCTGCTACTGCTCTTGAAGTTCGAGCTACTGGCATTCCATATGTTTTTGCCCCGTGTATAGCGGTAACGAAGTATATCTTGATACTATTCATATACTCTAATTCGAGGCTTAATTTTTGTTCTCAAAGAATTTGATGCTTGCAGGTTTGCAGAGATCCAAGATGGGGCAGGTGTTTCGAAAGCTATAGCGAAAACCCTGATGTCGTTAAGGCGATGACTGAAATCATTCCTGGATTACAAGGAGAACTTCCTCCCAATGGCCGCAAAGGCGCTCCTTACCCCATTGGAAAGTAAGACTGTGTTTTCATCTCTTTCAGTTCCGCATGTTTTTATTTTAGGAATATCCTTCGCCGTCGATACGAAGTCAGACATAAATACGAAAAAGAAAAGCTAGACTACTTTAGAAGTGGTCATAGTCTCGGAGTTACTTTATTCTCGGTCCCCCATTATCATTTCATTTAGCTATACAACGACTTCGAATACAAAAACTTAAAAGAGGGAAAGAAAAGTTGTTCGCAGCTGAGAAGCTTCATTTTCGATCGAATTAATTGGCAACTTCAGATCACACTTAAAAGTTAAAGGCATACACAGTATGATTGAAGACAAATTGATGCTTAAAATGAAATATGTAAGAACATTTTCCAACTGCATCAGTTTAGAATTTAAACTACAGAACTGATTAACAGCTGCCTATTTCGCTTGTAAAATTTTGTAGGACAAAAGTTGCGGCTTGTGCTTGTCATTATGTGGGAGATGGCGGAACGACAAAAGGCATCGACGAGAACAATACCCAGATAGACGCACATGGTTTGTTTTCCATTCATATGCCTGGGTACTATCATTCAGTCATCAAAGGTGTGTCAACAGTCATGGTCTCGTACTCAAGCTTGAATGGCCTTAAAATGCATGCTAATAAGAAACTCATCACCGGTTTTCTCAAGAACACCCTTCGGTTCAGGGTACAAAATCTCACTTCATTCAAATTCAGCTCGTCTTTGACAGTTCACTCTTTTAATCTCGCATCTTCTCCATCTTTCAGGGCTTCGTGATATCCGATTGGCAAGGTATTGATAGGATCACAACTCCGGAGCATGCTAACTACACTTACTCTGTGATAGCGGGTCTCAATGCTGGAATCGATATGGTACTATTGTCTGTTTCTCCAAATTATCGAATTTAGGATGTTCTTGTTACCAAGTTGTTACATGTAAGCTTATCTGTCGGCGACCTTCGCAGATCATGGTTCCATACAACTACACAGAATTCATCGACACACTAACTCGTTTAGTGAAAGACAAAGTCATTTCTATGAGCCGAATTGATGATGCAGTGCAAAGGATTCTGCGCGTCAAGTTTGAGATGGGTCTTTTTGAGAACCCAATAGCAGATTACAGCCTAGTCGATCAACTTGGAAGTCAGGTTAGTTCAATCTTCAATGCACTCAGCCTTCAGATTCTGAAACTAAAATGTAATTTGTTGATTTGTGTCTTTGCCCATTTTGGATGCGTAGGAACACAGAGAACTGGCTAGGGAGGCAGTGCGAAAGTCGTTGGTGCTGCTGAAAAATGGCAACCCTGCTGACCCACCTGTGCTGCCTCTTTCCAAGAAGGCACGTAAGATCCTTGTTGCCGGAGCCCATGCTGATAATCTCGGTTATCAATGTGGTGGCTGGACTATTGAATGGCAAGGAGTCCGAGGAAATAACCACACAAAAGGTACAAACTAAACTCTCCTCGTAGAGTCTGCGTGCATCTGACTTTTTGTTAAGTTAAACACCACACGACTAAAATCTCTTTGCTTCGATTTTTTTTTTTCAACAGGAACAACAATCTTAAATGCCATTAGAAGCACAGTTGATCCAAAAACCAAAGTTGTCTATCAAGAAAATCCAGACATCAGGTATGTCAAATCTGACACCTTCGACTACGCCATTGTAGTAGTTGGAGAGCTCCCCTACACAGAAATGTTTGGAGACAGCTTGAACCTGACAATAGCCGAGCCTGGACCAATAACCATGTGGAATGTGTGTGCAACGGTAAAATGCGTAGTGGTTGTCATCTCTGGCCGCCCTGTCGTAATGCAGCCGTATGTTGACGCTTCGGATGCAATCGTTGCTGCATGGCTACCTGGAACAGAAGGGCAGGGCGTGGCTGATGTGCTTTTCGGAGACTTTGGTTTCAGTGGCAAGCTCTCTAGGACATGGTTCAAGACTGTGGATCAGCTTCCTATGAATGTGGGAGATGAGCATTATGATCCTCTTTGGCCTTACGGATTTGGCCTGACAACAAAGCCTGCTAAGGCTGAGTAGAGAAACACAATCCGAGTACTTTGTCTTTTTTTTCATAAACTAAAATATTTGTATTGTTTGGATAAAACCATTCACATAGTTCGTAGGATGTGTACTATAATTCGTTGATTTGTAGTTTGTAAGTTTGCTCCTGAACTTTTTCCATATAACATTAACGACAATGATCTACAAAGAGTTTTAACATATTTCAGTTGCTCATGGATGAAGTATGCTAATTGCTAACTCGTCTCCACTTACCGTTCTTGAAAGATTAAAATTTTATCAAGGTCTGATAGTTGATGCACTCAGTACCTTGATCCATTTCAAGAGCATTTGCACTTCAATAAGCAATTCCTCCACGAACGCTGGACAATTGATCATCAAAGGGTCATGTCCAGCATCAACATTCAACTTGACTCAAACCCTGTTGATAATGTTTAGCTTCAAACACTTAAGTCAATAGCACCAAGGCTGGAGTCAATTCTTCAATAGACCTTATCATGGCGGTAAATGCTGTTTAATCAATGGTTTTATAGAATTTTTCTGATTAGTATATAACAACTAAACATTGTTGGATATTTGTTTCAAAACCAATATTTTTATACGTTATTATGTAGTGTATGATTTAATATGATAATTATACTAATTAAAGGGTATACATTCATTTATACTTAATTATCATGGATCCGGATCCTCTCCTCATGAACAGTGGTCCTCATGAATAGTGACGAACACTTGTCACTTTCTAATTGGCTGCTGGACACGTGTCACTTTTTGATTGGCTGAAGATTGATTGGTCCACAATTAATGTAATAACTACTAAAAATCTGATAAATCATACAATAATATAAAATCAAAATTTTATAAAATATATCAATATTTTTAATTTTCCGGACTCTATTTATAGAAACCATATTCCATAAATATAATATCATATAATATGTTGAGTTCGGTTCAGGTGAGAAATACATATATGGTGAGAAATAAGAAATTATATTAGCCGTCAGATTAGTTTAATTAACGGTTAAGATTATGTTTAAATTAATCTAAAATGCGTATTTATTAATTAATTAATACGTATGTGAGGGCAAATTAGGAATAGAACACCAAATCAAACTGCAATCCCGATTTTTTCTCCCACAAATCACTAAACACAGAATTAATTCGACCGATTCAGACTGAGAGATGAGAAAAGCGACCGTGACATGCGACGGACGACGCCAACGGACGGACGCGACGGGCGAAGGCGACTGACGGAGGCGACGGACGGAACCCTAAAATTCGACGGACGGTTGGATTTGAAGTCAATGAATCGACGGGCGACGACGACACTCGCCGAAGTTTCTACGGCGACACTGCAATTCATTTGAGGTGGACTGTGTCACGAGATTGAGGTCTGGGGATTTGGATTTGGGTGACAGGAGGAATGCTGTGGATTGGATTACAAAGGTTTGATCTGCGTAGCATGTCATATATAACTGCGTAGCTACGTAGCTGCGTAGCTTTTCATTTCATACATAACTGCGTAACTACGTAGTTTTTCATTTCATACATAACTGCGTAGCTGCGTAGCTTTTCATTTCATACATAACTGTGTAACTGCGTAGTTTTTCATAAACTGTGGACTGCTTAGCATTTCATATATAACTGCGTAGTTGCATAGCTTTTCATTTATACATAACTGCGTAACTATGTAGCTTTTCAAAGACAACAACAGTTTGCGTATCATTTTGTCAAATGGAATTCCTAAAGATAGTACCACTGCGTACTTGGGGCATTAAAATGCGTAGAGTATTCTGTTTTCTAATTATAATGCATAATGGGATGTTTAGCAGTTGTGTCTATGCATGTTACATTTTTTGAACATTGTAAAAATGTAACTGTAAAATGTGTAGCATACAAAAACTTAAATGCGTAACGTCCAATTAAAATTCAGAATTATTTCAGTTTTGGTAGTGGTTTTGATTGAAAGTAAGTCTAAAGTTGTGGTTTTGCTGAGCATAATAGGTATTCACGGAGAGACAAGGGAAGTGGAAAGCTACAACTCAATCCAGAGAATTTATCAAATCAATCAAAAGATACTACAGTAATGCATATACTGATGGAGAAAAGCAAGATGCTATAAACTTCTGAGTTTGCTGCGCTCTTAATCTGTGGAACTAATAGTTGTAATTTGTTATTTCTGAAAGTATCTGCTGTGGCAAATGATACGTGTATGCTCTTAACTTATATTTCACAACTCTTGAGTTTTTCTGTCTGTGTTTTACTGAGTATCCCGCTTTTGAGTGTCTGTGCAAATTCCTGGGTTATTTTAAGCCCAAAAAAGGAAAACCAGCACTGTGGGAGCTGGATGTTGTTTTGATTGAAATACTTTTGATTGAAATAACACACAGATGATTAATATGATACTTTTGATTCACATGAGATTTAGTACGTCTATACATTTCAGTTTGGGTAGCTTACACTTTCAATTATATTCTTGCATCTCAATGCAGGAAGTTAAACAAGATTCACAAAGGTGGAGAAAGAGAGCAATTCTACTCATCTACCGGATGCAGATTTGTTTGAAGCCCAAGGAAAAATCAAGCAACTCCAGCATGAACTTGAGGAGCTCTCCAAGCCCTGGAGAAATCTCAGTGTTGTAGTCCCTCTACCTAGTGTATATTTATAATTCTCATTGTTGTATTCCCTTCTCCAGAAAAAAATGATGATGTTGCAGATTTTATGTTACGCATTTTGTTTCAATTACTACGCATTTTCGTGATTGAAAAATCATAACAGGTATTTGTCATTATAAGATGCGTAAGATTTAATGAAAAATGCGTAAGATTTAACTTAAAATGCGTAAGATTTAACTTAAAATGCGTAAGATTCCTGGTAAAATGTGTATGATTCCCATAAATGCGTATGATTCCCATGAAATGCGTAGCGTTAAACTTAAACGAACAGTAGAGGGTTTGCATTGGACATAAAGTGATCACACTTGCAACCATAAGATTAGTACATATTGGACATAAAGTGATACAAAATGCAAGTGATCACACTTGCAACCAGTCAATTTTATTACAAAGTGTTACCCTCAGGCCACAAAAAATAAGAAAATCATGAGAGGAAGCATTCCGCGTCTCAGATATGTTGATCAGCAGCAGATTAGCCATACACCAAACTTGCCCTTCAAACAATTTCTCACAAGTGATATCACTTTGTACAGCAACTCGGCTTCCTTGTTGCCAGCTTTGTACACCCATGTTAGACTGAATGTGTAACCTGCGTAGAAGCAGAAAACTATAAAGCGAAAACCTATCATCAAAAGGAACAATCAGAAAACTAAAAGGGAAGCAGTTCACCTCAAAAATCATATTGCACAATATCAATTCAATCACCAATTCTCAACCTATGCTAACATTACAAACTCACCAAGATAAACAAAGTAGCAATATATGAGAGGAGAAGTATCTTCTGCAGATTGTACACAAATTTAACTCACAGACAAAGACAGTAAGCATTACCATAATCATAAGCCAGCAGAAGAACCAGTAGCAGCAACACATCATATACACATTTTATGTATTAATCTGCGCATGTTACCTCGTTAAACGCAACAAACCCATTAATGGAGCAAACCCAGAAACGCATCATCAACGTCAACAAATCCCAATCGACTCAGATTTCACAATACAGCAATCTGATCTTCGCATCCTGGCAATCGATCGACGACAACACAGACAAGTCGAGCCGACGATGACATCGAAATCGAATCTGTCCAAGTAATTGAATGGGTGCCGAGAGACACCATGCGAATTCCGAATCGAATCCGAGATATAAAATCGTGTGCGACGAACGACAATCGAAGCCGATGGACGAACGAAGGGCCACGGAGACGGCTGGCAATAAGGTTTTGCGATATCGCATCGAACGACTTTCCAAAAAATGAAACGAGGATAGAGAAACCGTCCGGACGTGTGCGATAAAATAGGATAAATTATAATTAGAATAAAACAAATGACAAATACACCCTCATTCTCGTATTTATTCAGTAAATTAATGGAAATATATTGATAAAATTTGGACCGTTAGATGATAAATCGGACGGTTAATAAAATTTCTTATTTCTCACCAAAGATGTCATTTCTCATATGATCCTAACTCATAATATGTTAGTAAATTAAACCACAAGTAAAAAAGATTGAAAAAAGATACTACAAATTTCGGGTGAAACTTGCTATAACCCATATTTATCGCAGAGTTATCGTATTGTGGATGAATGCGATAAATATGGGTTGTCGCAAGTTTCACCCGAAATTTGTAGTATCTTTTTTCAATCTTTTTTACTTGTGGTTTAATTTATCAACGTATTATATGATATTATATTTATGCAATATGAGTCTCTATAAATAGAGTCCGGAAAATTAAAAATATTGATATATTTTATAAAAAAATTTATTTTATATTGTATGATTTATCAGATTTTTAGTAGTTAAAAGTTATATGATTTCAATCAATTATCTTCAGCCAATTAGAAAGTGACACTTGTCCGTCACCGTTCATGAGGAGATATGAGCCAATTAAAAAGTGACAAGTGTCCGTCACTATTCATGAGGACATATGAGGACCACTGTTCATGAGGAGAGGATCCGGATGACCGGATCCGCATATAGATGGTTTACTGCAACTCGTATAAGGCAATTACATTATATTATTGCTGGTCGCAGCCGCAGAGCATATTCGCTCTCTTATTTACTTGGGTTCTACTCCTTCGCATTGATGCCTATAGACTTCAGGCAACTGCCCGATGATCCGACATCATGGCTGATCGCTCATTTTCGATCCTTGGGGGGCTTGACTATGAGAATTGGACAATTAGCATGGTGTACGCAGTAATCACTCACGCTCCCCATAAACGCTCTGCAAAATACAACACGAAAAAGTTAGCATAAAAGTAAAACTCAGCAATCCAAAGCTTAGTGACTTGAAATAGACCTCTTGATTGCTCCCAGTCCGCGACTACTCATAACTAAGAGATCAACGTGCATTTGCTCAGTAGCCTCGCATATCATCTCCTTTGGATCCCCGTTCAATATCATCGTCTCTGCTCTCACCTGCCAAACAAAATCACACATTTATTCGCTTCACATTATAAATATAAAATTGCAGAAGGAGCGTAAAATTAGTAAAGATGTGTACCATTTTCGACTTGCAAATCTGCAAAGCGCGAGCCAATACAGCTGCCGAGATCTCCTCCTGAGCTTTCCTTACAGATTCTATTACATTGTTGGTGGCATAAACAGCTGTTGATCCATCAAGACATTACTAATTTATAATCGAATTAACATTTTGAACAATACATTTTCCTTCAGATACAACTAATTAACTTCAAAAAACTAACAGACACAAAACAACTTGAAATTATATATAAATATTATTCAAATTCAATATGTTAATTAAATATCATAATAGATTAGACAGGGAGAACCCGTTGAAAGTGTATGTACAACTATTAAAAGTCAAACAAGTGAAAGCACCAACTTGATCTCATCAACTTTGAAATGGACAAATAAAGTTTTAAAGTTACCGAAATACACAGCATTCTCAATCTAAAACTCCCAACAAATCGCATTATAATAAATAAAAATTGACAAAAAAAAGAGTATACTTGTAAATTTGTAATACCAGGACCAGCTGGATAGATGTAGTGTTGAAAAGGGTGCTGCACATTAACCACCGTGACCATCCCACCACCATCTGCCTTGATGACGTAATCCAAAGCCCAGTTCAAAGCGTAGAAGCTCTCTTCACTGTCATCAACCGCCACCATCACCTTCATCACCTTCTTCGGCAATCCAGCTGCTGTGCCTTCTCCTGCTTCAACCACCACCGTGCTCTCTGCCGCCATTAACTTACCCTCACCGCAGTTTTTTCCTTCACTTCTTGTGATTGGACTTTGCAGCTTTATTTAGCTTTGCTCTCTCTTCAGCTTGATTGCTGCTGCTTCGATCTCGTACAAGATAAGGGAGAGGTGGTGTTTGCGCTGGCATGAGATTAAAGTGACACGTGGCTGTGACATGCGTGGAATATAAATTGTAATTAACTTCATTTGATTATGTACTTCTTGGTTTTTTTTTATTAATGGGAGATTGTCCACGGCATGATTCGAATTCTGGAATTTTTGGTTTCGGATGTGAACGCCTACCACCAGACTAACAGGTACTTCTTGGTTTGAGCCCAACAAATTTAAATCGTACGATTGCCATGTAAGGGATTATATAATTTCACAATTTGTGATTTTGTTATCTATAGTAGGTATAAATGAGTCACAGTTAATGGTATAGTTCGCGACTTAATTATTTATAATTTGTGACAGTAGAATTTATGATCGAGTGGAATGAGATGATTTAGGAAATCAGAATCAAAAAAATAATTGAAAATAAAAAACGACATACATGGTACTTGGTATTGTCCAAAGGTTTTTTTACGATTTTGCCCTTATTTTTCTAATATATATTAATTAAATTATATTTAATTGAATAAATGTTAAAATAAACAATTAATAGAATCAGTAGGATTTTTAAAATCAATAAAATAGATCGGGAAAATTTCCTAAATTGCTAAAAAATGAACATTGCTTTTCAATTTTACTACATCTCCAAATTGGTTTCCCAATTTACACTAGTTTTCTAAGACGTTGTTGTCAAGGGCGTCTTAACATTAAAACGCTTCTGCCAACAACGTCTTAAAATTGAAAAGCAATGTTAATATTAAGCCTCGTGGCGTTTTTGCGCCAAAATATGCAGTCATGTGTCATAATATTACCAAACAAGCGTAAGTCGCTGTTGGAGACATCGTCTCACCTTAAAATGCTGTTGGTAGGAGCGTTCTAATAGAATTGGGAGGAAAGCGACGACGACACATGCGTAGGATGACGGCACGGAGAGCGGAGATGGGGCGGCGGACGGACGACGCGCAGCGTGGTGGAGCAGCGAATGGGAGAATACGGAGGTCAGATTTTGGGCGATTTGTTGGAATGAAACGATAAAGAGAAAAACTAGGGCTCGAAACTTAAGCCGCTGTTATGGACGACGTTTTAATAAAAAATAGATTTACCACATCAGCTGACTCACATATTTTGGCGCAAAAATGTCATGAGGCTTAAGCCCGCTATTGGGAAGAGCGTTTTAATATTAAGACGACATTGTCAAACGGCCTCTTAAAAAACTAGTGTAAATTGAAAATCAATCTGGAAATTGAGTAAAATTGAAAAGCGAAGTTCATTTTTTAGCAATTTTGAAAATATTCCAATAGATCGTCTCTATACTTCGCGAACAACCGTATAAATTCTTCTATTCAAGTCGGATTCACTCGGACCGTCACCGAGCCGCTTCTCTCTATATCTTCAGCAAATTCTTGGGTTTGTAAATCCAGCGCTCAGTTGATTACATTAACAGTCAGTGTTTCAAATTGGTCGGATTCATAGACTGCCGATTTCGTTAATTAGGGTTTGGGGCTGAGTTGATGGGGACGGAGAGGAAGACGAAGGTGAGCTTGTTCGACGTTGTGGACGAAACCTCGGTAGCTGCTAAGCTGGTGAGATCGAACGGCGGAGTGATGGCCGCGAGTGGTCTCAATAAGTGGAATATGCGGCCGTACTCGCAGAGGTATTATGATATATTGGAAAAGAGGAAGACGCTCCCGGTTTGGCAGCAGAAAGATGAGTTTTTGAATTTGTTGATGAAGAATCAGACTCTGGTCCTTGTCGGTGAGACTAGTAGTGGTAAAACTACGCAGATTCCTCAGTTTGTGCTCGATGCTATTGATTTGGAGACACCTGATAAGAGGAGGAAAATGATGATTGCCTGCACTCAACCGCGAAGAGTTGCTGCAATGTTTGTGTCAAGGTGTGTAGCTGAGGAGATGGATGTTACCATAGGAGAAGAAGTTGGTTACAGCATTCGTTTTGAAGATTGCAGTAGTGCCAAGACTGTTCTGAAGTACTTAACGGATGGTATGCTTTTGAGGGAGGCCATCACAGACCCACTATTAGAACGGTACAAGGTCATCATACTTGATGAGGCTCATGAAAGAACGTTGGCCACAGATGTGTTGTTTGGCCTTTTAAAAGAAGTGTTGAAGAACAGACCAGATATGAAGTTGGTCGTCATGAGTGCCACTCTTGAGGCGGAGAAGTTTCAGGCGTACTTCAATGGTGCACCTTTAATGAAGGTTCCTGGAAGACTTCATCCCGTGGAGATATTTTATACTCAGGAGCCGGAGAGAGATTACTTAGAAGCTGCTATTAGGACAGTTGTGCAGATACATACTTGTGAGCCACCGGGTGACATTCTAGTGTTTCTTACTGGAGAAGAGGAAATTGAAGATGCATGTAGGAAGATAAACAAGGAGGTTGCTAATCTTGGGGATAGTGTGGGGCCTGTCAAAGTGGTCCCTTTATACACCACGCTTCCTCCTGCAATGCAACAAAAGATATTTGAATCTGCACCTCCTCCAGTAAAGGAGGGCGGACCACCAGGAAGGAAGATTGTTATCTCTACCAATATAGCAGAAACTTCTTTGACTATTGATGGTATTGTGTATGTCATCGATCCTGGCTTTGCTAAGCAGAAGGTATATAACCCTCGAGTGCGAGTTGAATCCTTGCTGGTATCTCCAATTTCAAGGGCTAGTGCACATCAAAGGTCTGGTCGTGCTGGAAGAACTCAGCCCGGAAAATGTTTTAGGTTGTACACAGAAAAAAGTTTTCACAACGATCTTCAACCACAGACCTATCCAGAAATATTGAGGTCGAATCTGGCTAATACAGTTTTGACATTGAAAAAGTTAGGGATAGATCTGGTCCACTTTGACTTTATGGATCCTCCCGCACCTGAAACTCTAATGCGTGCCTTGGAGGTATTGAATTATTTGGGTGCATTGCATGATGAAGGATACTTGACAAATCTTGGACAAATCATGAGCGAGTTTCCTTTGGATCCTCAAATGTCGAAGATGCTTGTAGTCAGCCCTGAATTCAACTGTTCAAATGAGATATTGTCAATTTCAGCCATGCTATCAGTACCCAATTGCTTTGTCCGGCCTAGAGAGGCTCAAAAAGCAGCAGATGAAGCTAAAGCTCGATTTGGACACATTGATGGAGACCACCTCACACTATTGAATGTGTATCATGCATACAAGCAGAACAATGACGATCCATCTTGGTGTTATGAAAATTTCATCAATCACAGAGCACTGAAGTCTGCTGACAATGTGAGACAGCAGCTAGTGCGCATCATGGCAAGGTTCAACCTTAAGATGTGCAGCACGGATTTCAACAGTCACGACTACTATATCAACATAAGGAAGGCAATGCTGGCCGGTTACTTTATGCAGGTGGCCCATTTAGAGCGTACTGGACACTACCTTACTGTGAAAGAGAATCAAGTTGTGCATTTGCATCCATCAAATTGTCTGGATCACAAGCCAGAGTGGGTAATTTATAACGAGTATGTCATAACAACCAGAAACTTCATCCGCACAGTTACAGATGTTCGTGGTGAATGGTTGGTTGACATTGCAACACATTATTATGATCTGGAGAACTTCCCCCAATGTGAAGCAAAGCGAGTTCTTGAGAAGCTGTACAAGAAGAGAGAAAGGGAGAAAGCAGAAACCTCGGTAGCTGCTAAGCTGGTGAGATCGAACGGCGGAGTGATGGCCGCGAGTGGTCTCAATAAGTGGAATATGCGGCCGTACTCGCAGAGGTATTATGATATATTGGAAAAGAGGAAGACGCTCCCGGTTTGGCAGCAGAAAGATGAGTTTTTGAATTTGTTGATGAAGAATCAGACTCTGGTCCTTGTCGGTGAGACTGGTAGTGGTAAAACTACGCAGATTCCTCAGTTTGTGCTCGATGCTATTGATTTGGAGACACCTGATAAGAGGAGGAAAAAGATGATTGCCTGCACTCAGCCGCGAAGAGTTGCTGCAATGTTTGTTTCAAGGCGTGTAGCTGAGGAGATGGATGTTACCATAGGAGAAGAAGTTGGTTACAGCATTCGTTTTGAAGATTGCAGTAGTGCCAAGACTGTTCTGAAGTACTTAACGGATGGTATGCTTTTGAGGGAGGCCATCACAGACCCACTATTAGAACGGTACAAGGTCATCATACTTGATGAGGCTCATGAAAGAACGTTGGCCACAGATGTGTTGTTTGGCCTTTTGAAAGAAGTGTTGAAGAACAGACCAGATGTGAAGTTGGTAGTCATGAGTGCCACTCTTGAGGCGGAGAAGTTTCAGGCGTACTTCAATGGTGCACCTTTAATGAAGGTTCCTGGAAGACTTCATCCCGTGGAGATATTTTATACTCAGGAGCCGGAGAGAGATTACTTAGAAGCTGCTATTAGGACAGTTGTGCAGATACATACTTGTGAGCCACCGGGTGACATTATAGTGTTTCTTACTGGAGAAGAGGAAATTGAAGATGCATGTAGGAAGATAAACAAGGAGGTTGCTAATCTTGGGGATAGTGTGGGGCCTGTCAAAGTGGTCCCTTTATACACCACGCTTCCTCCTGCAATGCAACAAAAGATATTTGAATCTGCACCTCCTCCAGTAAAGGAGGGCGGACCACCAGGTAGGAAGATTGTTATCTCTACCAATATAGCAGAAACTTCTTTGACTATTGATGGTATTGTGTATGTCATCGATCCTGGCTTTGCTAAGCAGAAGGTATATAACCCTCGAGTGCGAGTTGAATCCTTGCTGGTATCTCCAATTTCAAGGGCTAGTGCACATCAAAGGTCTGGTCGTGCTGGAAGAACTCAGCCCGGAAAATGTTTTAGGTTGTACACAGAAAAAAGTTTTCACAACGATCTTCAACCACAGACCTATCCAGAAATATTGAGGTCGAATCTGGCTAATACAGTTTTGACATTCAAAAAGTTAGGGATAGATGATCTGGTCCGCTTTGACTTTATGGATCCTCCCGCACCTGAAACTCTAATGCGTGCCTTGGAGGTATTGAATTATTTGGGGGCATTGGATGATGAAGGGAACTTGACAAATCTTGGAGAAATCATGAGCGAGTTTCCTTTGGATCCTCAAATTACGAAGATGCCTGTAGTCAGCCCCGAATTCAACTGTTCAAATGAGATATTGTCAATTTCAGCCATGCTATCAGTACCCAATTGCTTTGTCCGGCCTAGAGAGGCTCAAAAAGCAGCAGATGAAGCTAAAGCTCGATTTGGACACATTGATGGAGACCACCTCACACTGTTGAATGTGTATCATGCATACAAGCAGAACAATGACGATCCATCTTGGTGTTATGAAAATTTCATCAATCACAGAGCACTGAAGTCTACTGACAATGTGAGACAGCAGCTAGTGCGCATCATGTCAAGGTTCAACCTTAAGATGTGCATCACGGATTTCAACAGTCGCGACTACTATATCAACATAAGGAAGGCAATGCTGGCTGGTTACTTTATGCAGGTGGCCCATTTAGAGCGTACTGGACACTACCTTACTGTGAAAGAGAATCAAGTTGTGCATTTGCATCCATCAAATTGTCTGGATCACAAGCCAGAATGGGTAATTTATAACGATTATGTCTTAACAACTAGAAACTTCATCCGCACAGTTACAGATGTTCGTGGTGAATGGTTGGTTGACATTGCAACACATTATTATGATCCGGAGAACTTCCCCCAATGTGAAGCATAGCGAGTTCTTAAGAAGCTGTACAAGAAGAGAGAAAGCAGAAAATGGTTTGTTCCTACTTGGCTGCACTTGTTGTTGCAAACTGCTTTTGTCTTGGTGGTACGCTTATTCCACGGGGAGTGACAAAGTGGATCAGTTCACTGGTCCCGGCTAGATGTGTTTCCTAGCTTTTAAGCCCTCCGTTGTGCCTTTTGTTGGATTGGATTGGCGTGCTCTACTTAACAGAAAGCTGATGAACTAAAGATTACTTGTGACTACTGCTGCTGTTATTTTTACCTTAGTCCTCTAGTTATTTTTGTTTGATTTTCTTTGTTCTGTCACTACTGACTACTGCTGTTTTTATTTTTGTGCATTGTTCTGAGTGATTAATTTGTTATAATTTTTTAAGTAGATTTAAATATGTTGCCTAAAAAGCATTTATCGGGAGCTGAAAAAAGAAAAAAAAGAAAGTTAGATGAACAATTAGTTGAATCACAAAGAGGTGCGCTAGATAAGTTTATTAAGAAGGTAACTTCATCTGAACATTTAGAGGGTGTCGACAATGATGCTGAAAAGTCTAATCAGAACTCAGAGTCCGAAAATATGGTGAATGTCTGAATGATGTTGATGATGTTGGTAATGTGGATAAGAATGTGGAAGTGGGTAATTTATCTGAAAATGATAATCCAAGTATGAGAACATTCTCGTTATTACAGTACTTAGCCAATAGAACCCGGGACATATCTGAAACATTGTTTAAATGTTAAACTACCGTCACACTGTTATTCATTTAAGTAAATCTAAACATGTTTTTATTTAAAGGGACCCAAATTTTTTTTTTGTCCAAGGGCCTATGAAATGTCGGGGCCGGCCCTGCTTGTCGTTTGATTCGCTTCTGCTTCTGTCGCGAAACACAATTTAGGGATTGCTCTGCCGTTTCTGTTCTTCGTTCCTTTTGTTTTTCAATATTTTTACTATTTTATTTTTATAAAAGAAAAAATCTTCGGGCCTGAAGCAGCCGTTTCAGCTACCTCCCATATGAGCCGGGCCTGTATATTATCACATATTTTTTTATAATGAAGAAAAATGGTCCGGAGCAAAAGGCATATTTGTAAGAAATAAAAACAAATCACAATTCTTGATTTGATCATTTGGACGGATTAGATTAAATCACGTATTAAATTCCGTTTATGATTAATTTCTAGGTGACGAATTATGTCGTACTTTTAGTTTTTCGACGACGAATTATACCCAGTTTTGACGAACTTTGCACCAAAAATATGTTTTGTACCCGATCTTTACTCTTATAATGAAAATATTTTGTCTTCAATTTAAGAGACTATGACCATGATTTGTTTTCGATCATTAGTCAAATACACATGATCTAAAAATAATCTTTTACATAAGAGAGAAAGTGATAGAAATAGGGAGAAGATCAACTCCTTTTTATCACGTGTCCCTGCTCTCAATTGATTAAAGTTGTCGCCTTTAATTATTTAGTATCAAATCTCCATCATCTTCCGATTAGTTGGTTTCATAGCTTTTAAGTATTTGTTAATTGATTGTGTATTAGGACACCATTGTTGAACAATGAACATCCCACGGCTTGAATGAGGGGACCATCACAGAAAATCAACTCGTCACAAGTAAAATTGACAACACAAGTCTCAAAAAGTCAACTCTGATTCTAATGTCATTGGCTCATTGCTCATTCATTTCCATGTAGTCTTCTAAATTTCTTACACGGGCGGTCTTCTAGATGAGTACAGTAAAAAAAAAGTACATCTAAGAGTATATGCAGCAATGCGTAAAATCTGCAGCTGCTGTGCTATCTCAAGTAGGAATCGTCAATGGGCAGGGTATGACCGTTTTTTCGTGACCCAATAAATAGTACAAAACATGATAAGGGCAGGGTAGAATAGTTTTTCTATGCCCGTAAAGTACTTACGAGATTTAGGAACTAAATATTTTAGAAGTTTTCATATTAGTTTTATCAAGTTTCTTATTTTAGTTTTTATTTAGATTATATTTCAAATTTAGTTTTTGTATTTTTCTATTTAAACCCTCTTTAGGGTTTTAGAAACACATATTTCGTTTTGAATAAAACTTTAGCTTTGTTATCTGGTGGATTCCTGAGTTATCTTTTCTGGTGGATTCCAGAGTTATATTTTCTGGTGGATTCCAGAGTTTTCGTTCGAGATCACGCTTGTGAAATTAATCATCTATCCTAGGTTTAGAGCTTGCTATTCCTTTCGAGATTCCCGTTGCGTCAGTAGGGTAGGGTCGGGGTAGGGTCCGATATGATAAATTTAAGCATAATTTGAGGAAAAACTTATAATATGAATGAAAATAGTAGGGTAAGACATGGTATGAGGGTAGGGTATGAGGTTAGGATAGTAGGACAGAGTAGGAGGGCAAGATATGATCTATTTTTTTCGTGACCCTTACCCTGCCTTAGACTTTGTGGGCATAGTACGTTAGGGTGCGAGAATAGGGCAGGACAGGGTACGGATCGGGCAAGGTACGGGTGACCCTATGGACATTTTGACCTTGGGGTCAAATGCCTACCCCTTCTCAAGTATTTCAAGACTATTTTGAGCGAGTATCTGCTACTGTTTTAAGTATTTCACGGTTTTGAACGGCTGCTCAAACTAGCCATCAAAAATCTGAAACAGCAGCAGTCGCTAGAGCAACAAATGCTGAATTTATGCATTGGTGCATATGCTCTAAATAAGTGGCTGTGGTGAAAACTTTGAAGCCTGAAGGTCTTAGTTTGAAATGAGCCTCCGTTCCGTAACTTTCACTAAGAAATTGTTTCTTTATTTTCCGGAGCCTTTGTATACTAAGATATTATTATATTTCAACAATGATATTAGAATCTAATGCTGGAAATGTTTGGTTGTCTCCAGTTAGTGGTATTGTCTAAAATATCTTCTTACAAAAATCCAGGCAACGCTATGAGCACTAAAACTCAAATTATTTCAAGTGGGGGAGGGAGCTTAGAGTTTTTTTTTGTTTTTTTTATCAAAATGGAATTATACCTAATAATTTAAAGGTATGTCTTTTTTTTCATAAAAATGAAATTATGGTCAATAATTTCGAGGTATGAACAAAATTTTATTTATCTGATTTCCATGTGAATGTGGAGTGTGTTCTTTTGGAGCTGACTTGAAATTGAACTCAAAAATAAAATAGACTAACTTGATTTAACTAGTATAATGAATTGGAAACTTAATTTATCTGAGCTACAAAATAAATTATTTAACTGAAATTAAGTGATTAAAAAATATCCTAAATGACAAAAAAAACTTAATTTTAATGTCTACGGATCCTATAAAAAATTTCTTCTTAAGAAACTAAACATGTTTTTTTTTATTACGAAAAATATACCTATGTTTTGAGACACTATTATATAAAAATATGAAATTACAGCCAATTTTATTGTCAAGAATTATCACAGTGACAAATCATACAAATCCAAAAATAAAATAGACAACAAACAAAACAAAGACGCTTTTTTTCATTGGTCCACGTCATCTTAGCCTCCATACAATTCTGTCTGTTTTTTTCTCGCCTACCAAACAATCACGCAGATCGAGAAAAAGAAAACTCGTTCAATATTTTCTCGTCGTCTTCCCTAAATCGTCAGTTTAGGGTTTTCAATTTTCCCTCTTCAACCTCCGCACGTCGCTTCTCCCTCCACACGCTCGAATCCAGGGACGGTGACGACACCGCGATCAGCTACTACTCTCCATTTCTCTACCATCACAGATCCGCCAATTCTTCTCTTTCCCCCTTCTTTTTGCACGTTGGTGGACAAATTTGAATCCTCCGGCAGCTTCCGCGCATCCGATCTTTGATCGCCTCTTCAGGTTGCTGAAAGGTAGGTTTTTAATATCTGTTTTGAAGATTGATTGATTGATTGAAGGAATTTGTTGGTTTCATTTTTCAATCAAAATTGTTTGTTTTTATTAAAACTGTTGTTATAAATCATAATTTCTTTGTCAGGGAGATAGAAATTTTTTGGAGCTTGGTGATAAGAAGGGATTTTCGAGGCCTGGGGAGGAATTGAATTGGTGATTTTAGTTTTTTGTGATCATCTGATTGAGGTTGATTTGCTGGATTGAGGGTTGTATTTTCATGCTTGGCGGGAATGGATTCAGAAGCGCCTATAGAATCTGAGAAAATGGAGGGGGGATGTTGTGATTGTCCATGTGAGTGTAATTTGAAGAGAGGTGATGGGACTAATGCGTGGATACGGTCAGTGAAGAGGAAATTTGATGAGTTGGAGGAGGGGGAAAAGTTCGTTATTCCGGGGCTGAGTTATCCGATTCTACCGGTTGCGCGTGTGCAGATTGAGAATGAGTGTGCTGCGCTGCGTGAAATTGTTGGTAGTCAACAGGAGACGATACAAGAGTTGTTGATGGAGTTGGAAGAGGAGAGGAATGCAGCTGCATCAGCAGCCAATGAAGCCATGTCGATGATCTTAAGGTTGCAGAGAGAAAAGGCGGAGATACAAATGGAAGCCAGGCAATTCAAGAGATTTGCAGAAGAGAAAATGGCACATGATCAGCAGGAGTTTGCATCCTTGGAGGATTTATTGTATAAAAGAGAGCAGGTTATTCAGGCTCTCACATGTGAAGTTCAGGCATACAAGCACAGAATGATGAGCTTTGGACTCACAGAATCTGAGATTGAGGGAGATAGGGTTGCAAGTCTCAGCCGTAATGCTAGTATGAACGATGCCAGCCAATTTGACTTTCCTGCTTATGACTATCCTCCTCTGAAGTGCAGACTGAATGAAGCCAATGTTCCGGATGGTGACGAGGATGTTGAAGATGTCGAAAAGTATGTGTTTGGGGAGACCCCTCGTTCTGAAGATCACTTGAGAAATTTGGATCACAGGATCTCTCAAATGGAGAAGAGTCCTAGCAGTCCCATCAATGGGGATTTCACCTCTTCGAAACACATAATGGAAAAGGTCATAATTGGGCAATCTCCAAGGCGGTCAAGGCATTCAAGAAAGTTCTCCATTGATAGTTCAGGCTCACCTCTGGGTCAAGCTAAAGAAATTGGTGCATACTTCACAACAGATTCTCCAAGATTGGGCACTAGCTTTAAGAAGTCAGACTACGTTTCACAGGCAGAGAATTTATCTGCCAGAAGAAATGTGGATGAAGCATCAGATGCTGGAGATGACACAACCGACAGAATATACACTATTGATTCCGTTCACAATGGGGCGCCTTACAATAATGTCACTGGAAATAAAGCTGGTATTGGGGTATGCGAAGACTATCTGACTACTCCAAGAGAGTCGATGAACAATACTGACATGGGTGATCCTGAGATCAAGAAGCTATACATGAGGCTTCAGGCCCTCGAGGCAGATAGAGAATCAATGAGGCAGGCAATCATCTCAATGCGAACTGATAAAGCACAATTGGTCTTACTGAGGGAAATAGCTCAGCAATTGTGCAAAGAGATGACACCTGAAAAGCGTGCACCGGTGAAGAAAGCACCTGTTTCGGGAAATATGTCCTTCATGTTTGTATTCAAGGTATTAATTGAAGTATAAAATTTGATTAATTCAAAGGCCGTAATTATAGTGGCCCTTAATTACCTGCTATGGTATCTGTACATGTTATACTTATTTCACCCGTCGTAGTGCAGATATAAAGTTTGAATTTGGCTTTAATTTTGCTTGTTACACATCTTTGCAGTGGATCACATCTTTCATATTATGGAGAAAGAAAGCACGCCAAAGCAAGTAAGTATATCTTTACATGTTATAGGGTGCTTAGCATCAGTAATAACGTGTTCTAGAATTTGTTGATTTTTGAAAACTCATTTTCCATAATTCTAAGATTTGTTGATTTACAAAACTCATTTTCCTTTTCTTTCTTTTTTTCACTGTGGAATATAAAAGGTAGGAAATCGACAAAAACTGGCCATAGTCAAGGTTCAGTGAGACAACAAAATGTTTAATGTTGTTCGACTGTTAATGGAGTTAATTCCACACCGTTGTGTACTAATAATGATAGGAAGAGGGACATGACACAAGTTGAATAAACCATCCAGTCAGTTACACTTTATTCCGTGGCACGTTATTTACAGTTCCGATGAGTTGTATTCTACTATACTCACCATTGATTTGATTTCACTTCCAGGTACATGTTTGGAAGGTCCAAAAGCAATGCTGGTTTGCTACTGCTCTTAGACAATGGAACCCGCACAAAGCCATGGAGATGTATCACAAGCACACAAGTGTAAATTCGATCTCCAAAAAATCTACATCCAGTCCCCAAATCAATGGTATTTATTTATTTATCAAATGCCGCGGCATCCACCAAACCAAATCAATCCTTTTGGTTTGCCCTCAGTTGGATTATCTTGTGAATGTTGGGTGCTCCGACCATAATCTTTTTCACCTTGTGCATTTCATTTGATTCCTGGTGTTGACAAATTTATTGTGAGGTGTAGTCTTGAAATCGTTGTGGATACACATACGCCGTACTGTCATGGCTTCGTGTGGTGTGTTATTTTGAGGGCTTGAAGCACAAATGTGCCTGTATATTACTTGTATGCTAAAGCGACTGGTTGCAGCCATGAAACATTTTCTCAGCTGTTACAAGATTACATACTTCAACTTCCGTACATTTGTTTTAACCAACCTTGCAGTTGCTGGAATGATAGTTGATCTTTTAGTGTCCTCAAATTATGAAGAAAATCCTTTAAGCCGACTCTAAATCGTAAATGGTTAGTAAAATCCTTGTCAAAAAAAGAAAATGGTTAGTATATCGTGTGATCAGGGAAGCAGCACGTGTCTTTCACCCGACCGTGCCACGTGGCAGTCCGATCTCTCCAAGTATCTCAATTCTCAAATCTCTCCCCTTGCTTTTTCTAATTTCAAAATTCAAAACATCTGGTCTCCTCCGCTTCTCTCATTCGTTTTTCAATCTCATCTGCTTGCGATGGCGCTTCGGTTCGTTTACGGCTTGTTGTTCCTCTTCTGCGCCTGCGCCTGCTTCAAGGTCCTCCACCTCATGCTCCGCCCGATATTCTTCCTCACTTCCTGATTCAAAAATGGCCGCTTCTTGTGTTTATATACACACTATATATATATATATCTTTTCACGCACGCCTGTGTGCCGATTTCTGCTATTTGTAAGCGGTTCGGATCTGCTTCCGCTTTACTTAATACTTATAGTGTGTGTGACTGTGTGTTGTAATTTGATTCCGACATGAACTCAATGATTACTCAGAGCCTTATTTTAAGCATCAGATCTGTTTATTTCTTTTATTTTTTATAAAAATAAATTCTTACACTATATATCTGTCTTTCCAGTTGAAGAGAAAAACGGGATTAGGGTTTGGTTGAGATTGAAGTTGTGGGCCAATCAATCTGACAGATTCGCTCTACTGTATTTGTGGATGAGAGCCGAGAGTGAGGTCTCAAGTTTTAGCCAAATTAAAATAAAAGTCAAGCTTATCAGAAATTGTTTGTTCAGTCCTTATCAAAAAAAAGTAATAGTTTGTTCAGTCTTTACTTCTCATATTGGCATTGAAAAAAAAGAAGTAAAGGTGTTACTAACGCTACAGACATTTACAGAACATTGAAGGTTTTAAAGCAAGTGGACAAATGGTTGTTTAGCCCCCCCAAAATGGCACTATAAGAATTTTTTCAATATATCAAATATAAAGGCTACCACTAATCGCACCCCCCCCCCCCCCCCCCCCACACCCCCCATGTGGGGCCCAGGTAAAATTCTCATTCTGCCCTTCTATTTATTATATGTATTATATATATTATATATATTATAAAAAATGATTTTAAAATATTTAAAATTTCTAAAAAAAGATTTTAAAATATTTAAAATTTCATATTAATATATACAAATGATTTTAAAATATTTAAAATTTAGCATTAATATAATATATATTATATACTATAAATGATGTATCAGTGAGTTGTCTATCGTAATGTATTGTCAAATCTGTTTCTGTCCACTATGTATGAATAGTATAATTTTCTTTTGCCAGAGAATCTAGTCAGTGAGTTGTCAATCTATGTTTCGTAATGTATTGTCAAATCTGTTTCTGTCCACTATCTATGAATAGTGTAATTTGCTTTTGCCAGAGAATCTTGGCAGTGAGTTGTCTATTTTTGTTTCGTAATGTATTGTCAAATCTGTTATTTCCCACTAACTTTTTGGATTTCAAATTTTAAACGTACATAATGTAGTCTATATAATGGATAGACTTATAAGTAGCAAGTCATTCACTCACACTTCTTTAAGACAACCGTATCTCTCTACGAACATGGTGGTGGAATCATTCATCGTACGAAGCTAAAGGATGGGCATCCTCATATCAAGTACGAGCTGATTTATGGCGCGAAATCACAAGCATGGGGCCTCCAGGAGCACAATTTGGAGGAAATATTGATTAAATATGTCTACTTGTTTATGTATTTATTTTTAGCACCGTTGCATGTTTTGTTGAATCTAATTTAATGTTGAGCTATCCAATCAATTATTATTCGTCCTAAATCCAAACTAAACGAAATAAATTATTATTCGCCCGTTATATTTTTATTTTAATTTTTTACTATTAATTATTATAGAATATTTTTTGATTAATAATAATAAATAAATATGGTACAATTAATTTATAGAATATTAATTATCATTTAATTGAATTTTAATAATCATTTAATTGAATTAAAGAATATATAAACTATTGGCATATGAATGTAATTAAGAAAACAGAGGAGGGCAAAAGAGTCATTTGGCTGGGGAGTTTTTGTCGCCGGGGGGTGCGATTAGCAGCTCCCAATATAAAATGGTAGTTTAGCCTCCAACAACGATATTCACAGGCATGAATTCGTCGGTATTGGCTGACTTAGAAACCTTCACAAGCCCATCTTGAACACCAATACTTTTGCTCGACTCAACTTCTATGCATTTCTTCTCAACTTCCGGAGGAATGGTCATTGGGTTCTCACTTCCATTGTTCTCTGTGGTAGTCACCCCCCTTTGAATCTCCGACTCTTTTGCCTTGGTTGGCTTTCTGGTTGCCTTGGTTACACCAGCGTGGAGCTTTGAGACTGATTTCCTCAGACCGAGTCCTTGTGATTCTTTGGATGAGTCATTTAACAATGTGTTTGCTGGACTGGTGACATTCTTGCTCTTGTCTCTTCCAAGTTTCGGGGAGACTGGTCGCGTAGTTGGTATCTAGTAGGCAGAAGGAATTTTTTTATCAAACACACTTGTTTTTTCTTTTCTTAAGGTACTATGTGAATATATGGTATATGTTCGAGCAGTTACCTTCTTCAGCTCAACCTTTGGGGAAGGCTCCTTATAGAAGGTCGGCATTGGTGCAGCCTTAAATGTCAAGCTCTTTCGCAGTTGCTTGATTTCAGCATCACGCGCCTCCTGCATGACATCACTAGCTCATATAACAAAATGCAAAGGAGATATTTACACAATGAGAGTACATGGAGTTTTCCTTACCTTTGTCTTCTCCTGAATGTTGTTTTTTTCCATTTCCTTGGCATGTGTTTTCTCTTCTAACTTCGAATAGAACTGGTACAAAAACACACAATTTGTTGCTATTTTACTGAAGTGCCGATGAACCTACATCTCATTTGAAAACATCAAGACAAACCTCTTTTCGTTTCTCAGCTCTCTCATCCAACCTGAAGGAAAATTTGGAGCTGCTACTCTTTCGTGAACCACGTGGTGTTAAGCTCCTGACGACAATAATTAAGAAAATAAAGAACACAAAGACAATACAATAGTTTCAAATTTCAATTCAAAATAAGCAGCACGGATATGTGAAGGTAAGCTGATCATTACGATGTAGTGGACTGGGTGTCGTCTTCTACCGATTTTTTTAGAGCTAGTAAACCTCTATCAGCTGATCTGCAAGAGGATATTTGGTGATAAAAGTAACTCGTTATATGTGTAATTCGTAGCAATGAAGAAATGAATCTCAAACAAAAAAAGGAACTTACTGATTGACATCGGCAGTGGAAATAGTTGAACTTGCCTTTGCATCACTAGGTTTGTCAGACTGACATATAAAAACACGTGAGTAAAACTCTCCATACGAACAGCAATGGAAATTAACATGGTTACAAGACAGGAAACTACCTCTGCTTCAGGATTTTCAGGTGTGGATAACTTTGTACTACGTGCAGTCGTCCTACTGACACTCGTATTTACTTCAACTGATTTAGATCCGGCTGATGCTTTCCCGCGGGAAGCAGTAACAGCTGCTCTGCTGGTGCCACCAGGAGCCTTTAGTTGAGATTTTCTGACATCTGTTTTAGTAGGGTAACCTTCGATACTTTTCTTCATAACATCACGACCTACCCTAGCAGGGAAGGAAAGACTCAGAGAAAGACTGGATCTTTGTTTCTGAGGAAGTGAATTTGATCCTTTTGGAGTGAGTAGGGATTTTGCGACACTGCCAACCTTAATAACATCATTCCCACGGGGTGTTTCCTGTGCACCAAAAACATAATAATTATTGAGATCATCAACAAGAAGCCAGCATGGATAGCTGAGTAAAAACCAGTGTGCACGGCTACGGCAGTACCTTTGCTGGTGTCACAATTTTTGTTCCTATTCCATCAACAGCTGACATAGGTTCGGAATTAACCAGAGATGATTTACCATCCTCGGGTTCCGGTACCTCTGAACTGCCATTAACATCTGCAACATCCTCGTCGATATTGACAATCTTTTCTTCCAAGATAGAAGAGTTCTCAGACTCCATAGCCTACCACAACTTGACAAACGAACATAATAAATGTCATCTCCTCTCGGTTCCAATATATAATCACTATTCAACTGATGTTAATGTACAACGTCATCACATAGCAGATAAAAAAATGTATCTGAATATCCCTATCTCGAATAAATTGGCTTGGAGCTAAGCGAATTATATTTAAACAGCTCAAAAAAGTTAACAGAGTAGAACGAGGACCACCATAACATCATGAATTTAATACACCATTCAGTTGAAGCAAAGTCTGAAGCTCAATTTCGTATAGCTTCATGGCTCAAAACTCCCAAGGCAGTGAACATTTGAAGTTTTAACAAAAGTCACGGCTTCCTCCAAATATACAAGTAGCTAGCTGTATCTCATTACAAATTATGAGCTACAAAACTCTCATTTACAATTCTACGCTCAAACAAGCTGAAACATTATTTGGTAAAACAAAAACCAAACATCCAGCAGATTAGTCCAAACATCCACCATGTGAGGTGTTACACAGAATCAAAACATCCACCTTTACAAATCAACATCAACAAAAAATCACAGCTTCCAATTCCTAATTAACACCCATTTCAATATCATCAAACTGAAAAACCTCACACACAATTAAAAAGTTGAGATTTTTAAAACAAGCAAAATTGAGGTTCCAAATTGGCACACAACGTTATCAGATTTTTTGAATTGGAGCACATACCTTTGATCAAAATAGATTTGAATCTGTAATCACGCACACAAGTCTCAGATTGAAAAATCAGTAGACAGAAAATGGTTGTAAAAACTAATCAAAAGGCGAGAGATTTCAGTAGCTGGGGGGACTGAAAAGGAGAAGGCTTTATTTCGGATTCTGACGCTGCTTACTGAGAGAAATCAAAACGTCAGCAGAAGATGGAGAGAGAGAGTGTGTAGAGACTAAAGAGTACCGAGTTTTGATAGAATTCATAGAGCTGGGGCTGGAGGTGTATTTCGTCAGATTGAAGAAACTGATCATGTCGCATCTCTAAATGACTGTTTTGCCCTTTTTTAAAACTTTCTTTTTGATGGTTTTTTCTTTTTTTTATTTATAACAAGTTTTATTGGATGGAATGAAACATTGTAGTTAAATTAATTATAATATATGTTTGGCAACATCAAAAAAAAAATTATAATATATAAATTCAGTTTTAACCTCAACAGAGCATTCCCTGATATCTAAAAATCTACCCTTTTCATCAACAGGAAAGAAAAAGTCGACACTTTTCTTATTAGAAATTTATTTACCTCAAATATATATTAATAAAGTAAAATAATCCCTTTACAGGGGTATTCTCGGAATGTGAAAATTATTGACAACCAGGAGACGAAAAATAATTTTGATTGGATCGGGAGAACGTGGTAATAGTGAATATGTCTTAAAGTGGGACCGACGTACAGTACAGGTGCTATTTATCCTGCGTGGCACTGGTACGACACTGGAGCGGTTTGGTCTTCACGTCCTCGACGTGCGACAAAAAGGAGTTTTTTGTGTGCCCTGTTTTGCAAACTCAATTTGAGTTTTGTCTAGTTTTAAATTCAAATCTTAGTTTTGTTCTGTTTTTATAGAAATCGGTTTGAAGAACGCCGGTTTCTGTCATTTTTGAGTGAAATCGGTTTGGCGAAACCGGTTTGCTGACTGTGCGCCTGCGTGGCAACCACGTGACAAATCGATTTCCGCCGGACCGATTTCACTTCAATGAAATCAGTTTCCGCAGAATCGAATTTCTGCGAAATAAAGCTAGGGTTTTTCTTTCTCTCCTCCGCCGCTCGTCCCTCTCTCCCATCCGCACCTCCGCGCCTCTGCCCGTCCGAACCGTCCAATCGCCATTCCGACGTGCTCCGACCTCCGCTACTCCGGCCTTGTGACTCCGAATCGTCAAACCAATTTCCCCCGAACCGGTTTGTATATTATGTTTAATAAGTTGAATTATATTCGATTTGGGTGTTGAATTGTTTGTATTGAACTGTTGAATTGGGTGGTAATTAGTTGTGTTGTTTGTGTTAAATTGTTGAATTGATGGTTAATTGTGGAATTAGTTGTTAATTGTTGAATTGAGTGTTAATTGTTTAATTGAGTGTTAATTAGTTGAAATGTTTGTGTTGAAATGTTGAATTAGGTGATAATTAGTTTTTTTTGAAGGGATTACAAGTTGTACAAGAGTAGGACATCAGCGAAACAATGACTCTATCCAGTACATACAAACGAACTGAAGCACAGCCAACAACGGCATCCCATCCCATTCAGAAACATATCTTCAAAGGCCACTGCGCCTAGACTTGCACGAAAACACCACCAAACAGGTGGGAGTACACCGCCAAAACTGACGGAAAACACCACCAAAAATAGGTGGGAGGACACCACCAAAAGGTGGAAAGACACCAGACCGAAACCGACCTGCTAAGAACTAACACTAAACTAACATCCTAACACTAGACAACCGACACAAGGTGAGGTATTGACACAGGTGAACCCAAAAACAGCCCCTCCGCGAGAGTCTGTCCACCACCACCACCATAGCGGATCTGAAACGCCAACACCATCGACGCCATGACCAGCGCAACCACTGCCCCTCAGACACAACACCCAGCCGATCCGCACCCAAACTCGGCCAAAACACAGCAACCCTGCAGAGAACTAGACAAACAGTCGAAACAAAAAAAAACAGCAAACGAACTACAAACTATACTGACCGAGAGCCAAACCGAACCCCCTCCCACCCCACAACACCACCACGCACAAATCCACCACCAAACAACTCACCCGACGCCTCCACCAGAGCCGACAACGACCACCCCGATCCCGTAGAGGCAGACCACCGCCGCATTTGGGTTCATCAACGGGGAAGAGAAGAGGGGGGGAAAGTGGAGGAGGAGAGGAGGGGCGGAGAGGACTCGCCGGCTCCGGCTGCCTTCTCCTGTCGCTGAAGATCGTACCAGTGAGATTGAAATCTGGAAAGTTCTCAGAGCTTCTCTGTCTAACTGGCGACGATACAAATTCATTGACTTAAAAATTAACAATTAGTTGAAGTGTTTGAATTATTGTTGACTGTGTTGAATTGTTTGAATAATTGTGAAATGTGTTGAATTGTTTGAATTATTGTTGATTGTGTTTAATTGTTCGAATAATTATTGAATTGTTGATTATGATTTTGTTGAATTAATATATATATACATACAATATCTATTTTAGAATTGTTTTTATTTATGGACGTTTATTTATTGATTTAAGGTATGGCATAACAGAGGCGACCATCTCATATGAATGTCTCATCGCAGTCGACTTTGACTCCCAATATGGATGCGAACGACATAATTAATCTCGTTCCTATCGATGATTCAGTTCTTACTCGGCAGAGTACCCACCGAACTCAAGAAATATGGAATAATTCGGTAAGTTTATCTTTTAATCAAACTTGAGTTTCTAATGTGTCTATGTTTTGTATATAATTTGTTACTAATACTGGAAAAATTTTATGTAACAAAAGGATCCAAAAGTGTACGCACCGCTTAGGGTTAAGCATGTTACCATGGACGCGCCAGATGAGCGCATTATGCAGTATGTCGCCAACGCTGGCTTCTACCCGTGGAGTATCATCTGCAATGTGAAGTCCGATCCAGGGTTGGTGATTGCACTAGTCGAGAGGTGGCGGCCCGAGACGCACACTTTCCATTTCAATGGAGGGGAGGCCGCCGTAACGCTCCAGGATGTGGCACTTCTTACCGGTCTACCCATAGAAGGAAGGGCTGTAACGGGTCACGCGCACTTGACATGACCGCCTATTTGCATGAGACTGCTTGGTGACTACCCTGATTGTCACAAGGACTCACCATCGCTGGCGAAGAGGACATGGTTTAATGACAATATGTCGATCATCCCAGTCGATGCAGATGAGGAGACACTGAAGAGATACGCTAGGACGTATATCCTTCAGCTGCTGGGATTGACCTTATTTTCAGAACTCAGCGGTAGCAGTGTCCCACTCCACTTTCTTCCCTTATTGGAGGACCTTGATAATGTCAGACAATACAGATGGGGGAGTGCAGCGCTGGCATATTTGTACAATATGCTTTGCAGAGGCAGCAGAGCGGGTAAGAGTCAGATTACTGGACCTGTGCACATATTGCAATTTTGGAGCTGGGAGCGTATGCGCTTTGGGAGGCCGAGGTGTATATTTAGGGACCTGCCCCCACTGGATGATGATATTCACCCGTTACAGAGGGGAGCTTGGACGTATATGTAAGCATTTTATATGTTATTTATAAATTACATTGAAATTTTCGTTATAAATATTGATATTTGTGTTTATGTGAAGGAAATAGCATGGGCCAAAAAATTACATCGGGGTACCTAAAGGTAGTTTGTTGTTCTACCGCGATGAGTTTCAGAAGATGCAGATCAGAGATTTCATATGGAGACCATACGATGAGAGTTTATTTCATCTTTTGAACCCTTTTTGTGTCGAGGGTCAAAATTCCTGGAGAGCTAACGTGCCACTAATATGCTTCAACGTCATTGAGTGGCATCACCCAGGTAGGGGTGTAAACGAGCCGAGCCGAGTATTGAGCTGATCGAGCTTGGCTCGATAAGAAATTAACTGTGCTCGAACTCGAGCTCGAGCTCGACGAGCTTGAAAGGAATGTGTTCGAGCTCGGCTCGATAACTCTTTTACATACTCGAGCTCGGCTCGTCATCTTATCGAGCTTGAGCCTGAATCGAGCTATAAACGAGCTGCTCGTTTATAGCTCGAGTTATAAACAAGATGCTCGATTGTGAGCTCGTTTAAAGCTCGAAGATTAGCAAAAAAACTGAACCCTGTTTGAAATGTTTGTTTTGTGATGCAAGCAATATTTATATATCATGTTTTATTAAAATTCATATCAATAGTGTACATATGCACCTTTTTAAATTATATTGACATTATTGAATATTGACTAATAATTATATAATAGTCAAGTAATAATCAGCTCTAAACGAGTTTTAATCGAGCATATAAACGAGCGGCTCACGAACATAAACGAGCGAGCAGTAGGTTGCTCGTACTCGGCTCGTTTATTAAACGAGCCTGAAAGTTGTGCTCGTGCTCGGCTCGTTTAAGATCGAGCTGAGCTTTGACCGAGCTTGTTCGCGAGCAGCTCACGAGTGTATCGGCTCGTTTACACCCCTACACCCAGGACGTGTTATGAGACAGTTTGGGTGTCGCCAGTTTATTCCGCCGCAGTCGATAGCTTGTTCGGACGAGAATAATGCTAAGGATAGGAAGCCGAAAGTGGATTGGGGTGTGCATCATTACCGGTACCTTCAGATGTGGTTTAATCGCTTTCAGAATATTGTTGATGGAGAGGCATCTGATAGTGACATTGCGTCCCCCGAGTCTATGGTTGGTACTCCATGATCAGTCTGAAAAGCCTGCCTGACTTGTCTGAAAAAACTGACATGTTTGGGAAATTCAGGGCAATTATATAAAACCAGTTCACCGCAAACCGATTTCAATAATTTTTAACTGAAACCGGTTTGCGCCGAACCGATTTCAGACGTATCAACAATATTGCATTTCTTCTGGTCCACGCAGGACCAAGTAGTGACACGCATGTTTACAGTCAGCAAACCGGTTTGGTGGAAACCGGTTTCACTCGAAAATGACTGAAACCGGCGTTACCCAAACCGGTTTCTTGAAAAACAGGGCAAAACTGAGATTTGAATTTCAGACAGGGCAAAACTCAAATCGGATTTGCAAAACAGGGCACACAAAAAAAACTCAACAAAAAGACGCTATCAGTTACTCGTAAAGATTAAGCGACTGACCTTTATGATTAGGCCGTGCAAGAACTTCGAAGTTCATGTTTAAATATTTTAATTTGGGCGACTGTGGCACATTATGATTGTACTCAGTTCGTGTAATTTGAAATATATGCAACACTTTATTTGAAAAAGCATCTATAAAAAAAAAAAAAGAGTTGTTGTTGTCTGTTTCATTTAAGATTATTATTTATCGATAGCTTCTTTCTTAGTTATTGAAGTAGCAAGGCAACTAACCCTTACTGCTGTTGTCCGAACACTTAAAAAATCGGTGGCCGGAATTTCCTTTCCAAAAAAAATAATAAATATCTAGAGACTCGGGGTCGGGGGATAGTTTGAGTGACCCTGGCCTCGGAAGTGGTCCAACTATTGATATTCAATGAGTAACTGGATATGGTGATCATGTCATGCATATATATTGGAGTCGAGCAGCCAGAAACCCAAACCTCATTCTCATGTCCAACTTGAAAGAAACATTTATAAAATCAATTTCTTGTTTCCCTTACAAACTCTTTCATTTGATGAATTATTTTGCTAAAAAAAAAGTTCCACTTACCATTATCACTAATGTGTCACAGTATCACTTTCACTTTCTGTACCTTTCAGATTTCCATCCACAACAATAACTTCTTCAGCTTCACCTTCACCTTGTGAGGTTTTCTTTTCAAGAACGGTGTTCAATTTTTTGTCCGAAAGTAGTGCTTCTCGTACTCGAACATATAATGGGTCCTCCAACGCCTTTTGGAACTTCGCATTCTTAGTAGCCCATGACGAAATCGCCTGAAACAGTATAAATTAAGATCAGTGTAACGGAGTTATAATCTAAATGGAATTGAGAGCTACTAGCTGTGTAACCTTTTTATAGAGCTTAAAACCACTACCAACGAGTTGTCTTGCCAAAAAGTTAACCAGCCAAGAGGGAACATAACTCAGTTTCAAATCAAAACTTCCCGTTGTCCTGCAAAATTATGGAGCTTCAGTAAATGGATTTTACACTCAGGCAATGACCAAGGCGAAAAGCAAAACTGATCACAAGTTTTACTTAAATTCACCTGAAGTAACATCTGTCATTAGTCACCTTCTGTAATGCAAAGCCTCCCACCAATCCCATTCGTACTAGCCCATTTTCTTCAGCGGGTATTATTTCTTTTGCAATTCCGTGTGAACTATTTTCAACATCATCTGGACCAGATATCTGAAACCAGTAGTCCAGAACGGTTAGTTTTATTTGGTCGAATGAACAGCTGAAAAATCCTAGCAATGATATTTAACGAGTTTCTTATAATTACCGAGTTTATGATCACTATGATTAGGTCTTCCTGGAAGTACTCGAACTCAATGTAGTGAAACAAACACTCTCGAGTTGATATTGGCCACGAAATCTTCATCTTCACAGAAGCTATGAGCTCACCAGTGCGAACATGATGCACGAATTCATTAGAAATGACTTTAAAAGTTGGGATCTTATAATCAGGCCACCTGAATTTGTTACAGAAATAAACGAAATGGTCAGCAGCTAAATTTAATAAGCCCCGGACAATTCCATCTCTTATAATGGAGGCATAGCTTTGTCTTCTTGTGAAACATGTTAACTAACGAAAACAAATGATCCTCTATTCAATTTCCCAAAAAAAAAAATGTTAACTAACAAAATATAAGCTATAGGACCTGAACAGTAGTTCAAAAATGAAAAGTTGCACTTAATTGGAGGTAGGGGGCTCACCAATACTTGTACAGAGGTGCTTCAGATGAGACGCATAACGCTGAAATAAAGAGCGATTTACTATTAAGAGAGTAGCCAAATGCAAAACTTATGGACTAATGTTGTCCAGTAGATATCACCTACCGACATCAATAGGCGCATCTATGTAACCTTCAGCAAGTAAATCATGAAAGAGGGTTCCTGGAGGCCCTTCTCGATACATAACACGGAGATCTTCAGTATCTTGTTTGACCTGTGAGCATAAGTTCCCATCACAATCCTGACTAGTTTCAGTAAATTAGTTATCAACACCTCTTTTCGTAAGAGATTAAAATGCGTACTTTCCATTTGCGAGATGTCTCACGAGGAGTAGAAATTTCAGGTTCTTCTGCAGAAGCACTCCTCAGCATGTCTAGAAAACTTGAGATCACTTGGGTTCTTTTTTTAAGAAAACTCTGGATCTCAGCTGCACAAGTTAAAATTAAGACAGCAATCATAAGAAGTAAGAAGTGGAATATGGTAATAGAGTAGTGAAAGTGACAGCTGCAAAATCTGCTAACCTTCAGTTTCATCCTGCGATGATTTTAGGAGGTGACTTTTAACAAGTTCTGTTAGTGCAACTTCATCCATGAGATCATGGCAAGCCAGCGACTTGTCCATTCTTTCTCGGTAGTGCCTGATCTTATTTTTCCCATCCATTATTGTAAACTCAATAAGCCAGAGAACTCCCACTCTGTGATCAAAAAATTAGTATATGTTAAAGTTCACATTGCTCTAGAGCTCAACTACTATTGCCCTTTCCCAGCATCATAAACTGGGCAAGTAAACGGTGTCAGAAAAACATAGTTTTGTTAGAATTGCATTTCTAGCTAATTCAACTTCAAGCATGTCATAACCGAAACAACTTGGGAAACAAGCAAACCCTTCAGCACACAACTTCGAACCAAAATGAATAACAGAATAGCCCATCGTAGAGCAAGTCAAGAACAAAGACTAACAGAACATCAAGTAGTAATAAAAGATCAGAACATCTAAGTAGCTGCAGTGAAATCTTTAAGCTTGAATATAGAGGCTTCAGCACACTGACACAAAAGTAAACAAACACTAAAGCTCGAACATTTCAACATAGCCTACAAACTGTTTCCAAACCATACTACCAAGAGAAGTGTTCAGTTCTGACACAAGTCTCATATACAGCAAATGATCCTCCAAACAAGCATTTCAACAAACAGCTGATGATCACGCCACACAGCTTACCAAAAGCATAAGCATGGGTCAACCAAGATCATAAATTGAGAATATGGGCAGCAAAGTGATCCATTTTCGTAGAGATACTGCAAAATCCAGACATGAAACTAATTTCAACAAGAAACGGGGCAGATGTGGGCTCATATTGAAGACTACAATTATAACCAGTTAAATTTGGCACCAACTACACACATTTAAAGATCTGATTATGTGTAGGCATATTGTTCAGGGCATCCGCAGTAAGTAAGGGAGCAATAAGCAATGAGCAATAAGCAAAAATAATATTTTTTCATAAAAGTCATGTAGCAATACAGATTAAAAAGTAATGAGCGAAAATGGCTCTTTGCTCTATATATTTCAATGGAGCAAGAAAGCAAAGAGCTAAGAGCAAAATGCAACATTTTTTTTATAGTCAAAATGCAATATTTTCTTCCATAACCATTCAATTATTCAAAATTATCACTTCTATTATTTCATCTTTTTGTTTTGCCCCAAGATTCTTTAATTTTTTTTTTGTCCATCTAACATTCATTTTTTGACATTTCTAATTTTTAGTTCTTTCAAAACCAACAAAGTAATTTACTTTTGTTTTTCTTCATAAATGCATGTGGAGCCCACTTATTATTTTCCTATCCCACACCCTCTCCATTATTGCTCACCTATCAAGCATTGCTTTTTGTTCTTCTTTTTTCTCCCTTGCTACATGAGAGCAATAAGCAATAAAATCTCTCTATTATTGCTTATTGCTCTCCTCACTGCAGATGCCCTCATATATCCAAAACCCTCACTTATAAACAGTGGGCAACTACACAAGTGGACTTTTAGTTAATAATCTCATCTGTCACTTTTTGGGTACCTACACATTTAAAAGTCTGTATTTATAAATTCAATAGCTGGCTTATAAAAGAGAACTAACTTGCATTTTAAAAGTGAAGGTTTGTCAATAGAATTGTTCAATGTATGTGTGTCGGTGAGGAAAATAAATGATGCAATGTTCGAATCCTTTCTTTCTTTTTTTAATAGCTGAGCTGAATGTTGTTTTCTTAATCCGGTTGGCGCATTTATGATCAGTCGTTTCAAGACATCAAGTGACATTTTTTTTTTTGAGAGGCTGCTTGTTAAACACTGAAGGTGTTCTACATTTATACTATTCTAATATTTTTTCATAGATTCTCAAAAGAAAAAAAAAAGCTTCTAGGGATTGGAAAATGAAGCTGTTTCATCCTCTTAACTCATTTTCTTTGACTTTTTGAACATGAAATGATCAACTCCTTGTCATAATTACATTTTTTTATTTATTAATGTTGGATGTAGAAGCAGTGCTGTACTAAGTTACAAAAAAATACATGAAAAAGTAGGGATGGAATAATAAGTAGAGGTAGAGTCTCTGCCGTTAAGCTAATGCTTGGAGCTAATGCTGTTGTTGATATCACCAGTGGTGGCAGTGAGCTTCCTCTTGGTCACCTTGGTCCTATAACACCACATTTCAAAGGCTTCTGTCAGGTCAGGATACTGAATGTGCTCATTGGCTAACCATTCAGTCAAAATCTCTGCTTGATCTTCGGACGGCAATGCTAGAATTATCGAAACAAAAGCAGACTCTAACGACTGCCATAACTCATCGTCTACTCGAAATGCCTCAGCAAGGTCAGCCTCATCACAGTTTGCTGATGAGTCGAGCAGAGGCTTAGTAATTCTGATAAATGGAAGCCACAGGTTCACCATGTGTAGCCGTTGAACTGTTGGTAGGATAACTGTGCCATATCCAATAGTCTCGAGTACTTTACTTGTTATTTCTGCGACTTTGAAGCTTATTTCTGCATGTTCAGGTGCAGACTGTAGGCTTGCTTGCCTGACTAAATGGAGTATCTTCTCAGACAATTCCATCCATTTGATTACGAAGTCTTTCATAAGATCAAGCTTGGTAAGAATCTGACATACCCATGATAAATCTAATAACTGCGGTAAAAGTAATTGTGATCCGCCTCCTTTGCAAGTGGCAGAAGATTCTGTATTGGAAATTGACGCTTCAATGAAATGGCTAAACCTGATTAACAGTTTCTTTACACAGTCTCTAACCTCGCCTTTGATCTCTTCGTCAGCTGTTAGTAACGGAGCATCTTCGTCTTCAGTAAGCATGTACTCAAGCTGCTCCTGTGCAGTGGATTTGATATCCTTCATTGGCAAGGGAGGTGAGGAAGTGGCAAATCTGATGGCAGAAACAAAAATTCTCCTGACTGACATTGGGTTGACAGGCTGGAGACGAGCAAGAATCGGCTCAGCTTCGGGTCCCATCCTTGGTATGCTTTTCAAAATTTCCTCTTCCTCAGACTCTTCCCATGGAACAGCTTCGATGTAACTTATACACCCAAAGACTATAAGAGGGCACCTGAGTTCAACTGCCACTCTTAGAACGCCCAACACATTTCTAACACCAAAACACATGCCATCAGATAAATCGTTCTTAGCCACGTAGAACAAACGCAAGACATTGACATGATGGTCAAGGTCAGATTCTTGGCAGTAAACTTCAACACAGTGACGTGAGTCCAGGATCTGCATTGTAGGCCAGTTCTCAGAGAGTCGGTCATCAAAATACTTACTTTTGGCTCTCAGAATATTAGAGTGGCAGTAAAGCCAATCATCTCGGCCTTCCTCTGTTCTGAGCCTCACAACGACATCACTGCTCAGCCTGTCACCAAATGTTGGAGCCCTTGTCTCATCAACCTGATTCAAGGAAACACAGAAGGATCGAGGAAAGAAGTAAGATGATCATCTTCATCGAGAAAGAAAACAAAAATCCACTGGAAGATTTTTAATTGACAGGAAAAAGAACTCACAGTTGACTCCATTCAAAATGAAGCTAAGGACTATATCTAGTGACCATTTTCCTACCTGCCACGTACACAGAAAATTAGGAACCATGTCAGTATCTTTTATGGAAGTAATCAGATCGGTAAACCTGTCTTCTGAAAAGAATCACTCTAAAATTTGGTGAATTGAACAATTCCCTTACAAAGATATCTGCCATGAGATAACTGACAGATATAGGTCTATCAAACTCGACGACGACAACAAACTACTAAACACACATCCAATTAAAAATTGCCCATATGAACTGAAAATTTGCTTTTGTATATGGAAAGTAGAATGCCAGAGGCCAACAAGATGTCCCCTTACTGTCACAATCTTTACTTAGTTGTGGCATCTGTGAAAGTAGCAGACTTCGTAGCAAATGGTTGATTTAGAAGGCCAGGCCAACAAACAACATGTAGCTAAAAAATCCAAGCTTCAAAATTTTCAGACCCCATCCCTATTAATGCCTAGATTCTCACACTAACTCGGTTCACTTCCTCATTTAAAGAAAAACAAGTCCCGGAATTCACAATTCACTAACCCTGATCCACATATCAGACGCTCAACCTCAATGATACAGCGTTTAGCTTCAATGATTAAAACCCGTCTGGTTGCAGAATCTGATCCCTTTTAAAACACACCCAGATCCCACTTCTCTCACAATCTGCAGCACTATATTTCTGCATCTGAAATCAAAGAGGAATCCACTCTACAGCTAGCTACACAAACCCCAAATAAAAAAGAATGCGGCGGTGTTATAGGATACGAAGGGACATTTAGCCCCTCTTATACATGTCATTTAAGACTGGAATCTGCAACAACAGTGGAACACAAATACAATAAACAATCCTTTAAACTCATCAACATCATTCAAGAAATCTATGACTGGCAATAAATGAAAAACTGGATAACATGAGTTATCATACCGTCTTCTTCTTGTTGCTTGATTTGATCCAAGAGCAACCACAGGAATCTCTCTTCTTTCTGGATCTTCTTGGAGTTCCTCTCTCTCTCTCACTTTACTCTTTGTTATTGTTAAATGGTAGTGTGTGTTGTAGTTGTTGTTGTCTTTTGTTGCAAATTCTTGGATGACAATTGGGTAAGGCAGTAAGTGGGCTTTTGTTTGTCCATGTAAAGCTGTACGTCACTCTCTCCCCTAACCTAACCTAACCTAACCCAACCCAACCCAACCCAACCCAAATAGGCAAATACTCACTATTTCATTATCAATTTTCACGCTTGATGCAATTTCACAATTTTCTGTTGGGAAGTAAAAAATTTTTTTACACTATCACACATCTGGTTAGAGTTACACAATCATCCAACCAATTATTGCCTAGATAAGTTCATCAATTTTTGACCCTATAAATTGAACTTTTACTATTTTAATCCACTTGGAACATTTATCAGAAACAATAAGTGCAACTTGGCATTTAATGGCTTGCTGTTGCTGTCTTCTTTTCCTACTTTATTAGTGCCTGCCTATCAAAAATGAGATTTGAGTTTGAAGCAAGCCCTCACATTATTGTTTCCAGCAAGAATACAACCAGAACACAGAGCAAGATTTCAATTTGTTGCCTAATCCTATGCTCATGTACTTTGAAGTGAATCTTCTACATCACAACTCACTGAACTAGCAGTGTCTACCAAGAAGTTCAGAACAAAACTAAATAAGTAGCCTTCTCAATAAGTAATCTGCTTCTTGCAGATGTCAGCTGCATTTGTGTCATGTATATTTCTGCAGATCATGATGCTTAGACGAGTAGAACATGATACAAAGCTTCACTCGGGATTGTTGGTCACTTGAGCATATTTCCCTATAAAGAAGACATAACCTCAGCATTAGGAGAATTGGATTTGTCATGTATGCATTTGCCACGAATGGTGGCAACGATGGTATTGTTGAAAGACACTTACCCCATACAAATTTACTCACAGGTGACCAACCAAGTTCACTAACATCATATTCACCTAAAAGTGACGGTCACATGCATTTCTTTTATAGAAATAGTCAGAGCATTACAATATTAGCGATCCGATTTAATAAGTAACTTGTAGGTTTGTTCTGCGTCGTGGTCAAAGTAGATAATGATAATTCAAGTTGTCATCACACCAAGAGACATATACGCCTGACAATTGGGGTACTTTTGGTACTTCAATTCTGGACGTGTTGCCAGTGCTTCGCAATCTTGATAGACAAACAAGTCTTTCATACCTCGGGGACTAGTAAAACTTAGTCCAACAAATGTGTTCGTGACTACCCACTTTTGGCTGGGCAAGGTAACCAAAAACACTATAAAAACAATGTGCGAGAAGATATAAAGTTCAGTTGCAATTCTTGATACCTTAACGTGACAGTGGGTAACTTTCTGCCTGACCACATTTAGCATATTGAAGTTCAACCACGGGCACTGAGACATCAAGAAATATCCGGAAAGACTTTCAGTATAGAGATTCAGCTAATCCGAAGTGAATTGAACTGAAGCCATAAAGTATCCGGAACACATCTCACAGATAATTTATTCGGCAAGGGTACGAAGTTTCCAATGTCCACTGTCCAGTCCTACACTAGAACCTAGTTTGGCCTATACTCTATAATTCAGCTTCAAGATTGATTAAACAAAATAAAAATACCATGTGGAACGTTTGGGATGCTGCATTGTTACCTCTGTTGATGAAACATCCCATTTTAATGATTATTCATTCCTCTTTGCTTGATGATACTGCTGACTGATGAGAACCCAAAACGAGAAAGATGTTGTAGTCATTAGTATCACAACTATATATCGATTGACTTAAAGTCTTACAGTAAAGTGGTAAAGACTGACCTTAGTATGTGCTGTATTTTCACGATCAAGCAGATACACGGGAACATCTCCATCTTCTATATATTCATCCATCTTATGCGGCTACGCCTACCTGTAAATTCATAATGCATGCATATTGGCACATTACAACATAACTCATGGACAATATCTCCTATTATTTTCTCAAAGTATACGACATGATCATTAACTTGGTAGCTTTGATCAAACAATGTGGTATTTTGAAGGACGCTCAGAATCAGAAAACAACTAAACCATCACTGCACAAGATTTTTCAGCAATAATAAGTCAATGCAACTTTTGAGATGTTTGATTCGACGGTAACCATTTTACTGAATTGGAAAATTAAAAATTATTGAAACCAGTAACCACAATTCGTATGGTTTCACAAACATTCACTTCTCAAAACCGCAACCCTAAAACAAAAGAAAAATAAGTTCCAGTGATTAGAAAATCAGGCAATTAACAACAACAAAAACACCTTTTGCGCAATGAAGGAACGCTTGTGGACCTTACTGTTACAGGAATATCCGGCCCATTAAGCCATACGCGCTCTGCTTGCAATTCCGATTCATGTGCAGATGAATGTATTCTCCTTGCGGATGCCAAATACAAAAATCACACTAATTTTCTAATTAGGGTTTTTCAGATTCAAGCAGATTACGAAATAGTAGAAAAGAGAACAAAACCAGCTACAGCCTACAGGTACAAATGCAGCAAGATCACAAATAACGGCGTCGTTTTATTCTCCACAGAGGAAAACGGTGCCGTCGACCTATGCTTTACAAGTTACAACGACTCCTCGGTCGCCGGCAGCGCTGGAAGAAAAATCCTACTCCGCTGTCATCCGAATCCTCAACGCCCACCTAGAATTGAGTAGCTGGTGCGTGAATTCGATCTGAGAGGATGAAAGTGGTATTGGAGAAAGCGAAAATCAAAGGACTTGGTGAGATGGGGTTCACGATAGGAGGTGGAGTAATCAACTGGTTCCCAGGCCACATGGCTGCGGCTACTCGCGCCATTCGTGACCGTCTCAAGCTCGCTGACCTCGTTATCGAAGTCCGCGACTCTCGGGTATGTGGTTGGGTTTATATGAGATTCGAAAGTTTCAATCTTTTTGTTTCGTGATGAACTTTGAAATGAGCAGATACCGCTGTCCTCTGCAAATGTTGATCTCCAGCCTCTTATTTCTGGCAAGAAGCGTGTGCTTGCTCTTAACAAGAGTGATTTGGCCAACCACAATTTGATGCCTGTGAGTGTTTTTTTTTGTATGATGTTCTTTCATGTGTTTCTTGCATTGTGTGGCTTTTGTCCATAGATTGATGTCAGTTGTTTATCTTATTTTATTTTTCAGAAATGGGTGGAGTATTTCAGTTCAAGGGGTCTGGATTGCCTTCCTGTAAATTCACATCACAAAAATTCCGTAAACCAGGTATTTGGATTGTCAGCAATTTTCTATACCTATGAATCTAGCTGTAATTGTTTTAGTGTCTGGAAACTTGGAATTGAGCTTATTGCCGACTTCATGATATTTTGCTATGTTTTATTAGTGTTAGCTTTCTCTCTTGGTTTATTTTGATTACTAGACGTCCAAGAGATTCAATCTTGAACTCATTAGTCATTACATCCCTCTTGTGGTATTAAAAGCACTTCTGTGTTTCCATGTTAAAATTGATAAAGCTTTTATGTGTTGCACGTAGCTTTTAGAACTTGTGAAATGGAAGCTGAAGGAGAAGATATCAAGGGAGCCGACTCTTCTTGTTATGGTAGTTGGTGTTCCCAATGTGGGAAAGTCAGCTATGATCAACTCAATTCATCAGATCGCGTTGTCTGGCTTTCATGGTGATGGTGAGTTATAAATGATGTGTCTATATAGGTGTTCAATTTCATGTTGGAGCAGGGTTCAAAAAATGAGCGACACCTATTCTGGGAAATGAATTTCATGGTGAGTTTTTCTTAGCACAGGGTAGAACAAAGAGAGCTACTGTCGGGCCATTGCCAGGTGTGACACAAGATATTGCCGGGTTTAAGGTCTAGTTTACTCATTCCCTCTTTTTATAATCGAAAAACATAGGATATGTCTGTGTTTGTGCTTTTCTGCTTTGAAAGTAGTGATCAATGCGCTTATGTAAACTGAACATCGACCATTCTGAACAGATCGGGCATCAACCAAGCATCTATGTTCTAGATACCCCTGGTGTTTTGGTGCCAAGCATCCCAGATATTGAGACAGGGTTAAAACTAGCGCTTGCAGGTTAATTATCTTCTACATTTATTGTTTTCTTATTCTCGTCAAGTTGTCTAAAGGTTACAATACTTAGGAGGCATTTGGTCGTGGTCAATTCGCATACAGCTGAACTTACTCTTATAGTCTTTCTCAAATTTGTCAAAAAAAAAGTGTTTGTATAATGAGCTTGAGAATGCTATATGTAAAAGAAATCAATGGTTAAGAGTTTTGTTTGATTCTTTTGGGATTTAATCAAAAAAGAACTGAGTCCAAGTTTACAGGGCTTTATGGTTAAAAATCGCTGCTTCACATTCATATTGAGTTTATTTACATTGTCTTGATGTATGTAGGTTCTGTAAAAGATTCAGTAGTGGGCGAGGAACGCATTGCTCAGTACTTGTTGGCAGTCTTAAACAGCAGGGGTACTCCTCTTCTTTGGAAACAGTCCGTCAATAAAAAATCTGCCACAACTCAGCCCCCAAATTATAGCATTAAGAACCTGCTGCCAAAAAAGCGGCCTCAAAATACATCTGACGTGCTCTATATTGAGGTACCAAGAAGTTCATCAAAATTCTCGCCTTTTACTCATTATTCGTCAATGTTGACAAAGCTCAAACATGCTATCCATAATTCGTACTGCAGAATGTTGTGACCAGAGTCCAGCAGGCACTTCACTCTACTCTTTCAGAATTCAACGGTAATTTAGAAGATGAAGATGATTTAGAAGAACTCATAGAACAACAATTCGAAGCCCTCCAACGGGCCTTGAAAATACCTCACACTAGCTCGGAGGCTCGCTTAATGGTCTCGAAAAGATTCATCACTCTCTTCAGAACTGGGAAGCTTGGAGACTTCATTCTCGACAACCTACCCGATGTCTCAAAGAGTACTTCATAAACTCAGCTCGTATTATTTAATGTCAAGTTATGAACTATGAAATAGGGACCGGGTCAATTTTTGCAGCAATGGAAAGTGTGTGAAAATGTCAATCAGATGCAAAAAATTAGTACTAATAATCAAAAGTCCTAATCTGCATTTGACTTATTATTACATGTTCTTGCCTGACTCAAACGGCAACTGACAAAATAATAATGCATTCAATTCCACTAGGTATCAAAGAAGACTTGGAACTTGGCAGCTTGTAATAGTTTTATAATCAGCGTCACCATCGAAAGCAAATGCATACATCTTAGCAGAGTTAGACCGATTCATATTTGGCTTAACACATTATTTATTATTTCCTTCCATTTAATAATGTACCTTTAGAATTAATCCAAGAAAAAAAATCACATATAAGAATTCAAACATATCAACCCAACCGAAGAGTAATTTTTAATTTTCCATTGTTTCAAGTTTCCAAAATAGGTGAATATTTTGTTTTTCTTTTGCCTTATTTGTAACTTTCGACTTGTTGTTCGTCCTGTTCAATGTTTAGGTTTCAACTTTGTCATGTTTTCGTTAATATCGTCACTCTCAACGCGATTTCATCCCCAAACTCAACACATGCGGGAAATTTGGGATGAAGTCAGCACTAGGAATTCCGATTTTATTAAGGTAAAATTGAAAGTGAAACTTCAAACACGATAGTTTGAAAAACAAACAATTGATACAAGGCAAAAGAATTTTTTTTGACATTGAGTTTGAAATTTCAGTTGTGCCCTATTTTTAATGACACCAACATGTACTAAAGCAGTCTCTTCGATTTTTTTGAGACTGATATGATGTTTTAATTGATCGAAAAGAAATATGACGTGTATCAATCTTTTAAAAATATCGTACTAATCTCATAGAAACAGAACAAACCTAAAAATCAAAAAGTCAAATACGGGATTTTGAAAACTCGGGCAAAAAGAAAATTTTCTCCCAACCGAAACCAATCCATCACTTTCACATTGACAAAATCTCACAACAAGCAACCGCGTCCAAGTTGACTCCCTCATCTTCCCCGAACCCTCATCGTAACGTGTCAATTGAAACGCTATCGTTTCGGTCATCATCAGCAACGCTATATAGCTACGCTTCTTCATCAACCTCCAGATCTCATCATCATCTTCAACCTCTCTCTACTGCAACTTCTTCTTTTCAAATTTTAAAATTTTCATGGGGGACTCAAAGCAAGGTCATCTCAACGGCGCCTACTACGGCCCGTCAGTCCTTCCCCAGCGCGACACCTACCGCCGCAATCGCTCCGGCGGATCCAGCTGCTGCTGCAATCCATTCAGCTGTCTCTGCAGTTGCATCTTCAACCTCGTTTTCAAACTTATACTCACAGTCATCGTCATCCTCGGCCTCATCGTTCTAATCCTCTGGCTAATCTTCCGCCCCAATCCTCTCAAATTCAACGTCACCGATGCGTCGCTAACTCAATTCGACTTAGCGAACTCCACTCTGAAATACAATCTCGACTTCAACGTCTCCGTGCGAAACCCTAACTCCCGGATCGGGATCTATTACGACGTCATTGAAGCGAACGCTTATTACAAAGACAGTCGGTTCAGTACGGTGAATTTGACACCGTTTTATCAGGGGCATAAGAACACGAGCCAGCTGCAGATGGTGTTCAGAGGACAGCAGGTGATAACGGTTGATTCTGGAAAATTCGCATCTGAGAAAACTGCTCAAGTTTTCAGCGTGGAGTTGAGGATGAGGCTTCGGGTGAGATTTAGGTTGATTCAATTATTGAAGATTAGGGTTGGAAAATTCAAGGGAAAGGTGGATTGTGAGCTCAATGTGCCTGTGAGTGGCTCTGGCGTTGCGTTTCAGGCAAAAAGGTGTGATATTGATTATGTTTAGATGATGGAATTGACTGCGGTTATTCTTCATTATTATTAGGGTTTTATTGTTGATCAGAATTCTTTTTGTTCTGTATCTCATTGAGTTCTTTTGGTGGATTGTTATTATGATGATTATATATGATCTCAGATTGTGTTTGTGATTTATAAATAAGTAGAAAGAGAACATTTTTTGATGGATTTTTGCCACTTTCCGTTTATCTTGGAGCTGAAATTTGGGGTCAGTTTTTTGAGTGTTGATCCTACTGAATAGCACATTGTGAATCTGGTTGAAATGAGACTCTTTTTTTTTCAAATGTAATTTTATTAAATGAGAAGGAAAAACAAAAGACAAGGAATCAAGGCCAAACGAAGTTTGAGTCTTTCCTTTTAGGACATGATCGAGCGGAAGAGCGATGCCCCTTATTTTTCCGGTGACGGATTCTTTGTGGAATAGATATGGTTGAAATGAGACTCAACTTTTCATCAATATAGGCAGTTTGTTGTGTTCAGTTTTCTGATATTTGTCTGAGTAGCATATACAGTGTATCTGATTAAAGTCAGAATCTAAGAATGTGTTTGATTTAGGCTTTTGGGAAAGGTGTTAATAGAATTTATTTAAGAAATGGAATGGGTTGGATTCGGATTTATAAAGTGCAAAATGCTGAGTCTGAAAGTGTAGTTACTCAGAGAGAATTTTTTGGAATTGTCCCTTTGATCCATTCACGGCCATTTTGATCAGATAAAAGATTAAAAGGACCTTTTGAAAGGTCGATTTGTAAAGTAGTAGCATCATCACTTATGGAGGGAAATCGTTGAAACCTATTCATTCCTATATTATTCATTACCAAATTGACGCTTAAAGCGCTCTTGTTAATGACGCTTTTGTCAACGGCCGGTACAACAAGTGAATAAATTGAGAATCAATTTGAACCAATTGAAAAAATAAAACTCCTTGGAACGCCCATGAGGCCATCTTAGCAGAATGCATATCTATAGGTAGACCATCTCTAATTCAGTTTTGCTCGTCTTGACGTGCTTTCGTGTAAATCACAAGGGCGTTAAAGATGTTTCATTCTTACATTTTGATTGAAATACTGTTTGTGGAGATATTATTTCACAGAACTCTGATGTAACTAGATCACATTTCTTCAAGCAACCTGAGCTCGCATGCTCTTTCATCTAGGGGTAATCGTGGGATGGGTTAGGTTCGTCCTTAATCTGACTCGAAATGATTATCGAGTCATTTAGATGAACCCGAACTCGACACTAAATATTGATCGGGTCGCATTTGATAACCCGAACCCGTCGTAAAGATAGATTTATAACTTAAATATCAAGTAGCTAAAACAAAATAATTTAAGAAAAGAAACTGAGTTTAAATATGTTAAGCTCATGTTGAAACAAAATTCAAGACAACGTTTTCATCATTTGCTTTTCTCTCCTTGAATCTTTGATGCAACGAAGTTCAGTTTTATGTTTTTAATAGGTAATGACAATCAATATAAGTTTAATTTCATCATAAGACAAACATGGAAAATAGAGGAGTTGGTGTAGACATCATTTCTTCTAAGATTGTTCGCATTTTGTTCGATATTAATATGGTTATAGGACGGGTAACCCGAGGAGCAATCCGAACCTGACTTATTTAGTACCGAGCCAGGTTCAAATTCGTCCAATTTTCGACCGGATTGAGACGGGTCACCGGATTGTGACGGGTGTTTCATCCCACCAAACTGAATGTTTGGGTTCAAACCTTCATTTCTCACCTACTAGCCTGCTGCTACAGACAACCCTTCATGACATTTAATCACTGCAAATGGTTAACTTATTATAAAATGTACTTGTGCGGAATCAGCTGTCAGATTTCACTATCAAAATCAAAAACATGTGTTGTGCGTTGCTCTCTAGACCCCTAATAACTCTGCTCTTTTAACCCTAAGCAATACTCCTATTAAAGATTTATTTAGTAGAAGGAGCGCTTAAAAGACAATATTTCGAAAATTTGAGAATTTTTTTTGTATCTTTGAATGCATTAACTCGTTGTGGTGTTGACAGATGTCACACTTGCATTTTTAAATATGCAAAAGTCAAAAGTTAAAGTCGACGCCACAACGACTTGATGATAAATATTTTAAAAATGCATATGAAATTTTCAAATTCACGAAATATAAATATATCTCAACCGAACACTCGACTCCTCTCCTCTCCTCTCTTATTAATTTGTTAAACACATGTACTAACTTCCTTCTGCATGCATTTAGACTTTTAGAGGATAGAACCTTCTCATTAATACATATACTACAGTTGATGACTTGAAGCAAAATCATATCAGTAGTAATGGCAACCACATGATTAACTGTTACATTTCATTTATAATAGCAGAGATTACAGGTCTTCAATGAGTTTGAAATGTAAAATATATACCAAAAGATCGATGTATTTACTACCTATATTATAGCTATAATCCTATTTCAGATCTGATCAGAATTCTGACTTAAATGGTCTTAAGCTTTTGATACTTTTTAATTAACCTCTCATCTTGTCACCGAGTCACGGCTCTGAGATAGAGTACATAAGTAGATCACATGCACAAACTTAAAGCAACCTTCCACTTCGTTTCTTTTCAAATTCACTTCCTGCTTCTCTCTAGTACTCTTCTCTCAGCCATGAGCAGAAGAAAGCTCCACCTCAACAAGGTGACAGTCAGCTTGAGCTGCGGCTGCATGAAACCCAAGCTCTCAGACATTTTCAATCCCAAACCAAAAATCTCAGTCACGAAGCAAAGTAAGTACCCTACTACGACTTCACAATCACATTGCTCCTACTATGATGATCAATATCCCAACATGAAGAGTCCTCTTCAAGCTTCAGTTGGAGGCAGATTTGCTCAAGAAGGCGTGGCGGTGGAGAAGGACTCATATGACCCATATCTCGACTTCAAACACTCAATGCTACAAATGATACTGGAGAATCAGATATACACCAAAGATGATTTAAGAGAGCTCTTGAACTGCTTCTTGCAGTTGAATTCACCTTATCACCATGGGATCATAATCAGAGCTTTCTCTGAGATATGGAATGGTGTCTTCTCTGCTTCTCCAAGCGTCAAGCGTGTCAGGAGATCAAAGGCACGCCAGGCAGCAGCTGTCTAGACTTGATCATATTATATGAGCTCTCTGATGTTAGATTGATGAGAGTAATGTAGTCTGTAGTGTTTGTATTCTGTTATGGTTTAAGGTTTTCTTTTTTTGTTTGAATTTGATAGTGTAGATGTTATGTCCTAGCTATGCTACTGATGATCTGTTATGTTTTAGGCACAAGTTAAACTACTGTATATTCAGATGAAAAGGCAATCTGAATGCTGTTTCAGTTTAGTGTCACTTTTCTCAACTTTTAGCTCTCTTGAACACATTATCTGGAATGAGTGAGTCAACAAAGTTATTTCAATTAAAATTACATTATTTTGACTATCATTGAAATTATAGTTCAATAATACGATGCCGTCTTAATTGAAACGACGTTATTTCAATTAAAACAGCGTTATCTTGACTCCCTTAGATATAAAACGATATCATCTTAATTGAAACGACCGTTTTTGTATTATTCACAGCATTTGATTGCTCTTGCATCAAAAAAATTTTTGGTGAAATTAAATTTTTGGGGTCGAAATTTGGTCACCAGGATTTGAGTGCAGTGGCATGCATTTCAAACAAAGTAATTAAGGTAAGCATAAAGATGCTTGCCAATTTGTCATGTTAGGGATTATGATAGCAAAAACTTAAGTATGAAGATGTTATTGGTGAGAAGTGCAGAGAAGTGTCAAAACCCTTAAGTATGAACATCGGAGATTTTACGTCTAAACCATTATCATACGCCCTGATGGGCGAGATTGAGATGCAAGTAAATGCTGCAATTTCCAACACTTTGAATTCATTCAACTATTGCTGCTCATTTACTTATTACATTGTCCTTGTCATCACCATTTAGCATTGCTACTATCTCCTAGCACTGTCAATCATTGATTGTCATTGCACTGAAATGGGTAATGGCTCTATTTACTAGGCCAGGCATCATTGAGATCCAAACAGATGACATTAAACAGGAGTGAAAGAGTAATGCAATGCTATGAACACCAATTATCAGTAATTATTGAGCGTGGGATGCCAGAAACGTGGTTTCATTAAATATAATTAAGGATATGTTCTGTATTTATTTTTTTTTGATAATGGGGTATAATAATTAGGAATAATTCACGCGTGAGGCGGGACGAAGAGGGAAAGAAAAAAGAAAGGAATAATTTCACAAAATTATGAGAAAAATGGTGTCCCCAAGACTCGAACCCGGGATGTAAGGAATCGTATGTGACTCCTTAATCAACATGTCACCCCTCTATTGAGCTTGAATTTAATCATTTTCAATTTAGTTGACTTCAGTTTTAATTTTTAATTTTCAATTCAGTTTGAATCCAACATCACGATTCAGGACCTTAACAAGCACGTTTAATAATTTAAGTTTCCTATATATGATTTTGTAACATCAAATAAAGGATTATATATAAAAATTAAAAATCTAATTAAATATTTTCACGTATATCATTCGATCAATCATAATTCGGGGCGCTTTTTTCAAATAAAAAAATTTTAAAACGAACTTATTTTAAAATACATAACAGAAGCGATGGTATAAACGTTCTAAAAAATATCCAGACTTAACAGATGCATAAGTTAAGTCTGGGATATTATTGTGTAAGTCTATTTTTAAGTCTGATCATTACCAATTTAAGTCTGATCATTTTAGTCAGATCATTTTAAGTCTGATCATTCCAAGTTAAGGATGATCATTCCAAGTTAGGTCTGATAATTCCAAGTTATGTCTGATCATTCCAAGTTATGTCTGATCATTCCAACTTAAGTATGATCATAATGAATTGAAATTCGGGATATGTGAAATGACTATAATGTCATTCCGTGTTATATCCGAAATTCGACGAAATTGGACACGTGTCAGCTTGAAATTCTGTTTTTAATTTTTATATATAATCGTGATTTTTACCTGAACCATACTTTTGTAGCTAAAGGTCAAGTTTTCAAATAAGTCACGTGAGATTAGCTAAGTGTCATTTATTTAAGTTTAATTCTAAAGAATTCGTACTCATGAGCATATATATAACTACAACACATATTTTACTTAAACAGATACAAATAACGTTCAAGTGTAGTACAATTTCAAAATTATTTACACCATATTCGTTTCTAGCGACTATATTATCTGGACTATGTTTTATAATTTGAAATCATATCATGTCGCGTGGTTGATCGATAACTCTTTTCCCCGAAAGTCAATCCGGTGAAAAGTAAATGTAATTGTAATTATGTCAATTTGGTGTGTTCACCTAACACATGAGGGCATGACTTATCTTCCATAAATCTTTCAGATACCAAATTGTCTTTAAATAGAGATTCGTAAATATGAATGTTGGTAGTTAATTTTTTATAAACTCCATTAGCTAGGTTGATCACAATAGCAAAATGTTGGCATATGATAGATGATTATTTTGTCTGTATATGAAGCCAAATACCCAATTATATTTGAATATCAAGAGTCGGTTAAATAATATTTTCGTATAAAATAACAAATGATGTAATTGTTATTCATTTAAATTAGAGATTATAAACAAAATGTAAAGTTTGATTTTACATTGAGACACATATGAAACACAAGAACATTCACATTATAATTTCTTTACGATTTCATATTTCAATCATCAAGAGCTTCTAGTCATTCAACCATTTTTAGCCATTCAACGTTTTTTCTAGTTTAGTTTCATTTTCAGATAAGTTTTTGTTCAGTTAAATTCAGCTCAAAAAAAAGAAATTTACTCAACTGAAATGGTGGCATTGCCAAAATGGTAAAGACCATATTTTAGTTGTTAAACGGCGACGCTTTGGAGTTATTTTTCCCTCCCATAAATACGTGTTCTGGCTGAATGGGCACAAAGCTATAGTGACAATACCAGATAATTCAGATGGATATAAACATGTGTTCCGGCCCTTGAATGGGCTAAGCGAGATTATTCAGACGGACATAAACACTTATAAAAAAATTAAAATAAAAAGAGAGAAGTACAATATCATAATCAATATTTTTTTTTGATAAGGCAACCAATTAAGCCATACAGAGGCAAAGAGAAACCAACACAAATTGGACAAAATAATGATAAGAAAAGAACAACATCCAATCTACTCCAGTCCCGTAGCGCCCATCCAACTCCCAACCTTGCAGTATTTGAAGGCTTCTCGCCTGAGAGAAGGCATCACCCCAACCTTGCAGGCATCACGCTAATAGCAAATAATCCGCACCAATGCCAGATCCACAGCACTAAACCCAGCATGTTGATTCAATATTCAAATAAAGTTGGTCATTGAAGTACTGAATTATTCGTAAGTTTATAATTGAACGCATTAGTCCATAAACTGCTACATAATTTCAACATAAATAAAATGGGAGGAAGTTGGTGTAATGGCAATTAATTACTACTAGCATTTGTGCCTAACTATCTGCTCTTGAATGCTTTTCATGTAGCAAAATCGAGACATGCATGATGAGTCACAATCTCACCATATTGCTACTACTGCATACGCTTCTGCACCTACCAGCTGATAAACATATTCATTGCGTTGCTTGCTGCAGTAGTAGTAGATCATTCATTCAACTATATATATCACACAACTCTCTCAAACAATCAAAATTAATTTCCACTGCTTGAAACTCATAACACTTGGGCCTTAAATGTCCACCAAACTCAAAATGTTCATAAGAAGAAAAGTAGTGCAAATAAGACAAATTGTGATATGACCCCCAAGTACATTTGATTGACAGTTTTAATAAATATATATAGTTTCATACTCGATCATTATATCTATTCTAACTTTCTAGTCTTATCCCATCGAGGATTTGAACTGGTAACTTGGACAATTGATTCTTTTGATCACTAATATTACCACTAGACTACCGTACCTAAAATCCCAATTTGCAACTAGCATTAATAATAAAAAGGGAGAATGACAAAGAGGAGGTCTGAATTACCACCAATTGACAAATCACGGTTCGAACTATGAAAACTGACAATTAAGGGCAATTTCAAAATATTTAATCCCAATATAACACTTTAACTGATGGAATATCACTTCATCAACTGACAAAGTTAACCAAACGATGAATTGAAAAAGTCTTCTTGCCTTTAATTGTAAAATTGAGGATTAAAATACTTTAAAATTATCTTTAATTGTCAGTTTTCATAATTCGGACCGTGATTTATCAATATGTGATAGTTCATATACATCCTCTTTGTTATTTTCTCAATATAAGCGAAGTGGGCAAATGGCAGCAAACTCAAGAGAGTTTGTTTAGCTAATTATCAATTCTCAAATTTTTATGTAAAATTAACTGTGCATTTTTCTGGGGTACTGAGATTTGTCTTACTATGAGGGCTCTAAACACCATACCTTAACTAAAGCGAAAGCCTCAACTTTCATTGACAAGGAAAAACGCCTGCAGTTTGTTTGTCCCTCATCAGCTCATATCCATGAATTACAAAACACTGAGGATTATTTTAAGAAAAGGAAATAGGTACAAACAATTTTATATTGTAAATTTATTGAGTTTTGGTTGATACACATCACTTCAAATTATGTTGTAAAATAAGTTGTTGATAAAAAAAATGAGGAGGAAACAAAAACAATGTGAGAGATGATGGATTGCCATCTTCTTGCATTATATTACCTTCAAACAATAATGTGAGGAAACTACGAATTCCGGGCCATTTATTTAAATGGAAATGGCATTAATGTGCCAAATTTATGGCTTGTTGCTAATTTCAATGTGAATTAGGAGAAGGATTATTAATTTTTAAAACAACTTAGCCTTATCCTATACTTGCATTTTAATAATATGTCAATGACATGTTGTTCAATAATATTCTTTGATCCACCTGCTTAATTATAAATTATATTCTGATAAAACTTTTGCTCAAAGAATTAAGAACGTTCGCGGCGCTGCAACAAACTCTAATCGATGCATCAAACGGTCAATCTTGGGAGCAGGAGCGTATGGAACGACCTAATAACACGATATATTATTAGTAATATCAATTATTATTTTATACTTTAGCATTATAAAATATTTCATGATTAATTAAAGAAGTCATGCATATTTAGTCACTCTTATTAAGTTCAAGCTTCATTTGAACTTTTGACAACAAAACAAAAAAAAATTCCCCTTTTTTAATTTATAGTACTGAAAAACAAACGGCTGGTGGATAAGAGAGGTTCCATAAATTATTAAAACCCAAAAAAAAATAACAAAGACATATTGGTAATTTATTCAAGAAGAGCTTTATGAGACTTATCAAAATGTTTGAAGCTAGCCCCTACATACTTTGAAAATAATTCAATCACCAAATTCCAAATCATTTTCTGTTTCGCCAACTTTATTTTTTGTATGTACCTGAGACATCAGATCTTCCTATTATGATTGTATGTTTCAACATGACATTATTTACTGCTAGTTGTATACAAACAAAAAAACGAAAGAAATTTGAAAAGAAAAATGATGTCAAAATTTTAAAAAAATAAATTCCCAGTTAGTGACTTGATTAAGCAACATGGACTACTTGGTCCCAAAAATGATATGATTAATTATCGATATAATCTGGCTTTTGAAACATTCAAACAAGTATTGAAAAATAACACATCTATGCATTACAGCCTTAATCTCTAATTTTTTAATTTGAAGCGGTTAACATTATTATTTGTCATGGACCACACATAATAATTGTGGAAGATCGATTATATGCTGCAGTAGTTCCTTTCAACATGATATTGACATCCCCCAATTTGAAATTCTGACTCCAATATTATTTTTTTCAAACAAAATCAACTAAATGCCATTTCTCATTTCTGGTAAAACTCCATTGCAGGCTGCAGCTCAAGCAACCAGAGAGTACTAATCAGAAGATCATAAAGATGAATGTAAATTTGTACAACGTCAAAAAGTTAAACAAAAACTTTATGATCAACTGAGGAATTAAGCTTCAAACAGCATCATTTCATTTTCATCTACTAAACAACCCTCTTCAATAGCTGCAGCAGCATTTGAAGAAGAACATGTAGTAGTGCTAATATTATTAGAAGAGCTACATGTGAAAGGAGAAGATGAAGAAACATCAACAAATGAAGAAGAAGAAGAACAACAAAGTAAGCCCAAAACCTCCAAATCCAAACTCACTAACAACTCCACAAAAGCTCCAATAATAAACCCATGATTGCTCTTTTCATTGACATTCAAATAACACCCAAAAAGCTCCTGAAGCCAATTCCAATCCCTTACTCCATTATTAGCCTCCACCATTTCCTCCATTGATTTCTTGAAATCCAAGAAAGGGTCTTTTGACTCCATTGACAATAAAGTTACATTCTTTTCCACATTTGAGTCATACCCACTTTCAGCCTCTTTTGCCTCGGCTAGGATTGAATTCGTCTCGTCCGGCTCGAAGAACAGCCTATCGGATTTCAAGCCTCTTATCACGCTCTCTGTTGTTGCCTCCAAGTCATCATCAATCAATGATATGGAGCATTTTGGTGGCTCATTGCAGTGGGATGATTTGGTATTGTTGTTGTTGCTGCTGGGCTGGAACGCTTCGTCCCAGCGGAAGGAGAGGGTTTTGGGTTGCTGAGAGCAAAGTGGCCAGTGGGAAGTTGATGTGTTTGGTTGAGTGCAAGTGATGTTGAATAGACGAGGGAGCTTCATTGCTCGTTGATGAGTTTCTGTGTTGTGTTTGAGACTTTTGTGTTGATATGGAAAATGAAGTGTATAAAAGTTAGTAGATTTGGTTGGTTTGGGGCATTAAATTGAGTTTTTTTTCCTATAGTTTTTGCCCAGTTTCGAAACTCGAATTTCGTTTTCACCGTGCTCCAAACTCAAATATTACTTTTGCCCTGTTTTTATGGAAACCGTTTTGGGGGATCACGGTCTGGTTCTTCAACCCGTGTTTCGGGAAAACGGTTTCATCTAAAAAATCAACAAAACCGTGTTTCCGGGCAGAACCGATGGGGAGAAGAGAGGAACATAATAGAGTTTTGTATTTCGACTAAAACCGATTTCTTCAAATTACAATCGTTTCCCCCGAAACGGTTTCGTACGTGGCTGAGTGAGTACACATCCTTTGGTCCACGTGGGACCAAAATTTGTCACGCATACGCTTACTCATCTAACTGTTTCCTCCAATACGGTTTGGTTGAAAATCAACCAGACCGTTTTGCTGAAAAACGTTTGGCTGAAAATGAGAAAAAGCGTTTTCTTCCAAAACAGTTTATTTAAAAATAGGGCAAAAGTGATAACTGAGTTTGGAACACGGTAAAAATGAAAATCTAGTTTCAAAGTGAGGTAAAAAGGAAAAAAAAAACTCCATTAAATTTGAAGTGCGGTTTTTAGGCTTGATTTATTGCTCAAATTAATTGAGTTATTAAATTGCAAATAACTTTAGCAAAATAATTAAACTGAAAAACTTCATTTGACTTAAGTATAATTTCTTAAGTTCGAACGCTAGATCTGTGACATAAATTAAGTACTTAATTTTTTTTTTAAATTAACTTTTGAATACAAATAAATAATAAATTGAGAAGGTTTTGGTGCTGTGTTGAGGCAGGGAAATTGGAAAAGAGAAAAGGTTGTTGTTTGTACGTGACTGTGAGTTGGGTTTTTATTAGATTTGTAATAAAACTTTGCAATATTTTACTATCTTTTTTGTGTGGTCATTCTTGAAATATAATTACGAGAACACAGTTGACATGAGAGTATCGCAACTTGCAAAAGCATTTTCAACTTGTATTTTTTTTTTTGTTGATAAGGTTCAACTTGTAAATTTTGACATGAGTGCAGAAGGGTTAGTGGTGTAACGTATGGAATTATAACTTCTTTAAAAAATATTATATATCCTAATTAAATTTTGACAAGATGATAACTTTTAAATATAAAATTTACATGGTAATAATTTTAAAAATGTCGTACTTTCTGTTATTTTTAGGACATATGACACTCGTACGTTACTTTTAAAATAACGTATGAGTCAAACTTACGGTTTATTGATCAAGACATCACTTAACTTACGCTTTTTATATTTATCATTTTGAGCGAATACGAAATTTCAATGAAATGTGAGAGCTGCATGCGACTAAGTTGACTAACAAAACGTGAGTCAAATAACCGTGAAAATGGCACATACATGTAGAAATGATACATCTTTCAATTTAATGATCAAACGGTGAAATGACACGAATGTTAGAAATGACACACAAGCAAAGCGTAAGTCACAACAATGAGCTGCATAAATTAGAAGTGTTGATATGGGTCGAGTGGGACGTCACAAATGTCCTATACTTTAGTTGCTTAAAATACTAGTAGATGATGTATATCCTACGGAATATATATTTCAATGATCTTATTTGAATTGAAGTCCATCAACCAAAAAAAAGTTATCACTTTGAAAAAATTAGGTCACCATCTGTCCAAAAAATGGCCTTAATACAAGAGTAAAACTCAACTATTGTATGTACTCATATACTTGGCTTCCAATCAATTTTGCAGCATCATGCAATCTTCCTTAGATTGAGCTCTGTTTATTGTACCATGTTATTGAGTTTCTGGTGGTTTGAAGCTGATCTGACTAAGGTCTGTTTATTTTTCATGCTTGAGTTGTTAATTTTAATTTCGTTGAACATAAAAAACTAACAAAGCTAGTAAAATAAATAATTACTTGTGGTGAAATTTATAATTAGTTTCTGCCGAAAGAAATCATTAAAACAACATTTGGTAATCACGAAAAAAAAAAAATGCCATCTGTTACTTCTGTTTTAGTATTGTATCAATGTATAGCTTAATGTGAATAATGAATAGTGTGTTATCTGCTGCTTCTATTTGTTCTTCTGTTTGTGAGTCTGAAACCTCCCTGGCTGCTGAATTCAAGCAGCACTGAGCCTTCGCATTTGGGACATTTTGACTCATCGTGCGCTAGCATAACGTACATGAGACAACGTTGGCACCCGACCAACACCA